>OY755245.1:39160426-40360426 GCA_963576725.1 Azorinus chamasolen
ATTTGCCCTTTAGCTATTTTGCCAACAACTACAGTACAGTACAGTTTGTGTACTAAGTGTTTCAACATGTGGGTATTTACTCATTTTATTTACAAAAAAAACCCATAATCCATAGTGTCAAACAGTAGAGATCCAGATGAGAAATACTGGTACTTGGACCCAAACTGTTTGCAAATGTTATCAGAGTCTTATCTAGTTTGGTGAAAGAATTAACCCTTTATTCCACGGATATGCCTTTGAAAACAAGGTCATCAATGTCTGCTCTGTTCGTTTATGAAAGAATATCGGATTATACAATAAATATTTCTGACATGATGTTCATACGCCTTTATAAATCTAAGAACTGAAAGAACAGAAACCGTGAAAATCCAGAGGAAGAGTCTGTGACAGTGATATTTTACACGATCGTGATAATCTTTTTCTAACAACATCAAAATATGCCATTGGTCCCATTCAGAAAACATGTGCAAGGTCCTATAGTATGCAGTAAAGGGTTAAATTAAATACTGAATACAGTAAAACCTCTCCAAACTGGACGTAAAATTTGATGTAAGTGTCGGTCTTGAAGGCAGGTGGCAGCTTAATGCAGGTTGAAAGTCATACAGAAAGCTCCTAGGAGCTTTCTGCATGACTTCCACTTTGCATTAAGCAGCCACCTGTCTAAAAGTATCTAAATTAGTGTCTATTAGAATGCCGGTTTAGAGAGATCTTGATCTTGATCTTGTAGGTTTTACTGTATTAAATATGTTCTATATTTCTCAGCCAAACCCTATCTTACTGGTAATAACCAGATCTGTGTTTTTGAAAGACAATTTAAGCAGACAATTTTTTTATCGGGGGGGGGGGTTCTAGTGAAGAATGTGTGTGTTTGTCATTGTCACACAGTATCCATATTGCCAGACAGAATAGCTTATTTGTCTCAATTAAATGGTGTCTTTAGCAAGTTGGTCATTGTCATTGCCCGATTATGAAATAGTTTGGATTCTTACAACAAGTTGAGTCAGTTGCCTTGTTATCTCGTTCCAAACTGTTTCTTTTCCATGACATCTATTGTTTACATGTATTGAGTAAAGGACTAATCAAAATGGCTTTTCTTTTAGGGGTCAACAAGGATGAGGGACCTTCAGAAAGTCAGTCCAGCTATTATGCAGTCAGCCATTACTGATGATGGGAATGTCGTTAGTCAATGATAGTTATGATGCTGTACTGATGATGTATTGATGATGTACCTTCGGAATTACAGTCGAGAAGAGATGCCATGCAGCAGGACTGTACTGAGTCAAGGAGAGTAATGTAATACAGCAGACATTCACTGGAGCTACCCTCCTACTGTACACTACACTATACTACACTACAGTGACATGTACCCTAATTACCAAAAGTATTTGGAACCCCATCAAAGCTTTTTGTAAATCAGTTCAAGACAATTTGGCACCATGTTGATTACTTTACGATAAACAATATTTGTAGCAAATAGTGTAGACCCTGATTGATCTGCTATTTGGAAAACAGTTTGATCTTGGTCTACACTATTTGCCCAAGTTTGTCTGTCCGATTACATAAGGTAATTAGTGTATTCACACACATTTACCACTTGAAGGTCAACTTATTGAATGCTAAATTGTCAAAGTGGAACGATCTATCATTGTTCAACGGTGGGGTACATGAGGTTTGAAAAGAATACATTTGCTGGGGGATTTTGAATGACAATCAATGCAGACCTTGGTCAGAAGGGTTCTTTAAGACCCCTCTCACCTGGGTCTACTCTGTTTGTTAATGCCAGTTTAACTCTATTCCTGTATCCAAAGGGTTAAATATTGAATGGTAGATTGAAGCTACTTAGGCTTGTCTGTCCAAACGGACTGAGAAATCAAACAGAGTTATTCTGTGTACGGAATTCTGGCCTCAAAGGATCTGATGTGCCAGAGAATCTTGACCAACAAGCAGTGTAGACCCTGATCAGAGGGTTCCTCCAGCAGACCTCTGTCTTGGTCTGCACTGTTTGCAAGTGCTGGTTAATTCATTCTCCACATTCAAAGGGTTGAACCCCTCTTAGTCACCTCTCTTGATCATGTAAGTGTTTGGCGATGGTCTTCAACTCTTTTGCCCATTCTGGTAAGTCTCAGAACCACATTGAGTTGTACATATATGACTGTAATGATTCAACCCTTTACTCTGTAAATATGCCACTTTGTACCTTTGGAAATAGAGTAGATCCAGATCAGTCGGCTACTGTAAGAGCCGTCTAATTAGGGTCTTTCTGTTTGCTTTGTAAAAATTCCTGTGCCTTTATGAAAATTAATCTGATTAATATTTATGATGTCATTATTTCTTATATGAATATTCATGGAGTAAAGGATTAAGTATAAGCAACAATTTTGACAGGTCCGGGAGCAGAAGTCGAAAGCATAATATAGCGAACCCACACAATAATAGATCAATTAGAGAAGTTTTAGCAAGTCTCTGCTGATTCACTTATGGCTGATTAATTTTTCTGAAACTGTTTTATTTCTGTCTGTACTTTGACGCAGAAATATGCTCTAAAGTGTCTAAGAAACTTCATTATTTATGCAATAAAATTATGATATTGAAATATATTGGCGCTCTTTTTCAATCATTGGGTGTGCAATTCAAAACTTTCACGGGTTTTCAGTCAATGACATTGTCAAAAGTTACTTGAATGAAACAACTGGCCAATAAACGTCTCCATGGTATTATGGTAAATATAAGAAGAAAGGATTGGTGGTTCTCTTTTTCAATCTTCTTAGTGTTATGAATTTGGTGTGCAACAGCATGATGATGCTTATCATCATGACATCGATGTTCAAAGCTACAATGGCTGCAACTTAACTTTGATTTGTTTTATATAAATTAACATATATATGTTTTTCATAAATTTTTATGTAAGATGAGCATCAAAGGATTTTAAGGATCTTAGGATATGTATATTCCTTTTAACACAGCACTTGTTTCACACACATTGTTGATACTGACTTAACATAATAATAACATGGTCACTTTTTATCAACAGTCTTATGGAATGCTATAACTTATATACATATTCTAAGATCCTTGTATCAACCACTCTAATTGTTTCTATTTATTCTATTTATTTTTAACAGCCATTAGCAGCTTTGACATTTTCAAAATTTAGTACAGTAGTTCTGTTTATTTAAAATGGTAATTGTTTTACTGTTACATTATTTCAAAATCTATAAATGCCAGAGAACAAATCCATTGTTTGAAATTTGAAAATGAAAGCCTCCCACCACTCTTCCTGTATTTACCAAGAAATCACGGAGGTCACTGAATTTTCTTCTTGTCCCTTGGGTTGGATGTTCCATGTTGGAATAGGATACCAAACGGTTCCAAGGTCACTGTGTAAATGGTTGAGGTTGAGCAGTGATGTGATCAAAATTTATAAAGAAAATCCTAGAAACTTTCATGCCAAGCTTCTGTTGTTTTAACCCATTCCTCCTACTGAAGCCTCTTTAAAAGTCATGTTTTAAAACTATTGTGATAAATGGTACAATGCTCTATTTATCACATTGGTTCCAAAAGTATACATTTCTAAAATCTTCCCGTTTTGTAGTAAATGCTCCTTTTCAGTAGATTTATACAAAGTGGAAGCTAGGGTCTAAAATTGTCTAAAAGGAGAATGGGTCAAATTTGATTGAGCTTCTGTTGAGTGGGTTTGCAGAATCATGTTGCTGGCTTCTGTCTCTTAACCCTTTACCTGATTGGTTTATTAGATAATATATTTGAATGATATTCATGTATATTTAATTTTTCGGTTTCTGCCATGGCCAAAATACCTTTGTTCATATACTATTATAAGCATATAGCTAATTAATATCTATGAAGTAATTATCTCTTCCAAAAATATTCAATAGGTAACAGGTTAATATGTCAAAATTGTTCAAACTCCTATCCCACTATATGTGACCAGACATACAATATTGCAAAATGCTTGGATCCAGCTGAGATGCTGAGGAAGTCGGCATCTCAGGTTCCAAGCTGTTTGATACTTAGTCAATAATTTCTCAAAAGCTTTATGGAATCAGTAGTCAAAATTGCATCATATTCAAACTCAAGCGGATATTATATTTTCACAGTGGGATACGGGTAAATATTCAAATCATTACAGTCATATGTAGCTCAAAGTAGTTTATCAGCATGCTAGAGTGGACATGAGAGTTGAGGCAATTGTCAAACCCTTGCATGACCATAAGAGGTGTCTAAGAGGAGTTTAACCCCTTGACTGTGGAGAACGAGTTAATTAGCATTATGCAAACATGCAGTCTTTGATTAGTGGGCTTCTGTAGGAGCTGTCTGATCAGGATATGCACTGTTTGTTGTTCAAGATTCTCTAGCACATCTTATCCCTTGAGGCTTGGATTCCATATACAGGATAACCCTGTTTGGTTTCTCGGCCTTCCTGGGCAGGGAAGTCTGATTAGCACCAATCTGCTATTCAATATTTAACCCTTTAAATACAGGAACTGAGTTGACTGTCATTTGCAAACAGTGCAGACCCAGATGAGAAGGTTCCTGGAGGATCCCTCTAATCAAGCTCTACATTGCTTGTCTTTCAAAATCCTTTAGCACATCTAATCCTTTCATGCCTCATGGCTCCTACTGCTTAACAATGTTGGACCATTTCATATTGAAAATTCAGCATTCATAGGATTAGCTGAAGTGGTCAATGTCATAATGCCATATGACAGCATATGTGGTGTTATTGTGCAGCAAACACTATTTCAATTAATCACGCAATCCATCAACAACTCACAAGTGTACATATGGAGGGCTTTGGAATTACCAGTGAACACAGCAGCTCCTCGAAATACAGAAGGTATTGTAGTCATGATTTTGTAAATATTGTTCTATGCTTTAATTACCCTAAGATACCCTAGGTATCTAGACAAGGAAATAGTGTAGACCCAGATCAAACTGCACCGAGGGACCTATTTTCAGGGTCTTCACTATTTGCTACTATGTCGGTCTAGTTTAAATTTATAAAAAAAATGACCAAATTGAATTATTAAATAAATTCTTATTTGCAAAAACCAAGGAGCGGGGAGACTGAATAGTTAAAGTATTTATTATTTAAAGCTTTACTCCATAGATAGTTAGATACACCTTTTAACCCATTCCTCCATAGGCTATTTCTAGACCCAACCTCTTGAATAAATCTACCGACAAGGAGCACTAACTAGAGAAAGGATTTCTTTTTAGAATTTTGTAATTTAAAACCATTGTGATAAATAGAGCATTTGCTCCTATAGAAGCAAATGCTCTATTTATCACGATGGCTTCATAAAGTGATTTTTTACAGAGTCGTAGAAAGGCGTACTTATGGAGGAAAGGATTAATGTCTTCGCAAACAAAGTAGAACCAGATCAGATGGTGACAACCTCTGTAGGAGCCATCTTATCAGGGACTGATCTGTTTACTTATGAAATAAGTTTGATTCTTAAGTCTCTACCATGGCTACAAATTACTTTGTCATATACCGTTACATGTATGATGGTCTATTCTGTTTACAAAGGCATTAAAAAGGATAAATAAACTGAACAAAACTGCTAAATCATCATTTTAATTGTCTATGTAAAATACTTCACAAAGCTTTATGTTTTTCAGAATATAGTCCCTACCCTATTGTCTTGTGATTTACACAAATAACATTGTTGTCTAATGACTGGGGAAGGCAAGCCTTACCGTTTGTGAAAAAATGAAAGTTTGAAAAATGAAAATATTTTTGCATCCCTTTACAATATGATAAAATACAAGGTGACAGTTTAGCAGTTTTGTTTACTGTACTCAGAATAAGAGCAGACTCAGTGTCTGCTCTATTTGCTTTTAATATACATAGGATTCTACACTTTCTGCTGGTGTCAACCTGTTCTTTTATCAATTAATGTACTTAATATACATGTCATAATTTCTTACATGAATATTCATGGAGTAAAAAGAACAACACAATTGTTTGGGACTAGCCTGTACAAGATTTTCCATGAGAAATGGGTACTTTGTAGTTTTGCAAGCAGTGTTTACCCAGATCAGGTGTCACTTCACAGATATGGCATATGATTCATGATTCACTGTCTGACATTCTATATCTGCAAATTGCTGTCATCTGTACTGTGTTACCCCTTTCCCTGGTGAATATCCATGCATCAAATAATATTAATCCTTCTCTTGCTTAATTTTAAAATACATTTCTCCTTCTTTACCCATGCCCTGTTGTATATTTACATATATCTTCACTGTGTACAAGTGTATCGCTGTGCAATCACTGCTGTGGAGTGTACTGGTTGCACAATCAACTTGTAAATAGTGCAGACCCTGGGTCTCATCTGGGTCTTCACTATTTACAGGTAGGTATATTGACGTGAATAGCAAACGAAGGGTTAAGTTTTTGAATTATATAATGGCATACAGAGCAACAGATAAACTTCGTATTCAGATACTAAATTCGAAGAGACAATTCTAAAGATTGATCACAGGGTTTGATGGAGAAATAAAGGAGTACAATATTCTTGAAACTGTTTAACCCTTTTTCTGTTCTACATTTATTCCAAATTTCATTACCTACTGAATATTTATGGACAAAATAGTTATATGAAGATATTTTAAACAGCACAGAAACAGCTTTATCAAATTCTATTCGCAAACAGATTAGACCCTGATAAGACGGCTCCTAGGAGCTGTCTGATCTGGGTCTACTCTGTTTGCAAGTGTGTGAAAAGAAGTTTATATGAGGGAAATTTACGTATCTTATCTGGACCTCTGTGCACATGAACATAGGATGTTCTGTCTATAGTAGAGAGTGTACTCAGATCTCCTACCAGCTGTCTAATCTTTGTCTATTCTGTTTACAAATGCATCAAAATGTGGGATAATGTAATGACTGGTCATAGTCTACATTGTTAACAGCTTCAGATGCTAAATGTCTTACTCAGTTAGGATCATTTTAATGAGTAGTCAAAATTATGAATGGAAATATGTAGACCATTTTCTTATTTAGCGGCTAATATTTTTAGACTCGGAGTAACTTGGCCTATCATCGGGATCTGTATATACTCAGGATCCGTGCTTATCAAGCTTTTTAGTTGAGTCCGAGTAGGTTCTTAAGCATTTGAGCCAAAGGCTCAAATCTGACCAATCAAAAACTTGAGAACGAATCAAGACTCAACTAGAAAGTTTTATAAGCATGGCTACTGGTTATAACACTTTATGAATTTATTCTCAAACATCTTATTTGTCATATTTTGAGTTCTTCTCAAACAAACATTTTATATATAACCACATACTCTGCTTTCTGATTATGCTTTGCTTCTGTTTGTTCATTTTCAGGCATTCCCTGACCAGAGATGTGACTGCTATGATTTTTCAGAGGCAATGGGGATTCTAAGGTGGATTTGAAAAGAGGTGATGCAGTTAGTTAATTGGGTGCCTTTTAAGGTAACTTTATAGTTGTACAAAATTATAAACATTGAAAAGAATTGTTTAACCCATTCCCTCTTATGCTATGTTTAGATCCAAACTCTTTGAATAAATCTACCGAAAAGGAAAAAAAATATAGTTTCCATTGTGATAAACAGAGTATTAATTTGCTCCTCAGAAACAAATGTTCTATTTATCACAATGGTTTCAAAAAGTAACTTTTACAGAGGTACAGAAGGGCTTATCTATGAAGGAAAGGGTTAAATAACATTTTATTTTACTCCATGAATTTTGGTGTAAGAAATGATCATGAATATTAATTGACTGAATTTTTATGATTATATATATACAAGGCATGGCAGAAACTGGAGAATCAGATCTTTATTTATTGATAGCAATAAGCAAACAGAAGAGACCCTGATCAGGCGGCTCCTATAGGAGCCATCTGATATTTGTCTACTTTGTTAGCAAATTATTTGAAAGGCATATATATGGAGGAAAAAGATAACATACAATGGGCAAATCATTGATTACCTTAACAAACAGTTTAGATCCAGATTGTTTCTAATCATGATAGAATCACTCACACGTTTTGATCCATTAGTGCCTTGTGTTCCCAAATATGGACACAGGCAAACACTGTAGACTTGACCAAGGGCTCTGGTTACTAGAGCTCTCTGTGATCAGGTCTTGCAATATTTTCTTCTTCGTTCTTTATGATATAATTAATATTACAATCTGTGATTCCAATTCTCTCATAATACTCATTTTGACATGCACACCTCTGATAATGATATTTTCTGAATGGTACAACAGTTATTTATATTCGTTTAACCCTTTCCCTGTTCTATGTTTATTCCAAATTCCAATACCTACTGAATAAGCATTAACAAAATAAATACAAAGAAACATGGAAGGTGGAACACTGTAGACATTTCAGAAAACAAAGAAACAGTTCTATCAAATTCTATTAGCAAACAGAGCAGACCCTGATCAGCCGGCTCCTCTAGGAGCCGTCTGATCTGGGTCTGCTCTTTTTGCAAATCCGTGAAAACACGTTTCTATGAGGGAAAGGGTTAATTGGTGCAAATGTGGTCACATGATCTGTGTTAAAGTATGTATTGACCAGGTATGAATAAATCCATTCGAAAAATAACAAACGTTATGCCAAAGCAACAGCATGCTGCTACTCATGCTACTTTAACTGTTCCTCTCATATAAAACGTTTTCCACACCTTTCCAAACATTAAGTAGACAGTTTTAGTCCAGATCAGATGCTAACCCTTTCCTTCATATAAAGATGTTTTCACACATTTACAGAGTAGACCCAGATCCTATAGGAGCCATCTGACCAGGGCCTTCTCTGTTTGCTAATGGAATTTGAAAGATCTGTTTCTTTAGTTTCCAAAATGGCTACAATGATCCACCTTCCATATTTCATTATAACTAATTTGTCCATGAATATTCTGTATGTATTGGACATTGGGAGAAACATAGAACAGAGAAATGGTCAACCCTTTACTCCATAAATACGTCTTCCTACGCCTTTGCAAACAGAGTAGACCCAGATCAGACGGCTCCTATAGGAGCCATCTGATCAGGGTCTGCTCTGTTTGCTTATGTTATAACACAGATATGATTTTTATAGTTTCTGCCATGGCTAAAATTTCTTATGTCCATGTACTATTTTAACACATTAATCTTATTAATATTCATAAGGTAATTATTTTTTACATGAATATTTATGGAGGAAAAGATTAGATATCTTGGCATATCATCGGCATTGTTGATTAACCCTTTACCTAATGAATATTCATTATGAATGTAAGACAAAATGATTGCATAAATACTATTAGCTGAATTTTATAATGATATCTACAAGGGAATTTGCCACAAACTGTACAATAAGATCTATATTATTGCATACACAACAGAGCAGACCCTGATCAGAGACCACCTTTAGGAGCTGTCTGATCTTGTTCTACTCTGCTGGTTAATTTGAATTTAATAAAAAAATAAAGAAAGTCCTAGTTTAACCCTTTACTCTATAAATACGCCTTTCTATGCATTTGCAAAAGGAGAATACCCAGATCAGATGGCGCCTGTATGAGCCGTCTGTTCAGTGTCTGCTCTATTCACAAATAAATGATATACATGTAATATAGATATGATTTTACAGTTTCTGCATTGGCCTAAGATTTCTGTGTCTATATGCTATTATAAACATCACTTAATAATTGTAATTATAATATATTATACTATATTATTATATTATTATTATAATCATTAATTTTCATGATGTCATTATTTCTTACATGATTTTTTTATGAAGTAAAGGGTTAAGAATATTAATGTAGATAACACATTTTGCAGATGAAAGTCATATAGGATTTGCCTATTGTCTTGTTTCTTATTTGCAGGATAAAACAGATGTAGCAAGAGCATTGAACCATTTGAAGATGGGGAACAAGTTAACTGCCAGACCCGGATTCAGATCAGCACTGTTTGCCATTCAAATATATGCTCAGCAAATGTATACACTTTCATACTCATTAGACTGTCCTGGTCAATAAAGATAGAACTTCAACTTTGAAAATTCAGCATTTGGAGGGTGGACAGTTAATGAGAACAGCAGTTACGGACGGTGGATAGTTAATGATAACAGCAGTTATGGAGGGTGGACAGTTAATGAGAACAGCAGTTATGAAGGGTGGACAGTTAATGATAACAGCAGTTATGGAGAGTGGAAGTGAATGAAGACAGCAATTATGGACGGTGGATAGTTAACCCTTTCCCTCATATAAACGTGTTTTCACGCATATGCAAACAGAGTAGACCAAAATCAGACAGTTCCTATAGGAGCCGTCTGATCAGGGTCTGCTCTGTTTGCCAAAGGAATTTGATAGATATGTTTCTTTACTTTCTAAAATGTCTACAATGTTCCACCTTGCATATTTCTTTATTACTATTTTGTTAACGAATATTGAGTAGGTATTGAAATTTGACCTTAATATAGAACAGGGAAAGGGTTAATGATAACAGCAGTTATGGAGAGTGGAAGTGAATGAAGACAGCAGTTATGGAGTATGAACAATTAATTGTAATATGAGTTACTGAGGGTGGACAGTTAATGATAACAGCAGTTATAGAGGATATACAGTTTATGACAACAGACGTTACGGAAGATGAACAGTTAATGACAGCAATTATTTTGATGGATAATGGAAAATACTTTAACCCTTTGCCTCATAGATAAGCTTCTTGACACCTCAGCAAATAGAG
Organism: Azorinus chamasolen; assembly: GCA_963576725.1. Taxonomy (NCBI): domain Eukaryota; kingdom Metazoa; phylum Mollusca; class Bivalvia; order Cardiida; family Solecurtidae; genus Azorinus; species Azorinus chamasolen. The sequence continues at coordinate 39,171,158 of OY755245.1, forward strand.
CAGACCAAGATAAGAAATGTCCGCTCTATCAGAACTGCTCTGTTTGCTAATGAAATAATTAGATCTGATTCTACATTTTATGCTATGGTTTAAAATTTCTTCGTTCGTAAAGCAATTACAATACTTCAACAAATGTTCATGCAGTCATTATTTATTAGGTAAAGAAATAGATCTATCAAATTTTATTAGCAAACAGAGCAGACCCTGATCAGACGGCTCCCCTAGGAGCCGTCTGATCTGGGTCTACTTTGTTTGTAAATGCGTGAAAACACGTTTATATGAGGTAAATGGTTAAAATCTGAATTGTTAGTGGCAATGGTAACAAGGTGTTAGTGACATTAGAGGAAAATGGAGACTGTCTAACCTGCTCATCAATGAATGAATTCTATAGAAGAGCGTCCAAGCAGGACAGTCTGCAACAATACCTGACTGAGAAATAGATACAGTAAAATCTTGTTTCTCCGAACTCAAATAAGTATAATTGTCTGACATCAATGAAAGTCTTTAAGATAGGTGACATCGTAATGTAGGAGGAAATTCATGCAGAAAGGTCCTATGGTGTTTCTGCGTGACTTTCACCCTGCATTAGTAGCTGTTTGCTTTACTAAAAGGCTGGAATAGCAGGGTTTGACTGTATTTGGATTAGTTGATAGTTTAGAGAATTAAATCAGGAGCGTGTTTTATCAATGGCCATTCTACTGAAAATAAATATGACTAACATAAGTTGATAATATAATGAAAAGTGTGTAAAATTAATTGTTGCAAGCCTTTTTCTGGCAATTTTGTGGAAAATGCATTTTTATAATTGGGAAAATATTTTTGAAAGCATTTTTGACTTATTATGCATTTTAATCAAAATTTTGCATTTAAAGTTTTTCCCCCAAATTTGCATTGGGAATGGGTCCTATCGGACTGTATAGACACCAAAAAAAGGCATGTATTATGATTGATTATATAAAAAATGTTATGATATACAGTTAAACCCCGCTAATGCGACCACCTAAAAGAGGTATAATTCTAGGTGCTAGATGCAGGTGGTAGCTTAATGTAGGACAAAAGTAATGCAGAAAGCTCCCAGAGGAGCTTTCTGTATTACTTTTGTCCTGTATTAAGCAACCACCTGCTTATAAAGACACACGTGTTTATTTATTAAGTGGTCGCATTAGAGGGATTCTACTGTATATAATAATTTAGAATCTAATATTCAGATTTGGGTTGTGTTGATGAAATTGGCTATTGAAAGATTGCTGTTGATAAAATGAGCTCCATACTGCTAGGATTTATGTTGTAACCCTTTACCTGATAGAAACAACTTTCAATGCAGTTACAGACAGAGTAGATCCAGATCAGACAGCTCCTGTAGGGTTTGTCTTATCAGGGTCTGCTCTGTTTATCTATAGTTTCGGCCATTGGCTATTATATCTCGTGTTCATTTGCCATTATGAAAATTTAGTCAAGACTTCACTAATACTTGCATTTTCATTAGGTAAAGGGATTATGGAGCAATTTGCTTTTGCATTTTAACCATTTACTCCATTAATATTCATATAACAAATAATGAAATCATGAATACAATTACATTAATAGTTAAATTAGCACATGGACACAGGAATATTTGGCCATGGCAGAAACTGTAGTATCATATCTATATTACATCACAAACAAACAGAACAGATCCTGATCAGGTGGCTCCTATAGGAGCCATCTGATCTGGGTCTTCTCTGCAAATGTGTGAAAACGCATTTATATGAGGGAAAGGTTTAATGTAATGAACTAATTATGGGCATAGCCCTGCAGATAAGAGGAGTACTGATCTGTCTAAATCTTTTTTCTCATCCAATTCTTATATTGCTGGTACTCATTAGAATTGCCTCAGAGAAATTATTTTAATGAGTACCAGCAAGACTAGTCAAAAATGTTTTACCTCCATTACCTAAATACTCCTTGTTATAGATCTACAATTCTTTCCACATTTTTATCAGATCTTTAAATATCCCTTTCCCTGTACTTTAGTCATGCAAAAAATGATTTTTATAATGGTATATGAACACAGTATTTCTTGGTAATGGTAGAAACTGTAGTGTAAGATCTTTTTAATTTCACAAACAAACAGAGAAGACCCTGATAAGATGATTCTTAGTGGAGTCATCTGATCTAGGTCTACTCTGTTTGCCAAAACCTGCAAAAGAGTCAATATGAGGGAAAAGGATAAGCACTGTATTGTCATCAATATTTGTCAATCAAGGAAGGTTTAATCTTTTCAAACAGTTCAGAGCCATAGAAAACATTTACCAAGGGGACAAATGATGTAGCTTTAGCGAGTCTGTCAGTTGACCATATACACTAGTCTCGCAAAACAGGTGGTTGCTTAATGCATGTCAAAAGGAGCTTTCACTTGTCCTGCATTAAAATACCACCTGCTTTAAAATTCCAGAATTAGACGTATTTAGAGTGTTTTATTAGCTTATTGAACAGAAGGTCCTAAGTTAGATATTTGCCATTTTGTCATGCTGCAAGCATAAACAGATTATGAGGCGTTGGAGTGAATGTCTTTAACTCTTTACTTCAGGAATATAAATTCATTCAAGAATCTACAGGATTTTTATAATTGCCAGTGAACTAAAAACATTTTGATCATTTCATGTAGTATTATTCCTTAAGCAAACACAGCAGACTCTGATCATTTTGCTCCTACAGGAGCCGTCTGACCTGGGTCTACTCTGTTTTCATATGCATGAAAAGGCATTTGTATCAGGTAAAGAGTCTACACTTCTTTCTACACTGGAGTGAGGTAGTTATGATTTTTGCAGATAGAATTAACACTGGTGAATTAAAGAAACTCCTTGGAGTATATTGTAAATAATTACATTCAAGATGTTTCCATAACGAATTCACCCAATTTCAAAATTTCTAAAGATATCGTTATCTTGTCTTGACTCTGCCTAATTTGAACAATATGTTTTCTGTTAAATATGGAAGATACTGTCAGAATATTAGAATACAACTCCTTTCCTGCATCGTTTACACTGCACTGTTGGTACTTGCACTTAATATTTAACTCATAACCATTAAACCTCAACATTCAAATATTCTGGCGTTCGATCTCCGTTGTAAATGATTAATAAAATCTGATTTGATATCGCTTAGTGAGCAAACATCCATATTTCTAGGTAGAGTCTTTTCAAGTCTTGACGAAATGTGAGTCTTTCTGTTTACAACTTACTAGGTTGGTTTTTGTATGACAAGATAACAGATTATCCTAGGACCTTCACTGATGTATGGAAAACCTGCATAAATGGTTGCAAGTATTCCAGTCATTTTATAACTTGATAGTCCACTTGGTACGGAAAATTTATTTCACCTCTAGGGTTTTTTCAACCTCGACCCTTTTTCTGAGAGACACTATTTAATGCCTTTGCATATAGAGAAAACCCAGATTAGATGGCTCCTGTAGCTGCTGTTTGATCAGGATCTGCTCTATTCACCCTCTTAATCCAGACTTTTCTTCACATGACAAATTAAAGATGCACAACCTTTTGACACAACATTTATACCTAGTCATTGAAATAGAAAGGATCGCCATTTATAATATCTATGTGTAATTAACCCTTTCCCTCGTATAACCGCTTTTTCTTGCCTTTGCAAACGGAATAGACCCAGATCAGATGACTCCTGCAAGAGCAATCTGGTCAAGGTCTGCCATGTTTGCTTATGAAATTATAATAGATCTATAACTCTAAGTTCTATTACAGTTGAACTTCAATATCTCGAACTGGGATAACTCGAACTTCCGGGTAACTCGACCAAAAAGTTCAGTCCTTTCAAAACTTACAATACAGACTTGCTCTAAAATGCATCGCTACAGATATCTAGAAAGAAATTACGGCTTAATACAAGAGCTTTCAGCATTTCTTTAGGTCTGTATTAACCCTTTCCCTGTTCTAAGTTAATTCTATACCTACTGAATATTCATGGACAAAATAGGTGTGATGAAATATGGAAGGTGAAATATTATAGACATTTTAGAAAGTAAATAAACGGATCTTTCAAATTCTGTTAGCAAACAGAGCAGACCCTGATCAGACGGCTCCTAGAGGAGCCGTCTGATATGGGTCTACTCTGTTTGCAAATATATGAGGGAAAGGGTTAAGCTGTGAACTCGAAAACTTGTTCAGATTAGAAAGTGTATAACTTGAAACTCTGTTATCTCAATTATTTTATATAGTCTCTTTAGTTCTAGATATCGAAGTTCAACTGTATTACCAAGACATCCTGTGTAAAAACTATAAAAATTCAGCTAATCAATATTCATGATTATTTATAACATGAATTTTTAACAGGGAAAGGGTTTACCCTTTACCCGATAGAAACACTTTTGAAAACATAGTAGACCCTGACCTGTAGATGGAGTCTGAGCAGCATCTGCTCTGTTCGAGTATGGAACACTATAGATAGGATTCTAAATTCTGCCATGGCCAAAAATAGAATAGCTAATATATATTGATGATGCTATTATTTCTCAGATGAATGCTCATCATGTAAATGGTTAATGTGGATTTACAAATGTACAAAAACTAGTCTTGGTATTGTGATGCTTAGTATTGTGTTTTCTCTATTGCATGCACAGTAAACCCTTCTAAACCAGGATCCATGCTTATAAAGCATTTTAGTTGAGTCTGGGTTTGTTCTCAAGCTTTTCATTCGTCAGATTTGAGTTCTCAAGCTTTTGATTGGTCAGATTTGAACAAAAGGCTCAACTAAAAGCTTTATAAGCATGGACCCAGACATTCAAATTAGTATAACTCGTGCAGAATGCTCCTCTCTTTACCCATTCTCGCTTAGGTTATTTTAGACCTAACCTCTTTAATTAAATCTACCAAAAAGGAGCATTTACTAGGGAAAAAGAAAAATTTCGGAATTGCGTAGTTTTGAAACCATGTTTTTGAAACCATTGTGATAAATAGAGCATTTGCTCCACAGGAGCAAATGCTCTATTTATCACAATGGTTTCACAAAGTGACCTTTACAGAAGCGTCAAAGGGCGTCAATATGCGGAAATGGGTTAATTCTTCTCTACTAGAATTCTGGTTTACAGGGGTTTTAGTGTACCATACATGTTTTGTGTAATAAATGAGATGTTTGATGAGTAAAAATGTGCTGTAATTGAATAACCATTGTTGCCCTAGATCAGTTGCCCAGTGGCAAACACAGAGGTGACTAAGTTTTGTGTCAAGGGCTGCCTCATGTTTTGTGTAATGAATGAGATGTATCAAGGGTAAAGGAAATTGAGGCTGAGCAAATAATATAGACCCAGATCAGCTGAGACAGAAAAAGGGTACATAGACTCAGATCATCTGTTCAATGGGAAGAACATGGTATATTGGGGTGACTAATACACCAATATACTAAAATTGGGTACATGTTTTTTTATATAAAATAAGGAGAGTAAAATGATGCAGAGACAGAACAAACAGTATAGACTCAAATCATCTGCCCGTTGGGAAATACATAATCGAGGTTTATTGAAGTGACTAATTGGTGTTGTATATTGGTGTTTCTTCTTTAATCCTTTCAATGCAGAGTTTTCAAAGCGAAATCCTATCCTATCCTATTAATCCATTCCTCCATAGGTTATTTTTAGACCCAACCTCTTTGAAGAAATCTATTAAATAGGAGCATTTACTAGATAAAAGAAAAATGTTGGAATTGTGTAGTTTTGAAACCATTGTGATAAATAAAGCATTTGCTCATAGGAGCAAATACTCTATTTATCACAATGGTTCATAAAGTAACTTTTACACAGGCGTAGAAAGATGTATTTATGGAGGAAAAGGTTAAAGCCCATGGATACGAGAAATGTTGACCATAGTAGAAACTGTAGAATCATATCTTTATCATTTCATAAGCAAACAGAGCAGACCCTGATCAGATTGCCCCTACAGGAGCCATCTGATCTGGGTCTACTGTTTGCAAAGGTGTAGAAGAGGGTATTCATGGAGTAAAGGGTTAACTGTAAGAGTCCATTCACTGTGAAAGCCTCAACTTTGCTAGATGATCTTAAATGACAAATGCAAAGGGCTCTTGCAGAAAGCTTCTGATCTGGATCTACAATGTTTCAATTGTCACTTTCTACATGCCCCACAGTTACCTGATTCCCAAGAGCTATGTATCCTTTCAACATTATAGCTGTGCCATTGTGATTATCAATGCAAGCACTTTGAATTCAAATGTGGAGCAATTTGGCATTTCATCAGGATCCAAATTATTTAAGTATCTAATTATTTTCATAAGCGAACAGAGTAGTCCCTGATCAAATAGCTCCTACAGTAGCTGTCTGATCTGGGTCTACTACATGTTTGCAAAAGTGCAAAAAGTTAAAAAAAAAGTACATTAAACAAATGATTAAACATGATCTGTTTGCAAACTCCCAATCATATGGCAGACATTTATGATACTAATGCCACACCATGCTATTCAGTACCTCATATGGATTGAAACATTAGATTGTAGTTAACATTTTACCTGATATAAGAAATAATAACCTTTATAAGGTTGAATTAACACATGCTTCATTTTATCTAGACGGAAACTTTAGTCAGTTCTATCAATATTCAATAAGCGAACAAAGCAGGTCTTGATCAGACAGGTCCTACAGGAGCTGTCTAATCTGGGTCTACTCTGTTTGAAAATGTGCGATTTTTTATATCAGTAAAGGCTTAACCCTTTCCCTCATATAAACGTGTTTTCACGCACTTGCAAACAGAGTAGACCCAGATCAGACGGCTCCTAGAGGAGCCGTCTGATCAGGGTCTGCTCTGTTTGCTAATAGAATTTGAAAGATCTTGTTTCTTTGCTTTCTTAAATGTCTAAAATGCCCCACCTTTCATATTTATTTATAACTATTTTGTTAATGAATATTCAGTAGGTATAGGAATCGGGGCTAAATACAGAACAGGGAAAGGGTTAACAGGATATGTCATCTGTTTGATGTTAAAAGTAATTATAGTACTATAACAATTTTAAGTCTTAAGTTGAAAGGTTAACGAAGGTCTTTATATTCTTTGTTTCCTTAATTTATTTGCTTTCAATTCTTTACTATTCTGCTTAGAGCTTTCAAACTGATAACCACAAATGAGGGAACCTGTTCTCTGACTCTCAGTGTTCTGTTTGAAGGATTAGGTACATGATCAGGCAGTCAGTATACGGACAAAATTTCAGACAGACTAGCTTGACCATGTCCTCATTCCTTTACTTCCATGTGGGCATTTAACCCTTTACTCCATAAATACGCATTTCTACGCTAGACCCAGATCAGATGGCTCCTATAGGAGCAATCTGATCAGGGTCTGCTCTGTTTGCTTTTGATATGATTCTCCAGTTCCATATCTAAAAAAAACATATGTCCATGTGCTATTATAACAATTAATCTTTTTTAATATTTATGATGTCATTGTTTCTTACATGAATACTCATGGAATAAAGGGTTAAGATTTTTTAAACAATGTATTGGTACTACAGTCGGTAGTTTTTTTCACGCGTATTTGTGTCATATTTCCATATTCTAGAAAATGCCCATGATACATTGTCATTTAACACAGTTTTGTGAATCCTTTAAAGGCCTTCCATAATGTGTGTTAGTTCATTGGTTGTCTCTTGTGTATCTTGATTAACCCATTACTCCATAGATGCATCTTTTCATGCCTTTGCAAACAGAGTAGACCTAGATCAGGTTGTTCTTGCAGGAGTCATCTAATCATGGTCTGTTCTGCCATGGCCAGATTTTTCTGTGTTCTTGAGCCACTATAGACAATTACCCAAATGATATTCATAACAAAATTATTATTCATTGAGTAAAGGTTTAACTGTTTCTTGCCCAACGTCTTATGGGGTATCTCTGTCATGCATCTTTTAGCCTTGAAATTTACATTTTTACTCTGTCGGAGAATATTTATCCCACAAATATACCTGCAAATAAATTTGTAAACGGAGTAGGCCAAGATCAGATTGTCTGACCAGGGTTGCTCTGTCTGCCTATGTTATAATATAGATCTAATTTGACAATTAAATATTCTGTGTTCATATATTAAAATGTATCTTATTAATAATTCAATATTCGTATTGCCATTATTTATGGCACAAATATTCCTGACGTAAAGGTTGGTAACAAATACAGAATTATGTATGGCTGTTCGACCCTGCTGACAAGCCCTGTTTTGATCTAGAAAGCCTGTCTTATAGATATGATGTTAGCTTAATGCTGGATGGACCTTGTGCAGAAATTCATATAGGACCTTTCTGCATTAGTTTTGTCATGTTATAATCATTCTCAGTCATTTTCTTGTCCTTCGGGATCATTAGTTTTGATGTTATTAGTCTTGAAAATTGAATACTGCTTAAGCTGATGCTAGGGGGCGTGAGTAGTGTTACACTTTTAATTATTACTCATGAACAGACTCAATGACTTTAGTTTTCGAAGGATCTTCCACATTCAGGATATCCCTTTCCCTGTTCTATATTTAGTCCAATACCTACTGAATACTAATGGACAAAATAGTTATAATGAAATATGGAAAGTGTACAATTGTAGCCATTTAAGAAAGTAAAGAAACAGATCTATCAAATTCAATTAGCAAACAGAACAGACCCTGGTCAGACGGCTCCTACACTGATCACTGTAGGTAGATTATTTTGTACACTGTATGCAACCCTGAAGACTCCTTTTGCCATATGTTATTTGAGGATTCTTCTTTTTATTTGTTTGGATTATAATTATTATTTACAATTATTATATTTAATTAACCCTTTCAATGCTGAATTGTCAAATGGAACATTCCAAATTTCGAACAGGTCAAAATTACCGTGAATATTCAGGGGTTTGTTTTAAAGAAACAGTGTAGACACTGATAAGAGGGATCCCCTGTTTGTCCTCTCATCTGGGTCTATACTGTTTGTAAAGGACATTGGGGACTCGTTTCCCACAATGGTAGGGTTAAATCTTAGAAAACGTTAATGTTGATAATTAATATAGTGATCTTGTTAGCCATTCATTGATTGTAAACATGCATGAATATTTTTGTAATATCCTGTCTTGTTAACCCTTTCACCGCCACAGTCGCATAAATGAAGCACGACAAATAGTGCAGTCCCAGACCAGACGCCGCCTTTTCAAGGCGGCGTCTGATCAGGGACTTCACCATTGGTCTCAATCTCAATTTCTAAATATGTGCTTTATTCCTTTGAAATTTGCATTTATTTTCCTTATTTTACTGAATGATTTAACAAACTTGATTTGCAGACGACAATTAGAAATTTGACACCGAAATGGTTAATCTCTTTGGCATTGTCTCATGTTAACGCTTTACTGTATACACATTTGCAACAGAGTAGACCTATCAGAAGACTCCAATAGGGCATCATCTGATCAGGATCTGCTCAGTTTGCTTATGAAATAATGTTGGATCTGATTCTTTGTTCATAATGCCATTATAAAAGTTAATCTAAATAATATTCAGGATATCATTATTTTTACATGAATATTCATAAAGTAAAGGGTTAATTAAGCTGTCTCAAAATTAGATTTTTCTCGAGCTCATATGTTAGGCAATTGAAATGTATTCGCTTTCATTATAAAACTAACAACAGTTACTGTAGTTCGATTTCGAGTGCTTAGCCGTGACTGCACTTTTTATTTATAGAAGTTGCAACCATTCTAATGGTTGTCACAAGAAGCTCGTAGTAATCGTGCAGTAATAGTTTATACAGTAAACCCTCTCTATAACGGCCACTAAATTACATCAAGTATTTTGTGTTAAAGGCAGGTGGCTGTTTAAAGCAAGGTGAAAGTAAAACAGAACGCTCCTATAGGAGCGTTCTGTTTTACTTTCACCTTGCTCTAAGCAGCCACCTGCACTGAGTACTGATTAAAACAGCTTAGTGGTCGTTATAGAGAGGGTTTACTGTATATGCTTATACCAAAGGTAACTCCGGAACAAATACATGGTTTGTGACGCGGTGGACTGGCCCTAAGGTCACAGCTCACGGGTCAAAATCGAACTAACTGTACTTTTCATTCTTCTCATACAGTGTATGAAATATATCCTACTTTTGAGATCGGGACAATTCCGAAGAGATGGAAACCTCATTAAAATTTATCTTGTTCAAGCTATTTTTGTATTTTGTATTATTATTATTGTTTTGTATTGAGCCTGAACCTTTTGCCTGCTAATTGCGAACTGGTTTGTATTTGCAAACAGCATGGACCCTGGTGAGATGCTGATTAACTCAACATTTCATCAGAATCAAGCTGTTTGACAGTCAATAGATTCTCAAAAGCTTCAAAGAATAGGAAATAATGTGTAACTGTAACAATAGAAAATAACGTGTAACAGATCCAAGTTTAAGCAGATTTTTTTTTGTAGAGGGCAAAAGAGTTAAAACTTTATGCATGCATGTAACTTGCATTATGTACAATTATCAATAAGAAAAAAATACTGTGTTGAAGGTTTATTAACCCTCTCCCTCATAGATGACTCTGATGCCTGTGCAAACAGAGTAGACCCATATCAGACGGCTCCTGTAGGAGCCGTTTAATCAGTCAGGTTCCATGCTTATAAAACTTTCAGTTGAGTCTGAGAACGTTCTCAAGCTTTTGATTGGTCAGATTTGAGCCTTTGGCTCAAATCTGACCAATCAAAAGCTCGAGAACTCAAATTTGACCAATCAAAAGCTTTATAAGCATGGACCCTGTTCTGTTTGCTTATTGAATTATAGTAGATAGGACTTTTACAGCTTCTATTAATTTCAAACATTCGTCATACATATGTCAGTATAAAAATTGAGCGAATAAATATTCTTAATGACATTATTTCAGTACATGAAAATAAAGGAAAGGGTTCACCCATCACCTGTATAAATTATTTTTCCAATGCTTTTGAAGCAGATCGTTCCTCTTGCATACAGTAAAACCTCTCTGATGCAACCAACAAAAAGAGGTACATCAGGGTTTTAACCCTTTCCCTGTTCTATGTTTATTTCAAATTTCAATACCTACTGAATATTCATGACCAAAATAGTTGTAAAGAAATATAGAAGATGCAACATTGTAGCCATTTTAGAAAGCAAAGAAACAGATCACTGTTTATCTATAGTTTCGGCCATTGGCTAACATATCTGGTGTTCATTTGCCATTATGAAAATTAAGTCAAGACTTCACTAATACTTGCATTTTCATTAAGTAAAGGGATAATGGAGCAATTTGCTTTTGCATTTTAACCCTTTACTCCATGTATATCCATGTATCAAATAATGAAATCATGAATATAATTACATTAATTGTTAAATTAGCACATGGACACAGGAATATTCGGCCATGGCAGAAACTGTAGTATCATATCTATATTACATCATAAACAAACAGAACAGATCCTGATCAGATGGCTCCTATAGGAGCCATCTGATCTGGTTCTACTCTGCAGATGTGTGAAAACGCATTTATATGAGGGAAAGGTTTAATGTAATGAACTAATTATGGGCATAGCCCTGCAGATAAGAGGAGTACTGATCTGTCTAAATCTTATTTCTCATCCAATTCTTACATTGCTGGTACTCATTAGAAACGTCTCAGAGAAATTATTCTAATGCAAGACTAGTTAAAAATATAAAAAATATTTTACCTCCATTACCTAAATACTCATTGTTATAGATCTACAACTCTTTCCACATTTGTATCAGATCTTTAAATATCCCTTTCCCTGTACAGTAGTCATGCAAAAAATGATTTTTATAATGGTATAAAAACACAGTACAGTAAAACCCCGCTAATGCGACCACCAAAAAAGGGCATAATTCTGGGTGGCAGAGGCAGGTGGTAGGTTAATGCAGGACGAAAGTTATGCAGAAAGCTCCTATAGGATCTTTCTGCATAACTTTCGTCCTGCATTAAGCAACCACCCGCTTTAGACGACATCAGTGGCTGTTTATTAAGTGGTCGCATTAGCGGGGTTTCATTTTATTTCTTGGTAATGGTAGAAACTGTAGTGTAAAATTTATTTAATTTCACAAACAAACAGAGAAGAACCTGATCAGATGATTCTTAGTGGAGTCATCTGATCTGGGTCTACTCTGTTTGCTAAGACCTGCAAAAGAGTCCATATGAGGGAAAGGGATAAGCACTGTATTTTCATCAATATTTGTCAGTCAAGGAAGGTTTAATCTTTTCAAACAGTTCAGAGCCATAGAAAACATTTACCAAGGGGACAAATGATGTAGCTTTAGCGAGTCTGTCAGTTGACCATATACACTAGTCTCGCAAAAACAGGTGGGTGCTTAATGCATGTCAAAAGGAGCGTTCACTTGTCCTGCATTAAACTACCACCTGCTTTAAAATTCCAGAATTAGACGTATTTAGAGTTTTCGTATTAACTTATTGAACAGAAGGTCCTAGGTTAGATATTTGCCATTTTGTCATGTTGCAAGCATAAAAAGATTATGAGGCGTTGGAGTGAATGTCTTTAACTCTTTACTTCAGGAATATAAATTCATTCAAGAATCTACAGGATTTTTATAATGGCCAGTGAACTAAAACATTTTGATCATTTCATGTGGTATTATCCCTTAAGCAAACACAGCAGACTCTGATCATTTGGCTCCTACAGGAGCCGTCTGACCTGGGTCTACTCTGTTTTCATATGCATGAAAAGGCATTTGTATTAGGTAAAGAGTCTACACTTCTTTCTACACTGGGGGTGAGGTAGTTATGATTTTGCAGATAGAATTAACACCGGTGAATTAAAGAAACTCCGTGTAGTATATTGTAAATAATTACATTCAAGATGTTTCCATAACGAATTCACCCAATTTCGAAATTTCTAAAGATATTGTTGTCTTGTCTTGACTCTGCCTAATTTGAACAATGTGTTTTCTGTTAAATATGGAAGATACTGTCAGAATATTAGAATACAACTCCTTTCCTGCATCGTTTACACTGCACTGTTGGCACATGCACTTAATATTTAACTCATAACCATTAAACCTCAACATTCAAACCCTTTAAGGTGTTTACAGGAATATGCAAATATTTGCAGCAAAACTTACATGCAACATTTGCTTAACCTTTTACCAGAGTGATATATTTTGACACCTTTGAAAACAAAATTGACCCAGATCAGATGAACCCAATGGTAGCCATTTGATCATGGTATGCTTTGTTTGATATGATTCTACACTTTCTGTCTATGCCAAAATCCAGTGACATTCTTAAAATTAAGCTAATGAATATTCATGATGTCATTATACCTAACATGAATATTCATCAGGTAAAGGGTTAACAAATATCCTACTCAGAATGTGACAAATATGTAAAAGTCGACTCAAATTGTATTATATTTTTGTTGAATAGAATCAGAAACATATAACTTCTATGTGTGTTGCTGTGCTATATTTATGCAAATTATTCCTGTATATAACTTAATTTAACCTACCTGTAATCAAATATTCTGGCGTTTGATCTCCGTAGTAAATGATTAGTAAAATCTGATTTGATATTGCTTAGTGAGCAAACATCCATATTTCTAGGTAGAGTCTTTTCAAGTCTTGACGAAATGTGAGTCTTTTTATTTACAACTTAATAGGTTGTTTTTTGTATGACAAGATAACAGATTATCCTAGGACCTTCATTGATGTATGAAAAACCTGCATAATGGTTGCAAGTATTCCAGTCATTTTATAACTTGATACAGTAAAACCTCTCTTAACCGGACGTTAAATTAAGTATAAATATCGGGTTTGGAGACAGGTGGCAGCTTAATGCAGAGTGGAAGTCGGGCAGAAAGCTCCTCTAGGAGCTTTCTGCATGACCTTCACCCTGCATTAAACAGTCACCTGCCTGAAATATCTAAATTCTTCTCAACTAGAAATCCGGTTAAGAGAGGTTTTACTGTAGTCCACTTGGTACGAAAAATTCATTTCACCTCAAGGTATTTTTTTAACCTTGACCCTTTTTCTGAGAAAGACACTATTTAATGTATCTGTATATAGAGAAACCCCAGATTAGATGGCTCCTGTAGCTGCTGTCTGATCAGGATCTGCTCTTTTCACTCTCTTATTCCAGACTTTTCTTCACATGACAAATTGAAGATGCACAACCTTTTGACACATTTAGTCCTAGTCATTGAAATAGAAAGGATTGCAATTTATAATATGTATGTGTAATTAACCCTTTCCCTCGTATAACCGCTTTTTCTTGCCTTTGCAAACAGAATAGACACAGATCAGATAAGAGCCATCTCATCAGGGTCTGCTCTGTTTGCTTATGAACATATAATAGATTTAACTCTATAAGTTCTACTACAGTAGAACTACAATATCTCGAACTCGGATAACTCGAACTCCCCGGTAACTCGACCAAAAAGTTCAGTCCTTTCAAAACTTACAATACAGAATTGCTCTAAAATGCATCGCTACAGACATCTAGAAACAAATGACAGCTTAATACAAGAGCTTTCAGTATTTCTTTAGACCTGTATTCAGCCAATGAATATTAATGATTATTTATAACATGAATTTTTAACAGGGAAAGGGTTTACCCTTTACCCGATAGAAACACTTTTGAAAACATAGTAGACCCTGACCTGTAGGTGATGTCTGAGCAGCATCTGCTCTGTTCGAGTATGGAACACTATAGATAGGATTCTAAATTCTACCATGGCCAAAAATAGAAAAGCTAATATATATTGATGATGCTATTATTTCTCAGATGAATGAGAAGCATACTCCTAGAGGAGCCCTCTGATCAGGGTCTGCTCTGTTTGCTAATAGAATTTGAAATACCTGTTTCTTTGCTTTCTTAAATGTCTAAAATGCCCCACCTTTCATATTTATTTATAACTATTTTGTTACTGAATATTCAGTAGGTATAGGAATCAGGGCTAAATACAGAACAGGGAAAGGGTTAACAGGATAAGTCATATGTTTGATGTTAAAAATAATAAAAGTACTATAACAATTTTAAGTCTTAAGTTGAAAGGTTAACGAAGGTCTTTATATTTTCGTTGTTTCCTTTATTTCTTTGCTTTCAATTCTTTACTATTCTGTTAAGAGCTTTCAAACTGATAACCACAAATGAGGGAACCTGTTCTCTGACTCTCAGTGTTCTGTTTGAAGGATTAGGAACATGATCAGGCAGTCAGTATACGGACAAAATTTCAGACAGACTAGCTTAACCATGTCCTCATTCCTTTACTTACATATAGGCATTAACCCGTTACTCCATAAATACGCTTTTCTACGCTAGATCCAGATCAGATGGCTCCTATACGAGCCATCTGATCAGGGTCTGCTCAGTTTGCTTATATGATTCTCCAGTTCCATAGCCAAAACAAACATGTCCATGTGCTATTATAACAATTAATCTTATTAATATTTATGTCATTGTCTCTTACATGAATATTCATGGCATAAAGGGTTAAGAACTTTTAAACAATGAATTGGTACTACATTTAGTGAGTCAACGTCGGTAGTTTTTTCACCCGTATTTGAACCTATTCTTTTTAGCGTATGCCTATGATGCATTGTCATTTGATAGTTTTGTGAATCCTAAATGCAAGATCTTCCATAATGTGTGTTAGTTCATTGGTTGTCTCTCATGTATCTTGATTAACCCCTTTCTCCATCTTTTCATGTCTTTGCAAACAGAGTAGACCTAGATCAGGTTGCTCTTGTAGGAGCCATCTAATCATGGTCTGACCTGTTTTCTGATGAAATAATACAGATTTTATAGTATCTGCCATGGCCAGAATTTTCTGTGTTCTTGAGCCACTATAAAAAATCACCCAAATAATATTCATAACATAATTATTATTCATGGAGTAAAGGTTTAACTGTTTCTTGCTCAACGTCTTTTAGCCTTGAAATTTTTAGATGTTTTCTCTGTTGGAGAATAGTTTATCCCACAAAAATATTTGCAAATAAATTTGTAAACGGAGTAGGCCGAGATCAGAGAGTCTGACCAGGGTTGCTGTGTTTGCCTATGGTATAATATAGATGGCTGCCAATGCCGGATCTGTGATTACCTATGCAAACAGTTAGGATCCAGATGAGACGCCGAGTAACTCGGCGTCTCATCGGGATCCAAACTGTTTGTTACTATGTTTTTGAAACATAAATGAAAAAATCAAAAGAATGAAAATTTGTAGCAGACGACAAAGTTAGCAGACGACAGAGTTTGGCAGCGAAAGGGTTAAATACTCCTGTGTTCATATATTAAACTGTATTTTATAAATAATTCAATATTCGTATCGTCATTATTTCTGGCATAAATATTCTTGAAGTAATGGTTGGTATCAAATACAAAATTATGTATGGCTGTTCGACCTTGATTACAAACCCTGTTTTGATCTAGAAAACCTGTCTACATGTGAGCTTTATGCCGGTTGGGCCTTGTGCAGACACACACAGGACCTTTCTGCATTATTTTAATCATGTTTCAGTCATTCTCAGTGTTATGTTCTGGTCCTTCGGGATCATTTGTTTTGATGCTATTAGTTTTTAAAATTGAATACTGCTTAAGCCGGTTCTAGTGGGTGTGAGTAGTGTTACACTTTTAATTACTACTCATGAACAGACTCAATAAAACCGAGTCTGCAATTTTCTCTTTTGGCATTGCTACTTTTGTTTTCGAAGGATCTTCCACTTTCAGGATGTGTTAACCCTTTCCCTGTTCTATATCTAGTCCAATACCTACTGGATGTTTATGGACAAAATAGTTAAAATGAAATATGGAAGGTGTACATTTGTAGCCATTTAAGAAAGTAATGAAACAGATCTATCAAATTCAATTAGCAAACAGAACAGACCCTGCTCAGATGGCTCCTACAGGAGATGTCTGATTTGGGTCTACTCTGTTTGCAAATGTGTGGAAAGGCATTTATATGAAGGAAAGGGTTAAACAGCCACCTGCTCCTATAGACTCCCATGTGTCTTCATAAATTGTATGATCACTGTAGGTAGATAATTATATACACTGTATGCAACCCTGAAGACTCCTTTTGTCATAGCTTATTTGAGGATTCTTTTTTTATTTGTTTGAATTATAATTATTATTTACAATTATTATATTCAATTAACCCTTTCAATGCTGAATTGTCAAATGGAACATTCCAAATTTCGAACAGGTCAAAATTACCGTGAATATTCAGGGGTTTGTTTTAAAGAAACAGTGTAGGCTCCCCTGTTAGTCCTCTCATCGGGGTCTACACTGTTTGTAAAGGACATTGGGGACTCGTTTCCCACACTGGAAGGGTTAAATGTTAGAAAACGTTAATGTTGATCATTAATATAGTGATCTTGTTAGCCATTCGTGCATGCATATTTTTGTAATACCTTGTCTTGTTAACCCTTTCACTGCCGCAGTCGCATAAATGCACCACGACAAATAGTGCAGTCCAAGATCAGACGCCGCCTTGAAAAGGTGACGTCTGATCAGGGACTTCACTATTTGTCTCAATCTCTATTTCTATATAGATCTATGTGATTTATTCCTTTAAATTTACATTAAATTTTATTTATCTCATTTCCTTATTTTAGTGAATGATTTAACAAACTTGGATTGCAGACGGCAATTAGAAATTTGACGCCCGAAAGGGTTTATCTCTTTGGCATTGTCCCATGTTAACCCTTTACTGTATACACATTTGCAACAGAGTAGACCTATCAGAAGACTCCTACAGGGCAACATCTGATCAGGATCTGCTCTGTTTGCTTATGAAATAATGTTGATCAGATTCTTTGTTCATAATGCCTTTATAAAAGTTAATCTAAATAATATTCATGATATCATTATTTTTTACATGAATATTCATAAAGTAAAGGGTTAATTAAGCAGTCTCAACATTAGATTTTCCTCGAGCTCATATGATAGGCAATTGAAATGTATTCGCTTTAATTATAAAACTAACAACAGTTACTATAGTTCGATTTCGAGTGCTGAGCCGTGACTACACTTTTTATTTATTTTTTATTTTTATTAAGTCACAAGAAGCTCGTAGTAATCGTGCAGTAATAGTTTATACAGTAAACCCTCTCTATAACGGCCACTAAATTACATCAAGTATTTTGTGTTAAAGGCAGGTGGCTGTTTAAAGCAAGGTGAAAGTAAAACAGAACGCTCCTATAGGAGCGTTCTGTTTTACTTTCACCTTGCTCTAAGCAGTCACCTGCACTAATTAATGATTAAAACAATTTAGTGGTCGTTATAGAGAGGGTTTACTGTATATACTTATACCAAAGGTAACCCCGGAACAAATGCATGGTTTGTGACGCGTTTCACCTCTACGGGTGGACTGGTCCTAAAGGTCACAGCTCACGGGTCAAAATCGAACTATCTGTACTTTTCATTCTTCTCATACAGTGTATGAAATATTTCCTACTTTTGAGATCGGGACAAATCCGAAGAGATGGAAACCTCATTAAAATTGATCTTGTTCAAGCTATTTTTGTATTTTGTATTATTATTATTGTTTTGTATTGGGCCTGAACCTTTTGCCTGTTATTTGCGAACTGGCTTGTATTTACAAACAGCATGGGCTCTGGTGAGATGCTGATTAACTCAACATATCATCAGAATCAAGCTGTTTGACAGTCAATAGATTCTCAAAAGCTTCAAAGAATAGGAAATAATGTATAACTGTTAACAATAGAAAATAACGTGTAACAGATCCAAGTTTAAGCAGATATAATTTCTGTAGCGGGCAAAAGAGTGCATGTAACTTGCATTATGTACAATTATCAATAAGAAAAAAAATACTGTGTTGAAGGTTTATTAACCCTTTCCCTCATAGATGACTCTGATGCCTATGCAAACAGAGTAGACCCATATCAGACGACTCCTGTAGGAGCCGTTTAATCAGTCTGTTCTGTTTGCTTATTAAATTATAGTAGACCTGACTCTACAGCTTCTATCAATTCCAAACTTTGGTGTGTTTATATGTCTTAACCCGTTCCCTCATATTGACGTTTTTTGACGACTCGGTAAAAGTCACTTTGTGAAACCATTGTGATAAATAGAGCATTTGCTCCCATAGGAGCAAATGCTCTATTTATTACAATGTTTTCAAACTACAAAATTCTAAGATTTTCCTTTTTTCTAATTAATGCTCCTTTTCGGTAGATTATTTCAAAGAGGTTGTATCTAAAAATAGCCTATGAGGTAATGGGTTAATGACATTATTTCAGTACATGAAAATAAATGAAAGGGTTCACCCATCACCTGTATAAATTATTTTTCCAATGCTTTTGAAGCAGATCGTTCCTCTTGCATACAGTAAAACCTCTCTGATGCAACATTGTAGCCATTTTAGAAAGCAAAGAAACAGATCACTCAAATTCTATTAGCAAACAGAGCAGACCCTGATCAGACGGCTCCTCTAAGAGCCGTCTGATCTGGGTCTAGTCCGTTTGCAAATGCGTGAAAACACGTTTATATGAGGGAAAGGGTTCAAGCCAGGTGGTAGGTAGCTTAATGCAGGATGGCAGCAAAACTTTTATGATTCCAATGCCTGTTAATTAAAAAAGTCCCTCATATAAACACCTTTTCATGCATTTACAAACAAAGTAGACATAGATCAGACGACTTCTATAGGAGCCATCTAATCAGGGTATTCGGTCTCTGTATTCTTTTGACATGACATATATTTGATTGTACAGTTTTTGTAACTCCATTGAAAAGTTGTTTAAAAATCTGGTAATAGATTATAATTCATATTGCTTTTGCTTACATGAATATTGAACAGTGAAAGGGCTGAGTGGTTGCTTGAGAGGAGCTCCTGTAGTAGTATATGTCTTCCTCTGTGACTTGTACAGTTTTGTTATTATTGTTTAGAAAAGTTAAAATTAATAAGAGTTTTAGGTAAATGGCTGCTTAATCCTTTACCGGAACACCTTCCCATACCTTTTCAACCCAGGTCAGGTGGCTCCTGTAGTGCAGGGTCTACTGTTTGCCTACTAGATAAAATTAACTGTTCCTATGTTTAAATGTTGTTGGTTTTTTTCCTAAAAAATCATCTAATCATGGTGTGATCCTATACAGGAGTCAGCTGATATGGGTTTGCAAATATGCCAAAACATGTGTCTGTTAGGTCAGGGGTTTAGCTACCAACTGTCTTAAAATATTATTACTTTTTTTCAAAAGTTGTGCAAAGTTTATCCATTTCAGTCTTTCATTTTTTATAAATGAAAGAAACTTAATGAAAGAAACTTATTCTGTTTTAATTTTTATGACATAATTAATTATACTTAATTTAATTTAATTTTTTCATGATTTTTATGTATGCATTGTTTTAATTAGCATTATGGTGTTTTAATTGTATTGTATGCCATGTTACGTGCAAAATATTGAAATAAAAACAAGTCTAATCAAACTATTAGTATAAACTTGTATGTGTCTTTAACCTGCTGAAATAATTTTCGTCCGTGAAAAACTAGGCCTAATTGTACTGCATAGCAAGCTACGTATAAACGTGTTTTCCTATAGGAGCCGTCTGATCTGGGTCTGCTCGGTTTGCTAGTGGATTTTGAAAGACCTGTTTCTTTACTGTCTAAAATGACTACAATGATCCAACTTCCATATTTCATTATAACCATTTTGACCATGAATATTCAGTAGGTATTTAAATTTGAAATAAACATAGAACAAGGAAAGGGTTAATTACCTTTAGTATTCTAGCACACGTATGCAAAATTTATGAATTATTCAGCTGGTGGGCTGGGGAGATTAGATGTCCGATCACTTAGAATACAATCTGATTGGATCGTGACGAGATGCTGGGACGAGATACAAATCTAATGTGGATACAAACAGTTTGTAACGATAAATTCACCCGTATTCTCCCTTCCGAAAACAGTAAACGGTCAATTTACAAACGCGTCAAAACTCATTACAGACTATCCAAAATTAATTATTCGGGCAATCTTAGGCAAATAGTGTCGACCCAGATCAAACTGCTCAAGGACTACACTATTTGCTTATATATCAATCTAATATAAAATTATCAAAATATTGCCAAGTTCAATTATTCAGCTTTACAATATAATGACAAAACCAGCCGATGAGGTGTGCACTGTTGGACACACGCCGGTATCTAGTGGGTTTTTTTCAGTATTTACATAAGGCAACATATAAAAGCCATGTAAGGATACAAGAAATGTTTCATTTTTCCAGTGCGGTCCTCGAATATGAAGCAGTATTCCTACTTATCAGATGCTGTTTTATCTGGGTCTACACTATTAGCATATCATAAAGACTCGTTTTGCCATAACATTACTCATACGAAACCTCATACCGATTTTTAGTATAGAAGCATTTTACAATATTTACCTGTATTAAGGCTAAATTTCAATACCTATTGAATATTCATTAACAAAATAGTTCATAGTAAATATGGAAGGTAGATTATTGTAGACATTTTAGAAAGTACAGAAAAATATCTTTTTCAATCATTTTATAAGCAAACAGAGCAGACCCTGATTTATAGTCTATAAAATAGTTAATAGTGAATATGGAAGGTAGAACATTGTAGACATTTAGAAAGTACAGGAAAATATCTATCATTTTATTATGATCAGGGTCTACTCTGTTTGCAAATGCGTGAAAACACGTTTATATGAGGAAAATGGTTAAATATCATTAATGTTGATAAGTATTTGAGGTTTTGCTGTGTATGCAAATGTATTTTTTTGTAATTTGTAGAGAAATAGAAAATATACTTAACCCGTTCCCTCATTTGAACGCCTTTTCACACATTAGCAAACCGAAAGTAGACCCAGATCAGACTGCTCCTATAAGAACCGTATGATCAGAGTCTTCTCTGTTTCCTTTTGACATGATAAAAATACGAATTTACAGTTTTTGTTCCTTGAAAATTTTACATTATGTGAATTCAACCAATAAGTATCCATGATGTCATTATTTGTTTCTTACATGAATATTGAACAGGGAAAGGGGTAAAATTCGAGCTGACGAAAATTGTTGAAATGGTCAGGTTACACTGAATTATACAAACGAGGGGGAGATACAAATTAGACTACTAGTCACCCTAGTACATGTAATTAGAAAAGCAATATGAATGAAAAAACATATACATAATATGTATTCATAATGCGACGCCCTTTGAACAATAAAAAACCTATCCTAAGCGGCCATTCATTTATTGAACATAGGAGTAACTTAAGATGGTCAACTTAATGCAGGTCAAAAGTAATGCAGAAAGCTCATATAGGACCCTTCTGAGTTACCTTGGATCTACATAAAGCTATCCCCTGACTTACAAACCCATAATTAGACATCTTTTTGATTGGCGCTTAAGACAGGTTCGATAATAATAATACAGGAAAAACTTCAAATACGTAATTTGTAGAGAAATAGAGAATATACTTAAACCCTTTCCCTCATTTTAACGCCTATTCACACATTATTAAACAGAGTAGACCCAGATCAGACTGCTCCTATAAGAGCCGTGTGATCAGTCTTCTCTGTTTTCTTTTGACATGATAAAGATATGAATTTACAGTTTTTGTTCCTTGAAAAGTTTACATTATGAGAATTCAGCTAATAAATATCCATGATGTCATTGTTTTTTACATTAATATTGAACAGGGAACGGGGTAAAATTCGAGCTGACGAAAAATGTTGCGGGTGACGAAATATTCAGGTTATACTAGGTTATACAAACTGGGGCGGGGGATACAAATAATAGACTACTAGTCACCCTAGTACATGTAATTAGAAAAGCAACATGAATGAGAAAACTTATAGCTAATAAATAGTCATGATGTTATTGATTCTTATACAATTTATATAGACTAAGCTACATTAAGCTATCCCCTGACTAACAAGTAATCGCATTGTCAGTCCTACTGTCCGTCCATCTGTTCGTCCGTCTGTCCGTCTTTCCATCTATAACTTTTTTTATCTGTTGATGGATTTCAAAATAACCTGGCACAAATGTTCACCATACAAAGACGATGTGCTGGTCCATGAGTCAAAGGTCAATGTCATCCTTCAGGGTCAAAGGTCGGGGTCATAAGAGTAGACCCTGATCATACGGTTTCTGTTTGAGCCGTTCTTTCAGGGTCTGCTCTATATTTATTATAAAGGTTTAGAGATCTGAATATGGATTTGCCATGGTCAAGAATTCCATTTCAAAATAAAGAGGTCTACTTATATGTCAGTAAAGCAGGTGGGGTATCAGGCCAAAAGTAATGCAGAAAGCTCCTAAAGTTCCCCTGCATTAAGCAACAACCTGCGTTTTAAGACTCATATGTTTAATAAATAACCGCTTAGGACAGGTTCTACTGTAATTCCTGTCCATATAGTCATTATTTCTTATACACGAGGCAAATGGTTAATGTTTTCACCATGTTACCAACAATGAATAATGACGTAAACCCTGAACACACATTTTCATAACGTGAAATAGTTCATACTGCTTAAATCTTCGCTTGCTATTCACGTAAATATAGCCACCTGTAAATAGTGAAGACCCAATTGAGACAGCTCCTGCAGGAGCTGTATCATCAGGGTCTGCACTATTTACAAGTTGATTGTGCAATCAGTGCACTTCACAGCAGTGATTGCACAGCCAAATACTTGTACACAGTGTAGATATATGTAATTATACAACAGGGCATGGTTAAAGAAGGAGAAATGTATTTTAAAATTCAGCAAGAGAAGGGTTAACCCTCATCCCGCTATCCTCAGTCATGACTCGAACTAGCGAACAGCTTGGATCCAGGTGAGATCTATCGATCGATCTGTCTGTCTATCTATCTGTATGTCGATCAGTGTCTATCTATTTGTCTCCCTGCATGCCTGTCAGTCTGTCTGTCAGTCTGTATATTTATTTCCTTTCTATGTTCGTCTTTGTGGACTAATTCCCCTACTTTATGAAATTTCTAGTTCTTCTTAAAATCTCACTTATTTAAAGAAAATGGCATTGTCCCGCAAGAAGTCGTATCGTATGGCAAATTGCTCGTACGCGTTACCTGGTTTCGAAACATGATTTTGAAAATTCAGGAACGTGTACGTATATAGAAACACTCATATACGTACACGTACAAGTAAGAAATTGAAACCTCTCTATTGTTTCCTTTAAATGACAGCATTTTTCGAAACAAAATGCAAACAAAATTCACACATTCAGAATTAGATCAGACAAAAACTTGTGTAGACGACAATGCTCGGGCGCGGATGAGTAACCCACGAACGCGTAACCATAAGTTAATCATAGTTGTGCTTTAAACCTTTATCCTCGTACTCCTTTGGAAACTTAATAGACCCAGATCAGACGACTCCTAATAAGCCGCCTGATCAGGGTCTGCTCTGTTTGCTTATTGTATAATATAGACCTAACCATACAGTGTCTGCCTGTCAGACCCAAACTGCCCAGTTTTCATATGCCATTATAAAATTAATCTGATTAACCCCTTCCGTGCCACAATGACGAGTCTATGATATCACATGCAAATAGTTTGGATCCAGATGAGACGCCGAGTAACTCGGCGTCTCATCAGGATCCAAACTGTTTGTTACTGTTACTATGACTTTGAAACAAAAATGAAGAAAATAAAAAATGAGAATTTATAGCAGACGACAAAGTTAGCAGACGATAGAGTTTGGCAGCGAAAGGGTTAATAGTGATGTTGTCATAACTTCTGACATTAATATTCAACAGGTTACGCATAAGTTAATCAAAGTTGTATTTTAAACCTTTACCTCATGAATGTAAAGAAATAATGACACACTACGAAGCTCTTGATTTGTTTTTATTATAGCGTATGAAAAATGATTATTTAAACTTTGCCTAAAGCCAGAATTATACTGATCAGATGGTTCCTACAGGAGCCGTGTAGGAGCACAATTGTGTCAGAACACATTTGTCTCACGAGGTGTGACCGATGTGCTCGAAAACATTCATATTTGCGATAAATTGGAAATGAGACAGATGTGTTCGACATACTAAAGGAAGGACACTCGAAGCACATTTGTCTCACATTCTATCATATCTTACTAAAATTCTACTTAACCCGTTCCCTCACATACACGTGTTTTCATTCATCTGCAAACAGAGTATACCCAGATCAGACGACTCCTCTAGTAGTCGTCTGATCAGGGTCTGCTCTGTTTGCTTATGTAATTAGATAGATCTGTTTCTTTAGTTTCTAAAATAGCCGCAACGTTTCACCGTCTATATTTCATTATAACCATTTTGTCCATGAATATTCAGTAGGTATTCAAAGTTTGAATAAACATAGAACAGGGAAAAGTTTAAAAGGAAAACTGTTTCTGCTTAGTTCATTGTAATTGTCCGAAAAGGCGGATATAGAAATTAGCTGCCTGTCTGTCCGTCTGTCTGTCCACATTTACAACCTGAAATTATCTCCGATAACAGACCTACTTAGAGATATATTATAAATCACTTAATCGATTAGAATCTTCACTACACGACTAAAAACCGTCAGTCGCTACCTTTCCTTCATAATCGGCGAATCGCATGCTAATTTTATAGAATAGTTCACTTTTCTCACCAATTCTTCATTTATTTATTCTTTTATTTTAGTAATCAATTTGCTCATTCAGTCATTCAGAAGGAAACCTTGTATTTTTACTTGTCTAGGCTAAATAAATAATAATATTTTTTCCATTTACTCCAAATAAAAATATCCATATTTCTGAGGTTTAAGTACTGAAAGTGATCCTATAGCTTTGGGAAAAACACGGACTTCATCCAGCTTTTTCGGCTTCGGGTTTTTTCTTGTGGCTGCCGAATTTCGGCAAAACATGATTCTAAAGTCGAAGTCCGTGGATTGTTTTCGGACCTATGACACTTATACTTGTAATCCGCATATATGTCCGTGTTTTTGTCAGATCTGTTGGAGTGAGTAAAACACAGACTTCATCCAACTTTTCTGGCTATGGATTGCCGGCTGCCGATATTTTTTGCCGCATATGTTTCTGAAATCAGTGTTTTTGTAAGCCTATGGCTAAGGGAAAAACACGGACTTCATTAAACTTTTCCGTCTGCGGATTCTTTCTTCGGGCTGCCGAAGCTTTGGCTACATATTTTTCTGAAGTCCGTGTTTTTGTAAACTAATGGTTTTGGGAAAAACACGGACTTTATCCAACTTTTCCGTCTGCGGATGTTTTCTCGGGGCAGCCGAATTTTCGGCCGCATATTTTTCTGAAGTCCGTGTTTTCGTCGGACCGATGGATTTGGGTGAAATTAGCTGCCTGCTTGTCTGCCGAATGTTTGGCCGCATATATGTCTTAAATCCGTGCTTTTGTCGAAGCTATGACAAACTTATTCGGCTGCGATTTTTTTCTAGGGGCTGCCGAAATTTTGGCCGCATATTTTTCGGATGTCCGTGTTTTTGTCGGACCTATTGCTTTGGGTAAAACACGGATTTCATCCAACTTTTTCGGCTGCGGATTTTTTCTCGGGATGGCCGAATTTTTGGCCTCATATTTTGGTTAAGTCCGTGTTTTTGTCGAACCTATGGTTAAGGGAAAAACACGGACTTCATCTAACTTTTTCGGCTGCGGATTTTTTCTCGGGGTGGCCGAAATTTTGGCCGCATATTTTTGGGATGTCCATGTTTTTGTCGGACCTATGGCTTTGGGTGAAACACGGACTTCATCCAACTTTTTCGGCTGCGGATTTTTTCTCGGGGAAGCCGAATGTTTGGCCGCATATTTTTCGGATGTCCGTGTTTTTGTCGGACCTACGGCTTTGGGTAAAACACGGACTTCATCCAACTTTTTCGGCTGCGGACTTTTTCTCGGGGTGGCCGAATTTTTGGCCGCATATTTTTCGGATGTCCGTGTTTTTGTCGGACCTATGGCTTTGGGTAAAACACGGACTTCATCCAACTTTTCGGCTGCGGATTTTTTCTCGGGGGTGGCCGAATTTTTGGCCGCATATTTTTGTTAAGTCTGTGTTTTTGTCGAACCTATGGTTAAGGGAAAAACACGGACTTCGTCCAACTTTTTCGGCTGCGGATTTTTTCTCGGGGCAGCCGAATGTTCGGCCGCATATTTTTCGGATGTCCGTGTTTTTGTCGAACCTATGGTTAAGGGAAAAACACGGACTTCAACCAACTTTTTCGGCTGCGGATGTTTTCTCGGGGCAGCCGAATTTTCTGCCACATATTTTTCGAATGTCCGTGTTTTTGTCGGACCTATGGCTTTGGGTAAAACACGGACTTCATCCAACTTTTACGGCTGCGGATTTTTTCTCGGGGTGGCCGAATTTTTGGCCGCATATTTTTCGGATGTCCGTGTTTTTGTCGAACCTATGGTTAAGGGAAAAACACGGACTTCAACCAACTTTTCCGGCTGCGGATTTTTTCTCGGGGCAGCCGAATTTTCGGCCACATATTTTTCGAATGTCCGTGTTTTTGTCGAACCTATGGTTAAGGGAAAAACACGGACTTCAACCAACTTTTCTGGCTGCGGATTTTTTCTCGGGGTGGCCGAATTTTCGACCGCATATTTTTCGGATGTCCGTGTTTTTGTCGAACCTATGGTTAAGGGAAAAACACGGACTTCAACCAACTTTTTCGGCTGCGGATTTTTTCTCGGGGCAGCCGAATTTTCGGCCACATATTTTTCGAATGTCCGTGTTTTTGTCGAACCTATGGTTAAGGGAAAAACACGGACTTCAACCAACTTTTTCGGCTGCGGATTTTTTCTCGGGGCAGCCGAATTTTCGGCCACATATTTTTCGAATGTCCGTGTTTTTGTCGAACCTATGGTTTAGGGAAAAACACGGACTTCAACCAACTTTTTCGGCTGCGGATTTTTTCTCGGGGCAGCCGAATTTTCGGCCACATATTTTTCGAATGTCCGTGTTTTTGTCGAACCTATGGTTTAGGGAAAAACACGGACTTCAACCAACTTTTTCGGCTGCGGATTTTTTCTCGGGGTGGCCGAATTTTTGGCCGCATATTTTTGTTAAGTCTGTGTTTTTGTCGAACCTATGGTTAAGGGAAAAACACGGACTTCGTCCAACTTTTTCGGCTGCGGATTTTTTCTCGGGGCAGCCGAATGTTCGGCCGCATATTTTTCGGATGTCCGTGTTTTAGTCGAACCTATGGTTAAGGGTAAAACACGGACTTCAACCAACTTTTTCGGCTGCGGATTTTTTCTCGGGGCAGCCGAATTTTCTGCCACATATTTTTCGAATGTCCGTGTTTTTGTCGGACCTATGGCTTTGGGTAAAACACGGACTTCATCCAACTTTTTTGACTGCGGATTTTTTCTCGGGGTGGCCGAATTTTTGGCCGCATATTTTTGTTAAGTCTGTGTTTTTGTCGAACCTATGGTTAAGGGAAAAACACGGACTTCATCCAACTTTTACGGCTGCGGATTTTTTCTCGGGGTGGCCGAATTTTTGGCCGCATATTTTTCGGATGTCCGTGTTTTTGTCGAACCTATGGTTAAGGGAAAAACACGGACTTCAACCAACTTTTTCGGCTGCGGATTTTTTCTCGGGGCAGCCGAATTTTCGGCCACATATTTTTCGAATGTCCGTGTTTTTTGTCGGACCTATGGCTTTGGGTAAAACACGGACTTCATCCAACTTTTACGGCTGCGGATTTTTTCTCGGGGTGGCCGAATTTTTGGCCGCATATTTTTCGGATGTCCGTGTTTTTGTCGAACCTATGGTTAAGGGAAAAACACGGACTTCAACCAACTTTTCCGGCTGCGGATTTTTTCTCGGGGCAGCCGAATTTTCGGCCACATATTTTTCGAATGTCCGTGTTTTTGTCGGACCTATGGTTAGGGGAAAAACACGGACTTCAACCAACTTTTCTGGCTGCGGATTTTTTCTCGGGGCAGCCGAATTTTCGACCGCATATTTTTCGGATGTCCGTGTTTTTGTCGAACCTATGGTTAAGGGAAAAACACGGACTTCAACCAACTTTTTCGGCTGCGGATTTTTTCTCGGGGCAGCCGAATTTTCGGCCACATATTTTTCGAATGTCCGTGTTTTTGTCGAACCTATGGTTAAGGGAAAAACACGGACTTCAACCAACTTTTCTGGCTGCGGATTTTTTCTCGGGGTGGCCGAATTTTCGACCGCATATTTTTCGGATGTCCGTGTTTTTGTCGAACCTATGGTTAAGGGAAAAACACGGACTTCAACCAACTTTTTCGGCTGCGGATTTTTTCTCGGGGCAGCCGAATTTTCGGCCACATATTTTTCGAATGTCCGTGTTTTTGTCGAACCTATGGTTAAGGGAAAAACACGGACTTCAACCAACTTTTTCGGCTGCGGATTTTTTCTCGGGGTGGCCGAATTTTCGGCCACATATTTTTCGAATGTCCGTGTTTTTGTCGGACCTATGGCTTTGGGTAAAACACGGACTTCATCCAACTTTTTCGGCTGCGGATTTTTTCTCGGGGTGGCCGAATTTTTGGCCTCATATTTTTGTTAAGTCCGTGTTTTTGTCGAACCTATGGCTTAGGGTAAAACACGGACTTCATCCATCTTTTTCGGCTGCGGACTTTTTCTCGGGGTGGCCGAATTTTCGGCCACATATTTTTCGGATGTCCATGTTTTTGTCGAACCTATGGCTATGGGAAAACACGGACTTTATCCAACTTTTCCGTCTGCAGATTTTTTCTCGGGGTTGCCGAATTTTTGGCCGCTTATTTTTTTATAGTCCGCGTTTTTGTCGGACTTATGTATTTTGGAAAAACACGAACTTCATCCAACTTTTTTGGATGAGTATTTTTTCTCGGGACAGCCGAATATCTGGCCGCATATATGTCTTCAGTCCGTGCTTTTGTCGAACCTATGGCTAAAGGAAAAATACGGACATCATCCAACTTTTCCGTCTGCGTTTTATTTCTCTGGGCCGCCGAATTTTCACCCGCATATATGTCTTCAGTCCGTGCTTTTGTCGAACCTATGGCTAAAGGAAAAACACGGACTTCATCCAACTTTTCCGTCTGCGAAATTTTTCTCGGGGTCCGAATTTTTGGCCGCATATATATATGTCTTAAGTACGTGATTTTGTCGAACCTACGGCTAAGGGAATCACGGACTTCATCCAACTTTTCCGGCTGCTGATTTTTTCACGGGGCTGCCGAATTTTTGGCCGCATATATTTCGGATGTCCGTGCTTTTGTCGAACCTATGGCTTTGGGAAAAACGCGGACTTCATAAAACTTTTTCGGCTGCGGATTTTTTCTCGGGCAGCCGAATTTTTGGCCGCATATATGCTAAGGGAAAACACGAACTTCATCCAACTTTTCCGTCTGCGGATGTTTCTCTGGGTTGCCGAATTTTTGGCAGCTTATTTTTCTGAAGTCCGTGTTTTCGTCGGACCTATGGCTTTGGGTAAAACACGGACTTCATCCATTTTTTTTCGGCTGCTGATTTTTTTATCGGGGCAGCGGAATTTATGGCCGAATATGGGAGTTGGTAAAACATACATCACTTCGCGGGTCTACCGTTTTGCATATGTAAGGGAAAAACACGAACTTTTCCGTCTGCGGATGTTTCTCGGGGCTGTCGAATTTTTGGCCGCTTATTTTTCTAAAATCCGCATTTTTGTCAGACCTATGGCATTTGGACATCAACCAGAATATCCAGGTTCGGATTTTTTCTCGGACTACCGAATTTTTAGCCGCATAAATTGCTAAAGTACATATATTGTTGAACCTTTGGGATTGGAAAAAACACGGACTTCATTTAACTTTTCCGATTACGGATTTTTTCTGCCAAGCACATATTTCTGAAGTTCAGACCTATGGGAGTGGGTTAGAAACAGACTTCATCCATCTTTGCCGGCTGCGGATTTTTCCTCGGGAATACCGATTTGGCCGCATATATTTCTAAAATTCATGCTTTTGTCTGACTTATGACAGGAAATTACGGACTTCATTCAGAATTTTCGGATGCGGATTGTTTCCAGGAGCAGATGAATGTTTGGCCGCAAATTCTGAAGTTATATTGTCTGGTGTTTTTGTCAGACAAATGGGCGTGGGTAAAAGACAGTCTTCAGCCAGCTTTTCCAAGTGCGGATTATCTCTGGGCCGCCGAATTTTTAGCCGCATATATTGCTGAAGTCCGTTTGTTTATGCCAGGCCTATGGGAGTGGGTAAAACACATTCAGCTTTTCCGGAAGCCGAATGTTTGGCCGCAAATATTTCTGAAGTTATTTTTAGTCCGTGTTTGTTGGACTTTTGGCATTAGGAAAAACAAGGACTTCTTTCAACTTTCCCCGCTGCGGATTTTTTATATCGGGGCTGCCGAATTTCGGGCCGCATATATTTCTGAAGTCAGCAGAAATCTGTGTTTTGTCAGACCTATGCGAGTGGGTAAAACACATACATCATTCAACTTTTCCTGTTGTGAATTCTTTCTCGGGGCTGCAGAATTTTTGGCCGCATATATTTCCGAAGTTAGCTGAAGTCCGTGCTTTTGTCCGTGTGATTCTGCGGGTTTCACTGGTCTGCATATGTTTCTTAAGTCGGACCTATGGCATAAGGAAAACACGGACTTCATCCAGATTTTCCGGCTGTGGATTTTTTCCCTGGGCTGCTGAAATTTTGGCCGCATATATTTCTGAAGTCAGTGTTTTTCCAGATTGTCACATACATGTATTGTCAGTCATTTCCATCACATAAACAAAGGACTGAATTTGGTCTATACTGTTTGCGAATGTCGGATACTTTCAGCCTTATTACAGTCATTCTTCAGTTAACCCTTTATCCAGTGGTAGAGCGTCCACCTACGGTACGGAAGGTCGTGGGTTCGATCCCCGGCCGCGACAGACCAAATGTCGTTAAAAGTTGGTACTGGTAGCTTCCCTGTCTACGCTCGACATTAAAATGGAAGTTCTAGGACTGGTCGGTCCGGTGTCAGGATAATGTGACTGGGTGGGATGCCCTTGCCATGTGCCCGCGACAGGGGTATTCAAGTGAGGCAGCACTATAACTTGTCTCATGCGGGTGCCGTCTGCAAATAACTGAAATACTGTTGGTCGGACGTAAAACTACCTTTTCAAGAAAATCGGTAGTTTTGAAGCCATTCTCACGTGTTTGCTGTGGTCTATATATCACTGCTAGACGTAATGAGTAGCCATTTATAGTTACGTTACAGTATATGAACTCGTTTGGATGTACGTGAAGTGTTTGAGCCATGTACATTTATAATAGTGGGGATCACTTCAGGCAAAGTTTGAAGGTTGTTGATATTAATCCCTTGATTTATATCCCAAATGCGTCTTACTGAACCGTTTCCCCTGGTACCTCGATACCTTAAAATACCTGTTTCAGTCTTGCCATAATAGTTTGGTTAGGTGTTAATGTGTTTGATTGTCCGATACTGTATAGTGCATACCTAATGTATTGTACAGTCCTTGATATGTGCTCACTCATCATTCCTGAGGGCAAAATACATTCCGATTTAAAACCAATTGAACCTATAGCAATGTCACATTCATGCAACTTCTTGACAATTTATAGGTTTGTACCAGCAGTAGATTTGCTGATAAAGTTCAAAACACCGAGAGTAAAGAAAAGTGCAGCCTACATCTGGCACATTCTATACCGACAGGTGCTAGGCGTGTGGCCATTTCACAAATACTGCTTATAAATACCTTCAAATATGTTTAGACATCATAACTTGTCATTATTAAAACAAAAAACAAAAAAAAAATCGTATAGTATATTACTATTAATATACTATACGAATTTTTTTTTATTTTTTATTTTTTTTATTTTTTTTAATAATGACAAGTTATGATGTCTAAACGTATTTGAAGGTATTTATAAGCAGTATTTGTGAAATGGCCACACGCCTAGCACCTGTGTCTATACCGACATCACAAACATGTTAAAGATATATAGACCACAGCGTGACGTAACCCTTCGCTTGCTATTCACGTCAATATACCTACCTGCAAATAGTGAAGACCCAGATGAGACAGCTCCTGCAGGAGCTGTCTCATCAGGGTCTGTACTATTTACAAGTTGATTGTGCAACCAGTGCACTCCACAGCAGTGATTGCACAGCGAAATACTTGTACATTGTGAAGATATATGTAATTATACAACAGGGTATGGGTAAAGAAGGAGAAATGTATTTCAAAATTCAGCAAGAGAAGGGTTAAGATCAAAACATGACTTTATGACCCTCGTGATACCAAAATCCTGCACAGTTACATATGGCGATCGTAGCTTTGCAAAAGCGGCTCCTACGTTGTGGAATGAACCTCCGGTGGGAATACGGAACTCAGCTTCACTTGAGTCTTTTAAAAGATGTCTTAAAACTTATTTCTTTATAAAGATTTATGGTGGCTGGTGTATATTTTAAGCCCAAATAGCTGTTGCATATTTTAACTCAGCTACACTTGAGTATTTTAAAAGATCTCTCAAAACTCATTTCTTTTTGAAAGATTTATGACGGCTGATTAATATTTTAAGCCCATATAGCTGTTGCATGTTTTAACCTTAGACATAGTATGCGATCAATATTGCTTTTTCCTCTTAATATTACTGTAATATACTTTACCAGGCATATGGGTTTGAATGGTAAATTTTAAGGTTATGCGATAAGTTTTATACCTTAGAAATTACACTGTAAATGTTCTTTTAATGTTTTTATTTCTATTTCATATCTTAAAGTTTCTTTAAAACAATTTTTCTTTTCTTTTCTGCTTTAGAATGCATAAATGTTTTAATTGTAAAGCACTTTTGAATGTATTTTAGATATGAAAAGAGTGCTATATAAATAGGGTATAACAATAATAAAAAAATAACTCACTCACTTAACCCAATAGAAATGCTTTTTGACACCTTTGAAAACAAAGTAGAACCAGATCAGACAGTTCATGTATGCGCTATCTAGTCAGGATCTGCTCTGTTTGCTTATGGAATAATATTGATATGATTCTACAGTTTCTGCCGTGATAAATAATTGCCTTGTCCACAGATCAGTTAATGATGTCATGTGTTATTACATGAATATGCATGTATTCATGGAGTAAAGCGTTAACCATTTACTCCATAAATACACTTTTCTACCATTTTACAGAGTAGATGCAGATCAGACGGCACCATTTGGAGTCGTCTGATCAGGGTCCATGCTTATAAAGCATTTAAGTTGAGTCTGAGTTCGTTCTCAAGCTTTTGATTGGTCAGTTTTGTGTTCTCAAGCTTTTGATTGGTCAGATTTGAGCCAAAGGTTCAAATCTGACCAATCAAAACTTGAGAACGAACTCAGACTCATCTAAAAGTATTATAAACATGGACCCAGGATCTACCTTTGTTGCTTATGACATAATATAGATCTAAGTATTGTCTTAATTGGATATTCGTGTATACATGTGTTCCATAAATATACAGCTAATTAATATGCAAGTTGTCTTAACTGCTTATATGAATATTCATAGAGTAAAGGGTTAAGCTGGTATACAGTATATATTATATTCCTCATACTTTATAGTTTTATTGCTCCGCACTCTCGGTTTATTATTCAGAGAACCAAAACCCGGCTCCGTGTATGCTGATGAAGTTACGTATTGTCGACGATGCGACAAGGGCTCACTGAAAGCACGTTTATCATGGACTGTAGGTGAGGGTTAGCTCTGTTCGTTTAACCCTTATCTTCATAAAGCCTTTCTATGCCTTTGCAAACAGAGTATACTCATATAAGACGGCTCCTTATAATATAAATCTAATTCTACAGTTGATGCTGAAGAACGGCCAAAATGTTCCGTGTTAATGTGCTTTTATAAAACATAATCCAATAAATATTTATGATTTCACTATTTCTTGCATGACTAATCATGGATTAAAGAGTTAAGGTTGTGACCTGAATGTGAAACATTGTTTACTCTCTCCAAACGATGTTTATAGCAGCCACAATACAGATCATAAAACAAGAGCTGTCCGCAGACAGCGTGCGCCGCTTTCTTTAGTGCTGGATAGTGTAGTGCAAGTCTAAGTCGGAAAGGGGAGATAACTATAGCAAAATTAATCTTAGAGTTACTTGCCCTTGTGAAATAGGTCCCTCTTATAATAATTAATATGCATACCAAATTTGAACCAAATATCTTGGACAGTTTCTGAGATATGAACCTTAACATAAAACTTAACCAACAATGAAAATTCTGGGTCGAAAAAGGGCATAAATATGGCAAATTAATATTAGGGTTACCTAACATTGTGAAATGGGCTCCCCTTGTGATAGTAAATACGCAAACCAAATGTGAACCAAATATTTTGATTTACGCATCTTATCTGGAGCGCTGGTTCAAGTCAGGTAGGGAAGAAAATGGAACACGACAATGTACAGCATTATCAGAACCACAAATGGAATGCGCGCTCGCGCACGACCTTCATAGTTTATCCCTTGCACATTCCAAGCCAACATAATTTAGGGCACTATAAAAATTCTAAGTCTCCGGAAGGGGGGGGGGCGATAAATTGTTTGGCAATACGTGTTTGCTTATCCAGTGCCATAGGCGACAGTACCACAGTAATCAAACTATTTTGAAGAGACGATTCTAAAGAGTGGTCACAACATATGGTTTGGTGGATAAATGACGATTTTAGTATTTGAGTATGGACTGTTATTTGTAGATCTGTGTCACGACGATAAACAACGCAACTTAGTGAATCAAATTTAACAATCATGACGTATTGTAATCGTTTTGATTTACAAGAGGAGTACCAGCGCAACGATTCTGCCTTCGAGCAAAAATGAAGAGTTCTTCCTAAACCCTCGTGTTCTGGCAATGAGCACTACATGAAATAATGGCCACGTTTTATGTTATCATAAATCATAATTTCACGTGCCAAATTGCGGCATACGGAAACTGAAGGGAGAACGCAGTGAAAACACAAGGCCGAACAAGAGTATTTTTCTGTGGACACGTGTTCTGCTTGCTTCACTGATAACTAACAGACACTGAGGTACACTAATTGGCAGTGCGTGAAAGATAATGTAAACATGACAAGCAATTACTGATTGCACGAAAACGCATGTCAGTAATTAACCTTTTCCAAAACAGATTAATTCTTTGTAGGAAAGGTTACAATGTATGTAAGC
Organism: Azorinus chamasolen; assembly: GCA_963576725.1. NCBI lineage: Eukaryota > Metazoa > Mollusca > Bivalvia > Cardiida > Solecurtidae > Azorinus > Azorinus chamasolen. Next base: position 39,207,274 of record OY755245.1, read on the forward strand.
GGTTGATATGACAACTTACACAGTCTCTAATTTTTGTATTTTCGGATATTATGCAGCTCTGCGTGGAATGTTCTGAAAGCACACAGCCCATACCTTTCAACTGTTCCATTTAAACAAAAGCATGAACACTAAAAGATTGTACACACATGTGTAACTAAGAGAGTTATATGCATTTATATTCCAATACACAGTGAATGCACTTAACTTCAAACTTTGTCAATGCATTGATACTGACCAGTGTGAGATGTGCCTTAACTATGTACTCCATAGATATGTATTTATAAGTAATTGCAAACACAGTAGACTCAGCTCATATGGCTGCTACAGAATCTGCAGGGTCTGCTCTGTTTGCATATGAAATTATGTATATCTAAGTATACAGGTTTTGCCATGGACAGAATTTGTTTACTTCGTATGCCATTATAAAACAAATCCCTGTAACTAATATGCTGATGTCATTATTTCTTATATGAATATTCATAAAGTAAAGAATTAACTATTAACCTTTATCCTGCTCTTTTTTATTTTTTACAGAATTGTTCACCTACTACATTTCCAAAATTCAATCAATTTTTCTACCAAAATGCAATCAGGATGTCAAACAGTTTGGATCCTGATGAGATGCCGAGTTACTCGGTGTCTCATCTGGATCCAAACTGTTTGCATAGATATTCACGCATCCGCCTATAGCAGGCTAAATGTTAACATCTTCTCAATAGACTCATGCACAATACATGGTTTTTTGAATTAATTTTGAAAACTGTAGATATTACTTTGAGATCATTACACCTTAGTGCACGATAAACGCGGCCATTCATTAATTGAACATAGGAATCGTAAAAACCAGGTGCTTGCTTAACCCATTTGCTCCCACGATCCCATATATGGGACATAGGCAAACAGTGTAGACTCTGATCAGACGCCGCATGATGCTGATAGCAAATTCAATATAAAACAAAACAAAAATGAAAATTTAGACCAGATACCCCTTAGATAAAAGATAGACTAGTCCAACATATAAGCATGGAAGAATCCACTGGGAGTAAATGGGTTAATGTAAGGAAAGGTAATGCTGACATCTCCTATAGAAGCTTTCACCATTGCAGCTGGCCTGCATTAAGCTACCACCTGCCTTACAGACCCATAATTAGACCTCTTTAAGTTGGCCGTTAAAGACGCGTTCTACTGTATCAGTAATTTGCTGGTCAAGAATAACCGGAATGTGCGAAGTCTTGTAAATCGAGAATATTTGATATTATCCCTTGAAAATAGAGCGAGTTTTATACTAGTCCTTGTAAACTGGGTGTTTTTCATATCGACTTTGAAATTAGGGTGTATTTATTTAAATTCCTTGCAAAAGGTGTATTTCATGTAAATAGACGTGATTTTGTATAATCAATTGAAGACACCAAACGTGTTTCACATTAGGTGTTGCAAAAATGGTGCATTTTACATTATCATTTGCAAATAGAGTGCATTTAATAGTATCCTTTGCATGTTGAGTTTATTTCATATCATCCTTTTACAAATAGCGTGCATTTATACAAGCATTTGAAAACAGAGTGTTTCAAATTATTCCTTCCAAAAGAGAGTGTATGTTACATTATTACCATTTGCAAATACAGTGCATTTAACAGTATCTTGTTGTGCAAATAGAGTGCATTTTATATTATCCTTTGCCAATATAGTGTATTTTATATTATCCCTTATCCCATTCCTCCATATGCTATTTTTAGATCCAACCGCTTTGAATAAATCTAACGAAAAGGACCATTAACTAGAGACAATAAATATATCATCCTTTGTAAATAACGTGTATTTCATATTATGCTTAGCAAATAGAAAGCAGTTTATATTATCCTTTGCAAAAAGAGTGTATTGCATTTTGCCCTTTGCAAACAGTGTATTCAAATTACTCTTTACAAATAACGTATATTCTGTTATCCCTTGCAAATAGAGTGTATGTCGTATTGTCCTCTGCAAATATAGTGTATTTCAAATATTTCAAATTACCCTCTTTGCAAATAAAGTAAATGTTATGCTATCCCTTGTATTTCATATTACCCTTTGTAAATAGAGTGCATTTCACTTACAGCCATGTTTGTTAAGTTGCTGTACAACATAATAATCCACATCTAACGCATGCTGAGGTCAATTGTGTGATTACCTCAGCGCTTTGCCTCCGGACTGACATGCATTCGCAAACAGCTTAGACCCAGATGAGACGCCGAGTAACTCGATATTTCATCAGGACGCAAGCTGTTTAACACTCGGTCGATAGTTTCGTGACATCTTGAACGAATCGGATGAAGGTAGATGCTGATGGACCACCAGAGTTTAAACAGACTTGATGTTTGCAGCACGAGAACTATTTTAAAAGTGAAGTACTTTGTTCGTTCAGCACACAAGATGTTGAAAAGCAATAATACTATAGAGTGTAGTGGGTGGTACTGTCTTTATTCATTGCATATGAAATTCATTAGCTAGAACAGAATGTGCACATGGCATGTGGCTTAACCAGAGCATCAAGACAGATAAAGGTGCGTACTCAAATACTACAATCGTACATTCTCCATTAAAGTCTATGTTGTCACCACTCTAGAATCGTCTCTTCGAGACGATTCTAGAGTGGTGACAATATAGAGTTTGTCGAAGAAATGAAGAAGTCATTCTTTAAAAAAAGGCATCTTACATTGACCTCTGCTAGCCCTTTCCTCTTCACAACTTTGCAAACAGAGTAGACCCATATCTGACAAAATAGTTACAACGGTAGATTTACAGTGCAATCTAGCCTTCTGTGTGAGACATGCACGGGCAATATGTGCTGAGCATTTCGCTCATATAAACGTTTTTTCACGCCTTTGCAAACAGAGTAGACCCAGATCAGACGGCTCTTATACGAACCGTCTGATCAGAGTATGCTCTGCTTGCTTTTGACATGATGTAGATCTGATTCTACAAATTTTGTCAAAGCAAAACATCTATTTGAAAAGTTTATGGTAAAACATTTCAGCTTATAAATATTCATGATGTACATGTAATTATTCATTACATGACTACTGAACATGGAAAGGGTTTACACTAAATAAAGTCTGCTAAAACCCCGAACCATTTTCACTTACATCCAATTTGTTCAAACTTTTAGAAACTATTGACTGAGTGTCAAACAGCTTACACTCTGATGAGCTGCCGAGTTACTATACATCTTATCTAGATCCAATCTATTTTGAAATACCAGACAGGTCGTACTCAGCATGCCATGTTTACGTCTTTGCTAACACAGTAGACCCTAACTAAACAGCTCTTATTTGCTTATACCGTCGTGTCCGTCATCTTGCGCAACCGGTCATCTTGCACACTCGTATATATGTCTTGCTGTTTTGTCTTTGGTTTACGGTCATGAGTGAAAATTTCAACAAACTGAATAATTTGGACTCACTCTGAACTCAGCTGAGCTACTCCAGCAATGTAAGTTAACACGAGCTGTCACAAGACAGCGCGCTCGACTATTCTCAGAATTGTTAGTGTAAAAATGCTTGATAGTGGACTAAAATAGTGTCCAATGATACTATTGTAAATTTTAGATGAGGGACTACGACGACGAAGTCTTCTTAGGGTATAGATACATTTTATTACTACCTCTACGGTCTAAATCATAAGATATAATCGAGCCATTTCTACCATGAGCTCTCCAAACTAGTCCAAATCAAAAGAAAAATCCAAAAGCTCCCTCTCTCACGTGGTCCTGGCTTATATACTCATTCTGTAGGTGCTAACATATTAGCAGGCTGGACAAAGGAAGGTAACATACTTGACACTAGTTAGCAATGATTAACTGCCTTTGTTCAGTGCTGTCCTATCTGACTGGTGTGATTAGAATTCTAACAAGTTCCATCTACTGAAATTGCTATTAATATTAACCCAATATAGAGTCAAATACTTCTTTCAAAATTACAACAATATAAAAGCAAGTAATCAAAGTCTCAGTAAAGTATCTTTAATAGTATTCAGGATGTAGGATATCTTTGAACTCTTTAATGAAAAAGGGCAATAATTTCTGTTAAAATGCTTGACAGAGTCATGTACTCTTGCCTACAGATGAAGCATGTGATGGTGAACAAGTGTGATGAAGCATGTGATGGTGAACAAGTGTTCCAAGTTTCAAAGCTTTATCTCAAAGAGTTATGTAAATAAGTGGACTTTAACAAAAACCTTAACCAAAAATTCTAAGTTAAAAGGGGCCATAATTCTGTCAAAATGATTGACAGAGTTATGTAGTCTTGCCTACAGATGAAGGTTGTAATGGTGAACAAGTGTTCCAAGTTTTAAAGCTTTATCTCAAAGGGTTAATATGTAAATAAGTGGACTTCAACAAAATCCTTAACCAAAAATTCTAAGTTAAACAGGACCATAATTCTGTCATAATGCTTGACAGAGTTATGTAGTTTTGCCTACAGATGAAGGTTGTAATGGTGAACAAGTGTTCCAAGTTTTAAAGCTTTATATCAAAAGGTTATGTAAATAAGTGGACTTTAACAAAAACTTAACCAAACGTTCTAAGTTAACAAGAGGGTCAGAATGGCCCTGAAGCGCTCACCAGACAATCAGAGGAGAAGCTTTTCAAAGTTTTCACTATATGTTTCTGTTGAAAACTGGCTACCCCTGGGGCGGGGCCAATTTTGACCCCAAGGCCATACTTTATACAACTTTTGTAGAGGACCTGAACATGATGCTATGTGCAAAATATGAAAGCTGAGAACCACTCAGTTTCAGAGGAGAATATTTTCAAAGATTTCACTATTTGTTTCTATTGAAAACTGCCCAACCCCTGGGGCGGGGCCAATTTTGACCCCAGGGCCATAATTTATATAACTTTTGTAGAGGACCTGAACATGATGTTCTGTGCCAAATATGAAAGCTGATAGCCTTCCAGTTTCAGAGGAGAAGATTTTCAAAGATTTCACTATTTGTTTCTATTGAAAACTGCCCAACCCCTGGGGCGGGGCCAATTTTGACCCCTTTTGAAGAGGACCTGAACATGATGCTCTGTGCCAAATATGAAAGCTGAGAGCCTTCCACTTTCAGAGAAGAAGATTTTCAAAGATTTCACTATTTGTTTCTATTGAAAACTGCCCACCCCTGGGGCGGGGTTAATTTTGACCCCAGGACCATAATTTATATAGCTTTTGTACAGGACCTGAACAAGATGCTATGTGCCAAATATGAAAGCTAAGAGCCTTCCAGTTTCAGAGAAGAAGATTTTCAAAAATTTCACTATTTGTTTCTACTGAAAACTGCCCAACCCCTGGGGCGGGGCCAATTTTGACCCCAGGGCCATAATTTATATAACTTTTGTAGAGGACCTGAACATGATGCTCTGTGCCAGATATGAAAGCTGAGAGCCTTCCAGTTTCAGAGAAGAGGATTTTCAAAAGATTTCACTATTTGTCTCTATTGAAAACTGCCCACCCCTGGGGCGGGGTTAATTTTGACCACAGGGCCATAATTTATACAACTTTTGTAGAGGACCTGAACATCATGCTCTGTGCCAAATATGAACGCTGAGAGACTTCCAGTTTCAGAGGAGAAGATTTTCAAAGATTTCACTATTTGTTTCTATTGAAAACAAGGAATCCCTGGGGCGGGGCCAATTTTGACCCAAGGGCCATAATTTATATAACTTTTTGTAGAGGACCTAAGGATGATACTATGTGCCAAAGGTGAAAGCTTAGAACCCTGTAGATTCAGAGTAGAATATTGTTAAAGGTTCAAATTGTTGACGACTGACGACGCACGACGGACGACGCACGCCGAAGGACGACGGACATCAGGCAATCAAAAAAGCTCACCCTGCCCAAAATGCTTGACAGAGTTATGTACTCTTGCCTTCAGATATAAATTGTGGTGGTAAACAAGTGTTCCAAGTTTCAAAGCTTTATTCCAAAGGTTAGAGGAAAAAAGTGGTCTTAACAAAAACCTTAGCTAAAAACTCTAAGTTAAGAAGGGCCATAATTATGTCAAAATGCTTGACACATTTGTGTACTCTTGTCTACAGATGAAGCTTGTGGTGATGAACAAGTGTTCCAAGTTTCAACGCTTTATTCAAAAAGTTAAAGGCAAACAGTGGGCTTTAACAAAAACCTTAACCAAGGTGTGACGCGGGCGCGGACAGCGACGCCGACACCGGGGCGAGTAGGATAGCTCCACTATTCTTCGAATAGTCGAGCTAAAAATCGTATCTGTCAAACACCCTTGTAGATATATTTCGTCATCCTGATTACTTATGTATACACTGGCATATTTTCCAATGAGTGCCGGTGTGTAATAATTATTCCAGAATGTTACGGCCAGTCAGAAGGGATGATCAATATAACACTTTTTAAAACAATATTTCAAGTGCTAAAATATTAATCAATCCCATTTCCCCCTTGCAAATACCATGTGCGCAAGATCACCGGACAGTTGAATGCTGGTATATTTACATTGTTGTAATTAGTGGTTCGAGGAGTTATTTCCAAAAATTAATTGTGTCATTATATGTCTGGTCAGTATCTGTAAACAGGTAAATAATAATGAAAAAAATTCATCTCTTTGAATATAATAAATAAACTAGAGGTTTTTGTCACAAAAACGGATGTCTCCCCTCTAATAAAAACAATATGTAAAGGGAAATCACTAAAAATGTTATGGACCTGTTGATTGATACTTCCCCTCATTATGCACTTTCCAAACAAAATGATAACAGCTAATAACTCCAAAAATATTGATACCAGGTTTATGGCCCTTGTGCATGACACTTACTTTCATCATGCCCTTTCCATAAATAAAATGTCTTTCCAATAGCATCAGTCGAACAGGAATTATTGATCGGCCAAAAATGTAACAAAGGGCAATAACTCCAAAAGTATTGAAGCAAGAGTTATGGTCCTTGTTCATGACACTTTCTCTCATCATGCTCTCTCCATGTATGAAGTTGCAATACGATGGCAAGAGCCATGTAGGAGTTATCGTCCGGACAAGAAAACGTTAAACAAATGTACAAGGGGCAATAACTCTAAATATATTGAAGCCCCAGTTAAGGATCTTATGCATGACACTTTCCCGTATTATGATCACCTATATGTATGAAGTTTCACTCCAATGACATGTGCCATATAGGAGTTATCGTCCTGACAAAACATTGTGATTTTTTTTACAAAGGGCAATAACTCCAATATTAGTGAAGCCAGAGTTATGGACCTTGTGCATGACACTTCCTCTCAATATGCTCTTTCCAAATATGAAGTTTCAGTCCAATGGCATGAGCCATATAGGAGTTATAGTCCGGACAAAAAAGTGTGAATTTTTGTATGAGGGGCAATAACTCCTATATTAGTGAGGCCAGAGTTATGGACTTTGTGCATGACACTTCCTCTCGTCATGATCTTTCCATATATGAAGTTTCAATCCAATGGCATGAGCCATGTAGGAGTTATCGTCCAGACAAAAAAGTGTGAATTTTTTTACAAAGGGCAATAACTCCTATATTAGTGAAGCCAGAGTTATGACATTGTGCATGGCACTTCCTCTCATTATGTTCTTTCCAAATTTGAAGTTTCAATCCAATGACATGAGTCATATAGGAGTTATCGTCCGGACAAAAACGTGTGTTATTTTACAAGGGGCAATAACTCCTATATTCGTGAAGCCAGAGTTATGGACCTTGTGCATGACACTTCCTCTCATTATGCTTTATCCATATATGAAGTTTCAATCAACTGGCATCAGGCATATTGAAGTTATCGTCCGGACAAAAAGTGTGACGGACAGACGGACAGACTGACAGACGGACAGACAGACAGACAGACGGACAGACAGACAAGTCGCACGAAAACAATATGTCTCCCCCATATAAATATGGGGGAGATATAATAAACCGATAAATATATTCAATTTGGAAAACTACATACCATTTACAGTGTGTTATCAAATTCTGAAGACTTATTTTCAGTAAAAGCATAAGGATCTTTATTTCCCAACAATTTCTTTTATCCAAAGAATATAATGTAAAGAAGCATGCATGTTATATGTATAGATGGTTAATTACTGGTACAATAAGCTGGAAATGTCTGAGTAGATTTGATCTGTTTTATCTCTTTTACATGATAGATCAGCTTAGTTAACAGAGAAAACCCAAATCAGACGGCTACTACTGGAGCAATCTGACCATGGTTTACTATGTTTGCTTATGAAACAATATAGATCTGGTTCTACAGTTTTTGTCATGATAAGCTATTCCATTGTTCATAATGCTATTATTAAAATATAATAACTGAATGATATTCATACATTAAAACCTCTCTTAACCGGACATTAAATTTAGTATAAATATCGGTATTGGAGACAGGTGACAGCTTAATGCAGGGTGAGAGTCATACAGAAAGCTCCTAGAGGAGCTTTTTGCATGACTTTCACCCTGCACTAAGCAGTCACCTGCCTAAAATATCTAAATCCTTATCTACTAGATTTCCGGTTAAGAGAGGTTTTACTGTACTAGCATTATTTTGTATATGAATATCTGTAAAATGGATAAGCCGGTGGCGTGTATTTTGATTGCTCTGTTTGTAAAATGCGTGAAAGGCGTCTATATATAAAATGTTAACATGATTGGCTATTTACACTTACAGTTGAACTTCGATACCTCGAGCTCGGATAACTCGAACAGCATTGTTCTAAAATGTATCACTACGCATATCTATAAAACATGTGGCAGTTTAATGCAGATCGAAAGTAATACTGAAAGCTCCCACAGGACCTTTTCCGCGGGAGTGTTTGCTTTGATAAAATTATAGAATCAGATCTATGTCATGTCATAAACAAGCAGAGTACACCCTGATCAGAGCTGTCTGATGTGGGTCTACTCTGTTTACAAGTGCGTGAAAATGCGTTTATATGAGGGGACTTCTTACATACATGTACATGTAATCATTTGATATTCTAACCTTAATCCATAGGCTGCCAGTCACAACTATAAATGCATTTGCAAACAGTGTAGACCGAGATGAGAGAGCTCATATGAGCTCTCATCTCGGTCTGCACTGTTTGTTATGGAAAATCAATGCCTGCATGATCTTTGATTTTGCCTGGGAAAATCATTTCAACATTACCTATATATTTTGTAAAGATTTGCATAATATATATTCAAAGAGGTCCGAGTGATAAAAACAAAATATGTGACAGGCTAAGGGTTAAGCTGATAAGAGGAAATATCCGATCCCCGTCTTTTGACGTTGGATACTGTAGCTTCCTAAATGTCAAGATGTTTTACTTGTCTTAACAATGCTATATACATGTATAAGATCACATGTGAAATGGGTCAAGAGGTCATTTACAAATAGTCAAGGTCCTCAGGTTCAGGCAGATGGTGTCAGCTCACGACCATCACTATTTTAAATGATGGTATCAAATTCAGAGTGCTGAGAAAAAAATTGTCTGCCTAAAAAAATTGTCTGCCAAAAAAATTGTCTGCCTAAAACTCTGATCTGTTGCATTTTGTTACTTACTTCTGATTCATACAATCGTTTGAGAAAATGTTGACCGAGTGTCAAACAGCTTTGATCCTGATGAGACGCCGAGTTACTCGGCGTCTCATCTGGATCCAATATGTCTGAAAATGCGCGTCATGTTGCGCTTAACATGATAAGGGTTAAAACTATAACTGGCGCTGCTGAGTAATTTTTACTCATCCAAACTCTTGTCTTGGTCGTATTTAAACAAATGTTTTATCAAACTTTTAGATATTTTGGATATTGATGATAAGCCGACTTACTCAGCGTTTAACCGTTTCCCTATTCTATATTTATTCTAAATTGCTATACCTACTGAATATTCATGGACAAACTAGTTATAACGAAATATGGAAGGTGGAATATTGTAGCCATTTTGGAAAATAAAGAAACAGATCTTCAAATTCCATTAGGAAACAGAGCAGATACTGATCTGGATCTACTCTGTTTGCAAATGTATGAAAACACGTTCATATGAAGGAAATAGTTCATTTGAATCCAAAATAGTTACAAAAATAACGAACTCGCTCTTGGCATGTTAAAGATTAACGAGCAAAAACCTTTACTCCATAGATACGCCTTGTATGCTTTTGTAAACATAATACACCCAGATCAGACGTTTCCTGAAGAATCCATCCGAGCTGGCTATGCTCTGTTTGCAAATAGATCTGATCTACAATTTCTTACATGACAAAATTCCTATGTGTTCACATGCAATTTTAAGAATGCATCTAATTAATATTATTTTTGGTGCCATTGTTTTACAAGAAAGATCATTGAGTAAAGGGATACGGTATTTCCAGTATCATATTCGGTTGATGTTTCTTCTGTGTCTTTCAAGAAGCAATATTGAACTTAGTGAGGCCATACAGTATATTCTAGACTGGAATTGATCTGGATCTACACTGATAGTACAGTGTTCCCTCCCTACAACGACCCTCTCAATAACGATTCCCTCCTTACAACAACGCATGTCACTGTTTCCGAAACAACAAGGCTACAGACACAACTTTTTCCATCGTATTTTCTTTATTCCTCCATCAAACTCTATGTTGTGACCACTCTTTAGAATCGTCCCTTTGTGACGATTCTAACGAGTTGTCACAACATAGGGTTTGATTGAGGCATAACGGTTTTAGTTCTCGAAATACACCTTATCTGGGAATCTGCAAACAAGCTAATTATGTTTGATTTTCCCTTCCTATAACAACTCCCTCTGAACAAAACATACAATCTTCGTATCCCAAAGGGTATCGTTGTAGAGAGGGAGCACAGTACACTGATTGTAGATTTCCGCGTGCCATTATTCCAGTAGACTATGCATTGTAATACTTAGCTTGCTAGCATAATAATGTGCGACAAGGAAACATTATCCCTTTACTACATGCATATTCATTTAAGAAATAATGACATCATGAATATCAATAAGATAATTTTTATAGTTGCATATGGAAATGGGAAGTTTTGACCATAGTATACACTGTAAAATCATAACTGTATTATTCAATAAGCAAATAGAGTAGACGATTCCTATAGGAGCCGTTTGATCTAGGTCTACTCTGTTTGAAAAGGTGTAGAAATGCGTATTTATGAAGTAAAGGGTTAATCCCCGATATTTCTATAAATGTCTGTTCGTGCTCTTATCTTGTATATTTTTTCTGATTGACGTTCTATCTGTTCAAGTTTTAAGGACGAAGGCAAATTATATTAATAAGCTGATTTTGAATAACAACATTTGAAATCAGCTGTTTTAGCCATGGCAATAAATGTAAAAAATCTATAAAAAACCATAAGCAAACAGGAGACAATGATCTGGGTCTACTCTGTTTGCAAAGGCGCAAAAAGGCGTTTATATGAAGGACAGTGTTAATCAATTAGATTTGGTATCGTTTTAATAACTGTGGATAACTGTGGATAAGACTGACATATCAGCAAAACTGCGCAGACCCTGGTCTATTGTTTTAACCGATTCCCTCCTACTAACTCTTTTATACACCTCTCTAAAAGTCATTTTTGAAACCATTAGAAAAGGCTCTATTTATCACAATGGTTTAAAAACTATAGATTTCTGAAGTTTTCCTTTTCTCTTGTAAATGCTCCTTTTCGATAGATTAAAATCAAAGAGTTCGAACATTAAAATTGGTCGTTAGTACAAATGGTTGTTTAATGCTGGGCGAAAGTGATGCAGAAAGCTTCTAAAGGAGCTTTCTGCATGACTTTCGCACAGCATTAAACAACCATTTGTACTAACGACCAATTTTAGTGTTCGAGTTATCGGTGTTTTACTTTACTCCTTTCAAGTGGTCATTCTACAAACGCTTTACTACATACAATCCGCTGTCTAACATTACTGACTGGATTTGTCATGTGAGGAAGCCTTCTAGCTGGCTTGCAGTAGATTCTAACATACGACGATCGCAACTTCCGGTTCATCTTTTAGTCGGAACATTTTAGCAAAACGGGCCCCTAGTCTGGACATAACTTGTTTATTAACCCTTTACCCGAGAAAGGCTAAATGACGCTTTTGCAACTCCAGATCGGACAGCTTTTGTTTAACCCATTTCCTCATACGCTATTTTAGATACAACCTCTTTGAATAAATCTACCGTAAAGGAGCATTAACTAGAGAAAAGGAAAGTTTTAGAATTTTGTAGTTTGAAACCATTGTGATAAATAGAGCATTTGCTCCTATAGGAGCAAATGCTCTATTTATCACAATGGTTTCACAAATGACTTTTACAGAGCCGTCAAAAGTCGTCAATATGAGGACATGGGTTAAACTGCTTGATTAGTGACTCACTGTCTTTGCTTGTTCGTATATAGATATCATCCTACAGTTTCTGTCATATCTTCATGTGTCCATGGTGTCATTGTGTAATTTCATTTAATCAATATTCATACAATTCATACACTCATTTTTCTTACATGAATATTCAAAAAGGGCAAATAAAACATTTCACTGTATCCATTCACTATGGCGTTTGATATTTCCATCAAGATTTTTCATTCACTCGTACCTATTACTTATTGTTTGTTGGTATGTGATTATAGGTGCTGTCGGGGCGAGTGTGTCCTTTACTGTCGAACGTGTGATTATACACATCGAAGTCATTTTCTTGTATCCTTTCCTTGTCTGAAGTAGAACTGTATAGGTTAGATTCGTCCAGACAAATTCTAGTAGAGCTTTTCCCCGGTTGTCCAGTATGATCATACAACCCCTCCGTATCGTCAGTTGATGCCTCGCTTGTGTGAGAACCACTTACAATGACGGCATGGTCGTAAACATTTGAAGACTCGCCTTCTGCTGTAGGTTTTCTGAAATCGTTTAAGACGTTGTACGCATTATCTAACGAATCATTCGAACTTGCTCCTGTCAAATGCTCATTTTGCACCAACATACCTTGTTTTGCCTTAAGCGATTTTCTTTCCGGTTTTCTAGGGGAGGGTTTAGACTTGGCAAGAGCATTCGTTGAGGATAAAGCAGTGGCATCAATGTCCAAGTACTGATTGTCTACCACATCGTATGGTATAGAATCATACTGAAGAGCAACATTTTCACCAATAGCATCACTGCAGTTAGACACATGCACATTAGCAGCCCCTGTATTGCTTCCTCCTTGTTCGTCATTGCCATTCGCCTCAAATGTTCCTGGAGAATCTTTGTTTGTCGACTTTGAAATCTTCTTCTTGCAGATGAATAAAACCACAATTAAAACCAAGAGAATCGTCAACGCCAATACAAGAGCAACAATAGCCCAAACTGGCATCTGTTGACTTCCGGTACCGGTACCAGATATTTTGTTTACTGTAGATTTATTTATAGCAGTATCAGTTGTAACTTCAAACTCACTTACAGTTGATGATATATGCGACTTCAAACTAACCGTAGATGGATCAGTAGAAATAGCTGACTTTGTTGGTGACGTGGTTCGGGGATCTAAACAGAAATATCTTCTGTGAAGAGAACAATCCAATGTTTCATATAAAAGTGACTGACGATTGTTCTTCTTTCGCACACATATACAAGTATCGGTGTTTAACGCCTGTGTTGGGACGTTACCCTTACGATCAAATGTCCGAAATATACCTGTCCAATATCTATCTGCCGTGTTCATGAAACTGATATCAGATGGTGTGGTGACTGTTGCTGGGTTAAAAAGTCGAGCCCGTTGTATGTTGGTGCATTCGTGAACTGCTTCTTCCCATGTGTAATTGCCCTTGGTACGCGTGTAACACGATTCCCTGCCATCTGTAAGTTTGTTGCCAGGTTTGCATCGTTCACATATGATACTGCATCCGTGGCAATACTTTGTGCATGATTCTGTGGCCCAGCGAATCTTACCGTCATTTGTCTTAGACACAATTACACATTGCCCATGTTCATGTTGCGAATTCCTTTCTCCAATGTCTTGTTCCATTACAATCTCATAAACAGACATCGAAGTGGTGCCGCCACACAGTTCTCCAAAATAAGACTCGCATTTTTTGTCGCAATTTACCGAATTCAGCGGACTGACTGGTAGGTTATTTAAGCAATAACAAGTATCACCGCGTAGACCAAAATATGCATTGCAGTGCAATGCACAATTGAATACATTATTATAAATATATGGGGTACCTGGTACATTGTCTAACAACGCCCAACAACCGTGGTGCACCACAAATTTTGAAAAAGACGCTACATCACCTATCCATGCCGTGTCACCCGATTGCATTGAGGTAAATACCGCATTTGTAAGATAATACTTCTTTATGTCAAAAATGTTGAGAAGATTAAATCCATTCACACCACAAGCAAGGGTTGCATCATTTCTTGAAATAGTATGCATCGAAAGAGCAGGTGTCATAGCAGAAACAAGACCTTCTACAGACAAGAAACACACTATGATAAAAAACAGTACCATCTTCACTGACTGTCCACTTACGAATTGCTAGTACTACCATCACCCCGTCCTTCTATCGACGGAATAGAACATGTCTTATTATATACAGTGGAACAAGATCTCGGACAGGGTCAGTGAGCATAAAAATCAGAGCAATCATTCAGCACTGAGGTTTTTACACAGCATAATAAATAAATATATACATTTGAGTACGGACTATTGCAGGGATGCTGAAGGTCTTGTCGAATGATCTATGTAACTGTAAGGGTAGACGGATGTGAAGTGGTGACTAACTCAGATCTACATTTGTATTTGAACTATGGTGTATATATATCAAACGCCACACATGATGTGATAGCCGGAAGATATGTTAAGAGGTGTCTGTATTTCCCTTTTATGTGAACCCTTATCGCGCAACCTTAACTCGTACCCCGCTACTTTTACCCTTATTCCCGCTACCTTAATCCATATCCAGGCTACCTTAAACCTTACCCCACTACCGTAACCTTTATCTCTTAATCCTTATCCCGTTACCTTTACTCTTATCTCGCTACATTTACCCTTATCTCGCTACATTTACCCTTATCTCGCTACCTTTACCCTTATCTCGCTACATTTACCCTTATCTCGCTACATTTACCCTTATCTCGCTACCTTTACCCTTATCTCGCTACATTTACCCTTATCTCGCTACATTTACCCTTATCTCGCTACCTTTACCCTTATCTCGCTACATTTACCCTTATCTCGCTACCTTTACCCTTACCCCGCTACCTTTACCCTTACCCCGCTACCGTTACCCTAACCCCGCTACCATAATCCTTATCCCGCTATATTAACCCTTTCCCTCATATAAATGTGTTTTCAAGCATTTGCAAACAGAGTAGACCCAGCTCAGACGGCTCCTATAGGAGCCGTCTGATCAGGGTCTGCTCTGTTTGCTGATGGAATTTGAAAGATATGGTTCTTTACTTTCTAAATTGGCAACAATGTTCCATCTTCAATAATTCTTTGTAACTATTTTACCCGTGCATATTCAGTAGGTATTGAAATTTGGAATAAACAGGGAAAGGGTTAACCCTTATTCAGCAACCCGCAACCCGACTCGCATATGTAAACGTCTCGGGTCCAGATGAGACGCCGGGTAAACTGGGGTCTCATCAAGATCCAAGATGTTTGACATTCGGTCAATAGATCTGACTCTACCGTTTCTACTAATACCAAGCACATCATGCGTGCATATGCCATTATAAAAATTAAAAATCAGTTAATAAATATTGAGGATGTCATCATTTCTTTCATGAGTATTCAACAGGGAAGGGTTTGAATTCATTACTGCTACTAATTCAATAAAGCAAGCAAGTCTTATGCATTTCACAGGCTTCTTGAAAGTGTCCGTGTTTCTCAACTCCAGAATGTTTTGTACCCACCAGAAAGAAACCCTCTTTGTCTTTTATAAAGTTTATTCTAGTTTACAGTTACTTGCTATGGCAAACCACATATTACATGTATTTCAATATAACTTATTTTAATAGATTTTGCAGAGAACCGCCCATGGAACATTCCTGGGAAATTTGACTATATTTGTTTTTGCTACTAAAATAAAACCTCTCTATAACGGCCACTAAATTAAATCAAGTATTTTGTGTTAAGCGTTATAGAAAGGTTTTACTGTATAAATCACTTTGGCTAGACAGGTTGCAAATGTACTCAAGACATACAGTAGAACCTGTCTAAAGCGACCACAAAATGAACAAACGAAGGAGTCTATATGACAATGTTATTGCTTAAATGACGAAAGTTTTGTAGAACGCTTCTGTGTTACTTCCATCAGACAATAAGCTGCCAATAAGACTTATTTTGAGTAGTCGTCATAGACGGGTTTTGCTTTACGTATCGTAATGAAGATTTGGTTACAGCCAAACATAATTTTAAACAGATGGTCTTTCTTTTACCAAATGAAAAGCGTAAAAGCTTAGTAAATGGAAATATTCCGAATTCATATCTTACAAACGTACCTCTCTCCAGAGCCCATGTAATCAACCCTTTAATCAATATATATTTATACAAGAAATAATTACATCATTAATATTGTTATAGTAGCACATTGACACAAGAATGATTTGCCAAAACAGAAGCTGTAGAATAATATCCATATTATATCATAAGCAAACAGAGCAGACCCTGATCAGAAGGCTCCAACAGGAACCGTCTGGTCTTGGTATACGCTGTTTGCAACTGCGTAGAAAGATGTTTCTAAAGGGTTAATACATTGTACACTGTAAAACAGGTACAGTAAAACCTCTCTATAACGGTCACTAAATTACATCAAGTATTTTGTGTTAAAGGCGGGTAGCTGCTTAAAGCAAGGTGAAAGTAAAACAGAATGCTCCTATAGGAGCGTTCTGTTTTACTTCCACCTTGCTTTAGGCAACCATCTGCCCTAAATACCAACTAATTAACACGATTTAATGGCCGTTATAGAGAGGTTTTACTGTAACTGCTTAATGCAGTACTATAGTAATAAAGAACCTTTCGTGGGATCTTTCTGTATAATTTCATCTTGTACTAGCCTTAAGAACAAGAAAAAGAATAAGGGTTTTTTTTAGGGTCGCTTTAGAGGGGTTTTACTGTATTTTTTCTATTATGTTTATGTTATGCACTTCAAGAGAGGCTAGGAGTTTTGCTAGACATAACTAAGCTATATGTTGAGTACCAATTACGATAAAGAAGTCATTCGCATCAATTAAATGTACTGCACGTAACAAAGACTCATCTTTGGAATTAACATGCACTACTGTAACATTTTTAGTAACTTACTTTTTTTGGAATTTGGAGGTTACTGACTTGTACTCGGTGAAGAGGTTAAGTGGTTTATGCATCAGTATATGTAACGTCTAAATTTCATCAAACTCCAAATATATAGAGCCATGAATGCACATACATGCAACCGGAAACAGAAATCACATTAAACCAAGGGTAAGACTATAACTACACCCAATTATGCAATCAATAGACTATGTTTATTATCACCCAAGCATTGTTTGCAATTGAATGTAGCTGAGGGGACATTTATCAGGGTTTGGGCATGGTTTGACTTATTAATTCACAAACCGGGCGCCTCCTTATTCTTACCTTTCCCATTAACGTCGCCAAAACGTCTCAATTAAACGAGTAACTGTTTAGAACTATCATTAAGTCTGCTGAACTGATTAGCTAGCAGGAAGGCCCTCGAAATAAATTCTATAGACTGTTTAATCCATTGCCTCACGTCGGCACCTTTTAACCCATTCCCTCATAGGCTATTTTAGATCTTACCTCCTTAAATAAATCTACCGAAAAGGAGCATTTACTGGAGAGAGAATTGTGTAGTTTCGAAACCATTGTGATAATTAGAACATTTGCTCCTATAGTGTAAATGCTCTATTTATCACAAAGGTTTCTGAAAGTGGCCCTTACAGAGGCGTCAAAATGCGTCAATATGAGGGAATGGATTAATAACTCTGTAAGTCATTTTTGAAACCATTGTGATAAATTGTGAGATTTATTCAAAGAGGATATGTCTAAAAATGGTCTATGAGGTAATGGGTCTAAAATAGCCTATACGGAAATGGGTTGAATGAGCGCCAAACAGTTGCGATCCTCATGAGATGCAGACTCACTGGGCATCTCAGTTGAATTTCAGCTGCTTGTAATGGTCAAGAATTATTTGCTCGCAGTATAACCTTAAACTGCTGAATAATTAAAACTGGTCCATCCGTCTCTGAATCCAATGAAACGAAAAATGTTTATCACTAGCGAAAATATTTTTTGATGACAAACAGTGCAAACCCAGATCAAAGACCACCTTCACTGATTGCAAGGATCTTATTCTCTCGGTTCCCGCAGATGTATGGTTTACTCCACAAAATATGCCTTTCTACGCATTTGCAAACAGATTAAATTTTCAGAATTATCTAGTTTTGAAACCATTGTGATAAATAGAGTATTTGCAAAATTGCTATAATTTATCACAATAGCTTCAAAATGTAAATTTACAAAAAGGCGTCAATGTGAGGGAACAGGCCAAGCTAGCACCTGCATGTATGAGTATACCTACAGTTAAACCTCTCTATAACGGCCACTAAATTTTGGTATATTAGGGCAGATGGCTGCTTAAAGCAAAGTGAAAGTAAAACAGAACGCTCCTATAGGAGCGTTCTGTTTTACTTTCACCTTGCTTTAAGCAGCCACCTGCAACAAAATACTTGATGTAATTTAGTGGCCGTTATAGAGAGGTTTAACTGTAATTCCGTTGGTCGCTTTAGATAGTTTTTACTGTAGTACATTTTGTACTTTCTATCTGCACTTTAACGTACATACGTCAAAGTGCAATGAACTCATGAAACTTGTTATTAAATTCATTACCATGATTTTACTGATGCAACAACCATTATTTCTAATTAGCGTATACCGGTATTTGTCCCATTACTTATGTTGAATAGTTTTCTCTTGGACAGGCGAAGTTTTGTAACTTAAAATTTGCAATAGTGTCTTTAACCCATTACCCCATAGGCTATTTTTAGATACAACTTCTTTGAATTAATCTACCGAAAAGGAGCATTAATTAGAGAAAAGGAAAATTTTAGAATTTTGTAGTTTGAAACCATTGTGATAAATAGAGCATTTGCTCCTGTAGGAGCAAATGCTCTATTTATCACAATGGTTTCACAAAGTGACTTTTACAGAGTCGTCAATATGAGGGAAAGGGTTAAATATGTAAATATGTGCGAGTTGAAGAGGAAGGTAATTGTCAGTTGATATATGCACCCACAAAGCAATTAAACAAAATAAACATAAACATTTATTACGTATTTTCTCCAAGTGAAAAATATCCAAACATACCTAAATAAATTGCTTTATAAGATTTAAATGTGTTCATGGGAGGCAACTGAACAAACCGATAGTCAAACGGGAAAATAAAAGCACAAACACCCGATGTTTAACCATTAATGTGTGGGAACCGAATACTTTTGCAATCAATAAAAAAAGATAAAGAGTCGGGTCTGCACAGTTTGTAATAATAATAAATTTCGTCAGTGATAAAGTTTGATAAAAGATTAAGTAGAATTCTAATCTGAACACTTTCTCAAGTTCACAGCTAAATGCATGTCTAAAGTAATGCTGAAAGCTCCAGCAAGAGCTTGCAGCATTACTTCCCACCTTCATTAAGCTGTCATGTGCATTTCTAGATATGCGTAGTGATTTTTATTTAACCCTTTCGCTGCCAAACTCTGTCGTCTGCTAACTTTGTCGTCCGCTACAATTTTTCATTATTTTGATTTTCTTCATTTTTGTTTCAAAAACATAGTAACAGTAACAAACAGTTTGGATCCTGATGAGGCGTCTCATCTGGATCCAAACTGTTTGCATGGGTAATTACAGATCCGGCATTGGCAGCGAAAGGGTTATATTAAGAACAATTCTGCATTGTAAGTTTTGGAAGGACCGTTCTTTTACTTCTGGTTATCCCGAAGTTTGAGTTATCCGAGTTCGAGATATAGAAGTTCAATTGTACTTTAACTATTTAGCAGATTAATAGTTATACTTCAGTGTAATACGTGTTTTAATTTCAACGCATTCAAGTTTTTTCTATACAATCTTTACTTTATTTAGGAATATAGATATGACGTGTATTGATTTAACCCTTTCACCGCCAATGTCGCAAAAATGCACAACGACAAATAGTGCAGTCCCAGAAAAGGCGGCGTCTGATCAGGGAATTCACGTTTTGTCTCAAACTCTTTTTCTATATCTGTGCTTTATTCCTTTGAAATTTGCATTTATTTATCTCATTTCCTTATTTTACCAAATGATTTAGCAAATGTAGCTTGCAGACGACAATTAAAAATTTGGCACTGAAAGGGTTAATTATCTCATAGGCTATTTTTAGACCGAGCCTCTTTGAATAAATCTACCTGAAAGAAGCATTTACTAGAGAAACGGAAACGTTAAGAATTATGTAGTTTGAAATCATTGTGATAAATAGAGCATTTGCTCCTATGGAGCAAATGCTCTATTTAACACAATAGTTTCAAAAACTGACTTTTGCAGAGGCTTCCAAAGCGTCAATATGAAGGAATGGATTAAAATTCCCTTTTCTCAGCCACGACTTATCTTGCTGCTACTCATTAGAACTGCCTCCGATTACATGAATCATTTGGTTATATGATGAAAAGAAATATATCTCAAGAAAACCGACGGAACAAACGCTGATTGAGACAACTGTCATTTGTTTGATATCGAAGACTCCGATTTTATTTGCCGATGTATTAGTAAGTTTCTATTCGGATTGTGATATAGTTGATAGGCCGACGATAGCCTGTTCAAATTAACAATATTCACAAAATAATTGAACATAACCAGCCCCATGTTTTATGAATTTATCAAATACAATATATATATTTATAACATAACTCGTGGCTTCAGCGTGACGTAACACTATCATTTATTTTTTGATAATCACGGGCATATATTCACTAGTGAATAACATTCGAACGACCGAACTGTATTCATACGCGCTGTCAAAACAAACAAACTGGCGGACGGTGATCGACCTACCTGTACACGATTGAGTCACGATAGATGGCAAAGGATTGTTGGCACTTGCGCCTTAATTTCGATAAAATAATACAAATTGTAATCGCTGTCAGTAATTATATACAAAATGTATGCCAAAAAAGACGTACCAGCTACTCTGGCCCATACAATCCATTCTACATAGAAAATGCCTCCACAACTTTGCATTTTCTTCACCGCATGTCCTTTTGTTTATGCAGATTTCTACTCATAAAAATATCTCGTCAATCAACAGCTATAGTCATCTGAATCCTGCACAGCACAAACATATTTCAAATATGCTATACTCAGCTGATCGCGAAAATCTTCCTCCTGTTCCAACACATTTTATGCAGCAGTTCGTACTGAATAATTTGTCCATTTCAAACATTTTCACTGAACTTGAATTGAGATTTTTTTCTCGGTGGAAATGTCCATGTCCATGTGTATACATACAACACTAATGAAGGGCTTAATATACCAAAACGAAGGCGCATTTCGAATCCCATTGACAGTGAGTGTCGGACGTGTTGGCGACTGTATGTGGGTCTTCATGTAAATGGCGCGCTTTACATAGACACATGTTGTGTACAATGACGTCATAATGTGACGTGTTTGTAACTATGTATG
This sequence comes from Azorinus chamasolen, assembly GCA_963576725.1. NCBI lineage: Eukaryota > Metazoa > Mollusca > Bivalvia > Cardiida > Solecurtidae > Azorinus > Azorinus chamasolen. Next base: position 39,228,929 of record OY755245.1, read on the forward strand.
TCAAAACTGTAACTCAAAATTTATTTTGACGTGTTTCTGTATGTTTTTGTATCATAAACTATCACAGTTAAATTGAATACCAGAGAGGTCTGAATTAGATCCTGGTTGATATGACAGTAAGTAAAAAAAAAGTTGGACAATTTGGACCTACTTTGTCCCAGTTACCTAGCGAACCTAATAACACCTTTCATTCATCATTTCTATATGTAAGGAGAATTTATAACAATCCACGTTACTGCTGAAATATTCGCTGCAAATAACATTTGTGTGTGTTATGTTATAAATAGGATCTTGCATTCGTGTTCATGATTATTGGATTTATTAAATGAGTCTTTTTAAAATGATAAAAAAACGAGCTTTATACAGTAGAACCCCTCTAATGCGACCAGTTAATGCATAAACATGGGTGTCTTTATAAGCAGGTGGTTGTTTAATGCAGGGCAAAAGTAATGCAGAAAGCTCCTCTAGGAGCTTTCTGCATTACTTTTGTCCTGCATTAAGCTACCACCTGCATCTAGCAACTAGAATTATACCTCTTTTAGGTGGTCGCATTAGCGCGGTTTACTGTATGTGTTTATTGTAGAAACCATCAATTTAACACTTGTCTCATACAAATGCCGTTTCACGCATTTGCAAACAAAGTAGACCTAGATGGCTCTCATCACCAACCCTTCACTCCATTAATACCTCTTTATATGCATTTGCAAACAGAGAAGACCCTTTTCAGACGGCTCCTGTGGGAGGGGTCCGATCAGGGTCTACTCTGTTTGCTTATGATATAAAGTAGATGTGATTCTACAGTTCCTGCCATGGCCAAACTGCTAGATCTATTATAATATTTAATCTAATAAATATTAATGATGTCATTATTTCTTACATGAATATTCATGTCGTGACTAGTCAAGCATTATAGAGATCTGCAAATACCAACACACCCTGTGTTCATATCGAGGGCTTGGTGCAAAACTATTCTAACTCCTTCACTTTGTGAAGGAGTTAGACTAGTTTTGCACCAAGCCCTCGATATGCCATTAGTGAAAGCAGTTGATAATTCTCCATGACGTCATTACTTCCTACACAAAAACGCGGTTCTGTCTAAAACACTTCTAAGACTTGCTGTAATTTTGACTTCCAACTCATTTAAGCTTTTGAGAAATTATTGTCCGCGTTTCAAAGACAGCTAAAATCTGGATGAGACTCAGAGTTTTGTCTGGATTTAAGATGTGGACAAATGACAGGTTGCGATTGACATGCCAAGAATTAAGATGAAACAAAACAACATAAGTGTACTTTTGTTGTTACTGGGTAATTTTGCGTATTACCAGTTATCTATGATTGAAACGGGGTAGCCAAACAACACCATGAAAGTGCAAAAAAAAATAAGTTGCTGTTTTGCAAACTACTAAAACGCCGCGTAGAATTTATTTGCATTTCTTAGGCACATTTGATGGACCTCTAAATAAATTTCCAGTTGTTCTTAAGTTTCCAGAAACTGGTTCATTACTTACCAACATCATCAACATCACATGGTATTACCTTGATGTGTGCTTAAATGATGACGTCATGAGATGTGTCATTTTTTGTATGCTCTGATGACTGCAACGACAAATAAGAGGATATGGCTACATAATGGCTGTGTCGTGTACCGGGAAATAGTCCTGACAATAATAGGATTTAGCTATCTCTCAATAATTCTTATTTAACACAATACATCATATAAATACATTTTCACACATTTGCAAACAGAGTAGACCCAGACCAGACGGCTCCTATACGATCCGTCTGATCAGGGTGTGCTGTATTTTGCTTTTGACGTGACATAGATATGTGATACAGTTCGTGTCAAAGCAAAATGTTTTCTTGAAATGTTCACATTAAAAAATTCAGCTTATAAATATTCATGATGCAATTATTTCTTACATGAATATTAGACAGGGAAAGGGTTAATCTATTACCTCATAGGTAATTTTTAGACCAACCTCTTTGAATAAATCTACTGAAAAGGGGCATTCACTAGAGAAAAGGAAAATTTTAGAATTGTATAGTTTTTAAACCATTGTGATAAATAGGGCATGATAAATCACCATGGTGATATTCATGATACTTTACTTGAAGGTTTAAATGATATGTAATATATAGGTTATTTCCCAATCATATCCTATTTTGTTGTATCTATTTTTTTTCATATTTCTCCGCAAAACCAAATATCCGACGCGATTCTAATGAGTTGCTGCAAGGTTTTGTAGAGGAATATCAAGAATATTCTAATTAGATTTTCTATGCCAAAAAGTTATTTTAGCCAATTATATGATAATTGTGTCAGGCTTATTTTAGCACATCATGTGCCATTCACAAATCTGACATTAGGAGCCTTATCGCGCCGTGTGGGATATGATTGTCACTCGGAATGTCTTCTGCTTAGATTGTATGAATGGCGAGAAACTGTTTAGTTTATTGAAATTCATCCTGGCAATATCATACCTGTTTACTAGCGGTTCCTCGACTGGATTAGGCTCTCGTCCAAACAATGCACATACGTAAAAAGATAAATATAACGAAACACAGACCAGGGATGCATTATTGCCAAAACACAATTACATATATGCAACATGCCATGTTTTTTAAGTAATTGATTAACGTCAAGGAAAACGTTGCTAATTGTTTGTAAGGAACGGAATTTTAAGCATTTTGCTACAAAATATATAATATTCGTCCCGTTGAATTTTCACGTGCTTCGGGGTTTAAGGTGGTGATTTCCCCAGGTGGTTTTCAAAATCATAACCAGAGTACCAAGCAGTTTGGATCCTAATGAGACGGTGAGTTATTCACCATCTAATCTGGCTTCAAAATGTTTACAAAGGTTTTCACAGGTTCGCATATGATGATAAAAGTGCTAGAACATCATCTGCAGTTGACAGACTCCGTTATAACACGAAACAGAATACTAATACTAATATGCAAATGAAGACATCTGTTACTTTTTGATCTGGAATGAAATCATACTGTAATGCAAAACACCACCTTGTTCTCTTCCTGTCACCTGAGTGGTACTTTGTAGTCGTTAATATGTCATTACAATGTTGTGCAAGGGAAAGGACGAATTTAACTTGGGTTTGCAATTGATTAATAGTTTAATTAATATCATGTATATGCAGGGGCCCGTTTTACGAAAGATCACACAAACAAAATAATCTTAATTTTCGCTTATAGCTACTGATTAGATGTTATTGCCGAAAGTATCACAATATCGATCGTGCAACAATTAAGACTCACAACGATCGCAGCTTCCATTTGCGATCGACGTGTGTTAGAAATTACGATAATTTCAGTCGTACGAGGTTTCGTAAGATGGGCCAGTGCATAGTATAGTTATGGTAAGCAAATACTCACTGACGTAAAATACCGTGAACATAAAACAAACTCTGCGTTATTAAAAACTGTCGGAGTGTTTACATAACGGATCCTAACGAGACATTATGTCTTCTCAGATCCAAACAAGAACTGTATCAAAGCAGTTCGTGCCAACAGACAGTTTTAATATTGAACACATTACCTTGTTACCGGTTTTGCTTTAAGTTACGATTGTGCATTTGAAACCTATTCACTACAAGATCTCTATAGCTACTACTCTTTCTTACATATAAACGTGTTTTCACGCATTTGCAAACAGAGTAGAACCAGATCAGACGGCTCCTAGAGGAGCCGTCTGATCAGGGTCTGCTCTGTTTGATTATGGAATGCGAAAGATATGCTTCTTTCCTTTTTAAAATGGCTAAAAATATTCCACCTTCCATATATCGATGTAACTATTTTGTCCATTGATATTCGGTAGGCATTGAACTTTGGAAGTTACATGGAACAGGGAAAGGGTTAATGAATCAACACTATTGTCTTTAACATTAGGTGACTGCTTAACCTTTATTCCGCTATCCACAACCATGTTATTATACTCAAAATATATAATGCTTAAATCCTTCTTTAAAAGTGAGGTCAAACAGTCCTACACAATGAGGGCAGTCCTACACAAAACATTATTAAACATGATATAACAACACAATTACAAGACAAAACGTGACAAAACGCACAAAAGACATTAAAAATGTACCATATAAAAACAAACAACAGTTTTAACTCATAGATACCTATGATCCCTTTAAGGGACATATGCAAACAGTGTAGACCCAGACCAGAAGGCTCCTGATCAGGGACTGCACTGTTTCCTATACGGATCATTGTAAAAGGTTATCACCAGGATATATGGCCAGAATATATTTGTTTTGCAAGGACCCCTGCAAAAGGGTGGGTTTTAATTGTTAATTAGAACGAGTATTTAATATAGCATATGAGTTAAAGGATGGGAAAAAACCATTAAATATGAAGTACAGGAAAACTCGATACTACGAACACTCAAATATGTACCATTATTGATATTTAACACAAGTGGCAGCTTAATGCAGGGTGAAAGAGTTTGGTGGAAAAGCAGCGACTTTTCAGCATGCATTCAGCAGCCACCTGCCTACAAAGATATAAATTCCTCCTAACTAAAATTTCATAGCATCGAGTAGTAAGTGTAGGGCTGAAGGCAGGCAGTAGCTTAATGCCATGTTGTCCTATATAAAAAGTGAAAAATACACACACGCACGCACGCACGCACGCACGCACGCACACGAAAAAGCACAATTACAAGACAAAATTGACGAAACGCACAACAAAACACAACAACACTTAACATCTACCTGTCAAAAATAACAAAGTAGACTATAGAGTGAAAGCAAGAGTACCGCCTTGGAACGGCCAGTAACCAAAAAACGGCCACTGTCGGCTTAACCAGGTGTGTGGGTATCCAACCTCACGCTTATTCAACCTTCACCTAAGTCAAAATGTAAAGTACCCCCCCCCCCCTTTCAGACAACTCCACAACATTAGTAACGATGTCAAGACCAAACAATATTCAAATAAACTGAAACCACCTTTTACATTTTACTAATAAACATTTTATGTCTGCTCAACTCTAGATCTAGTGCAATCTTAACAACTACTCCCGATTCGAGCAAGCTTGGAAGAAAGTTTTTACCGAATGACAAACAGCTTGGATTCAGGCGGTTTTTAAATGTGTGTCAGGTCCCGGTTAGCAGGATGGGGGTATAAGGGTCACATTTATATAAGGAGATGTTCAGATAAGATGCATGGATTTAAATATTTTCTAGAAAAGTTCCTATGTTTCTCGGAGACGATTCTAAAGAGTGGCCACAGTGTATAGATTGGTGGAGAAGTGGCGAGTTTGGTATTTGGGTACGCACATTTATCTGCATCTATGTATAAGACTACAAGTAGAAAAATGTAAACTATATATTATTCTTAAACCCTGAAAGTAAGGTAACTGTAAATGAAAAAGTAGTAAAGTCAAGCAGGAAAAGCCACACACAAAATGCCACCATCACCAAAACACCTACAGAAAGCGTAGCAACTACTATATATTATTCTTCATTCCTGAAAGCAAGGTTTACTTCCATTTCCATGCCACCCTGTTTAACATTGACATAATGACATCATGAATATTTATTCTAATAACTTGGCTAATAACATTGGCGTCTTTTGCATCACATGATCGGTTGTATCGGTTTTATCGCGATATACTTGTTCTCAGCATTAAACAAATGATTTATGTATTTAGGCATTTTTTAAATCGCGTTGCAAGTATCGCTTTAAATTAGTTCCACGCCCATCTTATTTCGTTAAACAAACTACAGTTTTATTCCGTTTTACAGACCTGTAAAATGCGTTATTTATAAACACATTGCCTTTGAGTCATTTTTTTGCATAGTACAGGTAGCGTTAACAAGTTAACCTCCACCCTCCCAACCAAACGCTTTGTAGATACAATAATGTTTCTCTAAAACAACACATAATTTGATAACATAGGAACCTGTAAGTTTAAAGCAGGTGGTTGCTTAATGCAGGGTAACAGAAATGCAGAAAGCTCCTATAGGAGTTTTCTGCATAACTTTTGCCCTGCATTAATCTACCAACTGTATTAAAATCCAGAATCAGACTTTTTTGAGTGGTCGTATTAGCGAGACTTTACTGAACGACTGCATTACTGTTTTTTAACATTATTGTGTCGCCAAGTTGTCTAAAACCTATTCCAAACGACTTTGAACTCATCTTTTGAAATGAGTTTTATGGCTTCCTGTCTTATCGGGTGATCTAAAGTCATGACATTTTTGTTGGAACATGTTTCTTCTACTACTCCAGTATCCAGATAATACAATAGAGTCTCGCTGAAGCGACCACGTACCTTATTACAACAGGAGTATAAAAAACAGACGGTTTCTTAATGCAAGGCAAATGTAATGCAGAAAGCTATAGCTCCTATAATTATGTATAACTTGTTCCTGCATTAAGCTATCATCTGTTTTTAACACCAAGAATTAGACTTCTTCGGAGTGGTCGTATTAAGGAGACTTTACTGTAATACCCGGTAGAACCTGGTTTAACCCTTTACCTGATAGAAGCGACTTTTAGCGTGTTTGATTTATTCCTCCGCTGAAGAAAATAGTTCAAATTCATACAGTCATGAACATATTGCATAATAAATATTTTCTATATCCTAGTAGGTGGTAGCTTAAAGCAGGCTGAAAGTAAAGCAGAATGCGCCTTAAGGCGCATTCTGCTTTACTTTCAACCTGCTTTAAGTGGTCATATGTCTTCAAACAGGCTATTGGGTAAAGGGTTAACCATTTCCCTCAAATAAACGCATTTGTACGTCTTTAAAAACAGATCAGACGGGTCCAGTAGGAGTAGGTTTAGCGTCCACATTTTGAAAAAAAACATACGCGAGTTAAGAGGCCAGTAATTGCTTAACTCATTCCCTCATATTGAATCCTTTTGACGGCTCTGCCAAAGTCACTTTCTGAAACCATTGTGATAAATAGTACATTTGCTTCTATGGAGCAAATGCTCAATTTATCACAATGGTTAAAAAATACACAATTCTATAACTTTCCTTTTCTCTGGTAAATGCTACTTTTCGGTACATTTATTCAAATAGGTTGGATCTAAAATAAAGCCTGTGAGGTAATGGTTAATGTAGAATGACAGTAACATATAGAAAACTCATCTATGGCTTTCTAGGAGCTTTCGATATAGCCTTTGCCCTGCATTAAGCATACTTAGACTAGCATATCATCAAAAAAAATGTCAATGATAGTTTTCAATTACAATTAAACCTGTTTTAAGTAACCAATTACTAATTATCAGCATGTTATTGCCTAATGCAAGGGAAACATTATACAGAAAGCTCGTATGGGAGCTTGTCGTTTACCCGGTGCTTTCATCCATATTAAACTCTTTGCAAATTTAATCACAAATTTCCTAATAGCCGCGTAGAATTTAATATGCTCATTCCGATTACATGATAAACGGTTGTAATGGATACTGCAAATCAGTTTTAATTATTATAATAGATAAAATGGAGAACTAACTTCAGATTTTTAAAATCACTTTTAAACTGACATGTTTTGTCCATAGGACTTCATCAGTGCATAATAACAAAATAGTGTGACATCAACGCAAAAGTACTACGTCATTGACGCCAAAAGACTTTGCCCATGTTGGCGTATTTTCTATACATGCAGTTGAGGTAGATATTATCAAATAGAAATAGTAACAAGAGGGCCATGATGGCCCTTAATCGCTCACCTGTTCACAACAGATTAATGATTTCAATGACAGATTACATAATTTGAAAATTCTTGGTAGAAAACCATTAGATGATGCTACATACTAAATATAAAGAGTCTAGACCTTACAGATTTGGAGGAGAAGATATTTTAAAGATGTTCCTATGAAAACTGTTAAGCCCCAGGGCGGGGCCATTTTTGATCCGGGGTTCATAATTTGAAAATCTTGGTAGAGGACTATCAGATAATGTAACATACCAAATATCTAAGGTCTATGCCTTACAAGTTCAGAGAAGACTTTTAAAGATTTTTAAGAGAAGAAGATTTTTTAAAACTTTCCTATGAAAAACTGATAAGCCCCAGGGCGGGGCCATTTTTGACCCAGGGGTAATAATTTGAACAGTCTTGGTAGAAAACCATTAGATGATGCTACATACCAAATATCAAGGGCCTAGACCTTACAGTTCTGGAGGAGAAGATTTTTAAAGATTTTCCTATGAAAAACTGATAAGCCCTTGGGCGGGGCCATTTTTGGTCCGGGGATCATAATTTGATTAATATTGGTAGAGGACCATTAAATAATGCTACATACCAAATATCAAAGTTCTATACCTTATAATTTTAGAGAAGAAGATTTTTAAAGATTTTCCTATGAAAAACTGATAAGCCCCGGGGCGGGTCATTTTTGTCCTGGTGGTCATAATTTGAACAATCTTAGTAGAGGACCATTAGATGATGCTACATACCAAATACCAAAGGTCTATGCCTTACATTTTCAGAGAAGAAGATTTTTAAAGATGTTCCTATGAAAAACTGATAAGCCCTGGGGCGGGGCCATTTTTGGCCCATGGGTCATAATTTGAACAATCGTAGTAGAGGATCATTAGATAATGCTACATACCAAATACCATGCTACATACCAAATACCAAAGGTCTATGCCTTACAGTTTCAGAGAAGAAGATTTTTAAAGATTTTCCTATGAAAAACTGATAAGCCCCGGGGCGGGGCCATTTTTGGCCATGGGGTCATAATTTGAACAATTGTAGTAGAGGACCATTAGATCATGCTACATACCAAATATCAAAGGTCTATGCCTTACAGTTTCAGAGGAGAAGATTTTTAAAGATTTTCCTATGAAAAACTGATAAGCCCTGGGGCGGGGCCATTTTTGGCCCGGGGGACATAATTTGAACAATCTTTGTAGAGGACCATTAGATCATGCTACATACCAAATATCAAAGCTCTTGGCTTTGTAGTTCCAGAGAAGAAGATGTTTAAGTAAATTGTTGACGCCCGCACGTACGCAAGACGCACGACGCACATACGCACATACGCACGACGCACATACGCACATACGCACGACGCACGACGACGGACGCCGGACATAGGATCATCCCAATAGCTCACCTTGGCACTTTGTGCCAGGTGAGCTAAAAATGCAATAGAATAGTATAGGGTGTTTTTTCCTTAACTTTTATTGTCTTGGATGACATTTGCAAACAGCCTGGATACAGATGAGACGCCAGATAACTCTGAGTGTCATCAAGATCCAAGCCGTTTGACACTCAATAGTTTCTTAAAGTTCCATCGTTTAGAAAGTGGGTGAACACTTCAGCAAATCGGAAATTGAGCAGATATTATTGTTTCATCATGAGAACGATAAATACGCATCAATAGGTCAATAGCCTCGTGTTTAGAAAATGAACAATGTAAAAGTTTCGTTTCAAATGACTGCGATTATTTTGTTGAAACCAGGAACATTACAGTTAGTGTATGCTTATTCGTTCCAACGTTTGCTGGTGTTTCTTTTAACCCTTTACCTCATAGGCTATTTTAGATACAACCTCTTTGAATAAAACTACCGAACAGGAGCATTAACTAGAGAAAAGGAAACTTTTAGAAGTTTGTAGTTTGAAACCATTGTGATAAATAGAGCATTTGCTCCTGTAGGAGCAAATGCTCTATTTATCACAATGGTTTCACAAAGTGACTTTTACAGAGTCGTCAAACGTCGTCTATATCAGGGAATGGGTTAAGCGTCAAAATAGTTCGCATTAGTGATACATTATTGGTTAATCTATATAACATGTGGCCACATGGCTTTACATATGTGTGCATACTTGCAACACCATTTTCTATTATATCGTTCATGACATCGCATCCCTTCACATTGCATCAACCTGTTGAAGGTGAACTCTATACCGGATAGTGATGACTTTTGACACCTTGCAAACACAGTAGACCCATATTACAGACGGCTCCTGTAGGAGAACTGTGATCAGGTTCTGTTCTATTTGCGTATGGAAGTATATAGATCTGATTATACAATTCCTGTCATAGCAAAAATATGTGTTAATATATCAGTATAAAAATTCAGTTCATAGATATTGATAATGATTTCTGATTTCAATATTCACTAGGTAAAAGGTAAGACTCATTGCTGCATTTGATGTTATTATGGTGAACAAAATATACAATTTTAACTTAACGCTTTGCCGTTTATACATCTGGTAAAGTTAGGAAGCTAACAGTCCATTAATAAATAAACATAACATAATTTAATGCTTTGTCGTTTATATATCTGGTAAAACAAGGAAGATAACATTCCATGAGTAAAGAAATACAACATTAAACTTTAATGTTTTGCCGTTTATATATCTAGTACAAATAGGAAGCTATTATTCCATGAATAAAGAAACACGCCATCAAACTTTAGTATTTTGCCGTTTATATATCTGGTAAAAATAGGAAGCTATCATTCCATGAATAAAGAAAAACTACAACAACATTAAACTTTAGATGTACGGTTTATGTATCTGGTGTAACTAATATACTAACATTTTCATGGATAAAGAAACATACATTAAACTTTAATGATTTGTCGTTTAATTATCCAATGAATGTAAGTGTCCTAGGTTCACGAGATACATATCAGACACTTACCAAGTGCGATAATAGACCACGTCGCGTCGCCTACAAAACATAGTTATTGTATACCTTAATCCTTTCCCTTATATAAACGCCTTTTCCCTCATTTGCAAAATGTAGACCCATATCAGACGGCTCCTTTAGGAGCGCTCGGTTTTCTTATAAACCCATAACAGATTTGACTCATTATAGACTGACTCAGTTTCAACTAATGCCAAAACTTTTATGTTTACATATACAATTATGCTTTTCAGCTAATAAAATTTCAGGCAGCCATTATTTTTTACATGAATATTCAACAGGAAAATGGTTAAATAAGATGATATACCACCAAGATATGCTAAGATATGATATGTTGTGGAAAGAGAAAACTCTCGTTATCCCTGCAAAACTCTAGACAATGAAATACCTCAATGGACATTTCTGATGGCAACTATTGCTGTTTAAACGAACACATCCTAGAAGAACATCAAGCAACATCCGTGCCAACGAGTGTCTCTCTTAACCCTTTACCTGTTCAATATTCATGTAAGAAATAATTGCATCATAAATATTTATTAGCTGATTTTCTATAATGGCATATGTGTACAGGGTTTGTTTGGTATTGGTAGAAACAGGTGAGTCAGATCTATCATAATTTCATAAGCAAACAGAGCGGACCCTGATCAGACGGATCCTAGAAGAGCCGTGTGATTTGGGTGAACTCTCTATGCAAATGTGTGAAAAAGCGTTAAATGAAGAAAGAAAAAAGAAAATTCCGCCAATACGAATGTCTAATTATCATCGGGATTCATTGAATTGTATTTGTCGTGGGGAAATTAGGGATTCGGGATTTACTCTAGCCAACCCGATACGCATCTTTTCTGAGCAGATATTGCACTTTCATGGCAGTCCATTCCTTTAATTTTTAGAACCAGCTCTTCGTTTTGACGACCACGGCCCCGTTTGCCTTCATGTCGGGTAACGTGACCAAGTGTCGCTTAACAGTGGCTTAAGGGGTTATAGGGTGTCGATTAACGGTAACTTAAGTGGCTCTTGGGTGTCGCTTAAAGGTTGGATATGCCAAAAAGCGGACACGATGCTGCTGCTTAAGTCAGTGTTTATTTTATTATTTTTGTTGTTTGACGTCATTTTGAAATCGAGAACCGAATGCAAGGGGTTCAGATCAAAGAAAGACATTTGTATCTTTTTAACAATTACCTACTAAAGGAGCCGTTTGACAGTTTTGCAAGCAGATTAGACCCTGATCAGAAAGCTCATGGAGGATCTGTCTGAGCTGTGTCTTTATATTTGCTTATGGAATAATATTGATCTGATTCTAACGTATTTGCAAGGACTAAGGCTTATTTTGTTTCTGTCAGTTTATTCATGCAGTAAATGATTAAATGGAATACACGTATCTATGAAACAGTGTAGACCCATAATAAAGGGCTTCTGAAGGGGCCATTTTATAAGAGCCTGCATTGTTTATTATAAAATCATTTGCACCAGTGATAAAAACAATCTGTTTTAATTAATTTACAGTAAAACCTCTTTAAACCGTAATTCTAGTTCATAAGGGTAGCTTTCTGTGTGACTTACTCCCTGCATTTAACTGCCACCTGTCTCCAAGACCGATATGTACTAATTTTAACGTCCGGTTTAGAGGGGTTTTAATGTTTTCAAGAGGAGAGGAGATATTTTAATTATTCAGCAGATTTAGAGTTAACTGTTTCGATGCAATGCGTATATTTGTGATAACATTTGCATAACCTTTTTGGGATTAACTCAAAATCTGACCAATCAAATACTTTTTAATGGACTGAGGCTCCAGCTTAGAAGTAACATCACCTCGGTTCATGGAGCCAACTACAAGCACAAAAGATTGGTCAAAACTGTTCCGTACTATGACCAAGTCCTCGAAAAGGACTGGAAGACAATGTATCATTCAATTTGAACTTCCTTTGCCTTTACTTTTGTGTAAGAAATAATGATACAGTAAAACCTCTCTTAACCGGAATTCTAGTAGAGAAGAATTTATACAGTTTAGGCAGGTGACTGCTTAATGCAGGGTAAAAGTCATGCAGAAAGCTCCTCTAGGAGCTTTCTGCATGACTTCCACCCTGCATTAAGCTGTCACCTGTCCCCAAGACCGATATTTATACTACATTTAACTTCCGGTTAAGAGAGGTTTTACTGTACCATGGATATTAGTTAGCTGAATCTTTATAAGAAATGTCACTGAACCAAGTAAATCTATATCAATTCATCAGCAAACAGAGGAGACCCTGATCAGACAGATTCTACAGAAGCTGTCTGGTCTTCATCTACTCTGTATACGAGTTAAAATACAGCTGTATCCGGTAAATGGTTAAGTACCAATGCATAAGGAACTCAAAACGAAGCGTGATATTTGTACTTGGCAGATTCTTTCCAGACTATTCATTTGCCTCACGCAGGTTGATATGTCTTTAACCCTTAATGAACGGGTACCGAGTATATAAGAATTTTGCAAACACTGTAGACCTGGATCAAAGAGAAACCCTCTGACCAAGGTCTGCACTTTTTGTCTAGTATATTTATGTTTAGAAAGGATGAGACAATTTTGATTATCCAGCAAATAAAGGATTAAATGCTGCAAACACTATAGCAGCGAAAATAGAATCTTAATGATCCACTACCATTGTGTATAGTAGACCATGTCTCAACCTGCTCTTATAGACACCCACGTTTATTCATAATATGGCCGCTATAGGCGGGTTGTACTGTAATCAAGATGTACATACCGTAGCACCCCTCTAATGCGACCACTTCATGAATATACATGGGCGTCTTTATAAGCAGGCGGTTGCTTAATGCTCCTCTCGGAGCTTTCTGCATTACTGTTGTCCTGCATTAAGCTAACACCTGCATATAGCAAACATAATTATACATCTTTTAGGTGGTCGCATTAGCGGGGATTTACTGTATTGTGGTAGAAAGGATGATTCTGTATAGTAGTACACAGCAAAGCACTTGTAAATATTTCACAGTGCAGTCAAAACACTTATGACAAGGTATCTGGTTCACGAAGCTGCTTACGTCAATGAAAATGATGCTTCACTCTTTCCCCGCTATGAAAAAAATATATTGTCTGCTCAAATTTGGAACTGATGCAATTTTGACTACTTCCGATTCGATGAAAAGTTTTCAGAAAGTATGTACCGATTATCAAACAGCTTGGATCCTGATGAGACACCGAGTTACTCATCGTCTCATCAGAGATCCAAGTTGTTTTGGAGTCAATTTGTGGATAGCGGAATACAGGTTAATACAAACCAAGTGGGAAACATTCCATGTCAAGCACTGCAAATATCTGTATCCGCATTCGCTGCATTTATCTATTATCTTCCGATGCAAAACAAGTTGTAACGATGTACCACATACATTAGTAGAACCTCTTATATTTATTTAACTATTGTTATACTGAAACGTACGGTGGCATAAAGAGGACATAGGAATATCTTATTTAGTGGTATCTATTGCGTGCGCACGCGATAGTTATTACATGCGCACGCGATAACTATAACCATGCGATGGTTATTACGTGCGATACTGATGTGAACACCAGTCCTTTTTTAAAACATACTGAAATTTCAGTTTTTCAATCCCTTCTCAAGTAAATCACAAATGGTGTCCTGTATGAAAATGGCTGATCTGACACGTATTCTCATTGGCTAACAATCGCATGCGCACGTAATAGCTATCGCGTGGCCACGTAATTACTATCGCATGTGCACGTAATAGCTATTGCACGGCCAAGTAACAACTATCGCCTGTGTACGTAATAGCTATCGCATTGCCACGTAATAACTATCGCGTGCGCACGTAATAGATGCCACGAAATAAAATATGCCTTATGTCCCAATTATGCCACCGTAGAAAAGTAACGTCTCCTCTATATTTGATCTGATGAACCTGCTCTTAACTCTTTCCTTCATATAAACGCATTTTCCACCTTTAGAAAACATAGTAGATAGACCCAGATGATGGCCAGATCAGAATGTCCCTATGGGAGCCGTCTGATCAAGGAATACTCTCTTTGTTTATGAAATTATAATAACTATGACTATACATTTCAGTTTCTGCCAATACCAAAACTGCACACGTGCATATGCCATTATAAAAGCTCAGTTAATACATAAGTGTGGTGTCATTATTTGTAATAAAAAATTTTATGAGTATTCAACAGGGAAACGGTTAATTCCGATCTGTTCAAGCTTTTAATCCTGTCCATCATATAAACGAGTTTTCATGCATTTGCAAACAGAGTAAACCCAGATCAGATGGCTCCTATAGGAGCCGTCTGATCAGGGTTTGCTCTGTTTGCTTATGGAATATGAAAATTTTGTTTATTTACCTTCTAAAATGCCTAATAGTGTTGTCTGCTATAAGTTTTGTTTACAATTATCACCTGTAAAATAAAATAACAAAAACACAACATTACTGTAGTAACAAACGGTTTGGTGATATCAAAACTGTTTGTACGGGTAGTCACAAATGCGATATTGGCTGCGAGCGAAAGAGTCAATACATTTATTACCAGTCAGAGTAAATCCTTGGAATTTGATTGGTCAGTTTGCCAGAAAACTGCCGGGGTGTACAGAACCGCATTCGGCAGCTTCCACGGCTAACGTCTCTGGAAATACGGGATATAACCCGGTAATACCAGCCCGAACACCCTGCCAAATTTCCGTGTAACTAACAGTATAAACAAAGGAAACATTGTAATACAGAATAAATGCACGACGTGCACGACACGGTAGTGATGTCTGGAAATACAGAACAGGTGTGTTGCTAATTAGAGAATCCTGTTGCGGTTTAATATGACATCATGGAAACAGAACCAGGATGTTGTCTTCTTTTTTAAATGAAGTGCATCTGTTTAATCTTTATAAATGCGTGTTTTGAGTATAAATCCTACTACCATATTGAATAATATTTTGTATTGGTTCTTTGATCTATATATATACTAGTCATATGTTCTGGTTTGTCGTTGTGCCAAGCGAGATGCATTTTCCATTTCATGTGCATTTCAAATGTTTGAGACTACATGGACAGCATTGCTTATTAACCAGCAAGGGAAGGGCTATACCCTCTTAAAACTTTCCCTGTTCAATATTTCATGTCAGCGGTAATGACATCATTAATATTTATTAGCTGATTTTTTTATAATGTAAACTTTTCAAGGGATAGTTTTGCTTTGATAAAAATGTAGAACCAGATCTATATCATTCCAAAGCAAACAGAGTAGATCCTGATCAGACGGCTCCTACAGCCGTTATCTGATATGGGTATTCTATTTTGCCAAGGCGTATTCTAAAGGTGTATTTATGGGGTAAATAATTAAATAAAAGAGTAGCATGACAAACAGTGCACATCCTGATGAGAGGGTCCCTTATAGAGACCTCTAATCTGGCTCTCTTTTTAAACAACATCTGTGACTCGTTTCCAGTATTGAAAGGGTTTAATCTTTGGAAAGAACCGAATCTTGTGAGTTGTGAGAACTTGTGGTCAGACCTGTATTCACAGCAATGAAGAAAATACCAACTATATTGTAGCCTCAAACAGTGGTTTAGAAAACACTGCAATGCTCTTTAATAAAATAATTCAGAAGTCCAGATAAGATGCGTAAATTAAAACATTTTCAAGAATAACTTCTTTATTTCTCCATCAAACCCTATGTTGTGACCACTCTTTAGAATCGTCTCTTCGAGACGATTCTAAAGAGTGGTCACAACATAGGGTTTGGTGGAGAAATGACGATTTTAGTATCAAGGTACACACAGTTATATGTAGCTCTGGCTCTACACAGTGATGATTGCAATCTACTGTCCATTTATATTTACTTTGTCACTGAATTTGAATCGAAATTTTGTTTCATTTCTTACCGGATTAACATAAAATTTAAACCAATTGTGTCATCGTTTTTCAGGGACTCTGTGTCCGAGTTTTCTTTTAATCCATCTTTAAATAAAGGTTACATGCATAGAAACAATGTTTTCCCATTGTAAACATGTTCATTTCAAATTGCAAATGGCGGCCGATTGCGTCGAGTGGAACGTTCGATTTTAACTGAGGGTAATTATAGCTCTTAAAAAGTTGACGCCATACACGAAATTACGTCATTTATTTCATATCAGTATGCAATTCACCCCTGTTGAAAAATGATTCGCTCCACTATCCATACATACGGCGGCCATTTGTAAAGAAACAGCTGGTCAAATTAGCATGTAGAAATGCATTTTCGGTTTTTTCTTCCTTGTTACTGCATAGCATTGAGAGATATTTATCACGGGGTTCCTGTAAAACGATGCGATCAAATGAAGTAGATTTAAGGTCAGTCTAACTCGAAATAAAGAAAAATCTCGATTCAAATTCAGTGACAAAGTAAATTGAAATTGACAGTACATTAAAACCTTCTAATGCCACCACCAAAAAAGATTTAATTCTGTGCGTTAAATACATGCGGTAGCTTAATACTGTGTGAGTGTTACAAGGGTCATTCGGAAAGTACTGACAATGGGTGCGGGCTACTAATACAACACTTACCTGGTCGGACTTGTCTACTTCAGTCCCTCGAGGTACTGTTAGTGCATCTGTGCGGGTCTAAAACTTGTTTTCTCTGAGACACTGTTTGATATGGGGATTCAACCAGAAATCAAATGGAGCCAGGTCTAGAATGTGGATGTTGCAAAGTATGGAGTCCCCTAGTCTTGAAGTAGTCCAGTTCGACGGCGGACTTGTGGGTAGGGGCGTTATCATTGAATAGTTTAAGTGATCGCGCTATGGTTCGCGGGCGGGCTTCCAAATAATGATTTACAACGGTAGGAAAAGTATGTTTGGCATACATCTTTCCAGTAACTGTGTTTTATTCTGGGAAAGGAAACTGAAACACCAGTCCACGTGCAAAAATACTGCATACAATAAGCGCCTGACACTGAGAAGGTCATGCAATCATGGGCCTTTTCCCATTTTGCCAAACCCAAATTTTGTTATTTTCTTTTCCATCAGGCTGGAAGAATAACACCCAAGTTTCATCACCTGTTACAATGCCAAAAGGCCGTCTGTCGTCACAGTTTTCATATACTGCAAGTAGTTCCGTGGCAATTCTTACGCGCTCCTGCTTCTGGTGGTCCATTAACAAATGAGGGATCCATCTAGCACATATGTTCCTGAGTTTGAGGCATTCCCTTTAAAATGGTAAAGCCTTCCTTGGCCTAAGGCCACATCTTCTTCCACAGTATAGCGAGCATCGTCGTCAACTGCTTCCCTAACGGCGATCACGTCATTTTCACAAAACGCGGTCAGTGGACTGAGGGTCAACTTCAATAGATGTCTGCTATCTTTCAATCGAGTTGACCATCTGGCAACGGTAGGGTATGAACGAGCATCCTTTCCGTAAACTTTGTCTAAATAGGTTTTGATATCATAAGCCGAGCAATCAAGCATGTATCGTATTTTTGCATAGACATGTTGCTTCTCTTTTGCCAGTTTTGCACTTACGTCTGCTTTATGAAGCTAGGCCTAAACACCTGCCAATTCTAAAGCGCTATATATTCTAATACCCCTCGCTTAGCACGTGCGAATCAAGCATATTCGTGCTCAGCAAAGTCTGAGCTTTCGGTACATTTGGCTACATGTACATTTTATAAACATCAATACATGTACACTGTACCTAGAGTTATATGCCTATTATCAGAACTTTTAAAATGACCCTCGTACTTTTCTTCCAGCATTAACCCATTCCTTCATATTTTATTCATGTACACGTATAAAATCCAGTCTCTGGATATACATAAATGTTGCTGATAATTCACATTGAGAACTTTAACCCTTTACTCCATGAATATTCATTTATCAAATAATTACGTCATGACTATTAATTAGATTAATTGTTATAATAACACTTGAACAAAAGAATGTTCGACCATGGCAAAAGCTGTAGAACCATATCTATATTACAGTGAACCCTCATTACAACGGAGGTGTTTGTTTCCAGAGATTGTGCTGGTATAACGAGGTTGCCGTTATAACGAGTTTAATTATGAAAAGAACCATTTGGCCAGTTTTAAACTAGTACCAACAGGTGATCGCTTAATGCAGAACACAAGAAGTGCAAAAAGCTCCCTAAGGGAGCTTTTTGCACTTCTTGTTTTCTGCATTAAGCAATCATCTATTCTACTATTGGCATGAAACCTATTTATTCAGTGGTTGTTTCAAAGACTTAACGGTAATTTTGTTTCAATGCATATTGCCGGTATAACGAGGGTGCCATTGTAACGAATGCCGGTATAACGAGGGTTCACTGTATATCATAAGCAAACAGACCTGGGTCTACTCTGTTTGCAAAGGCGTAGAAATGCGTGTTTGTGAAGAAAGGGTTATTAACCCTTCAAATGAGAGCTGGCTGTTAAATCCTTTACGCCATGAATATTGAGGTAAGGAATAATGACTGCATGAATATTAATTAGCTAAATGCTTACAATGGTAATATAAAAAGGCTTGCTTTTGCGTGCCAGAAACTGTAGAATCATATCTGTATTATTTCTTAAATAAACAGAGCAGATCCTGATTGGACGACTTCAGGGGAACCATCTGATTTGGGTCTACTCTGTTTGCCGTAATTGTTTATCTCATTTCTTTCTCAAAGAAAGCGCATTTAAGTCATGCTTGAGTGTTGCAGAAAATGTAATAAACAATTTTTGCTGACATTTTTATTGCAAATAAAATTATCTGAAATAGAAGCTTATTGTTATTGCCTTCATAAAATCATGGTTTACATTTGTGTCGGCGCCTTTTTATTACGTTGATGCAGCTACTATCTAAACTGCAATGTTTAACAAGTAGGAAACTATCTCTAATCCCGCTTCTCACGGTCACGTGCGCATTTGCAAACAGCTTAGATCCAGATGAGACGCCGAGTGACTCGGCTTCTCATCAGGATCTAAGCTGTTTGGCACTCGGTAAATAGTTCCTCAAACGCTTAATCGAATCGGAAATAGTCACTTTGAGAGATCCAAATGTAAGTAGACATTATATTTTCACAGCGAGGTAAGCGTTTATACATCCATCTGCTTTCGTACAGGTAAGTAAGAAGTGTGTTTGGGTATGAATATATCGCTATCGTATGAAACAAGCTTTCATGCATTGTACAGTAAAACCCATCTAAACCGGGCATTAAAATAAGCAGCCACCTGCCTAATAAAACCTGAAATGTTCTTTATTAAAGATCCGGCTCAGAGGGGTCTTACTGTACACAAAGAGCAAATACATTTTGAAATTAGCAAACTGTTTTAACCCTTCGCAAAATACATTGTATTTAAGATGGTTTACAATTCGGAATAGAAATCTTAAGATCTCGCAATTCAGTCATAGTTTCATTTCGTGATAATCCCGAGACAAAAATTATATAAGATATCACAATATTGTCATAGTTTCATTCCGGTGATACTCTTGAGATAAATGATTGTAACAAGTTACAGTTCAATCATAGTTTCAATCCAACGTGCTATCGAGACACATTGATAAAAGATATTGTAATTTAGTCTTAGTGTTTATTTCGTGGTTCGCCCGAGACACTCTCGAAGAGACGATTCAAAAGGGTAGTCACAACATAGCCTTCGGTGTAGAAATTAAGGAGCTGTTATCGCATCTTGTCTCCCCCTCTTATCAAACTAAATAGTTTACCCTTTACTCTATTAATATTTATGCAATAAATAATGACAGCATAGATATTAATTAGATTAAGTTTATAATGGCATATAGACACGCGAATGTTTGGCCATGGCAGAAACTGTAGAATCATATCTAAATTATTTTACAACCAAACAGAGCCTGGTCAGACGACTCCTAACTGTGCCGTCTGATCTGGGTCTACTCTGTTTTCAAATGTGATAAAAGGCGTGTTTACTGAGTACATTGTTAACTATGATATTGCCAGGATACCTGTATAGAGACTATACATCTTGTGAAGATGCTTAAGACCATGTGTTAACAAATGTTTTATTTTCTGCGCAATAAATTACAACATCAGTGTGAAAGTGATGGCTCCTGTCTATCAAAAGATTAGTGGTTTACAATGTTTTACAACTTGAAGTTAAAAAGATACATCTGAGAAGCATACGCCATACACATGCCATTGCATATTTTACTATCTTTTTATCTTTATCAATTTGGTTTGCATACACTTCCTCTATATAACCATTTACTCCATAAACACGCTTTTTCTAGGCCTTTGCAAACAGAGTGGACCCAGATCAGACGGCTCCTATAGGAGCCGTCTGATCAGGGTCTGCTCTGTTCGCTTATGACAGTAACATAGATATAATTATACACTTTATGCAATGGCCAAAACTTCATGTGTTCATGTACTAGTATAAAACTTAATGCGATTAGCATTCATGATGTCATTCATTCATTCATTCTTACATGTTAATCATGGAGTAAAGGGTTAATATACAGCAAACTCTACAACATTTAGTAAGACGTGCCCCCAGAATAACGCGGCGTCTGATCTGGAACTGGGGGCCCTTCTTCACCCGGACAATAGTTTTCCAAAAGGTTAAATGAATGGGAAGTAACCAAACTTTGAAGCAGGCATCAATATTTATCACAGGACAAGAGCTACAATTGGATGTATTCAGTATAATTGGCAAAAAATGTCATAAGGTTACCTGTTTTCGTTATTGGGCATTTATCATTCGCAAAATTAATGTTCAATCTGTGTTCAAGGACTTAAGATACTCATGATATAATGACGTTTGCTCTCATAAAGTCAGCGTGAAGATATAAAACTAGTATTTAATTGGCACCTAACATGTATAATAGTGTTAGCTACTCAAAGGCAGTGTGCAAGTGTATACAATATGTTTTACTTTCGTACATTGAAGTATTTGTTTTATAGTCCAGGGGCTTAGAAGAAAAAAGGTCTTATAACACCTGTAAATTGTGATTGACAAAGTTGCATAATTTCAATTGCTTATTATTGTGAAATATCCATGTAGGAAACTATTACTGTATGAACATTTATAAGTTGATTTTTTCTATAATTGCATATAAACACATTAAAAATGATAGAATTCCATGAATTTCCGAATAAGACGGTTCCTACTTCTGTTCTGAAGGTACTATGTTTTCTGATGCGTAAAATGCGAATTACTTCTCCCAATATTAAATAGCATACAGTGCTCCCTCACTACAACGGCCCTCTCAATAACGATCCCTACTTACAACAACGCATGTCACTGTTTCCGAAACAACAAGGCTCCAGAAACAACATTTTTCCATCATTTTTTCTTTATGCCTCCATCAAACCCTATGTTGTGATTCTAACGAGTGGTCACAGTATAGGGTTTGATTGAGGCATAACGGTTTTACATCTCGAAATATACCTTTATCTGGGGATATGCAAACAAGCTAATCATGTTTGATTTTCCCTCCCTATAACAACTCGCTCTGAACAACACATACAATATTCGTATCCCTATTAAAATTATCAAATAACTTGTATTAATTGATGAAGCAAACATCAAAGATCGGACGAACCTGGACTAAATGCAACTAAATGTTATTCTCGATGGGTGTCCCTGGTATTATTTCAGAGTGGTTTCCAGGGGGCATTGACATCACAATAAGAGTTGAATTCACAGACGATGTCATGAGGTGATACATAATAAGCCAAGCACATTGGTGATATTTATTTTAGAGAAAATAAATTACAGTAAATTTTCGATTATTTGATTTTTATGTATAAAATCATTAAGACCCCTCTTGTGCATGTTGAAAGTGATGCATAACTCTCCTAAAGGAGCTGTCTTGCATGACTTTCATCATGCATTAAGCTATCACCTGTCTTAAAGATCGATAATGGTACGTATTTTACTGTTCGAATAATCGATATTTTTCTGTACTCGAAAACAAACATATACCTTGGTTAGCAATGTAAATAATAAGCATACTTGTCTATCAAAATCTCTCATTTCTTAGCCAAACCTTATAGTCTTGGTGCTTATTAGAATCTCATCTGAGAAGCAAATCTAATGAGTACAAACAAGATAAATATAGAGAAAACAGTTTACATAGATTTCTAAAATACTCCTCTCATATATCCCTGATAAAGAGTCCATTGTCTTGAATTATCCATATTTCAAGGTTTATGTCATTTCTGCGCTTAAACGAGTGAGTATGGAAATGTTATTCCATATAAAATTCAGGAGCCTTCTGATCAGGGTCCACTGTACTTGACTATGGACTCACATAGCGCTGTTTCTGTTATGGCAGACAATTCTCCTTTTCATCGCCATTATAAAGACAAACAAATACATATCTATACAAACATTATTTTTACATGAATATCCATGGAGTAAACAGCTATATAAGGTCGATATCTGCTCAGCTACTGTTAACCTTTATCCTGCTGAGCAAACTTTTGTCCGTAGAAAACGTCATCGATTCCATTTGTCTATATTCATTTATCTTGCATTTCTTTTCAACAGCACGGTCAGGGTATCAAACAGTTTGGATCCTGATGAGACGACGATTTACTCGGCGTCTTATCTGTATCCAAACCGTTTTCAAAGATAATCCGCATGCGGCAGGTGAAATGTTAATAAAACCAGTGAGTTCATTTAAACGTGCAGATGCCAAATCAATTATCTGACATAAAATCAGCTATGTTTGCATAGTAATAAAGTAGAATAAGGCACTTTTAGTTAAGTTATTTGTCTTGTCAGGGATTGTTAAGCCATTACAGAGATATCGAAAATAACTTTTGTTACTGAGTAATTGCACAATCTGCATTAATAGAATTGCTTTTGGCAGCCAACATTGTTCGTTTACTGTATTCGTATTATTTTCTGATATCTTCAGGTGCATCGTTGGGAACAAGACATAATCGTCAATGAATTAATGCATGTTCTTGGATTTATTTCAACAATAAATATGTCACAAAAGAAATACATCAAAGTTTCTCTGTTTTAGAGGAAAGCGGATGAACTGTTGTAGTACAGCAAATCTGTCTTAAGCGGTCACCAAAACAGGTCTAAGTATCGATATGTTAGGCAGGTAGTAACGTAATGCATGTGAAAAATAATGCAAAAACTTCTACAGCAACTTACTGTATTACTTCTTTTTACGACTCCTATGTTCATTAACCCATTACCTCATAGGCTATTTTTAGATACAACCTCTTTGAATAAATCTACCGAAAAGGAGCATTAACTAGAGAAAAGGAAAATTTTAGAATTTTGTAGTTTGAAACCATTGTGATAAATAGAGCATTTGCTCCTATAGGAGCAAATGCTCTATTTATCACAACGGTTTCACAAAGTGACTTTTACAGAGTCGTCAAAAGTCGTCAATATGAGGGAAAGGGTTAAGCGGTCACCAAAACAGGTCTAATTATCGATATGTTAGGCAGGTTGTAACTTAATGCAGGTCAAAACTAATGCAGAAAACTCCAACAGGAGCTTACTGTATTATTTTTGTCCTGCATTAAGCACCCATCTGTTTTAAGACTCCTATGTTCATTAAATGAATGACCGCGTACGACAGGGTTTACTGTATGGTTGTTATTCAACATTGTACAACGAGAGATTAGGGTCAATAAATCATTTCTTAATCGACCATTAAACGAAGTTCATTATTCAGGTTTAAACTCTTTCCGTCATATAAACGTGTTTTCACGCATCTGCAAACGGAGTAGACCCAGATCAGATGACTCCTAACGGAGCCGTCTGATCAGGGTCTACTCTGTTTGCTAATAGAATTTCAAAGATCTGTGTCTTTACTTTCTAAACTGTCTACAATGTTCCACCTTCCATATTTCATTATAAACTTTTTGTCCATGAATAATCAGTAGGTATTGAAATTTGTAATAAACACAGAACAGGGAAAGGTTTAAAGGCGTGTTGAAGCAAAATACAGGACATGAATAATGCAGAAAGCTCCAGAAGGGAACTTTCAGCATTACTTGTGTCCTGAATGAAGCAACCACGTTCATGTATCATATTTTAATTCATTCCCTGATAGGCTATTTTAGACCTAACCTCTTTCAATAAATCTACTGTAAAGGAACATTTACTAGAGAAAACGATTGTTTTAAAATTGTGTAGTTTTTAAACAATTGTGATAAATAGAGCATTTGCTCCAAAGAAACAAATGCTCTATTTATCACAATTATTTCAAAATGCAACTTTTACAGATGCGTCAAAATCGCCAATATGAGGTAATGGGTCAAAAGGCGTCAATGTGAAGGAATGGGTCAAAAGACGTCATTATGAGGAAATGAGTTCATCACTAAGTGATAGCCTAACCCTTTACCTTATACAAATGCCTTTTGGCGCTCTTGCATATAGAAACAGGGTAGACCCAATTCAGACAGCTCCACTGGAGCTGTCTGTCCCGGGTCTGCTCTGTTAGCTTATGAAATAATATAGATATGATTCTACTGTTTCTGCCATGGGTAGAATTACCATAGTTCACAAATACAGTTGAACTTCGATATCTCGAACTCGGATAACTCGAAATTCGGGATAACTCGAACTAAAAGTTCAGTCCTTCCAAAACTTACTATACAGAATTGCTCTAACATTGTTAATTAGGTATATCTAGAAGCACGTGTGACAGCTTAATGCAGGTCTAAAGTAATGCTGAAAGCTCCTAATATTCATAAAATCCTTATTTCTTACACTCTGAAAGTAAAAGGTTAAATCAGGATGTACTATAGATAGTCATAATTTCTGATACGATTCGGGTGAGTAGGCCATGTCAGTACTTTGGGTTTTTTTTTATCTGTGCGTTATAATGAAAAGTGTGTGAATCGAGATCGCCAATCACTCTTACATGAACAACATGAGTGTATATGGAACATGCGTTCATGTCGTGTTTATCAGCTACCAAGACAAAATGCGCTACTTCATCAACAGAGCTAAAACCACGGAATGAGAGCATAAAGTTTTTTGTTTTGCTGATATTTGTGTTTTTACGACATTCAACGTCTAAGTAGATGCATTTCAGTCCGTGAACACAAGTGACTCTGGGCGTTTTCTGCATGACTTCCTGTTTTGTTTTTTTCCACTCTGCATAAAAACATTCACCTGCTTAAGCCTTATGCAGCAAGACGCGACTTGGCCACGTCGGCAAACATCTTGGATCCAGGCGAGACACCGAGTAACTCGGCGTCTCATTAGGATCCAAGTTGTTTGTCACACAATGCTTCATAACTGCCTTTAAGAAATGGAGGTAAATGAAAAATGCAACGTATCAGAGTTTGAGTAGAAAATTGTTTTCCGACAGGATAAGAAGTAACATGTTCACTTTTTTCTGTACTAAAAATGCCAATGAACGAGCTTTTAGTGTTTATCATTATAATACAGTAAAAACTCACTAGTTCAAACCTTCAGAGAATCATCATTATCGGTATTTAAGACAGTTGGCAGCTTAATGCAGGTTGTACGTCATGAAAAAAGATCCTCTTGGAGTTTTCTGTATTACTTTCACCTGTATTAACCCTTCTCTTGCTGAATTTTGAAATACATTTCTCCTTCGTTACCCATGCCCTGTTGTTTAATAGCATATATCTTCACTGTGTACAAGCATTTCCCTGTGCAATCACCGCTGTGGAGTGCACTGGTTGCACAATCAACTTATAAATAGTGCAGACCCTGGTGAGACAGCTCCTGCAGGAGCTGTCTAATCTGGGTCTTCACTATTTACAGGTAGGAATATTGACGTGAATAGCAAGCGAAGAGTTAACTCTTTACTCCATAATACGCCTTTTAACGCAATTGTCGTCTCATCAGGATGTGCTCTGTTTACCTATAAAATAATATACATGTAGTCTGATTAAACAGTTCTTGTCATGGCCAAACTTTTCTTTGTCCATATGCAACTATCAACGAAAACTTATTAATATTCATGATGTCATTATTTCTAACATGAATACTCGTGGGGTAAACGGTTAAGCAGTCAACTGCTTCAAATGTTCTCGTTTTTGCTATACTAAACATTCCAATAAGTGAGTTTTACTGCACATCATTATAATTGTCTGCTAGTCTGTAAGGTACTCAATACAGTAAAATACCTCTATAACGGCCACTAAATTGTGTTAATTAGTTGGAATTTAGGGCAGGTGGCTGCTTAAAGCAAGGTGAAAGTAAAACAGAACGCTCCTATAGGAGCGTTCTGTTTTACTTTCACCTTGCTTTAGGCAACCACCAGTCTTTAACACACATTAATTGATGTAATTTAGTGGCCGTTACAGAGATATTTTACTGTAGCACTTTTGTACTTTGGTAACACGCACGCCAGGGTTCATTTGCTGATAATGTCTACGGACAATTCAGAAGTTCAGACAAGATGCGTAAATTAAAACAATTTCAAGAATAACTTCTTTGTTTCTTCACCAAATCCAAGAGACGATTCTAAAGAGTGATCACAACACAGGGCTTGGTGAAGAAATAACGAGTTTAGTATTCAAGAAGGTACATTTATCTGTTGCTCTGTACGGTACCATCGTTGAAACTGTTGACCATTTTTGTAAATTTAAATATATTTCATAGCATTTGTGAACCTAGAAATAATACATTTTCAACAGATCTCATAGCAATTGTAATAACACACTTTGAACCATATTACAGTAAACCCTCTCTAAACCGGATGTCCAATTTAGTATAAATATCGGCAATGGTGGACAGATGACAGCTTAACCATTCCCTCATATTGACGACTCTGTAAAAGTCACTTTGTGAAACCATTGTGATAAATAGAGCAAATGCTCTATTTATCACAATGGTTTCAAACTACAAAATTCTAAAATTTTCCTTTTTCTATAGTTAATGCTCCTTTTCGGTAGAATTATAGAAAGAGGTATCTAAAAATAGCCTATGAGGTAATGGGTTAATACATGATGGAAGTCATGCAGAAAGCTGCACTGCTTTCATTCTGCATTAAGCAGTCACCTGCCTAGAAGTATCTTAATTCTTCTCTACTGCAATTCCGATTTAGAGGGGGTTTACTGTATTGATACATAAATGCGTTTTACGATATAAGTTGTTCAGGAAATTCTTCATTAAATGGTCTAAACAGTAGTATTTCAATGGTTATGAGATATTTAAAATACGAGTTATTTACAGATAAATTACCTTTAAATAACGTACAACCACAACGCAGAGAATAGACTTTATTATTCGATATACAGAAAACACGTTTTATGTGTTTCATATCCAAGGTTTCACCCTTTCAGTTCGTGAGACGAATCAGTAATGTCATTTACAAACAGTGCAGACCCAGATCAAAGGGCTCCTACAGGGACCTACACGATCATGATACTCTTTTCTTTTTTAAACAAAACCCCGAATACAGTGAAACCCCGCTAATGCGACCACTTAATAAACAGCCACTGGTGTCGTTTAAAGCAGGTGGTTGCTTAATGCAGGACGAAAGTTATGCAGAAAGCTCCTCTAGGAGCTTTCTGCATAACTTTCGTCCTGCATTAAGCTACCGCCTGCCTATGCCACCCAGAATTATGCCCCTTTTTGGTGGTCGCATTAGCGGGGTTTTACTGTATTCGCAATAAGATTGGCATTTTGAATTTTGGAATAGTCCGTATGACAAATCGGTGCTCAAGGGGTTGAATATCCCTCCACACAGGATTAGAGGTACTTAACTTGAAGGTATACACAATAGAACTTGTCCTTAGCGGTCATTTATTTATTGAGCATAGGAGTCTAAAAACATAGAGGGGTACTTAATGCAGGGCAAAAGTGATGCAGAAAGCTCATATATGAATTTCTGCTTTCTACATTGCTTTTGACCTGCATTAATCTACTATCTGCCTTACATACCAATAATTAGACCTCTTTTTGATGGCCGCATTGGACATAGGCAAACAGTGTAGACTCTGATCAGACGCCGCATAATGCGGCGTCTGATCAGAGTCTATGCTGTTTGCTGATAGGAAATTCAATATAAAACAAAACAAAAATGAAAATTTAGACCAGACATCTCTTAGATAAAAAATAGACTAATTCAATATATAAACATGGAAGAATCCACTGGGAGCAAATGGGTTAAGACAGGTTCTACTGTAATTGGTATAATACTGATATTGTCCGATATATTTACTATGACATTGTAAATCGAGGGCTTGGTGCAAAACTATTGTACTCCTTCACAAAGTGAAGGAGTTACAATAGTTTTGCACCAAGCCCTCGAAATGTTCAGTACACATTGACACACATACAAACCAGTTCAGTAAACGTTTATTTATGATATATGTGTCTTTCAAGAAATATATCCAGTCTCCCAACAACGGCACTTCAAAAAAGAAGTTTAATTCTAGTCTGGGTTTTAGCCTCTAGAAAGTGAGAGGCTAGTGTAACAAACAGTGTAGACCAGAGCAGTGGGTTCTTAGATGAGTCATCTCATTAGGGTATGCACTGTTTGTCATTCATATGCCTACCGCAGATTATATCCTTTCGTATGGACTCTGTCGGTTAACAATGATAAAACTAAATGCTAAAGGGTTTCTCGCAATTCCCATGTTGCAAGATAAAAGAGTAATGAATGACAATGGTATTGCGGAAATCGTCCATATGAGCTTTCTGCATTACCTTAGTTCTGCATTAACAGGTCACCTGTTTATATATCCTTGTTCATTTAGCCCTTTCCCTCATTTAAACGCCTTTTCGCGCATTTGCAAACAGAGTAAATCCAGATCAGACGGCTCCTATATGAGCCGTCTAATCAGGGTCAGCTCTGTTTGCTTATGGTGCAATCTAGATCTGATTCCACAGTTTCTGCCTAATCCAAAATATCCTGTATTCATATGTCATAATAAAAAAGATAACCTAGTTAATTTTCATGGCATTATTATTTCTTACATGAATATGCAACAGGGGAAGGTTTAAGAGGTTATACTGTATGTATATAGCTTTCGCCGTGTGTCGTGTTTCCTTATCCAACATTCCAATCAAGTTATGACATTGCATGCCACAGGTAAATTTCTGTAGAGTTGCTGAAGCACTTGTCTGTAAAACAGTTACACCTGTAGTGCAATAGTCTGCACCATTAGTGTAATGTTAATTGTTTCTGTCAGTTGGAAAATAGATTTCAATGATTTACAAACTGTTTGAAAGTGCAAACATGCTTACAAAAGTGCAACCATATGCAAGAAGTATATAATTCTTATTACGTGTTTTACATGTGCAGTTTTCGACGGTTTATCGCAAAACTATTGTTATAACAATGCATTAGGTAATGCAATGATGTTCTTTGCAAACAGTTTGGATCCTATAGCAGCCGTTTGATAAGTGTCTTCTCAGTTTTCTTATGGAATAATAGAGATCTGATTCTGCAATTTCTGCTTTTTTGAAAACTTTTATTTTAAAGAATAATCTTATTACCAGTTATTAGTATTCATGATGTCATTTTTTCTTTCATGAATGTCCATGGAGTGAAGGGTTCAATGAGTTATTTTAGTGTAAACAGCAAAAGACATTCGATTTAATTGATGTATGCTTTCTTCAACATAATTTAATTACGTAACCTGTGTTCAAACGTCGCTTATCACTGTTACAGATAATCCGCTGCAGATAACTGCTTCACTGCCAAATGTTATCATCTGCACACACAAAAAATCACATGGTCTTCCTTTTTTGTTGAAAAACATAGTCACAGTAACAAATAGTTTGTATCCTGGTTAGACGCCGAGTTACTCGGCGTCTCATCTGGATCCAAACAGTTTGCATAGGTAATCACTGAAGCGACATTGGCAGCGGAAGAGTTAACTGTTGATTTATTGCACTGCTCAATGCGCAACACGCCACAAGCTGAGAATTTGTGCATCGTCGGTGTGGTTTGTAATACTCCCACAGTGACATTTATAAAGATTGTCTAGCAAGATGATTGAAAACGCTTTCCGTACTGGTTGATATTAGTGCAGTTTTACAATTTACCTCATGGATATTCATGCAATAAGCAATGACATAATGAATATTTATAATTGTAATAAACACCTGAATGTTTGGCTAGGACAGAAACTGTAGACTCATATCTACATGTATATATCTGCATAGTAGACCCTAATTAGGCAACTCCTACTACAGGAGCCGTCTAATCCGTGTCTACTCTGTTTGCCAAGGCGTTGAAGGGAGTCTTAATCCTTCTCTTCCTGCTCACGTTAATATACCTACCTGTAAATAGTGAAGACTCTGGTGAGACACATCCAGCAGGATCTGTCTCATCAGGGTCTGCACTATTTACAAGTTTATTGTGCAATCAGTACACTCCACAGTAGTGAATGCACGGAGAAATATTTGTAGACTCACTAGACAGTAAAGATATAATTATGCAATTATACAACAGGACATGGGTAAAGAAGGAGAAATGTATTTTAAAATTCAGCAAGAGGGGTTCTCTTGCTGAATTTTGAAATACATTTCTCCTTCTTTACCCAATCCTGTTCTATAATTACATATATCTTTGCTGTCTACAGGTAAACAAGATCATTCATTCAGAAGTGATTTTTTGTTTTGTTTAGGGGACGCTAACCTTTACTGAATCACATGTAATGATAATCTGTGTCGACGTAACATATTATAAGGCAATAAATTATCTCATACCTGTTATAATGTCTTACTTGGCTGCTAAAACTCATGACTTTATGGGAAACAGTATTTAACGAATTTTGACAGTGCATTAAAGTGGGTTTTTTTAAGGAAAGTAACATTTTGAGCACTGAGAACTAGGTGCGTTGTAACTACGATGTACAGTTGAACTTCGATATCTCGAACTCGGATAACTCGAACAAAACGTTCAATCATTTCAAAACTTACAATATAGAATTGCACTAAAATGTATCGCTACAAATATCTAGAAACACAGGTGACAGCTTAATACAGGTCTAAAGCAATGCTAAAAACTCATACAGGAGCGTTCAACATTACTTTATACCTGTATTAAGCTGTGAACTCGAGAAATTTGTTAGATTAGAAATCGGATAACTCGAACATCTGTTCTCTCGAACTAATTTGTATAGTCCCTTGAAGTTCGAGATATAGAGTGAGTCAACTGTATTTGACGAAGCAGCGATGGCTTTTGCAAACAGTGTGGATCCAGATCAGACACAGAGCGACTCGGTAAACATACTACAGCAGACAGGTAGTACGGTTGATGAACAAGTGTATAATGATTTACGGTATAATGATGATCATGAACAAGAAGGTGGCGAAACGTATTTCAACTAAGCTCTTGAGCACGGATGAATATAAAGGAGGGGCCTATTATTTTCTGCAGAGAAACAGTCTGAACAGCTAGTATGCGAATGCAGTAGTAAGAAAACATTAAATGAGCATAGTATGTTTTGCATTTTGCATTGTTCCATACGGGAAGGAAGGGGTTGGATTAATGCACATTATGTGAAAGACATTCCTTTATAAAAAAAAGAAAAGAAAAAGGCGGTAATATTTAATACAACATTGAAATATGTGAACCTCTGCTACGTTAACCCTTTCCGCTATGAATATCAATGTAAGAAATAATGACGTCGTGAATATTAATTAGATTATTTTATGATATTACATGGACACATGAATGTTTGGCTATGCCAGAAACTGAAAAAAATCAACTCTATATTATTTCATAAGCAAACAGAGCAGACCCTGATCAGGCGGATCATATAGGAGTCGTTTGATCTGGATCTACTCTGTTTGCAAAGGCATAGAAATGCGTATTTATGGAGTAACAGGCTAACCCATTGCCTCCTGATTTTCCCCCAAAAAGCTAATGTGGTTCACAACGAAATTAAACGAGTTTATAGCAACCATGCAATGGATAAATATGGATGTCCATAAACGCAGGCGGTTTCTTAACCCTTTAGTCAATAAATATTCATGTAAAAACAATGACATAAGAGTAGTGCCTATAATGGCACAAATACATGGACATGTAGAATTATATCTATATTATTTCATTTATAGCAAAGAGAGCTGATCCTGGTCAGACCGCTTCTACAGGGGGCGGCTGGTCTGTAGTTATGGAATAATAGGTTAGTGCAGGATGAAAGTAACGCAGAAAACTTATAGATGATGTTCGCCCTGCATTAAACTACAACATATCTTAAAACTTCAGAAATAGACCTAATTTTAACCCTTTACTCCATAAATACACATTTTTACGTCTTTGCAAAGAGAGTAGACCCGGATCAGACGGCTCCTATAGGAGCCGTCTGATCAGGGTTTGCTCTGTTTGCCTTAGATATAATATAGATATGATTCTACAGTTTCTGCCTTGGCCAAAAATTCCTGTGCCAATGTGCTTTTATAGCAAATCTATTCATGGTGGCATTATTTCTCATATGAATATCCATGGCATAAAGGGTTAATGATCGCTGTACACATGTTTAATTGTATATATTGGTAAGTTGGCTTCTGCTGGAAAAGTTCCGCTGACCTGGTCCGAAATTATTAAACTTCTGAGACTGAGTCTGTAGTCATTCACAAGTATCTGATAGGTCTGATTTTTAGCAAGCTCGATATCTGACCAATCAGATGCTGGAGAATGATCTCAGACTCCGGTAAAAAAACTTTTTATAACCTCTGGGCCTAAACGGCATACTTCGTAAAAATGAAATTCCTTCTCGACAACAAAGGACTATTCCTCTTATCTCCCGACATATCGATTTGCAGAGTTCTATTTTTAGATGATATTCTTGCACTAATATCTTTTAGCTGCTGGCCAAGCAATTTTATTCATAATAAATGTATAGAAAAAATATATGAATCGGTAAGCTTCTAATCTGTATTTGTGTTAATACGCGTATTGGCAAACACACTTTACTCAATTTGTATGAGGCATGTATGAATCGCATTTTTTACTTAATCTAATTTATACATATACAGTACAGTAAATCCCCTCTAAACTAAGAAATACTTTATGTATATTAGGCAGGTGGTTGGTTAATGCAGGGTGAAAGATACGCAGAAAGCTCCAAAAAGGAGTTTTCTGTATGATTTTCACCCTGCATTAAGCTACCACTAGTCTGAAAGACTGGTATTGATATTGATTTTTAACGTCCTGTTTAGAGTGCAGTAAAACCTCTCTATAACGGCCACCAAATTACATCAAGTTTTAGTTTCACCTTGCTTTAAGCAGCCACCTGCTCTAAATACAAAAAAACTAATTAATATAATTTAGTGGCCGTTATAGAGAGATTTTACTGTGCTTCTCCTGTATTTATTACACCAATATTCATCAGATAAAGATGGAACACGATACTTCAGGTAAGGTAATACTCACCTGTCTTCATAGCTACTTGAGACACTTCATAAGAAAAGGCTCCTTTCGAGTTGCGGTTGCCGTTTACCAACAGCGAACTCAAATGGCCTACCACAACGAACGCCAAAGGCCTACAACACCGAACTCAAAAGGCCTACAACAACGAACGCCAAAGGCCTACAACACCGAATTCAAAATGCTTACCACACCGAACGCCAAAGGCCTACATCACCGAACTCAAAAGGCCTACCACACCGAACGCCAAAGGCCTACAACATCGAACTCAAAAGGCCTACCACACCGAACGCCAAAGGCCTACAACACCGAACTCAAAAGGCCTACCACACCGAGCGCCAAAGGCCTACATCACCGAACTCAAAATGCCTACCACACCGAACGCCAAAGGCCTACAACACCGAACTCAAAAGGCCTACCACACCGAGCGCCAAAGGCCTACATCACCGAACTCAAAAGGCCTACCACACCGAACGCCAAAGGCCTACAACACCGAACTCAAAAGGCCTACCACACCGAACGCCAAAGGCCTACAACACCAAACTCAAAATGCTTACCACACCGAACGCAAGAAGCCTAACACACCGTTGGACACACGCATATGAGTCTTAACCCTTTCCCTGTTCTATGTTTATTCCAAATTTCAATACCTACTGAATATTCATGGACAAAATAGTTATAATGAATTATAGAAGATGGAACATTGTAGCCATTTTAGAAAGGAAAGAAACAGATCCTTCAAATTCCACTAACAAGGAGACGTCTGATCTGGATCTGCTCTGTTTGCAAATGCGTGAAAACACGTTTATATGAAGGAAAGTGTTAAGTCTTGAACCCTTTACATAAATAATGACATAATTAACCCATTTGCTACCACGATCTAATATATGGGACATAAGCAAACAGTGTAGACTCTGATCAGACGCCGCATAATGTGGCGTCTGATCAGAGTCTACACTGTTTGCTGATAGTAATTTCAATATGAAACAAAACGAAATTGAAAATTTAGACCAGGGATCCCTTAGATAAAAAATTGACTAATCCAATATTTAATCATGGAAGATTCCACTGGGCGCAAACGGGTTAATATTTAGTAGATGCTTTTTAGAGATATATGAACACGGGCATACATTTATTTTTATAAAATTTCCTCATTTTGTTTCAAAAAACGTTGTTACAGTAACGAGTAACATCTGGATTCAAAATCACATATGCGACATTTTGCAGTGAAGGGGTTAATTCAAGGTAAAACCATTCAGAAAAAGAATTGGGGATACCCTTTATACTGTATTAATATGCCGTTTGTCTTAACCCATTCCCTCATATTGAGGTTAATCCCATTAATGGTATTGTAGAAGTGTAATACACAGAGGTCCAGATAAGAAGCGTAGATTGAAACATTTTCAAGAATAACTTTAACTAACGCCTTTAGAATAGTATCTTCGAGGCGATTCTAAAGAGCGGTCACAACATAGACTTTGCTGGAGAAATTACGATTTTAGTATTTGAGTACGCATCTGTATCTGTTTCCCTGGTAATAAGTCGATATTCTAGCGTTTAATATAGGTTACAAACAGTGCAGTGTCTTTGAGAGGAATAAATAGAAACAACAGACTCATACCGATGTCATTGCATTCTTTGTCAAATGTTCCAGTCTGTTCATTCATGGCATCTTGTCACTCGAACACGTGGATTTCTCTTGGCATCATCAATAAAACACTCTATCATGCCGCGGCGGTGATAATTAATCTTATTCACTGGCAAGAAACAGTTTATTTTCAGTGTGATAAGAGCATACCTACGACATAACCCAATCAAGAATGCTTCCGAACATATCTGCGTGCAATGCTTTTAGATTGTAAATTACCATTGCCTTCACAACAACCAATTCACCTGAATGTGAATAAGTAATGTTAACCCTTCGCTTGCTATTCATGTCAATATACCTACCTGTAAATAGTGAAGACCCAGATAAGACAGCTCCTGCAGGAGCTGTCTCATCAGGACCTGCACTATTTACAAGTTGATTGTGCAACCAGTGCACTCCACAGCAGTGATTGCACAGCGAAATACTTGTACACAGTGAAGATATATGTAATTATACAACAGGGCATGGGTAAAGAAGGAGAAATGTATTTTAAAAATCAACAAGAGAAGGGTTAATTCTTATGTATTCGGTATAACCGGTCTTAATCGATCATTTATCCATTGAGCATAGGAGTCTTTAAAAGCAGGTAGTTGCTTAATGCATGGTAAAAGTGATATAGAAAGCTCCTTTAGGAGCTTTGTGTATCACTTTTGTCTTGCATTAAGCTACCACCTGTTTTAGAAATCCAGATTTAGTACAGGTTCTACTGTAGAAGGAAAACATTCTATTCGTCGACTACTTAGTTGGATGTATATTGTACAATGTTCTGTTCTGTTCCGTTCTGTTCAGACTATGTGTGCACTATGATGGTCTTTCCAAACTTTGAAGCTGTTCTATCACTTAACCTGCTCTAAAACATAATGTCTGATCAAAATGGTACATTTTTAATACTTCGGATTCGATATCATGCATGTTGAGAAACTTTGGACAGAGTCTTGAAGCACTTGGATCCCGATGAGACGCCAAGGAATTCGGCATATCTTCAGCATCCACGTTGTTTGTAAGCGTGAGTACAGTCGGAGTTAGCAGTATTAGCAGAGGACTAGATAAGATGCGGAAATTAAAAAAATATATAAGAAAAACTTCTTTATTTCTCTTCCAAACCCTATGCTGTGACCACTCTTTAGAATCGTCTCTTGGAGACGATTCTAAAGAGTGGTCGCAACATAGGGTTTGATTGAGAAAGAACGATTTTAATTTTTGAGGA
Source organism: Azorinus chamasolen (assembly GCA_963576725.1). Lineage (NCBI taxonomy): Eukaryota > Metazoa > Mollusca > Bivalvia > Cardiida > Solecurtidae > Azorinus > Azorinus chamasolen. Next base: position 39,265,705 of record OY755245.1, read on the forward strand.
CGCACCTTTATCGCTGTTAGACGGATAAGGGTTTAACCCTTAACCGGATGAAAATGCATATAGGAATCAATGACATGATACGTACTTATAAGCTGAAATCTTATAAAGGCACATACACACGTGACTGTTTGGCCATAGCAGATAATGCAGCATCAGGTTTACATGATTATTCTAATATACATGTAAAACCTCTCTATAACGGCCACTAAATTGTGTTAATTAGTTGGTATTTAGGGCAGGTGGCTGCTTGAAGCAAGGTGAAAGTAAAACAGACCGCTCCTATAGGAGCGGTCTGTTTTACTTTCACCTTGCTTTAAGCAGCCACCTGCCTTAAAACAAAATACTTGATGTAATTTAGTGGCCGTTATAGAGAGGTTTTACATATATTGTGCTCATTTGCTGTCATGGACCGAAATATAGTTCGGCTTCTCCTAAACATCAAAGGTGAAAATACTGTGAGAAATGAAAATAATTTTGCAACAGAGAAAGAATTAGAAAGATAAGACACCTCGTATTGTCTAGCTTATATCAGCTCCAGATAATGCGAGGTCTTTACTGAAATAAATTTTAACCTTTTCCCTACTGAATATTTATATTAGAAACAATAACATCGTGGATATTTGTTGGCCGTTTTTTCATAATGGCATATATACATACGAAGGTTTGGTATTGGTAGAGAGTATTCAGTCATATCTATTATATTTTCGTAGGCAAACAGAACAGGTCCTGGTCAGACGGCTCCCATAGGAGCCGTCTGATCTGCGCCTGTTCTGTTTGCAAATACTTGAAAAGGAGTTTATAGTACATGTCCTTCGAGAACAACCGGTACTCGAGAATGTCGATATTGCTTATCAAGTCAGGATGAGATTACATAAGTTTATTGGATAACGAGAACGCTAGCAAGATATATCATGATTTTATGTAATTACAATGAAGATACAAACCAAGTGTTTAAGCTTGGTAAGATGCTATTAAAAGCCAATCTGTCATAAATGATTGCGATATAAATCACGTTACCCACTTTCATTGGCAACTACATCAGCGTTTTAAATTTTAATACCATTGATGTGGTTACGTTGAGTCTGTATAATGGCGGAAATAGTATGCCTTTGGAAATAATTCAGAGGAAGTGTGCATGAAATTTCTTTAACCTTTCACCTCATCAACATTCATCCTAGAAATAATGGCTTCAAGAAGATGATTATGATGGCATATGAAGATAGAATTGTTTGGCAATGACAGGCACTTTAAAATCAGATCTAGGATAGGCAAAGAAATTAGAGAAATTTTATTGTGATGCCATCAGTGCCATAAAGAGGGGTCTCTAATATCATATGTAAATAGTTCGGTTCCAACTGACACTTCGAGTAACCGGATGTCTCATCAGTATCAATACTGTTTAACACTCTACTTTTATTTTTATAATTACAATAAAACCTCTCTATAACGGCCACTAAATTGTGTTAATTAGTTGGTATTGGAACCAGGTGACTGCTTAAAGTAAGGTGAAAGTAAAACAGAACGCTCCTATAGGAGCGTTCTGTTTTACTTTCACCTTGCTTTAAGCAGCCACCTGCCTTTAACACATGTTTGATGTAATTTAGAGGTCGTTATAGAGAGGGTTTACTGTACATTGAACAAGCGTCCCCTCTAAAACTTGAAGCAGACGAACATTTGTCCAGCAGACGTCAATGCTGGCACAAAAAGGGTTAGATGACCATTGTTGCAGACGAACAAATACACTTAGCCTGCAAAGAGTTAGTGTGAAAATATACTCGAAGTGCAATAATACGGTTCTGAATCGTTTCAAATGTTTATGATACATGTCTTAAATCATGTTTAGTGATAAACAATTACCGTAAGTATTACGAACATACTCGTATATATAAAATTTGATCATAAACTACCAATGTGTCACTCGATATGTTTGTTAATCATTTCAAAGATGTGTTGCAGTCCAAATGTAAACTCATTTACATAAAATAATTAACGGACAGAAAAGAAAATATCGGTGTGAAGGATCTAGATTGTCCTTTCAATATTGATGAAATCAAATATACTATTTAATCGATTTCGAGACACTGATATATTTGGTAATGTTGTTGACTTTTTCATTGATTCCATTGATTTTATTACATAGTATCTAGTAACAATTTTCAGATATGAATCTGACAATATGGTTTATCCAGAACTTTGGACAAATGATATAATGGTCCAGATTTATAACATAGCAATATTGGATGCTTCCAAAGTGTCTGGTCTTATGGAATGTACATATTGGTATAATCATTCAGGTATGAGTATCTATGAACCAAGTTTAACCCTTTCGGTGCCAAATTTCTAATTGTCGTCTGCAATCCAAGTTTGTTAAATCATTCAATAAAATAAAGAAATGAGATAAATAAATGCAAATTTCAAAGGAATAAAGCATATACATAGAAATAAAGATTGAGACAAATAGTGAAGTCCCTGATCAGACGCCACCTTTAAAAGGCGGCGTCTGATCTGGGACTGCACTATTTGTTGTGGTGCATTTATGCGACTGCGGCAGTGAAAGGGTTAATGAATACAGGAATTGTTGGCCAAGGCAGACACTGTCGAGTCATGGCTATATCATTTCGTAAGCAAACAGAGCAGGCCCTGATCAGACGGCTCCTATAGGAGCCGTCTGATCTGGACCTTCTCCGTTTGCAAAGGCGTAGAAAGGTGTGTTTATGGAGTAAACGTGGACCCTGCATGTAATCATCAACATAATCATTAACATCGACAACCATATATGTCCACGATCACTGTACATGTAATCAACTGTGGAATTAAACAGTTCACTCCGGATCAAAATTGGAATAGTATTGATATTTCATAACGGTGTTTGAATTAAAGAGGAAGTCCCTACAATGAACGCATATTTTCAATAATGTCATAAAACTGGGTATTTGTTTTGCTCAGTCATTATTATGAAGATTATCAATTTGAACTTATATCGAACTAGAAAATTGTGTCTGTAAGACACAGCGATGCCCCCGTGATGGTGCTTGCCTAGCTGCACGTATGTTTCTAAGTCATTTGATCTTGACCTTGGGCTTGTGGGCAGCATGGGCTGGGTGCGCAATGAAAGTATGGATGGTGGTTTATGTGTATATGCAATTCCATGCCAATAGCTATAGTGGTTAGTGAGATATAAGACAAAGAAACTGTGACAACCAACTGCACATACCAACTGCACGTAAAAGCGTGACGCACTGTCGGACGGACAGACGGACAGACAGGTGCAAAACATAATGCCCCCTGACTACCGTCAACGGGGCATAAAAATGCCCCTGTGATACAAAATCAACCGATTTTATCAATACGTATTATTTTTGTTCTACAAAAAAGTATTATCGGCCTTTTCTGTTCAAATTTTCCGCGTTTTTTCCGATGATCACCCGATCCCTCCATTGTTTACGTAACAGCTTTCCTTTGAAGTGATCGGAGAAACGCGACTAGCGCGAACATATACGAAACAAAAACCCAACCCGAACAAAACTGAAACATCGGGGAATAAAATCGGGATCGTCGCTATCAAACACATGGATGTTTTGTCATTTTCAACGTTTATTTGATAGGGTTTCTTGTAGTATTCTACTTTTCAGCATATAAACAAATGAGTTTTGTATATTTTAGGTATACAGTATTTGAAACGCGTCGAATGTAGGGACTTCCCCTTTAACATCTCCATATTTTAGACGAGGGTGTAGTCAGAATTGCCGTCATCCGGTTCAGTATGTTTTGCATACCTTGGAAGTTGAAACCGGAAGATATAGCGGCGCAGAAAGACATACTCATAGCTGTAGGTTTTGCTCTTTAAATATAGTAGAATCGGATTATCGCTACCTATAGTGCCATCCTTTTTATTCGTATTTGCGAAAGATATAAAACACGTGCTAGATCTTGGTCCATGAGGCTTTTTATACCCAGTTACAGTACAATCTTACTAATACGGCCACTAGGAATATGATTTTTAAAACAGGTGAAACAATACATGTATTCAGAAAGGCCCTGTATAAGCCGTCTGATCAGGGTCTTCTCTGTTTGCTTATGCAATTGTAATACATCTAACTCTAAAGATTCTATCAAAACCAACACATCCTGTGTATATATGATATCGTAAAATATCAACTAATAAATATCCATGATGTGCAACAAGGAAATAGTTAAAAATGATAAACTAGTTTGATAGCGCGAGTTTGTAACTTATCACTGCGCAGAATGATAATTCAGGATAAATTGATGTTTTTTATATAATGTCATGTCGTATTGTGCAAAACCTATCGAGCAATTCTAGATGGTACACCTGTAGATGCATTGTGTGCAGATGTTAAATATCTTGTCTGGAGAACAGCTTTCGCTTGTGGTACGATTTTTAGGAACATTAATCTGCAACTAATTGATTCTGTCAGTGAATAGATGAATGAAGTATTGCATCTTTCTTCGACTAGTTAAAAGTACAACTTGTGCAACAAATATACACCTTAACAGGGTGAACAGCCCGTCCGTGTTTAAGTATACACTCCACTCAGTATGAAAACTTTAAACGCGCTAGAGGATTTTGAATAACAAACAGTACAGACCCTGATCAGAGGGCTCCTCAATGAGCCCTCTGATCTGGGTATGCACTGTTTGTTAATGACAGTGCACGTGTATCCAGGGTTGATGTTTTGTGTAAGCGTTGTCCTATATTCGTTTCTTGCTTTCTTTTGTTTTTGTTCTCGATAAAAAGACATGAATCAATTCATCTAGCTCTGTTGCACTAGCTTAACCTGTACTGTGCAATCAATCATTTGTGTTTTTGTTGAAGTAATGCATCATTTATATCATTTGAATGATGAATACACCAGCAGTGTTTACCTACAGAGTCCATTCAGGGTCCATGCTTATAAAGCTTTTAGTTGAGTCTGAGTTTCGTTCTCAAGCTTTTGATTGGTCAGATTTGAGTTCGCAAGCTTTTGATTGGTTAGATTTGAGCCAAAGGCTCAAATCTGACCAATCAAAAACTTGAGAACGAACTCAGACTCAACTAAACGTTTTATAAGCATGGACCCTGTATGAACGTGTATAATTTGCTCGAGGACTTTTTGAATAATAAACGGTGCAAACCCTTATCAGAGAACTCTCTTTACACGGCCCGCTGATCTAGGACTACACTGTTTACAAAGCCAGTATCTTATGTCATTCATCCAAAGGGTTATGACATGTTTTAATCAATGGAATAATAATATTTTAATCCTGTGCCATATATACAAGTACGCAATTTAACGCCTTTGCAAATAGAATAGACCCACGTCAGGCAGTCCCTGTAAGAATTATCTGATCAAAGCCAGCTCTGTTTGTAAATGAAATAATATACATGTAGACCTGATTATACAGTGTCTGCCATTGGGCTAAAACTTTCGATCTTCATTTGTATCATTATGAGAATTCCGCTAATCAATATTCATGACGTCATTATTTCTTATATGATTATTCATGGAATAAAGGGTTAAACAATTGGAATATTGAATTGGGAGTAGTTATTTCTCAGTTACAAGGAATTCGCCCACTATTTGTATGCCTTTACCATATGGGGGACTTTTGTCGTTATCTGCCACTGCACATTAGTTTTGTTTCGCCAATTTGTGTTTGATTATCCCTTAAACATTCGGTGCCAAATAAAAGTACATGTAAGAGTCATGCAGGAAACACCGCATACAAAACACACAACCGCCCAAACAGCACCACGACGACAAACAGCAAATGTACACACAAAGACAAAACAAACACACAATAGGGGGAAGATGGAAGTACCGCCTTGGAACGGTCAGTGACAAAAGTCACTGGGGGTTAAACCTGTTTTTGGGCGCCCAACCTCACACTTATTCCTTCCCCCACCTAAAAGATAAACAGTGTAAATAAACGTATCCCCTCTCCGACTAATCTACAATAACCGCAATGGCAAATGTGATGAAACATTGGTACACTATTTTGAACCATGGACAAAGCAAATTAATCGACTAAAGTTCATTATAATATGCTTCAGGTTTCAAAGAGACATATTTTCTTCAATTTCTTTACAAAAATATAATCAGTACCAAACAGTGTAGATCCTGATGAGACACCGACTCACTCGCTACTTCATTCCTGTTGAAGGTCGATGCTTTAAGATATATGTTTTTATTACAACATTTTTGTTAAAGCTGTTGTTCATGGTATGACCTCCACGATTAACTTGCTTTGTCCATGGTTCCAAATAGTGAACCAATATTTCATCATATGTTATGAGCTCCAGAAAACAGTGTTTTATGTATTTTAGCGTGTAGTTTTAGCCCTTTCTCTGTTGAATATTCATCTAAGAAATAATAATGATAAAAATAATAATAATAATAATAAATAATAATAATATGATAATCATAAAAATGATGATAATAATAATAATTTAAATATTATTATTAATAATAATAAAGCCTTTATTTCAAGAGTGAACGCATGCGACCCTCATAACATATATACACATTTACCAAAATAGAATTAGCAACAATCAAACAAACAAACATTAACCCTTTCGCTGCCAATGCCGGATCTGTGATTACCTATGCAAACAGTTTGGATCCAAACTGTTTGTTACTGTTACTATGTTTTTGAAATTAAATTGAAGAAAATCAAAAGAATGAAAATATGTAGCAGACGACAAAGTTAGCAGACGACAGAGTTTGGCAGCGAAAGGGTTAAAGTAACACAGTAAAAACTCGACAATCCAAACAACCCATTGGAGAATTATTGATATGGTTAAATGCAGATGACCGCCAAAAGCAGGACGGAAGCAGACAAGGAAATTCCTGAACACATACCATTTTGGCTCAGACAGAAACCGTAGAGTCAGATTTATAGTATACCATAAGCAAGCAGAGTTGATCCTGGTCAGACGGCTCCAACAGGAGCCGCCTGATCTGGGTCTGCTTTGTTTGCAAAGGGCGTAAAAATACGTTCATATGAAGGACAGTATTAAATAACATTTGGCCTTCAAACCTAAATAACGTTCCAATATGAAATAAAATTGGGATAATAAACCAGTGCGACCAACTTATTGCCGAATAGTTAGTCGAGCATCTTTTATCAAACGATTCCAAATGTTCGCAAAGTTCTCGTTTGATGTTGCTGTTCTTGGTCTATCACATTATTCTTGCTTTCCAAACACTCTTAACCGGGTTGAAAACGTTTAACCAAACGATTAACAATATTATATCACACTTCGTTGTTCCTATAAATTTATTTTACGTCTAAGCCAAGTTTACTCCTACACTTCAAATAAGCCAAAATTTCTGCTATACATTTGCCATACTTCTTCTAACCAACATTTTCTTTAGTTCAATGACTACGTGTAGTTTGAATTCTCGCTATGACAAACCCGTTTCATGAAATTGAATGAAAGTTTTCTATTGGAAAAATGTTTAAATTTGCACATGTAACTTTTGACACGCAAAAAGGACGTTGACAAGGAGGTACAAATGGAGTTGCATTTCTTTTCGAACATCCCTCGTATCTTTGGAAACATTTATCACTTGGTTTTGTTGAAAGTACGTTCTCGTGACTCCCAAAACATACTGTTTGCCAATGAACAAGATTAAATTTTTGATTTATTACAATTCTACAAAACTAGTGTTACTGTTATAATGTGTTACTGTTATAATATGTTACACCTCGCTAATCCGAACAATCAAATAATACAAATAATAACATCATTAATATTAAACCTTTACTTCATAAATATTCATGGAAATTACTTCATGACTATTAATTAAATAAAGTGTTGTCCATAGCACATGGACACAATAATTGTTGGCCATGGCTGAATCTGTAGAATCATATCTATATTATATCATTTATCTATATTTTTCAATAAGTTAACCTACATGAGCCGCCTGATCTGAGTATATTCCGTTTCAAAAGTCGTTATAATGCGTCTGTCTCAGAAGTTTAAGCTAAATCCTACATATCACAGTTGGCCTGGTTCATCAGTAAATGCAACACTCCTCCAACAAGATTACTAATCTTAAACACTACAGAGCTCAAGATAAGATGCGTAAATTCAAACATTTTCAACAATAGCTCCTTTATTTCTCCACCAATCCACCTTTCAGCGGTATGGAGAGTTTGGACTCAGCTCAGACACAATTACAGTTTATTTCTTGTATTTTTATATTAAACCGCATTAAGAACACATACCATGATTAAAATTATATTCACCATTGTAAAATTATCAATCCTTTCGACGCCACGGTTGACTAAAGTTGACTCGCATGAAATATTGGCAGAGAACACAGATAGATTTTCAACAATAGCTCATCTATTTCTCAACCAAACCCTATAATGTGACCACTCTTTAGAATCGTCTCAAAGAGACGATTCTAAAGAGTGGTCACAGTATAGGGTTTGGTGGAGAAATGACGATTTTAGTATCTGGGTACGCACCTGTATCTGTAGCTCTGCACTAGATATTGGGCATTAACCTATTTGATCTCGTGAGCTATTTATTTGCACTCGACAGTATGTGTCATTAATCGTATGAATTATATTTTCAAAAAAATATTGATAACCATCAGGACATTCCAGGGGCTCAGTTCTGATACCAGGTTCAAACTTCAAAGGTATGCATGCACCTGCGTTATAGGCGGCTATCTCCTTTGACCTTAAGTCATGTTTAACTCTTAACCTGCTGCTTAATTAAAATTATATACATGTATAAATTAAACAATAAAATGTATGAAAGTTTATCACTAAATAAACTTATTATTATGTCAAACAAAGCAGACCCTGAGCATAGGGCTGCCTAAGGAAGCATTTGATATGGCCCTACACTGTTTGTAAAGGTCTTATATTCTCGGTTCCCACATGTTAAAGGTTAAAAATCAAAATGTCACTGGTGTGTACATTAGGTATGCTACCGGCGATTCCATAATTGCCTTTGTAACTAGTTTTGACCCGGATGGGACGTAGAGTAACTCATCGTTTCATCAGAATCCAAACGGTCAGAAAACAGTTGAAGAAACGCCAACTTAAAACATTCCCTTTTAAAGCCTCAGTAAAATTCACTTTTTGAAACCATTGGGATAAATAGAGCATTTGCTCCTATAGTAGCAAATGCTCTATTTATCACAATGGTTTCGAAACTAAAAAATCTAAATGCTTCCTTTTCTCCAGTTAATGTTCCTTTTCAGTAGACTTATTCAAAGAGGTTTAGTCTAAAATAGCATGTGAAACATTATTACTGACGGTATGTTCACCCGGTGAGGATTTACTCAGCAAATTAAAGGTTAAGAACTAAGAATTTGTGTAATTCCAATATCTACAGTTGTAATCTTACTAGGCTGATACTTACCATTTTCCAGATCTACAGCTTAACCTTTGACCTGCTGTAAACATGACCTCAACTCAAATTCTAATCAACTGAACTTTTCCTTACTTGCGATTTGTTTACCCATTCCCTCATAGGCTATATTCAGATTCAAACTCTTTGAATAAATCTACCGAAAAGGAGCTTTAACCAGAGAAAGGAAAAACTTTAGAATTTTGTAGTTTTGAAACCATTGTGATAAACAGCAAATGCTCTATTTATCACAATTATTGCAAAAAGCGAATTTATGGAGGCGTCAAAAGTCGCCAATAACAGAGAATGGATTAAATGTTTTGAGAAACTATTGGCTGTTTTTCAAACACATCTGGGTCCATGCTTATAAAACTTTTAGATGAGTCTGAGTTCGTTCTCAAGTTTTTGATTGGTCAGATTTGAGCCTTTGGCTCAAATCTGACCAATCAAATGCTTGAGAACTCAAACCGGACCAATCAAAAGCTTTAGAACGAACTCAGACTCAACTAAAAAGCTTTATAAGCATGGACCCTGATCTTGGTCTGGATCAATGCTGTTTGCAAAATGCCGACAAGGTCGCGCTAAGTAGACGAAAGGTTTACATCTTGTCCGGAGAGGTTCGAACATTCTACGGTACACGTGATTGGCATTAACTTGGGTTGAAAGCATGCCCAGTAATTTGTAGTTGGCAATTATCATATATTTTATTCCCTGTATTTCCGAATTTTAGTAGAATGTTGGTTTACATCCAGCTGGAAGCAAATGTTCTATTTATCACAATGGTTTCAAAACTGCACAGTTCTATTTATTTATGTTTTACTTTTTTCTAGTAAATGCTCCTTTTCGGTAGATTTATTCCAAGAGTCTGGGTCTAAGGATGTCCTATGAGATAATGGGTTAATCTTATTAACCAATATACGACGGAAAAGCCAGAATATGTCAATATGATATCGCTATTGTAAAGAGCTTGTTCTCCGTTCTCAGCACTGCAATATGGTGCTGGGTATTTTCCGGACATTTTCAATTTTGAATGTATGTTCCACTGTATATAAGCATACCAAGATCGTTAATATTGGCCTATTGTTCATTTTTTTATATTTTGAAAAGAAATGTCAACGTGAGCTTGAATTAACCATAAATCTGATAGACCTAGTCCATCTAACACAATTTTATAATGCGAATCCAATGTATGTAATAATAAGATCTGCGTCATGTTTAGTAATTCATATTGTTTTTGGGTATAGAATTTTCATTAGTATTATTTATTTTCAGCAAGTATTTGAACGCAAAGAGTTTTTCTTGAATCTTTAGTGATGTGTGTGCCAATTCGCCATCTAAGTTTGTTGAGTTATTAACTGTCAACACTTTTCTACAGAATTTAGCATGAATTGATGCAATATATGTTCCTTCATTCCAACCCCTAGCTTCTTAACAATAATTAAGACTATAACATACAAGATGTCGCGCTGGAACGCCGTAGTTCATGTGACTCATAGGCCGGCGCTATCTAAGTCAGTAGTCAGTTTCATAGCATACCTTAAGAACCCTAGTTATTTGCAAGCCCAGTCTCCCCTGTCCACCAGTTTGCACGGTCAGTTTATATCCATTTTTACTACTTTTAATTTCACTGACATAGCAGCAAATAGTGAAGCTCCTGATCAAACGGCTCCTACAGGAGCTGTTTGATCTGAGTCTGCACTATTTGCATAAGTGTGTCTGTCTAAATAATCAGGGTAATTTAAGTAGGTAGGGTTGTCATTCCATGAAGGGCTGTCTTCGGTACACTTCTGATTTCGAAAATAAACCCATCTCGTAAAATATTCGCAATTACTGAGATGATGCTAAAAACAGATAAATATGCTTAATGAAAACAAAACAATCGCGTTAACCTCTATGAACTGAAATTACTCCAAAGGCACCGAATTCCAATCGCGTGTGTTTTTTAAGTCGTCCTACGTTCTGTTCTTCCGGTCTAATCCTTTCACCGCCAATGTCGCAAACATGCACTACGAAAAATAGTGCAGTTCCAGATAAGACGCTGTGTTTTCAAGGCGGCGTTTGATCAGGCACTTCACCTTTTGTCCCAATATCTGGTTCTATATCTATGGTTTTGCATTTATTTATCCCATTTCCTTATGGATTTTACCTTAGACTGACGTAGGGACAAATGGGTAACCAGAAATGTAAAACCGACTATTTGTCAATTGCAAATAGTGTAGACCCAGATCAAAGGACCCCTTTGATCAGGGTCTACACTGTTTGTCAGAAAAATCAGTGATTTTGGACACAATCTTATGTTCAATTACTATTCTAAAAGAGAGGAGGCAGTTTTAATTTTTCAGCATATTAAGATTTAATACTTAACTTATTGCCTCCTAGATTAGTTTTAGACCCAACCTCTTTGAATTAATCTAACAAAAAGGAGCATTAACTACAGAAAAGGAAAAAACTGAACTGTGTAGTTTTGAAACCATTGTGATAAATAGAGCATTTGCTCCTGTGGAGCAAATGCTCTATTTATATTATAACAATGGTTTATAAATTGTGAATTTACAGAGGCGCCAAAATGCGTCACTAGGAGGGAATGTGTTAACTCTTTCGTTCATTGTTTTCAGCAAATCACTTCCCTGATACCCCTAATATATAATATCACATTGAAAACTTAACAGACTCGAATCTGGAGAGTCAGTGTATTGTTTATCAAGTTTATTTGGAAAATGGTTAACATTATCAACATCGCGCTGATCTGTTGGATTACAGAGATAAGCAAGTGCAGATGCACTCAACATATAAGTACACATATATTTACGTTTTATTGCAACTTAAACTTTATTGCTGTAAAGTGTCCAAGACATGTCATTAAAACAGATACAAGTCACTTTTTTGGAGACGATACAATTAACCATTTACCTGATGGACCCTTTTCACGCATTTGCATACAGAGTAGACCCAGATCAGACGGCTCCTATAGGAGCCATCCGATCAGGGTCAACTCTGTTCGCTTATGGCGTTATATATATCTGATTCTACAGTTTCTGTCGAAGCCAAATATTTGTGTGTTTCACCAATTACCTCATAGGCTATTTTTAGATACAACCTCTTTGAATGAATCTACCGAAAAGGAACATTAACTAGAGAAAAGGAAAATTTTAGAATTTTGTAGTTTGAAACCATTGTGATAAATAGAGCATTTGCTCCTATAGGAGCAAATGCTCTATTTATCACAATGGTTTCACAATGTGACGTTTACAGAGTCGTCAAAAGACGTCAATATGAGGGAATGGGATAACGTTCAGCTTGTAAATATTCATGATTTCATGTTTCCGTCATGAATAATCGTTACAATGGTTAACCCTTTCACCGCCGCAGTAGCATAAATGCACCACGACGAATAGTGCAGTCCCAGATCAGACGCCGCCTTTTCAAGGCGGCGTCTGATCAGGGACTTCACATTTTGTCTCAATCTCTATTTCTATATATGTGCTTTATTCTTTTGAAATTTGCATTTATTTATCTCATTTCCTTATTGTACTGAATGATTTAACAAACTTGGATTGCAGACGACAATTAGAAATTTGGCGCCGAAAGGGTTAAAGGGTAGACTAATCAGACGAGTCGGATAAAGGACACACTGTCGAATGATAAGTGGGTGGATAAGTCGAGTGATAAGTGCGTGGATAAGTCGAGTAACAAGTGCGTTGATAAGTCGAGTGACAAGTGCGTAGATAAGTGAATACCTCGAGTAACGAGTACGTGGATAAGTCGAGTGATAAATGCGTATATAAGTCGAGTGGACAAGTGCGTGAATGTGTGAGAAAACTGTCACTGGATACAACTGTTAATAGTAACTTTGCAGAGGTCCAGATAAGATGCGTAAATTAAAACATTTTCAAGAATAACTTCTTTACTTCTCCACGAAACCTATGGTGTGACCATTCATGGTCACAACATACGGTTTCGTGGAGAAATGACGATTTTAGTATCCGATTACGCAAATTTATCTGTTGCTCTGGACTAAGGATATAACCATTTACATGCTAGATACGCCTTTCAATGGCTTTGCAAATAGAGTAGACCCAGATCAGACAGTTCCTTTATGATCCGTTCTGATCAGGGTCTGATCTGTTAGCTTATGAAATTATTCTGTTATGACCAATACATCATGCGTTCATTTTCAAAATGCAGCCGATAAATATGAATATACAATGTAAATTATTTTGACGTCATTCTGACTTACATAAATATTCATCAAGTAGGTTAAAAGATAACAGTACAAATGCACTATATGGAAATGATAACAAAAACAAACTGCAGGTGTGGAATTTCATTGAAATGATAACAATAAGCTAATACTTATCCCGCTATCCGCGACCTGACTGGCATTTGCAAACAGCTTGGATCCAGATGAGACGCCGAGTTACTCGGCGTCTCATCTGGATCCTAGCTGTTTGATACTCGGTCAATAGTTTCTACAATGCTTGATCCAGTTTGACGTATTCAAACTTGCACCTAACACAAATATAAGCAGGCATTATATTTTCACAGCGGGGTTTGGGTTAAAACAGCTGAATATAGATATACCCATGCATGATGTATGATCATAGAATGATGATTGACTGACTAAGCATGAAGTGACATGTGTGCAAATGATTTCCCTTCAGATATCAATGTTACCTCTTATCTAGTGAAAGAAAAACAAGCAAACAAATATCTGCGCAGATTTGGGACCAGGTGTCATTGTGATCACAATAGAACCTGCCTTAAGCAGCCATAAAAAAGACACAATTAGTATGGGTCTGTTAGACAGGTGGTTGCTTAATGCAGGTCAAACGTAATGCAGAAAGCTGCATTACGTTTGCACTGCATCAAGCAGCCACCTGTTTAAAAACTCCTATATTCAATAAATGAATGGCCGCTTAGGACAGGTTTTACTGTTCTTTCGTATCGATCAAGCTTTGGAGGAACTGTTGAGCGAATGTCAAATAGCTTGGATCTTGGTGAGACGCCGAGTTACTCCGTACTTCATCTGGATCAACGCTGTTTGCACAGAGGGATAAGGGTTATTCTGAAAGTAAATCGGTGTTTACCATTTACACCAAGTATATTCATGTAAAAAATAATGGCATCATGAATATTAATTAGATTAGTTGTTAAAGGCACATAGAAACAGGAATTTTGGGTCATGGCAGTGAGTGAGTGAGTGAGTTGGGATTTACGTCCGGCCAACAGTATTTCAGTTATTTGCAGACGGCAAATTTCATACAAGTTATAGTGCTGCCTCACTGGAATGCCCCTGTCGCGGGCACATGGCAAGGACACCCATCAAGTCACATTATCCTGACACCGGGGCGACCAGTCCTAGAACTACCCATGGCAAACACTATAGAATCATATCTATAATACATGTATATCACAAGGCAAATAGATCTTTCTGCACATCTTTTGACCTGCCTTAAACTACAGCCTGCCTTATAGACCCAAAGTTAGACCTCTCTTTTATGGCCGCTTAATTAACTCATTCCCTCCTGGACTATTATAGACCCAACCTCTTTGAATAAATATACCGATAGGGAGCATTAACTATAGAAAAGGAACATTTTAGAATTGTGCAGGTTGGAAACAATTGTAATAAATAGAACATTTGCTCCTATGGAGCAAATGCTCTGTTTATCACAATGGTTTCAAAATGCCCTTTACAGAGGCGCCAAAATGCATCACTAGGGAATGTGTTATCACAGGTTCTGTTACAGACATTGCTTATTCCTCCTCCAGCTGACAAAAAAATAATGTCCTCTTTAGTTCGGATCTGGGGCTGTTTAAAGCACTTCCGGTTCGATCAACCTGTTTAGAAACCACTGACCTGGTGTCAAACAGCTTGGATTATAATGAGACACCGAGTTACTCGACGTCTCCTCTAAGTCTAATTAACTGTTTGCAAAAGTGAGTCTGGTCGCTGATAAATGAATAAGAGTTCAGATTTATGTACAAACTAGAATTGTTTTTGATACAAATGTATTTATGTTTTATGTACAAACTAGAATTGTTTTTGATACAAAAATTGATGTCTACTCCAGCGCTAGGACAAACATTTCCAAAGTCCCACGTTTCATGAAAATCCGACAAAAGATATTTAGGGAAACCCCGAGGACAAAATTTTCCAGGTAGAAAATTCAAAGTCCCATAACTCTGCAGAAAATCATCCAACCAGAACAGGAATAACTAGGCATGATGCTAATCAATCCTGTGAAATTTAATGAATATCCAATTAAAGGTTTTGGAGAAACCCTGAGGACAAAATTTCCATGTAAAAATTTCAAAGTCCCATAACTCTGCAGAAAATGGGAGGCAATAACTCCAATATTTTTCAAGCCCGAGTTATGATACGTGTGCATAACACTTCCTGCCATCATACTCTTTCAATACATGCAAATGTCAATCCAATAGCATCAGTATAGCAGGAGTTATTGATTGGACAACAAATGTAACAAAGGGCAATAACTCCAACAGTATTGAAGCCAGAGTTATGGCAATTATACATGCCACTTCTTTTCATCATGCTATGTCAATATATGAAGCTTCAATCAAATGGCATTAGCCATATAGGAGTCCGGACAAGAAAGTGAACAATTGACCTTGAAGTGTGACCATGACCATGAATTGTGACCTTGACATTTGACCCACATGTCTGATTCCTGCTGTCAGCACATCGGCTTGTTATTGAAAACATTTGTGCCACAGCATTTTGGAATCCTTCCAATGGTTATACATATGTGGAGCAGACATGGAAATAAAGGCTAAAACAGTTGACCTTGAATTATGACCTTGACCTTTGAAGAATGTCCTGAATCCTGATGTCTGCACATCACCTTGTTATGGAGAACATTTGTGCCACAGCATTTTGAAATCCTTCCAAGGGCTTAAGGGATATGGAGCGGACACGAAGAGTGTGGCTAAAACATTTGATCTTGAACTGTGACCTTGACCTGTGAACCATGTGCCTGAATCGAACGCTCAACACATCGTCATTTTGAATTCCTTCCATAGTTGTGAGAGATATGGAGCTGACACGAGTGTGACAGATAGACAGACGGACAGACAGACAGGCGGACAAGCAGACGGACGGACGGACGGACGGACAGACGGACAACTCGGCCAAAAACAATATCTCTCCCCATTATAAGTGGGGGAGATATTATTCCACCTATAATTTCGCAAAGGCTATCTCATGTATTGAGTGCTGAAATCCCGAGCACGAACAATGCTGAAATAAAATTCCCACATTGGTGCATTAAATTCTCACAAACATGTTCCGAATAATGTATTCCATCTGACACATATTGTAGGGCGCTCGTGGGACACGTGCCGGATAGTCTTTAACTAATGGGCACATTGGTCCACTCTGCTCGCCGCCAGCATGTTCGAGAAGTGACTTCGCTTCAATGAATTAAGAATAAGAAAAGAAGTAAAAGATAGCAAAGAAACTGGATTCCCTATCTTTACAGATCTGTTCAGGTCAATAAGTATTAGCATTAAATAAGAATTATATAATTACAGTAAAACCCAGCTAATGCGACCACCTAAAACATGTATAATTCTGGGTATTATAGATGTAGGTGGTAGCTTAATGCAGGACAAAAGTGATGCAGAAAGCTCCCAGAGGAGCTTTCTGCATTACTTTTGTCCTGCATTAAGCAACCACCTGCTTATAAAGACACCCATGTCTATTCATAAAGTGGTGGCATTAGAGGGGTTATACTGTACAAACTTAAATCAAAACGAAACACGGGGTAATATTATTTGAGATAGCTTGTGAACGCGGAGTTCAAATGCAATAAAAATCAACCAACCATGTATTTATGTTATACTGCACGTGGTCCAGTTGAAAACAGTGCGTGTAAATTTAACGTATCCTCTCTTCTGGCGGAGATAGGAAGCACGAAAATCTCGTGCAGAGCAACGTTGGTACATTGAGAAAAAAGTCTCGCCATACCATTAGGTAAGCTTTATTGAGACACGTCGTTTTCCAATGATGTACACCTTTCGAACGCACGCACTCTCTTACACCCGCGGTTACGTTTCATTTACATTATATAACTCTGCAAGGAGATTGCGTTCGAACGGTGTAATCCGAAAGTTTCTTTCATGACAAAAGTTTCGAATCAACTTTCTCATATCTTAAGTTCAGAGTTGTTAAAACATGCGTATCAGATACAAACTGTTAGAGCAAATCTCTTATACGAAACCAGAATTAAGATGTTCAACCCTGATAAGTATCTATCTGTAGTAGCCAATATGTGTTCAACCTTCTACATCAATGATTTTCCTAAGTCTCAGTCCATCTGTAGTAAACCCTGTGGCTCCGCTCTCATGAATGGTTCAAAGCATTCTTGGAGTTCAAACGATATCCAAAGAACATGATCTTGATGTCACTATTCTACAGTTAAACCTCTCTGTAACGGCCACTAAATTATGTTAATTAGTTGGTGTTTAGGGCAGGTGGATGCTTAAAACAAGATGAAAGTAAAACAGAACGCTCCTATAGGAGCGTTCTGTTTTACTTTCACCTTGTTTTAAACAGTCACCCGCCTTTAACACAAAATACTTGATGTAATTTAGTGGCCGTTATAGAGAGGTTTTATTCTATATTCTATCATCAAAAGCTGCTGTGTA
Source organism: Azorinus chamasolen (assembly GCA_963576725.1). Taxonomy (NCBI): domain Eukaryota; kingdom Metazoa; phylum Mollusca; class Bivalvia; order Cardiida; family Solecurtidae; genus Azorinus; species Azorinus chamasolen. The sequence continues at coordinate 39,283,754 of OY755245.1, forward strand.
CTCCACAACACAGTGTTCTTGCCAGTGTTAAATCATCCGATGAGCAATTGGTATCCTACCGATCTTAAGTAGTCAGACAGATAAACTTATGCAAATAGTGCCGAGCCAACGGGTGCTGAAGGAGCCGTTTGAGTAGGGTCTGCACTGTAGGCTATTACAGCAAAGTATTGCTAATGCGACCACGTTTATTAACCTTTAGCCTGCTGAGCAAATTATTTTTACAGAATTTTTCACCTACAATATTTTCAAAATGCAAGCTATAATCAATTTGTCTACCAAAATGCAACCAGTGTGTCAAACAGTGTGGATCCTGATGAGACACCGAGTTACTCGGCGTCTCATCTGGATCCAAACTGTTTGCATACATGTATTCACGCATCCGCACATAGCTAAAGGTTAACATATGTGTCTGAAAAGCAGGTAGTTGTTTAATGCATGGCAAAGTAATGCAGAAAACTGCTATAGGAGATCCTACAGGAGCTTTCTGCATTACTTTGTCCTGCATTAATCTACCATCTGTTTGAAAAATCCAGAATTATTCGTCTTTTGGGTGGTCGTATTAGCGATTTTTAACTGCGTGTCAGTCACAGAATGTAGTTCTCTATAGCAGCACTTAGCCTTGCTATGCAAGCCGACTTTGGTGGCGTAGAGTGCTTGACTAGGAATCTCTAGGTCTTGAGTTCGATCCCCACACCCGACGGGTATATTCTCTCTCAGAGAAAGTCCGGTTACATCAAACTAAGGTAAAGTTAAAAAGTCAAATGCCGCCAAATTTAACGACTTAACTTATGTACCGTATACTCCATAAATACGTTTTTCTTCGCCTTTGTAAACAATGTAGATCCAGATCAAACGGCTCCTGTAGGATCCGTCTTGTAGGGTCTGCTCTGTTTGCTTATAAAATCATTTAGATCTGATTCTTTAGTTTCTGCCATGGTCAAAACTGCCGGTGCCCTTGTGTTATGATAATAATTAGTATAATTAATATTCACGATGTCAGTATTTCTTACATGAATATCCATGGAGTAAAGAGTTAAAAGCAGCGGAAAGGTGAGGTATGGTGTCCGAATACAAAGGGTAAGTAGTGTTATGCCAGGGTAGGCACACTCTCGTAACAACAAATACGTTGTGTATAGTCCAATACATATCGACGCATCAAATATATGGCATCTGGTCAGGATCTATGCTGTCTTGCATTCATAATTATTTTCCCAAGTTGAATGTATGATGCCAGTGAGGTCGTTCTTAGTCTGTATCTACTCTAAGCATTTATTCAATTTCAGTAGACAGTCAAACAGAGTTACTCGGCGTCTCATCTGGACCCAAACTGTTTGCAAATGACATCACAGACCTGTCTTAGTGGCACTGAATGGGTTAACCCTTTACACCATGCATATTCTTGTAAAAAAATAATGACATCATGAATAGTAATTACAAGTAACATGTAGATTAATTGTTATAACAGCACGCGCATGAACACGGGAAGTGTTCGGCCGTGGCAGAAACTGTAGACTCATGTCTTCATTTGGATCTACTCTGTTTACAAAGGCGTAAAGAGTTAAATTCGAGTGGAGATTCTAATGAGTTGCAGTGAGATATGATTTGTCTCAGAATTAGATATTCTGATAGATCAGTACATATCTGATTATGATGATGATGATGATGATGATGATGATGATGATGATGATGATGACGCATCTTATCTACAGTACTGATAAAGCCCACTGTACCGATGATAATTGTTGATAAGATAGTATATTGGAAATATAAGTCAGATCTTAATATTTCTCTCCCAAACCCTATCTGCTGCTACTCATTAGAATCGCCTCTCTGATGGTCTGCTATTTGCCTCTCTGAGGGTCTGCTGTTTGCCTCTCTGATGGTCTGCTATTTGCCTCTCTGAGGGTCTGCTGTTTGCCTCTCCGAGGGTCTGCTATTTGCCTCTCTGATGGTCTGCTGTTTGCCTCTCTGAGGGTCTGCTGTTTGCCTCTCTGAGGGTCTGCTGTTTGCCTCTCCGAGGGTCTGCTGTTTGCCTCTCTGATGGTCTGCTGTTTGCCTCTCTGAGGGTCTGCTGTTTGCCTCTCTGAGGGTCTGCTGTTTGCCTCTCTGAGGGTCTGCTGTTTGCCTCTCTGATGGTCTGCTGTTTGCCTCTCTGAGGGTCTGCTGTTTGCCTCTCTGAGGGTCTGCTGTTTGCCTCTCTGAGGGTCTGCTGTTTGCCTCTCCGAGGGTCTGCTGTTTGCCTCTCTGAGGGTCTGCTGTTTGCCTCTCCGAGGGTCTGCTGTTTCTAATGAATAGCAGCGAGATTGTGTTTGGCTGAGAAATAAGAGATTTTGACAGATTAGTAAACATCTTTTTATTATCTACAGATCTACTTGCAAACAAAACACTATCCTTTCCACGTGTGCGTCAGGAAAATGCTTCAGCAAAATCAAGCAACATATGTCTGTTTGTTTGTTTATACAGTGAAAACGTGAGTCACTAATTAACTCTTTTGCGTGCTAGTGCCGAATAAATCACGGTAACTAATGCAAACAATTTTGATCCAGATGAGACGACACGTGGCTCGAGAAACTCGCCGTCTGACCAGGACCCAAATAGCTTAACGCGCCGTTGAATTTATGACAAAAATGAAATAAAATCGTGTGAACTCGCAGGATTTTTAGCAGGCGACAATTATTTAGCGTGTAAAGAGTTCTCTGTACTCGTAAATTATTCCTAATTGCTGAGATGATGTTTAAAACAGTCAATTGCATTGGCTAATTGTATAAACATCACAGCTCAACAGGTGGCTGGCTTCTACGTACCGAAATATATATATCAGAGACCATAGTATTCCGTAGCTGTTTTCCTCATACGAGCACTTAAACGCTTTTTCATGCCCAGAGGTTCAGATAGGATGGGTACATTTAAACATGTTTAAGAATTGCTCCTTTATTTCTCCACCAAACCCTATACTGTGACCACTCTTAGAATCGTCTCAAAGAGACGATTCTAAAGAGTGGTCACAGTAAAGGTTTTGGTGGAGAAATGACGAATTTAGTATTTGGGTACGCATCTCTACCTATTGCTGTGTAAACGCTTTTTCATGTCTTTGCATACAGAGAAGATCCTGATCAGATGGCTCCTGAAGAACCCGACTGATCAGGATCTGTTCTGTTTCGTTATGAAATACAATAAATCTGGCAGTACAATTTGTACCAATACCAAAACATTCCTGTGTACATATTCCATTATAAAAAAAATAATCCACTAATAAATATTCATGATATCATTATTTCTTACATAAATACATGTATTCGACAGTAGGGAAATGTATAGGAAGTTCCAGTATTTGGAGATGATTTGTGTGTCATCAGCCCCCGAGATTATAAAACTTTTTACTTGAGTCTGAGAGCATTCTCAAGCATCTGATTGGTCAGATTCTGAGCTTGCTCAGAATATGACTAATCAGATACTTGAGAATGATCTCAGACTCAGAAGTTTTAAAACCTTGGACCCTTAACACTTAACAATAACCCGCCTGTGAAAAAATAATGTCCGCTCAAATTTGGATATGGCGCAAATTTGACTACATCCGATTCAACCAAACTGGTTAGTAGTAGTAGTAGTAGTAGTAGTAATATTATCATTAACATTATTATTATTATTATTATTATTATTATTATTATTATTATTATTATTATTAGAGTTTTACTTCATAAATATGCCTTTCTATGCCTTTGCAAACAGAGTAGACCAAGATCAGACGGCTCCTATAGGAGCCGTTTGAGTTATTATTCATGTTATATCTGACGTAAATGTTCATGGTGAAACGGGTAAGTAATGATTTATTTATTGAACATAGTAGTCTAAAAAAGCAGGTAGTTGCTTAATGCAGGGTAAATGTAATGCAAAAAGTTGCTATAGGAGTTTTCTGCAACACCTTTGATCTGCATTTTAGCTTCCACCTGGATTCCTTACAAGTCCTTTCACCGAGCGTTTGCTCATACTCTGACATTCTCCATTTCGGATCCAACTAAAGATCTAAACTGTCACAACTAACGGGTGTCTTCAATTAAAATACCAACAACACACAAACTGGTAAAATTAAGAAGACGGGGAAATAAAAGAAGCAAAAGAAAATTATTAAGATGTTGGTGATGATGATGATGATGATGATGATGATGATGATGATGATGATGATGATGATGATGATGATTAGTATAAAGAAGGAGGGGGGGGATAAAATTAACGATAATAATAAACATTACTTTCAAGTCCAAGTACCTATTGCGGTCTAAGGGAAGCAACTCTTACAATCTTTCCTTTTAGTAAAATATGAATGCGCTCCCTTTGACCATTAAATATCAATTTATGAAATAGATCTGGACTTTAATATAATAATTTATGTTTATTATTATCATTATTATTATTGGCATTGATATTAACAGTAATAATAATAATAACAACAATAAGCCATTTCGTTAATTTCGTTAATGGTCAAAGGGAGATAATTCGTACTTTACATTAAGGAAAGATTGAAAGAGTTGCTTCCCTTAGACCATAACAGGTATAGTTCAATTTTGACCCGTGAGCTGTGACCACTAGAGGTCAACCTGTAGAGGTGAAACGCGTCACAAACCATGCATTTGTTCAAGAGTTACCTACTTTTCACGGTATAAGGATATTGTGTCTTCCTGTTGCACGATTATTTTCGAGGAATTCAGATCAAGATATGTACGTGTATAGTAGAGCCAGTCTTAGCCCTTTACTTCATAAATACGCTTTCTGTGCCTTTGCAAACATAGTAGACCCAGATCAGACGGGTCCTATAGGAACCGTGTGATCAGCATCTGTTATGTGTGCCTATGATATAATACAATTTCTGTCTTGGCCAAGCATTCCTGTGTCTATATATGTGCTATTATAAAAATTAATCTACATGTAGTTAAGATTCATGATATCATTATTTCTGACAAATATTCATGAAGAAAAGGGTTAAGCAGTCATTTATTTATTGAACATATGAGTCTTAAAAAACAGGTGCTGTTGCTTAATGCAGGGTAAAAGTAATGCAGAAAGCTCCTAGGAGTTTTCTGCAATAACTTTGATCTGCATTTGCAGCAATTCGCTACCACCTGCCTTACAGACCTATATTTTTATGGATGCTTACGGTAAGTTCCACTGCATAACTAAATGTTTTATCAAACTCCTATGGTGCGTCTATAACAGTATTGTAATGAGTGTATTGAGGCACTGTTATGTCTTAACGTTTCTGTTAAATATTCGACTAAATAATGCAACAATAAGACATAAAATCATGTTACCGGACACGGCCCGTCACGTTCCCATTGGGCCATCTTTTCTTTAACCCTTTCCCTGTTCTATGTTTATTTCAAATTTCAATACCTACTGAATATTTATGGACAAAATAGTTATAAAGAAATATGGAAGATGGAACAATGTAGACATTTTAGAAAGCAAAGAAACAGATCTATCAAATTCTATTAGCAAACAGAGCAGACCCTGATCAGACGGCTCCTCTATTAGCCGTCTGATCTGGGTCTACTCTGTTTGCAAATGCGTGAAAACACGTTTATATGAGGGAAAGGGTTAAACCTCCCTACCGGAGACAAACCCTGATACTCTACTCCGGGACTAGTGTGACCAACACTAACATCAAATGATAAAATCTACAGGACTTATCTTATTCATCCCAGCCTCTGTTGCCGTCTCCGTTCCTCAGGGTTTACAATCCGCCTGACAGTGTCCCGACCACCCGCATTTGAAGCAAATCCCCAGTTTACGCCCTGAATATGTAGTTTGCGTCGCGGAAAAAACGTATCCTGACCGCTCACATGTGCAAAAGTAGAGAGAGAAAGCCCTGGCCCACGAGCGCTTCTCTAGTCTAGCAATCCTGTCAGCGTGTAGGTTTTCTTCTATAGTGATGCGATTCGTATTCTTGCACGACTCGCCAGCTTCCGCTTTATCCGATGCCAATTCACTCAAATGTCAAATGTCCCTCAGCTTCTCTCATAGCTCTCTGAAAGTTACCATTAGCCACACAGTTTTGATAAATTTTGTTTAGCTGCGTGCCCAAAGTTTGGAGCTGTGTATCACTAATCCTCCCCTCTAATGCACAGGTGCTAGGCGTGTGGCCATTTCACAAATACTGCTTATAAATACCTTCAAATACGTTTAGACATCATAACTTGACATTATAAAAAAAAAAAAAAATGATTTTTTTTTTTCGTATAGTATATTACTATATACTATACGAAAAAAAAAAATTCATTTTTTTTTTTTTTTTATAATGTCAAGTTATGATGTCTAAACGTATTTGAAGGTATTTATAAGCAGTATTTGTGAAATGGCCACACGCCTAGCACCTGTGCTCTAATGCGCATATGCCAGGCGCGTGACAGATTTCTTTCGTGTAGTATTTAATAATGTAAAGGTGTGTAACTAAATGGCGGACAGTTGCACTAACTACAGTCTATGTCTTGTTACGACGATTTTAATCAATTAAGATTCATTACACGAAGAAATGGCCAGAATTTGAAATACACACCATTGTCTTTTGATGCAAATCATAGGCCGAAAAATTACTGTACTGAGACGATAAACTCCAACTCAGCTTTAATAGTCGACCGAGTCACTACGGACACATATATACATGTACATGTGTTGACAGACGCGAGTCGCTCCAGAAAATCTCCAGGGTCGTAGAAACAGATCTAAGTAACTTTGTGGTTGACATCGACAGTAAGTTTAATTTTAATGTTAGATTTATTGAAGGAGAGTGAAACATGGACCATATTATGGGATTTACTTTACATAGTATTATAATATACGAAAACAAAATCTAAACTTTTTTTCTGTCAAAGTACGATTTCTAAACGTATTTGAGGATGTTTGTTAGTAGTGTTTATGAAACTGTCACGCGCCTGTGCTCAAATGTGCCTTCCAGATATCGCTTCCATTTAAAGAAGATTTTCGTTGTTTATAATGAAGCCACGTGTTACGCCCTAAATTTCGCTTTATATACTTTACGTTAAAAACAGTGTGCACTGTGTGAGGTTGACGGGTAGCATGACCAGTCTGGACGTGTCAAAAAGCGCACGATTACCTCGTGCGCACCAACCAAAAGTATGACGAAAAATACACATACATAGACAATGTTTTCACGCTATCCTTTCGAACCGCGTGAAAATGATATTCACGTGACAACTATGGGAGATTAAAGATATAGACAACTTATGTGGAAAAGTGCTGCAATTGTCCAACTATATGGCATGTGTCGCCATTTCAGGCACGTTGACAGCTAACACAATGCCACAGTCTAGAATACAGTAAAACCCCTCTAAACCGGAATTCTAGTAGACAAGCATTTGAGATACTTTAGGCAGATTGCTGCTTAATACAGTGAAAGTCATGCAGAAAGCTCCTAGAGGAGCTTTCTGCATGACTTTCACCCTGCATTAAGCTGCCACCTGTCTCAAAGACCGGTATTTATACTAATTTTAACATCCGGTTTAGAGGGGTTTTACTGTATCATGTTATCTCATTCTGTAACAGCATTCAACTGTTCAGGATTATTTTAACATATAAACACCAAAACCTCGCTCATTCGAATACTCAGATAAATATCATTATCTGTACAACATTTATTCAAGATTCTATCACAGAATCAATAATATGAAGCATGCAAAAGACATTTGTTTCAGTATGTTGGAAACTGCAAGATCAAATTCATAAAATTAAAATATTAAAGCAAAAGAAGACCTTAATCAGACGTCTCTTATACCAGGCACCGTCTGATCTGAGTTTACTCTGTTTGTAAATTCGTGAAAAAGGTGTTTATATGAGACAGTGGGTTAATACATGGTGAACGTCAAACAGAAAACTCCGATGGCTTTCTGCATCATTGAGATTTTACTTTATATGGCAGGGTCAAAGGATAAGGGAACTCGCTTATAGTAAATCAGATTTTTGTACACTCAGATCAACTATTCCATTAAAATGTTTTTAGTGATAAACAATGGTATCCGAGTAAAAGCTGTGTGGCAGTTACTCTAGGTCTACACCATTTGCAGCCACATTAACATTTTACCCCTTTCCTTCATTTTATGCATTTGCAAACAGACACCCAGATCAAACGGCTCCTATAGGAGCCTTCTGATCAGGGTCTGCTCTGTTTGCTTTCAATGTGATATAGATCGGATTCTACAGTTTTCCTCAAAGCAATAAATTTTCTTGAAAAGTTTACTGTATAAAACTTCAGCTAATAAATATTCATGAAATCATCATTTCTTAAATAATATTGAACAGGGAAAGGATTAACATCTAATTGACTTGAAGTTGGGCATCTGACACAAGACTACAACAAAAATAAAAGTTTCTTGGTATTTATTTATTTTGTTACACATTTTACTCATTCAATGAGTATGCAGTTAGCTATCTACCTAGTACATGTACTTACAATCTGCTTTCACTTACATTGGCTGATATGATCTTAAATTTTATAAGCCATATAACTGGCTTAATTGTATACATGTACATACAATACTCAATTAACCCATTCCCTCATAGGCTATTTTAAGATCCAACCCCTTTGAATAAATCTAGTGAAAAGGAGCATTTACTATAAAAAGGAATTTTTTTAGAATTGCGTAGTTTTGAAACTATTGTGATTAGTAGAACATTTGCTCCATTGGAGCAATTGTGATTACCGGTATTTATCAGAATGGTTTCAAAAACTGACTTTTACAGAGGCTTCAAAAGGTTTCCATCTGAGGGAATGGGTTAACGATCTTTGGCACTGAATCTGTTTCTTTATACCTTGCAAACAGAGTAGTCCATGGCCTTATCATGGCCTACTCTGTTTGCAAAGTTACAAAAAGTCATTTCTATGGAGAAAAGGGTTAACATTAAGTTTCGATTCATAGCACACAGTTAAAACACACTGTTTAGATTCAACATCTCCTCTGTAGAATGTCTTCACTTGCTCTTCACCAGCGACATCACGCCTTCAATCATCTTTCCAATGCCATCAAAGATCTCATGGAATTTTGTTTCACACATAAAGGCAGGGGCGGTCACCACCTTGTTTTTTTTATCAATGTGGGCTTCCTGGATAATCAGTTAAGGATATCACATTACAGCAGTTTACTACCCTAACGGCCCTCGGTATTCAGAAAAACAATCTCCCCTCTCCGCTGGTTTGTAAAGTTAAAATGGTTTAAATAGTTCCATCCGGCACAATTTTGGTACCTTTAGACTGACATGCCAAATGCACTTCAATATTTCGAACATGTAAAACTCGTAGTAAACGTTTTATCCTTCCAAAATGTTTAATACAGAATTATTCTTAAATGTATCACTAGACAAATCTAGAAACACATGTGACAGTTTAATGCAGGTCAAAAGTAATGCTGAAAGCTGCTACAGGAGCTTTCACCATTACTTTCGACCTGCAGCTGTGAACTTAAGAAATTATTCAGATGAGAAACCAGATGAATCTAACCTCTGTTATCTCGAAGTAATTTGTATGGTCCCTTGAAGTTCCGAGATATCGAAGTTCAACTGTACAGTAGTATTAAATAAAGTAGACCATGATCAAGCAGCTCCCTCAGGAGGCATTTGATCAGGGTCTATATTAATTGCCTAAGTTTGTCTTAAGGTAACCAGGTTATTTATCTACAACAACATCTATCAGAAAGGTATAGCCCTTTATTCCATAAATATGCCTTTCTACATCTCTGCAAACAGAGTAGACCATAGGAGCCGTCTGATCACGGTCTGCTCTATTCGCTTATGATATAATATAGATACGATTCTACAATTTCTGCCATGGCCAAAAATTCTTATGTTCATGAGCAGAGATTAATTTAATCAACATTCATGATTTCAATATTTCTTACATGAATATTCATGAGATAAAGGGAGAATTTCTCTTTATCCAAATAATTAACCCTTTACTCCATGGATGTTCAAGTAAGAAGTAATGACATTATGACTATTGATTTGACTATTTCGAGGGCTTGGTGCAAAACTATTCTAACTCCTTCACTCGATTTTCCTTCACTCGATTTTTTCTAATGGCACATTGACACAGGAATGTCTGGCCAAAGCATAAACTATAGAATCATATATATATTAATTCATAAGTAAACAGAGCAGACCCTGATCAGACGGCTCCTATAGGAGCCGTCTGATCAGGGTCTACTCTGTTTGCAAAGACATAGAAAAGTGTATTCATGGAGTAAAGGGTTAAAGCTACTGTCTGCTGAGTAAAACATTCTTTAGATGCAATCTAGTTTTCAACAACTGGTTTACCTTTACATTTCTTTTCTCAAACACAACCAGATTATCAAGCAGTTTGGATTTCTCATGAGACAGAGTTTTTATTAGTCTTATCTGCATCAAAAGGATTAACCCTTTACCTGTGCAAGAATCGTGTAAGAAATGATGACATGAAGGTTTTTAGCTGGATTCTTATGATGTCAAATTTTCAAGGGAATTGTTCTGCAGAATCAGACCTGTATCATGTCATAAGCAAACGGAGTAGACCCTGATCAGGCAGTTCCTACAGAAGCTGTCTGATCTGGGTCTACTCTGTTTGCAAAGACGCAAAAAAAGTATTTATATGAAGGAAAGGGGTAATACTTATATTGCTTTATAAGTCACTGTCTCCTGCAAAAAGTCTGGCCAATTACACATTACTCAATAAAGTAAACATTTGCTTTCATTTCTTTCAAAAAAAGAAAAAGTGTTGAACAGAACCTGGTGGAAATCTGGATCTAAAATGTCGACAAAGTCATTAAAAAGGTGCACATATCACTGAAAATAAAAAGCTGTGTCACCTGCCCACAGATAAGTGGTCAAAAAGGTAACCAAAAAGGGTGCAACAGACAGAATGACAGATAGATGGACTGACAGATAGACAGACATTTCAAGGAGAAATGGAGAAAAGATCCCTAATTGTCATCCCGCTTAACCCTTTCCCTGTTCTATATTTAGACCAAATTTCAATACCTACTGAATATTCATGGCCAAATAGTTATAATGAAACATGGAAGGTGGAACATTGTAGCGATTTTAGAAAGAAAACTAACAGATCTTTCAAATTCCACTAGCAAACAGATTAGACCCTGATCAGACGGCTCCTCTAGGAGCCATCTGATCTGGGTCTACTCTGTTTGCAAATGCATGAAAACACGTTTATATGAGGGAAAGGGTTAAGCAGGTGACACAAAAACTTAGCTAAAGACCATTTTACATAAGGATACAGTGACGTCTTTAATCACATGGACACCGCCCATGGATTGTATTGCGCCCACAGTGCCAGCATAGGGCCAACGCCCTCCTTCCTCCTCACTGTGTCCTACCGTCACCTCACACCCTGGCAGCAGCTTGGCAGCCACAACAGGAGCAATACAGCACATACTGAAGATGAAAACAAAAACTATTTGTCATTGTTAGCTATTAACCCTAAACCCACTATGTTATTGTTTGGTTTGAACACCACCATAAAACAAGAGTGTTCAAAGGAACACATATGTCACCTTTCAGATGAAGTGTTAGAATAAAGAAAAAGAAAGTGTGACAGACAGACAGACAGACGGACAGACAGATGGATGGACAGACGACGGAAAAGTGATCCCTTTGTGACACACTGCCTCTCGGCAGGTGACACAAAAATCGTATTTGGTCAAATATAAATCTGGTGCAATTTTGACTACTTTGATACAATGAAGCTTTTTGAAACACTGACGACCAAGTTTCAAACAGCTTGGATCCTGATGAGACAGTTATTTCGCGTCTCATCCGGATCCAAGCTGTTTGCAAAACACAAGTTGAGTTGCAGATATTTTATTTCAAGTCAAATTTTAAGTTCAAATTTTGTACTTCATTATGTATACAATAAAATCCATTTAAACCGGATATTAAATTTAGCATAAATATCGGTGTTGGAAAAAGCTTTTATTGTTATAAAGTGAAAAGTTTCTGTGAAGGCAAAAATTGGCCAATAAATTGGCATTTTTATACTTTAACCCTTTCCCTCATATAATCATGTTTTCACGCATTTGAAAACAGAGTAGACCCAGATCAGACAGCTCCTAGAGGAGCCGTCTGATCAGGGTCTACTCTGTTTGCTAATAGAATTTGAAAGATCGGTGTCTTCACTTTCTAAAATGTCTATAATGTTCCACCTTCCATATATCTTTATAACTACTTTATCTATGAATATTCAGTAGGTATTGAAATTTGGCCTAAATACAGAACAGTGAAAGGGTTAACAAGGGGAAGTAACTCGTGCTTCATGCAGACAACCAGAGACATATGGTATATACTCCACAGTTATTGTATGCATTTTGACTAATTAGATAATTCAGTAAAAACCCTCTATAACTTTTACATAAGCATACAGAGCAGACCCTGATCCTACTGCTCCTACAGCAGCTGTTTGATCCGTAACTTCTCTGTAACTTCTCTGTTTGCAAAGGCATCAAAAGGGGTAAAGGATTAACCCTTTCCCTCATATAAGTGTGTTTTCATGCATTTGCAAACAGAGTAGACCAAGATCAGACGGCTCCAATAGGAGTTTGCTAATGGAATTTGATAGATCTGTTTCTTACGTTTCCAAAATGGCTACAATGTTCCGCCTTCCATATTTTATTATAACTATTTTGTCAATGAATATTAAGTAGGTATGGAAATTTGTAATAAACACAGAACAGGGAAAGGGTTAAGAGACTCAAATCAATGCTGGTCACGCTATTGTATATAATATATTCAAACAGCAGTGTTTTTTGTTGGCGCCTGAATTCAATACATACTTTATATTATGTGAGGATGAGGGAAGTGGAGGAGGATGTTACTTGTAATTTTCATTTCTCTAAAAGGCATGTATACTATGGAAGTGATACATAGCAGTGGTTAAACTTCTACTGATTATATACTTGGAATAATCATTGCTGCACCCCCCCCCCCATTCCCCCCCCCCCCCCCCCTCTCCCCCCAACCCCTTTCAGCCTGCTACACCTACAACAACATACACAAGCAAAAAATTCGGAATAGCCGTTGTTTCTTTCCTACCCTATTGGTTTACTGGTGCTGTGGAACTCTTTTACAACTCTTTCCACTTCTGCATCCACTTTCATGTTAGTATTCTCCACAGCAAAGTTTGACCTGCCAAAAGAAACATACACACTCAGCTATGACACTATAACAGACGTCCAGATGGATAATAAAACACTGCAAATAATAATGAGTGTCAAACACTACAAACCCAATACCATTTCCTTCATATAAACTTTTTTTCACATCTTTGCAAACAGAGTAGACCCAGATCAGATGGTTCAAGTAGTCTGATCAGGGTCTTCTCTGTTTGCTTATGAAATTGTAATAGATCTGACTCTACAGTTTCTACCAATACCAACTTTATAAATTTAGCTGAATAAAAAAATTAAGATAACCAATCTGTCTAATCCTATAAAGAGGAATAAGTCAATTGCCAATGTTTTCATACCATTAACTAATACTCATGTAAGAAGTAACTGCATTGCGCAATTTAATTAGCTGTATTTTAAATTTATTTAGCTGTATTTTTAAAATAACACATGAGTATTTAACCAAGACAGAAAGTGTAGAATTAGCTGTCTGTATATTATGTCATAAGCAAACAGCAGACCCTGATCAAATAGCTTCTATAGGAGCCATCTGATCTGGATCTACTCTGTTTGCAAAGGTGTACAAAAGGGTGTAGAGTAAAGTGTTAAAAGAATTAAATGGAGTAGCAAAAAGTGTAGACCTTGATCAAACTGCTTCCCTTCAAGGTACATGTGTATATACTATTGCATTAACCCTTTACTTCATGACTATTAATCTAGAAAATAATGGCATCTTGAATATTAAATAGATTTCATTTTAAGAATGGTATATAAATGTAGGAAATTTTGTCACAGCAGAAACTGTAGAATCAGATCTGTGTTATTCCATAAGCAAACAGAGCAGACCCTAATTACTGCAATCAGACTGCTCCTATGACATATTGGATATCAAGTTAAGATTTTATTTTGGCATATGAAACAAGGAATTTTTGCCATGGCAGACAGTGTAGAATCCGATCTATAACATATCTAAGCAAACAAGCAGACCCTGATCAGACAGTTTCTACAAGAGCTATCTAATCTTGGTCTACTCAGTTTGCAAACATGTAAAAATGCTGGATTATGGAGTAAAGGGATGTTATCATAAGAGATAAAACACAGGAGTTAAATATTTCAAAACAATATTTTCTAGATTCTAAACAAACGCATAGTACTCACAATGAGTAGGTCAAGAGCAGAGCTCGAAGTATGTAAAACTAGCATAAAACTATCTATTTGAACCTTAAACCACTCCGAAAAACAAGAAAAACACGACCCGGAAATTGTTTTCCTATCAGGTCTATATATGTATTGAAAGGTACCTAACTATGTCAGATCAGCGGCAGAAAATACAACAGTCGTGTTTTTCAAAGTCTTACAGCAAAGCCAATTCATCACCGATTTCAATCATTTTGGTCTTGATCCGTTCCAAATTCCATATATTAAGCGGCACAGTTAGTGCTTTCCTTAAATATTGCTCCGTCTTGTCGCTGCAAGACCGCGAATTTGAAAATACGCTAGAGCGAAACGATGTGACTCCTGCCAGGATGCATAGAAGTATATAGGGGGATCTGTATTCGTTAATCTTTTCAACAAAAATATATAGTTTTAGGCTAGTTTAACATACTTCAATCACATTTTTTTTTGGGGGGGGGGGGGGGGGGGGGGGGGGCCATGGGTGAGTCCAAGCATGCGTCGGGCACCTTTGTTTGAAACGATTCTAAAGAGTGGTCACAATATAGGGTTTAGTAGATAAAATAAAGAAGGATTTGGTGGTGAAATAAAGAAGCTATTCTTGTACTCATTTTAGAGGCATTACATCTTGTGAGGCAAGTATGGATCTGGTGGGAAAATATTAACTTCTCCTCTTACCTGAAACTACAAGTCTAAAAGCCAAACATTTTGTAGTCTCCTAAGACTTAACGAGATTGCTCATAGCCAACAAATTAACTATCCCTTTCCTTGTTTAATATTCATGTAAAAATTAATTACATCGTGAATATCAATTGGATTAAATTTAATAAGGGTATACAAACACATTATATTTTAGCCATGATAGCATCAGATGAATATTATTTCACTAAACCTTTACTCCATAAATATCCCTTTGCAAACAGAGTAGACCAAGATCAGATGGCTCCTATAGGAGCCATTTGATCAGGGTCTGCTCTGTTTGCTTATGATATAATATAGACATGATTCTACAGTTTCTTCATCGGACAAAAAAATCCTCATTTCCATGTGCTATTGTAACAAATTCATCTAATTGATATGATGACATCATTATTTCTTACATGAATATTCATGGAGGAAAGGGTTAAGCAAACAGAACAGTCCCTGATCCTACACAAGCCGTCTGATCTTTGTCTACTCTGTTTGCAAATGCGTAAAAAGGCGTTTATAAGATGGAAAGGGTTAATGTAACATTACACATGCAGTTTATTACATAAAACATATTAATAGTCGGAATTGTTTGCTTACAGATTTTTTGCAGCCCCAAAACCTCCTGGAAATACGACGGCATCAAAGTCATCTGCCTTCAGATTTGTTATGGCAGTGATCTTACCCCTAGCAATACGAGCCGATTCCACTAGGACATTTCTGAAATACACATAAAAGCATTGTACAAATGTTTAGCCAATTGAAGCTTCTAATTCAAAGAACCTTAACCCTTTCTCTCATGAATATTTATGTAAGAATTAATGACTTCATGAATATTGATTAGAATGATTGTTAAAAGGGCATATAAACACATAATTTTTTAGCCAAGGCAGAAACTGTACAATCAGATCTGTATAATGTCAAAAGCAAACAGAGCAGACATTCATCAGAGGAGCCATCTGATCTGGGTATATTCTGTTTGCAAAAGCGTAGAAATGTGTCTATATGGAGTAAAGGGTTAAAAATACTCAACAACTAAAAAGCCAAAATAGATCAAAAACTTACAAACTAGGAAACTGGCTTATTCTGAAATGCCTGTAGAAATTCGGACATATGGAGGTTAACCCTTTCCCCATTGAATATTCACGTAAGAAATAATAACATCATGAATATTTATTAGCTCAATATTTATAATGGCATATGTACACAGGCGTTTTTGGTATTGGATGAAAACAGTAGAGTTGAATCTTTTATAATTTCATAAGCAAACAGGGCAGACCCTGATCTTACATCATCTACAGGAGTCATCTAATCTGGATTACTCTGTTTGCAAAGACATGAAACAGTGTTTGCAAGAGTGAAAGGGTTAACCCTTTCCTCTATGGGCTATTTTTAGACCCAACCTCTTTGAATGAATCTACCGAAAAGGAGCATTAACTAGAGAAAAGAAACATTTTAGAATTTGTAGTTTTGAAACCATTGTGATAAATAGAGCATTTGCTCCTAAGGAGCAAATGCTCTATTTATCACAATGGTTTCATGAAGTGACTTTTACTGAGGCATAGAAAGGCGTATTTATGGAGGAAAGGGTTAAACTGCAATTCAATCATCTGTGGAGAAAACAAACTTTAATATTTTTTTTGGAGCCCCAGGATAGATTTAAATAAAACTAAAACTACATGTATTTCCAAAAAGAAGCCTAATTCTGGGTATTTAATGCAGGCAATAGCTTAATAATACAGGTTTAAAGTAATGCAATATAAGCTCCTATTGGAGCTGTCTGAAGTACTTTTACACTGTGCACTGCTTTTTAACAATCATACATTGTTTCAACAGTTGCATAAATGTTCAATCAATTAACAGCTGCATACAGGGTAAGACAGATTCTACTATACGGTAGATCCACTCAAAACTCTAGTTCTTTAACACATTCCTTCATATAAACACCTTTTCACACCTTTGAAACAGAGTAGACCCAGATCAGATGGCTCCTATAGGAAACTGTAGAATCATATCCACATGTATATCATAAGCAAACAGAGCAGACCCTGATCAGACTGGTCGGATTTTTTTCTGTTTGCAAAGGGGTATAAAAGCAATTTAACTATTGATTTGTAAAGGGTTAACCCATTACCTCATATGCTATTTTAAGATCCAACCACTTTGAATAAATCTACCGAAGAGGAGCATTAACTAGAGAAAATGAAAATTTTAGAATTTTGTAGTTTGAAACCATTGTGATAAATAGAGTAATTTGCTCCTATTGAAGCAAATGCTCTATTTATCACAATGGTTTCATAAAGTGACTTTTACAGAGGCATAGAAAGGCGTATTTATGGAGGAAAGGGTTAAGACAGACTATGGGTAAGCGGGGTATCAGAGAACACATTTTCTTGTGACAAGGCTGCTATCAGTCACACCTGTTCGGCTCCATAGGTTTTCCCTCTGTATGATTGATTGTATGCATCTGCTCTTTGTCTGGAGCAAACATGGAAATGTCCGCACCACTCCGGCTGAGATGAACCAGAACCCTGGGAAAAAAAGTAAGAAGACATCATAATATCAATCAAACAACTAGAGGTTTTTGTCACAAAAACGGATGTCTCCCCTCTAATAAAAGCAATATGTAAAGGGAAATCACTAACAAGAGTACCGCATACGGTACATAATACGCCCACTTGCAAACTTTCTCTGATTCAACATGCCTTATAAGTGTTGACATTTTCTAATCTGTGCTTCAGATCTTGATTTCCATATTAAGGTGATACTATTTATTTTTTTAAAAATGAAGTGAATATCTTTTTGCAGACTATTGTAAAGTGCAACGGCCATAACTCTGTAAAGACAAACTGAATGAACCTCAAAATAAACTCAGCTTCAAATTTTGTTGCTTAAAACATTTGTGTTATGTTTCATTTATATCATTTTAACAGTTTTCCCAGAAAACAACAGACAAACTAAAAGTTGACCGACAAACAAAGCAACAAACACACAAAGTTCAAGGACCATAACTTTAGAATAAAATGACATATCAAAACCCCCGCAATATATGTGAAAATTCACATTAATGTTTAACCATATAAAAAAAATGAAGTAAATATCATTTCAAATGAAAAAGTTATGGCCATCCTCTTATTTGCATAGATTTGCATTATTTTTTTAAGTGCAAGGGCCATAACTCCGAAACAACAAATCAAATGATCCTCAGAATCGACTTAGCTTCAGGTCTTGATGCATTAAACATGTGTATGAAGTTTCATTAATATCTGTCAAACAGTTTTGCCAGAAAACAGTGGACAAACTATATGCATATATTTGCATTATTTTTTAAGTAAATGGGCCATAACTCCGAAATCACAAATCAAATAAACCTCAAAATCTACTCAGCATCAGATCTTGATGCATTAAACATTTTTGTGAAGTTTCATTAATATCTCTCAAATAGTTTTCCCAGAAAACAGCGGACAAACTATTTGCGTGTATTTGCATAATTTTTTAAGGACAAGGGTCATAACTCTGAAATGAAAAATCAAATGATCCTCAGAATCAATTCGGTTTCAGATCTTGATGTATTAAACATTTGTGTGAAGTTTCATTAATATCTGTCAAATAGTTTTCCCAGAAAACAGCGGACAAACTATTTGCATATTTTTTAAGGACAAGGGCCATAACTCTGAAATGAAAAATCAAATGAACGTCGGAATCAACTCAGCTTCAGATCTTGATGCATTAAACATTTGTGTGGAGTTTCATTAATATCTGTCAAATAGTTTTCCCAGAAAACAGCGGACAAACTATTTGCATGTATTTGCATTATTTTTTAAGTAAAAGGGCCATAACTCCGAAACGACAAATCAAATGAACCTAAAAATCGACCCAGCTTCAGATCTTGATGCATTAAACATTTGTGTGAAGTTTCATTAATATCTCTTAAATTGTTTTCCCAGAAAATTTGCATATTTTTTAGGACAAGGGCCATAACTCTGAAATGAAAAATCAAATGAACCTCAGAATCAACTCAGCTTCAGATCTTGATGCATTAAACATTTGTGTGAAGTTTCATTAATATCTGTCAAATAGTTTTCCCAGAAAATAGCGGACAAACAAAATGTTGACGGACGAACGAACGAACAAACGAACGAACGAACGAACGGACGGACGGACAGGGCCACGACAATATACGACCACCTTTATTAGGTGGGCGTATAAAAATGTTATGGTCTTGATGAATGATACTTCCCCTCATTATGCGTTTTCCACACTACATTTTTCAAAAAGAAAATGATAACAGCTAATAACTCCAAAAATACTGATACCAGATTAATGGCCCTTGTGCATGATACTTACTTTCATCATGCTCTTTCCAAAAATAAAATGTCATTCCAATAGCATCAGTCGAACAGGAGTTATTGATTGGCCAAAAAATGTAACAAAGGGCAATAACTCCAAAAGTATTGAAGCCAGAATTATGGCCCTTGTTCATGACACTTTCTCTCATCATGCTCTTTCCATGTATGAAGTTTCAATACGATGGCAAGAGCCATGTAGGAGTTATCGTCCGGACAAGAAAGAATTAAACAAATGTACAAGGGGCAATAACTCTAAATTTATTGAAGCTCGAGTTAAGGATCTTATGCATGACACTTTCTCTTATTATGATCGTTCCATGTATGAAGTTTCACTCCTACGGCATGTGTCACATAGGAGTAATCATCCGGACAAAAGTGTGATTTATTTTACAAAGGGCAATAACTCCAATATTAGTGAAGCCAGAGTTATGGACCTTGTGCATGACACTTCCTCTCGTTAGGATCTTTCGATATATGAAGTTTCAATCCAATGGCATGGGCCAAATAGGAGTTATCGTCCGGACAAAAAAGTGTGATTTTTTTTATAAAGGGCAATAACTCCTATATTAGTGAAGTCAGAGTTATGGACCTTGTGCATGACACTTCCTCTCATTATGCTCTTTCCATATATGAAGTTTCAATCAACTGGCATCAGGCATATTGAAGTTATTGTCCGGACAAAAAATTGTGATATTTTTTACAAAGGGCAATAACTCCAATATTAGCAAAGCCAGAGTTATGGACCTTGTGCATGACACTTCCTCTTGTCATGATCTTTCCATATATGAAGTTTCAATCCAATGGCATGGGCCATATAGGAGTTATCGTCCGGACAAAAAAGTGTGATTTTTTTGTTACAAGGGGCAATAACTCCTATATTAGTGAAGCCAGAGTTATGGACCTTGTGCATGACACTTCCTCTCATTATGCTCTTTCCATATATGAAGTTTCAATCAACTGGCATCAGGCATATTGAAGTTATCGTCCGGACAAAAAGTGTGACGGACAGACAGACAGACAGACGGACAGACGGACGGTCGGGACTAGTCCCACAAGTAAAACTATTTTTGGCTCTAACTTTGGAATAGAATGATCTGGAAGCTAACCCTAACCCTAACCCTATGTCCCACAACTGGCCAGGTTAATGTCACAAGAAATGGCCAGGTTAATGTCACAAGAGATGGCCAGGTTAATGATTTTACTTGTGCGACTAGTTAGAAAAAGTCACACAACTACCCTTTGGTGAGTGCGGACAGACGGACAGACGGACAGACAGACAGACAGACAGACAGACAGACAACTCTCACGAAAACAATATGTCTCCCCCATATAAATATGGGGGGAGACATAATTACACTTTTACAATCAAGCTGTTTTTCTCTCAGAGATTTAAGTCCTTATCATAGGTACATGTATAGTGTGTTGCTGTTGATGAGATTGTACTACTCCTTCACAACATTTTTAATCCTTTTAGTGCAGGAAACCAGTCACTAATAACCTTTGCAAACAGTGTAGACCCAAATAAGAGGACTTCTAGAGGCAGAAAATGGAGACTCAGATCTATATTATTCCATAAGCAAATAGTGCAGACCGTGATCAGGAACAGGAGTTGTCTGATCTGGGTCTTATCTGTTTGCAAAGGGCTTAGGCATTAACCCTTTCCTCCATAAATACGCCTCTGTAAAAGTCACTTTATGAAACCAATTGTGATAAATAAAGCATTTGCTCCTATAGGAGCAAATGCTCTATAACAATGGTTTCAAAACTACAAATTCTAAAATGTTTCTTTTCTCTAGTTAATGCTCCTTTTCAGTAGATTCATTCAAAGAGGTTGGATCTAAAAATAGCCTATGGAGGAAAGGGTTAAAAGATTTGTTTATGGAGTAAAAGGTTACAATCCTATAGGAGCTATCTGATCTGTGTCTACTCTGTTTGCAAAGGTGTGAAAAGGTGTTTATATGAAGGAAAAGGTTAAAAATGCATAATAAATGCCTTTCAATTACTAGAACAAGAACTACAAATGAAGTTGCTGTCTGTCATGTAGCGTACACATTTCTCCATCGGTCATAGATTGCTACATGATAGGAAATAACTCCATCTATAGTTCTTGTAGATTTGATTGGCATTTGCAGACCTTTTCTACGATATGTTATAGTAAAAAGTAAAAACATGTTTTAACTAGACTGCTGCAGGACAGCAAAGCTCGCCTATTGTAGACCTTGTCTATAAAGATGAAGTCCAAAATATTTTTCTATTTTAACTGAACTACATCAATGTTAAACCTACTGGCAAATTCTATTCCAAATACCAGCAACCTATGGCAAGTATTTCATGTTGTATTAGTGCATCTTAACACTTACCCCAAAACCCCAATTTCAGCTCAAAAAGCTAAGTCCAGAACAGGTAAAATTTGGACTAAAATTCAAAAAAAAATTAAATTTTAACTACACTCCATCAATGTTCAACACACAGGGAACCTCCATTCCAAATATCAGCTTTCTAGGCAAATATTTCATGTAGTATTAGTGCATTTCAATACTTACCCCAAAACTTTAAACTTCCTATTTCAGCCCAAAAAGCTAAGTCCAAAACAGGTAAAATTTTGACTAAAATTCAGTTTTATTTTTAATTTTAACTACACTACATCAATGTTCAACACACCGGGAACCTCCATTTCAAGTATCAGCTTCCTAGGGCAAATATTTCATGTAGTATTAGTGCATTTCAACACTTACCCCAAAACAGGTGAAATTTTGACTAAAATTCAGTTTTAATTTAAATTTTAACTACACTACATCAATGTTCAACACACCGGAAACCTCCATTTCAAGTATCAGCTTCCTAGAGCAAATATTTCATGTAGTATTAGTGCATTTTAACACTTACCCCAAAACTTTAACCAAATACCAACGCCGACGCAGACGCCGTTTAACAATAGCTAACAATATTTCAAATAAGTTGGGTTTTACGTCCGACCAACAGTATTCAGTTATTTGCAGACGGCCATTTGTCCAGGAAGCATGGAGGACATATGCCCACCTTACAAGACCAGTGTCCCTTAAAAACTAAGGCCTGTCCATTGACCTATAATTGGAAAGGAGTCCCTAACCTCAAATTCTCTTCCAAATATTGGGACCTAGGAACAACACAGTCCTTTGGGTCACCATTTGCACAGGGCACCTGTGGTTCGGTACTTACGCTGATGATTCATGTACCTCACTGCCATCATAAACACCACACCCAGCCAAAACCTGTGGTCAATAGAATTAGAACTTGTTATATAAAACACATATAGCTGAACATGTCATAAGCGAACACTCATTGAACATAGGAAGAGAGCTATATAGATATCTCTCAAATGTGTCTAAGAGGTAATTGGAATAAAGTGAGATCAACCCCCTGATTGCAATAATTGACCTCCCTTGACCATAAACAAAGATATTTTCAGTTAGAACTCCTCATCCGCTTATACAGCAACCTCTAGGCATAGTCTTGTTATTGTAGTATGAACATTCATCATGGGTTAACCCTTCAATCCATGGATATATATGTAGGCAATAACAGGTGGTATAACCCCTTCAATCCATGGATATATATGTGGGCAATAACAGATGTATAACCCCTTCAATCCATGGATATATATGTGGGCAATAACAGATGGTATAACCCCTTCAATCCATGGATATATATGTAGGCAATAACAGATGTATAACCCCTTCAATCCATGGATATATATGTGGGCAATAACAGATGTATAACCCCTTCAATCCATGGATATATATGTGGGCAATAACAGATGTATAACCCCTTCAATCCATGGATATATATGTAGGCAATAACAGATGGTATAACCCCTTCAATCCATGGATATATATGTAGGCAATAACAGATGGTATAACCCCTTCAATCCATGGATATATATGTGGGCAATAACAGATGTATAACCCCTTCAATCCATGGATATATATGTAGGCAATAACAGATGGTATAACCCCTTCAATCCATGGAGATATATGTGGGCAATAACAGACGGTATGAATATTAACCTTTTCCTCCATAA
The DNA here is from genome assembly GCA_963576725.1 of Azorinus chamasolen. Taxonomy (NCBI): domain Eukaryota; kingdom Metazoa; phylum Mollusca; class Bivalvia; order Cardiida; family Solecurtidae; genus Azorinus; species Azorinus chamasolen. Next base: position 39,307,177 of record OY755245.1, read on the forward strand.
ATACGCCTTTCTAGTTTCTACGCCTCTGTAATAACCACTTCTTGAAACCATTATGATAAATATAGCATTTGCTCCTATAGGAGCAAATGCTTTATTTATCACAATGGTTTCAAACTACAAAATTCTAAAATTTTACTTTTCTCTAGTAAATGCTCCTTTTTGGGTAGATTCATTCAAAGAGATTTGGTCTAAAAATAGCCTATGGAGGAAAGGGTTAATTACTTATTAGATGAAATGTGTATTTATGGAGGAAAGGGTTAAACTGCATACTTTGTGTCAGATCTTTGTTTACCAGACCTTATAAATAAATATTACTTGACTTGCGTTAAAAAGCGTAGCTATGGTCCTGGAGTACTGGGTTAAGACAGCATGCTAGTTGTATCTGACAGTAATCGTCTTTGTATACTGTCCAAATCGAAAGTAGCTTGACATCATTATTTTTTAATTAGCATACATCTGTGAAATAAACGACTCTTCTGAAAATGCGGTACAGTTGTACACCCTCTGACCCTCTAGACCCTCGGTAGGCCATTTGTTTTGGTAGTGTGTTTTTGGACAGTGTTTTTATTCTGCGGAGGATAGTGAAAAATCTAGACGGTGATTGTATATTCAAACTATGCTTAACCCTTTCCTCCATAAATATGCCTTTCTACGCCTCTGTAATAGTCACCTGTTGAAACCATTGTGATAGAGCATTTGCTCCTATAGGAGCAAATGCTTTATTTATCACAATGGTTTCAAACAACAATTTTTTTTAAAAAAAATCCTTTTCTCCTTTTCGGTAGATTTATTCAAAGAGGTAGGATCTAAAAATAGCCTATGGGGAGGGAGGGTTAAACAAAAGATAATTGTTCATAGATGAGCAGAGAGTGCATCATTAGACCCGGATTTACACCAAATCTCGTTGTGGTCTAGCCTGCAGAGCACGAGAGTAAGCCATTTTTACATAGATTATATAGGGCGAAATCTGACCGGGCCGACATTTTACGCCGAACCGTGTGGATATGTGGAACAATTTGGCCCGTCACCGATCAACTTACGACTGCGACTTTTGCGTTGTCAGCCATGTTGACAGTTGTGTGAAACTTGTGTAAAATGATTGACGACTGAACTGGAAGCTTTACAGTTTTGATTAAGGTTTGGCGAAGCACTGACAACATGACATTCGCTTCTAAAATGCAACTGCCAAAAGCCAATCGACCTCCACCGGTAAGCAGATATTTACTTTGACACCGTCTAACTCTAAAATCCTAACTGCACCGCTAAGCTGACCTTTCCTTATAGTAAAGTACGAATTCTCTCCCTTTGACCATAGATAGGATCTGTCTAATATGGAAAAATAGTCAAACAGGGAGAGCCACACACGAAATGACACCGCACCAAACACCATCAAACAAGAAACGGTATAGCCACAAGACAAAACATAACAGGATGCATATCAAGACAAAAAACATTAAACATTAAACATATTAAACAACAAAATTGACCATAGGCTGAAAGCAGGAGTACCGCCTTGGAACGGCCAGTAACCAAAATAAGTTACTGGGGGATTTAAACCTGGTTTACGGGTACCCAACCTCGTCCTTATCCCACTTTCACCAAAGTCAAAATGTAAATAAAATTCCCCCTCCAGACAATTATCTCCCTTTGACCATAGATAGGGCCTGTCTAAATTATCAGAATTCTCTCCCTTTGACCATAGATGGGGCCTGTCTAAACTGCTGTTCAAAGTGATTTGCCGAATCAAAGACCTATGATAACACATGTTAGCATAGGTCTTTGGCTGAATGCAAAGATAAAGAAGGACATAGAAATCAATCCCTAGTAAGTTCATCACTTGTAAATTGATTATGCCTGTTCTGTCTACGTTTAATAAAGGTGGTTGTATATTGGCGTGGCCCTGTCCGTCCGTCCGTCAACATTTTGTTTGTCCGAAGTTTTCTCGGAAAACTATTTGACAGATATTAATGAAACTTCACACAAGTGTTTATTGCATCAAGATCTGAAGCTGAGTCGGTTCATTTGATTTGTCGTTTCAGAGTTATGGCCCTTGCACTTAAAAAATAAGGCAAATATATGCAAAACGTTTGTCCGCTATTTTCTGGGAAAACTATTTAATAGATATTAACCCTTTCCCTGTTCTATGTTTATTTCAAATTTCAGTACCTACTGAATAATCAGGTGGGACATTGTAGCCATTTTAGAAAGTAAAGAAACAGATATATCAAATTCTGTTAGCAAACAGAGCAGACCCTGATCAGACGGCTCCTGTCTGATCTGGGTTTACTCTGTTTGCAAATGTGTGAAAACACATTTATATGAGGGAAAGGGTTAATGAAACTTCACACAAGTGTTTATTGCATCAAACATCTGAAGCTGAGTCGATTCTGAGGTTGATTTGATTTGTCGTTACGGAGTTATGGCCCTTGCACTTAAAAAAAATAAGGCAAATATATGCAAATAGTTTGTCTGCTGTTTTCTGGGAAAACTATTTTACAGATATTAATGAACCTTTACACAAATATTTCATGCATCAAGATCTGAAGCTGAGTTGATTCTGAGGTTCATTTTATTTGTCATTTCGGAGTTATGGCCCTTACACTTAAAAAAAGTAATGCAAATATGAGGATGGCTGTAACTTTTTCATTTTAAATATTTACTTCAATTTTTTTTATATGATATAACCTTAATATGGATTTCACATGTATTGTGGGGGTTTTTATACATCATTTTATTTTAAAGTTAAAGCCCTTGAACTTTATGTCTTTTTTGCTTTGTTGTCGTCATCTTTTAGTTTGTTGTTTTCTGGGGAAACTATTAAAAGGATATTAATGAAACTTCACACAAATGATTTATGCAACAAAATCTGAAGCTGAGTTGATTTTGAGGATCCATGGAGCACTAGGCTACCGTACTCAAGTACTGGTATCACCATGGTTGTGTAAAGTTTCTTTATCACAACCATGTCTCGGCTGGTGAAAGAGTGCTTGATAAGCCCCAGGATACGGTTTGCTTTTCCAACGGCAGAGTTCACATGCTGGTGAAAGTTCAGCTTGCTGTCAATCTGCACACCTGTCAATCTGAACACCTAAGTCTTTCTCCATTTCATTTGTTTCCAATTCTCTGTGATGCCCATTGCTGTCCCGCATGTGCTTGCCGTGCTGTGGGTTATTATGTCCAGAGACATATACATACATGCATGTATATGTCTCTGTTATGTCAGAGATGCATTGCGCCACACTTGCTGGTATTAAATCTCAGGAGTCAATCATTTGACCAATCCGCAAGTCTCTCCATATTGCCTTGTGACCTTTCTCTGTCTTTGTCTGTGGATGCTCTCCTGTATACATTTGTTTCATCTGCAAAGATACCATTTACACTTCTCACGACATTGGGCAAGTCATTTATGAAGATCTGTGACACAAAGTATGAGCCCCAGCACACTTTCCTGTGGTATTCCACGAAGTAGCATTTTTGTGTCATGACAAATTAAAATAATATATAATAAAGATACAAACAGTACAAAAACAGGCAGAGAATGGTCCAGTCCCCACCTTGAGTATATATTCCAAAGACTGGTGCCCATGGTAAAAATATTTGATATTTTAAATAAAATTGAAATCTTACAGAGAGCAGCTGCACTTTATTACATATCCTGAATGATTTCAATTACACCAACAGTGTCTCAAATATGATCAGAATTATCAACTGGAAACTCTTAGACGTTATAAAAAAAAGTATACGTCCCATAGAATTTGTTGATCCCAAGTAGCAACTTTATGTAGAAAAGTATGTTAACCACGTTAACTATCCCTTATACTCAACAACCAATTACCACCCGGACTCCCACCTTTTTTCCAACAAGTGTCTGTCTCAAGTAAGCGGCAACAATTTTGGCAGTAAAGTTGTTAAGCTGAAATTCAAACAGAACTTATCCAATTCAGTTGATACTCTTGCAAATAAAACAAAATGACTGAAGTAGAACATTAATACATTTGTACATTCTACTCACTTAGTTTTTACACGACTATTGCTTGTGGTTTTCTTCTTCCTTTTTGTTATATATCTTTGAATAAAGATTGAATAACTAACATAATATTATTTAACACTTTTTTAGCACCAAACTTAAAACATCACAATCATGTGCCCAGATCGACTCGCGCTGTCATCATGATACACTTTATGTGTCATTTCCAAGTTTCCTGTCTCACATCCGTTCTATTTTTGCCTTTCTGTTCTGTTCTTGTAGTTTCCCTAGATATGTCAGAGATATATACATACATGTATGTATATGTCTCTGGTCGTATAGAAACTCTCTCTGTTGTCGGGATTGTCGCCTTTTTAAAAAGGATCTACTTGTTTCGATTATTGACTGCAATAGGGGTCTAAGTGCAGTGCGGGTTTTAAATAAATTTGCACAGCAAATTCACTTCCGGTTATGGAGAGATGAGAAACCTATTATACGATAAATGTTTTGTTTTACAACAAGATGGTGTCAAATTTCTCGCTGTATCCAGTTGGGATTGAAGAGGTACTTATTGCTTTTGATTGCAATTGTCTATTCTTTAGACTAGTGATAAATAACTTAAATACCTGATTGGTCCGTTCACTCAGTTGCACCCAGTATCTCACATTCACGTGAGTAGGGGACAGATAAAACCTGGAAAGATGCTGTGGTTAGTTATCAGCATTAGCATCTGCAATAGTCGAGAGCAACAGATAAACTCAAATATTAAAATCATCATTTCTCCACCAAATGCTATGTTATGACCACTCTTTAAAATCGCATCGAAGAGACGATTCTAAAGAATGATCACAAAATAGGGTTTGGTGGAGAAATACAAAAGTTATTCTTGAAAATGTTTTTACGCATCTTATCCGGACCTCTGATAGTCTCACCATAATTATATCATACCTTAAAGTGTTAAAACCGCTAGTACCATCTTCAGAATAACTGATATTCAGGTGGACACTGAGTGACTGACGTCAGAGTTTGACAATCAGTTTCATACCAATTGAATTTATTTTAACCCTTCTCTTGCTGAATTTTAAAATACTCTTCTCCTTCTTTACCCATGCCCTGTTGTATAATTACATATATATCATCACTGTGTACAAGTATTTCGCTGTGCAATCACTGCTGTGGAGTGCACTGGTTGCACAATCAATTTCTAAATAGTGCAGACCCTGATGAGACAGCTCCTGCAGGAGCTGTCTCATCTGGGTCTTCACTATTTACAGGTAGGTATATTGACATGAATAGCAAGCGAAGGGTTAATAAAACAGATAATATGAACTAAGGCACTGTCTCAATTGCGTGCTCTAGCATTTATTATGTGTAACTAATATGAAATAAAGCCAAAATCACGACGGCACACTACAAATTAGTTTCATCAATGAGCTGTTAAGACAGCATGCTAATTTTGTGACTGTTGCTGTCTTGCAGGGGGATATCATCCCAAACCGAAAGTAGCTCGATATCAGCATTTAGAGTAAACAAATGTGAACTAACTACGAATCAATGGAAAGGATTAAATTCCAAACTGGATTAATTGTTTTATTAATGTAACATTAACATTGCAATAACAACATTATGAATATTTAATAGCAGAATTTCAAAATGGATTATGGTATGTCATTATGATCATCATTAAGGTATATATGAATATGGGAATTTTTAATAAAAGGCGTTAATGAATAAGAAGGGAAGGGTTAAAATAATTGATATTGCTAGGAGCTTTATGAATATGAGTCCAGATGTATAAATGAATCTACTGTTCTCTTTTAACACAGGACATCATTATCAGGATAAAAGATGTCAACCCTCATATTATGTGTTCACTTTGTTTTGGGTACTACATAGATGCAACAACCATAGTGGAATGTCTCCATACATGTAAGTACTACACAAAAACAGTTTTAACCTTTTACTCTATGGCTATTCATGTCAAAACTGATAAGATCATTAGTATTAATTAACTGAATGTTAATAAATCACTACTAATAAGGGAATTGTTTTATCATGACAGAAACTTTTGAATCAGATGTATATTGTTTTATTATAAGCAAAAAGAGCGACATGGGCCTGCTCTGTTTGCAAAGATGTGTTTATGAATTAAAGGGTTTTAGCATACCCTAGTTACCCTAAATATTCAGACATACAACTTTAGAATATATAGTATAGATATATATAGCTCCTCAAGAAGCAATTTGATCAGGGTCTACACTATCTTCAACTGTGTCAGTCTAATTTATAGTTATCAAAATGATATTGAGCTTAGCAAACCCATGGAACCCAAGAACCATCTGATCTGAGTCTACTCTGTTTGCAAAAGCTCGAAAAAGCATTTATATGCGGGAAAGGGTGAATACTATATACAATGTATAACCCATCTCTTGATTGGTTTGTAAAGCTGAAATAATAGTGTAGCAAATAGTGCAGACACTATTAAACTGTTTCATCAGAGGGATGAATATATATTTAGGATACTTAAGGTATGAGTGGCAGCACTGGCTTCAAGCACATAGGCTTAGAGTCAAAACAATAGTTCAGCAAAGTTTCTCATACATTTTAAATTTAAATTTCTTTTCATTCTTTAACCCATTCCCACATATTGACACCTTTTGACGCTTCTGTAAAAGTCACTTTGTGAAACCATTGTGATAAATAGAGCATTTGCTCCTACAGGAGCAAATGCTCTATTTATCACAGTGGTCTCAAATTACAAAATTTTAAAAAAATTCCTTTTCTCTAGTTTATGCTCCTTTTCGGTAGATTTATTCAAAAAGGTTGGGTCTAAAAATAGCCTAAGTGGGAATGGGTTAATGTGTGAATTTCTCTTCTTTGTTTTTACAGTCTGCAAAAAGTGCATTGTGAAGCATCTACAGGTGAGCAAACACTGTCCAACATGCAACACAAAGATTCACGAGACACAGCCATTCCTCAATCTACGTGCAGACAGAACGCTACAAGACATTGTGTATAAATTGGTTCCTGGACTGTTTGAAAGTAAGAATAACTCTTTAGCATGCTAATCCTTTGATCAGGCAAACTCTGATCTCTATGATTCAAACTTCATGTAATTAGCACTTGGTTTTGATAGAAAAGAAAGTTAACCATTTAGCTGCATATAGAGGTACTTTTTGATGCCTTTGCAAACAGAGTAGACCCAGATCAGACAACTCCTGTAGAAGTCATTTGATCAGAGTTAAACTTTACTGTTTGCTTATATTATAATAATATATATATGATCCTACAGTTTCTACCATGGTAAAAACTTCCCATATTTAAATTGAATTATGTTTTTCCATTGTTTCTAAGGTTCAAACGCTTCATCACATGACTTTTAATGTCAAAATGAATGCACATATTTTCATATGCATTAGATCTAAGCATACAGGTTACACAAACACACAGAAATTAACCATTTACTCCATAAATATGCCTTTGCAAACAGTAGACCCAGATCAGAAAGCTCCTATAGGAGCCATCTAATCAGGGTCTGCTCTGTTTGCTTATGATATAGAAATGATTATACAGTTTCTGCCATTGCCAAGATCCATTTGCTATAGTAATAAGTTAATCTAATTAATATTTATGACTTCATTATTTCATATATGAATATTCATGGAGGAAAGGTTATCCCTTTCCCTCGTATAAACGTGTTTTCACGCACTTGCAAACAGAGTAGACCCAGATCAGACGGCTCCTGTAGGAGCCATCTGATCAGGGTCTATTCTGTTTGCTGGTGGAATTTGAAATATCTGTTTCTTTAGTTTTTAAAATGGCTACAATGTTCCACCTTCTATATTTCATTATAACTATTTTGTTCATGAATATTCAGTAGGTATAGAAATTTGAAATAAACATAGAACAGGGAAAGGGTTAAATTGATAGTTTCTACAATAAATACATATTTTCAATAAAACAAAGCGTTGGTTATGTTAAACTTATGAGGAAGACACTTGAAAATTGCTAACTTCTAACATTTTGGTGTGATTTAAGATGAGCAGAAACGAAGAGAGGAGTTTTACAGATCGCGGGGAGTGATGATGAAAAAGAAAGAGGAAGGTACTGATTAACCTTTGTCACCAACAATAGAACCTCTTTATTCCTTTATCTTTTCAATATTCATGTGAGAAATAATGACATTATGAATATTTATTAGCTGAAGGTTTATAATGTAAACTTCTATTTGATTTGACAAAACAAAAGAATCAGATCTATATCATGTTATAAGCAAAAGAGCGAACCCTGATCAGATGGCTCCTATAGGACCCGTCTGATCCGGGTCTACTCTGTTTGCAAATTTGTGAAAATGTGTTTATATGAAAGAAAGGGTTAACCCTTTACCTCATAGAAATCACATTTTAAACTGAGAAGGCCCAGATTAGGTGGCTCCTAAAGGAGCTACCTGATCAGGGTCTGCTCTGTTTGCTTATGGAACAATTTAAATCTGATTCTACAGTGTCTGCCATGGCCCAAATTCCTGTGCTCATATGTCATTATAGAAATTCAGCTAATAATGATTATAAACCATGATGTCATTATTTCTTTCATAAATATTCATTGAGTAAAATGTGGGAAACGAGTTCAGTTGGCTGTCATTGCAAACAGTGAAGTCCAAGATCAGAGGTCCCCTAGAGGAGAGGTCAGGGTCTGCATTGATTGTTTTCAATATACAGTAAAACCACGCTAATACGACCACTTAAAAGAGGTATAATTCTGGGTGCTAGATGCAGGTGGTAGCTTAATACAGGACAAAAGTTATGCAGAAAGCTCCTAGAGGAGCTTTCTGCATTACTTTTGTCCTGCATTAAGCAACCACCTGCTCATAAAGACACCTATCAGGTCAGGGTCTGCATTGATTGTTTTCAATATATTCTAATATATTATACCCTTTTCATACTGAATGAACACTTCCTTTAAACCATTTCATGTTGAAAATTCAGCGTCCATTCCCTCTGCAAAAGTCACCTGTTGAACCATTTTGATAACTAGAGCATTTGCTCCTATAGGAACAAATGCTCTATTTATCACAATTGTTTCAAACTACAAAATTATAATATTTTCCTTTTCTCTAGTTAATGCTCCTTTTCGGTAGATTTATTCAAAGAACTTGGATCTAAAAATAGCCTATGAGGGAATGGGTTAAGCATCAAAAGAATTACATGGATCAGTGATGTGTTAAAACTTAAAATTCAAAGATGTTTTACTTAGTAACTCCATGTTCACCAAATTTTATTTCATCCAAACATCTATATATATTTATATAGTCAAACTTTATTCGCTTGAGTATCACTGGGCTGACGGCAATGCCTTGCTCAATGTTTTGTTGAAGTCCTGGAAAGAGTTGGTCTTAATTCAATGTAATGTACAATTGTTGGGTCAAATATGGATTGCTCAAGGGGCTAGGTTTGTTCGAGGTATAGGTAGAGGTATAGGTTTATCGCTTAATCTGATGTTTTTAGCAGTGTTGACTCGAGGACACAAATATGTGAAAACTGTATGTTTGAATTCTTGACATATTACCATTATTATATAAACTTTAATTTTTGTATATTTGTCAGAATTGCCATGCATGATTTTCTAAATCTAACTTCTAAAAAATTTTGCTCACTCACTGTGTTATTCTTTTGTAGGAGAGGAGAGTTTGGGACCAAAGCAGTCCACTATACTCAACAACCCAGATGCTCACCAGTATAAGTTTGATGAACAGATCTGTTTGTGCTTAGAAAGATATGGGTTAGTGAACTGTGTGAATTTTAGAGCCGCATTGTACAAACCCTCTGTATTAACCCTTTACCTGATAGAAGCGGCTTTAAGCGAGTTTAATATATTCCTCCGTTTAAGAAAATAGTTCCAATTTTTACAATAATGAACATATAGCATCATAATTAGTTTCTATATTCTAGGAGGTGGTAGCTTAAAGCAGGCTGAAAGTAAAGCAGAATGCGCATTAAGGCGCATTCTGCTTTACTTTCAACCTGCTTTAAGTGGTCACCTGTCTTCAAAACTAGAAATAGGCTATTGGGTAAAGGGTTAAAGTTCTTCACATTGCCTGATGTAACTCAAGCCCAACAGGAGAACTAGATAAACCAATTTAAACCCTTTCTTTCTTATAAATGCTTTTTCATGCCTTTGCAAACAGAGTAAGCTGTCTAGTCTGGGTCTACTCTGTTTGCAAAAGACATATTTATGGAATATAGTATTTAGATATAACATAATCTGACAAGCTTTGTGTGGGTATAAATCACATTCAGTGATCATTCTGGTCTTACCCAATCTTGCAGACAGTAAAGACTGTTTCAGACTCTTGGTCTAAAGTGTTGATTTTGGTCTGAATCTGTTCTATTTGCAGTTACATGAAGATGATCTTTCTTTGGACCAAAACCAAAGTTATATATACTTTCTGTAATATGTATAGATTGCTCACTCTCTCTCCATTATTTCAGTGTCCAGCATGTTGAGTTGCCCACAATGACATACAAGCTAAAGTCAATGGAGAAAAAGTTTATCCGCTGCTCAATACGGGTGCTGGTGGCTCACCTGATGGCTGTCATTAGAAAAAAGCTAGATGTACCTGCTGAATTAGACGTGAGTGGATGTGATGTGGTACACTGATATAGAGATAATGCTTTAACCCTTTCCTTCATATAAACGTCTTGTCACACATTTGCAAACAGAGAAGACCTAGATCAGACGGCTCCTGTAGAAGCTGTCTGATCAGAGTCTGCTCTATTTGATAATGGAATTTTATAACGCTGATTTTACAGTTTACACCATGGTGAAAAAAAATCCATTTTCAATGTTAAATTGTATTGATTCTGTCAATAAATATTATCTTGAATAATTGTTAAAAAGGGAAAGGGCTAAAGGTTTTTTAAACCTCTACCTGATGATTATTATGTAAGAAATATTAACCCTTTCCTCCATAAAAATGCCTTTCTACGCCTCTGCAAAAGTCACCTGTTGAAACCATTGTGATAAATAGAGCATTTGCTCCTGTAGGAGCAAATGCTCTATTTATCACAATGGTTTCAAACGACAAAATTCTAAAAATGTTCCTTTTCTCTAGTTAATGCTCCTTTTCAGTAGATTCATTCAAAGAGGTTGGGTCTAAAAATAGCCTATGGAGGAAAGGGTTAACATTGTGAATATTAATGAGATTAGTCTGAACACCAGAATTGTTTGGTTATGACAGGAACTGGAGAAAAGATCCTTTGCTGAAAATAAATCTGCTCTTACTCCGATCTGCTGAAATTTTTACTTTTAAAGCTTTCGAGGAACTACATGTGCAGGCAAAACATCAAACAGCTTGGACATTGAGTCATCTGGATCAAAGCTGTTTGCTTGTTTGTATTGAGTTTGTTTTTTGTCACATTAACAGTATTTCAGTCATATCATGACGTCCAGCTAATAACAGGTGGAGGAAGACCCCAGAGGTTCTTCTGTGCATGGAACAAATTACAGTTTCATGTACAGAAAACACCTGGATAGAACCACAGGCCTACTGCAAGTCAACTGGAAGGCTTCGTCACATGAAAAATCCAAATTCTCAGACTGGGATTCGAACCCCAGCGGTGAAGGGACATAGTGATTGTCAGTTTAAGACCATAGCCACTCGACCACGGATGCCCCGCTACAAGCTGTTTGCAAATGACAGAGAAGTGACACTTAGCACTAGGAAAAAAGAGACAGCTACTACATGTACTCTACAAACCACAGGTGCTAGGCGTGTGGCCATTTCACAAATACTGCTTATAAATACCTTCAAATACGTTTAGACATCATAACTTGACATTATAAAAAAAAGAAAAAAAAATGATATTTTTTTTTTTTTTTCGTATAGTATATTACTATATAAAGGTATGTAACTAAATGGTCCAAAGTGGCAGAAAAAATGCACAAACTACATTCCGCGTCTTGTTATGACGTCAATTTCCGCTCGATTTCAATCAAATATGAGTCAATGCACGCAGAAATGTCCAGTCTTTCAAATACACACCATTGATTGCCGATCATAAGCCGAAAAATTACTATTTTGAGACGATAAACTCCAGCTTAGATTTAGTCGACCGAGTCACTACCGACACATACATGCACATTTTCACCACTGATGACATCGAAAGTCACACTAGATCTCATAATATGGTCCGTTTTCCACTCTCATTCAATAAAACTAACATAACCATTAAACTTACTGTCGATGTCAACCTCAAAGTTACTACCGGTTCTACGAAACTGAAGAGTTTTCGAAACAACCCGCGGCTGTCAACATTCGGCCAGCCATGATTTTCGTGACCCGGAAATGCTTGAAGCGAAGAAGCGACTGGTGCCCGGCAGACCATTTGACTACTATGAAGCAGGTAACAAGTGCCCGGTAAACATGATTACTGGTGCCCGGTGTCTGTATAAAACACCCTGTTAACCCTTTCCCTCCTATAAACACCTTTTCACGCATATGAAAACAGTGTAGACCCAAATCAGATAGCTCGTAGAAGACCAGGATCTTATCTATTTGTGTCATGATATATAGATATAATTCTATACCATTCATCGAAGCAAACATGCCCTTGAAAATGATAAAAATTAATCTAATAAATATTCATGGTGTTACTTTTTCTTACATAATTATTGAACAGGGAAAGGTAAACTGGAAAATAAAATGCAGTTGACGTATACATTTTTCAGTCATGTGCTGGGCACTATATATGAAAAATAAATTAACACATATATTAGAAAGCAAACGATTATAAAATAATCAGTATAATTACCAAGTAACTATAGTAATTGTTCCTAATATATATATATGAAATGAAGGCTGTCATTAAATTTGAAATAGAGCTAGTTCTTTCTTTTTTTCAGTCTTATTAGAATAGAAAATCTAAATTTTGGGCGAACATAATCAGCAGTTTACAGGGCACGTGTTACCTGCTTTATAGTAGTCAAATGGTCTGCCGGGTACCAGTCGCTTCTTCGCTTCAAGCATTTCCGGGTCACGAAAAATCATGGCTGGCCGAATGTTGACAGCCGCGGGTTGTTTCGAAAACTCTTCAGTTTCGTAGAACCGGTAGTAACTTTGAGGTTGACATCGATAGTAAGTTTAATGGTTATGTTAGTTTTATTGAATGAGAGTGGAAAACGGACCATATTATGAGATCTAGTGTGACTTTCGATGTCATCAGTGGTGAAAATGTGCATGTATGTGTCGGTAGTGACTCGGTCGACTAAATCTAAGCTGGAGTTTATCGTCTCAAAACAGTAATTTTTCGGCTTATGATCGGCAATCAATGGTGTGTATTTGAAAGACTGGACATTTCTGCGTGCATTGACTCATATTTGATTGAAATCGAGCGGAAATTGACGTCGTAACAAGACGCTGAATGTAGATGGTGCATTTTTTCTGCCACTTTGGACCATTTAGTTACATACCTTTATATAGTAATATAATATACGAAAAAAAAAAAAAATTCATTTTTTTTCTTTTTTTTATAATGTCAAGTTATGATGTCTAAACGTATTTGAAGGTATTTATAAGCAGTATTTGTGAAATGGCCACACGCCTAGCACCTGTGCTACAAACCAGTAGGGTAACCCTTTCCTTCATGCATTAGAAAACAGAGTAGACCCAGATCAGACGGCTCCTATAGGAGCCGTCTGATCATGGTCTGCTCTGTTTGCTTATGACATGATACAGATCTGATTCTACAGTTTCTTTCAGAGCAAAAAGTTCCCTTGAAAAAATTACATTATGAAAATTCAGCTTATGAAAGTTCAGCTAATAAATATTTATGATGTCATTAGTTCTTGCATGAATATTGCTCAGGGAAAGGGTTAACTGGTTTGACAAAATGTGTGACACTCTGGTTACATTATTCAATAGAAATAAAAGAATAAAGTCACTTGACAGTTTTCTTAATACAATTATGTAACTGCTTATAAATGTTAAAGAATGCATTTTCAACAGTTTTGAATTGAGCTTGTGATTTTTTGTTCACCACTTTATTGTTCATCTGATATGCAACAGATCCAGGTTTTGTGTGGGAGTACACTACTGGATGATGAGGTGTCCATGAAGCAGATCTACCTGATGTATTGGTATGATAAGGTAAATGTCTACATTATATGGTACACTGTGACATTAGTGAGTACTGTTACATTGTGTGTCATTTAACCCTTTCCCTCATATAAACATGTTTTCACGCATTTGCAAACAGAGTAGACCCAGATCAGACCGCTCCTAGAGGAGCCGTCTGATCAGGGTCTACTCTGTTTGCTAATGGAATTTGAAAGGTCTGTTTCTGTACTTTCTAAAATGGTTACAATGTTCTACCTTCCTTATTTCATTATAACTATTTTGTCCATGAATATTCAGTAGGTTTTGAGATTTGGAATAAACATAGAACCAGGAAAGGGTTAAAATTCTTTAGCATATTTAATTATTTCTTACAGAATGAAGTTTGTAGATAAACACTGATTGTTCATTTGGCTCTTCAGCATTCAAATAGTTAATTATTTAACTGGTACAGATGCATTTTTCCCCTTTACAGAGTAGACCCAGGTCAGATTTTTCCTTTAGAAGCTCTGCTCAGGCTGTGCTCTGTTTGCTGATGAAATGATGTAGATCTGTCTCTGCAGTTTCTGCCATGGCGAAAAAGTCCCGTTTTCATTTGCCATTATGAAAATTCATCTGATTAACTGTGTTCTATGTTTATGCCAAATTTCATTACATACTTAATATTCATAGAAAAAATACATGTAGTTATAATGAAGTATGGAAGGTGGAACAACATTTTAGCCATTTTAGAAAGCAAAGAAACAGATCTATTAAATTCCATTAGCAAACAGAGCAGACCCTGATCAGACAGCCCCTATAGTAGCCGTCTGATCTGGGTCTACTGTTTGCAAATCCGTGAAAACAAGTTTATATGAGGGAAAGGATTAATAGTCATGATATCATTATTTCTTAAATGAATATTCATGAGGTAAAAAGTTAAACTGCATCTAGCTCTAACATATTAATAAGGGATACATGATCATATATTGCACAAGTAATGCACTAATGATTTTACATTGAGATGTTAAGCATCCATTTACCTTGAACACTCTTCTTAATCCATTCCCTCATGGGCTATTTTTAGACCTAAGCTCTTTGAATAAATCTACTGAAAAGGAGCATTTACTACTGTAGAGAGAAGAATTATTTTAGCATTGTGTAGTTTTGAAACCATTGTGATTTACAGAGCATTTGCTCCTATGGGGCAAATGCTTTATTTGTCATAATGGTTTCAAAAAGTGACTTACACAGAGGCGTCAATATGAGGGAATTGGTTAAACCTTTACTACAAAGATATACCTTTTAATGCCTTTGCCATCAAGGTAGACCCAGATCAGACAGCTGTCTTTGCTTATGGAATTAGGGCTGATTCTACAGCTTCTCCAGTATTACCGGTATTCATATTTTATTTCTTTTTAGCCAAGTCCAGTGATGTTATTCTACAGACTTCACCAACCAGGATGAAACCGGACATCAACATCTAGAGTGAAAGAGATATTAAAAGAATTTTATACTTCCAATATGAAACTAAAACTTAAAGAGAACAAAATACACAGAAGATATTTTAACTGCAATGTTTATGGCATATTACATTACATTTGCTTTTTCATATTTTGATAAATGTACTAGCCAAGCATTTAACCCTTTACCCGATATAAGGGTCTTTTCATGCCTTTGCAAACAGAGTAGATCCAAACCAGACATCTCCTGTAGGAGCCGTCTGATAAGGGGCTGCTCTGTTTGCTTATGAAAGATATGATTCTTCTGTTTCTCCTATGGTTAAATTGTGTCTTGTTTATATTGCCATTATAAAAAAACTCAGCTAATTAATATAAATACATTCATTAAGTCTTAATACATATTCATGAGATAACGGGTTATTCACCCTACTTCTGGCATTTAATCCTTTCCTTCATTTAAACGATTTTTCCCTGTTCTATATTTAGACCAAATTTCAATACCTACTGAATATTCATTGCAAATATGATATATTGAAGGCGGAACACTGTAGTCATTTTAGAGTCTAAAGAAACAACAAGATCTATCAAATTCTATAAGCAAACAGAGCAGACCCTGATCAGACAGATCCTCTAGGATCTGGGTCTTCTCTGTTTGCAAATGCATGATAAGGCTTTTATACGAGGGAAACAGTTAAATGTTACATAATGGGAAGTAATAAAGAATAGGAAACTGAGACTTGCCTTACAAAACAGAGAAAGAGGGTAAGAAACTCGGATAAATTTAACGCTTTTCCTGATGAATATGAAATAATGATATCATGAGTATTTTAGTTGGATTTTTATAACGGCATATGAACACAGTTTTTGACCATAGCAGATCCTGTAGAGATGAATCATATTTTCAGTATTAAAGCAAATACAGCAGATCCTATTCAGGAGGCTCCTACAGGAGCCATCTGATCTGGGTCTACTCTGTTTGCAAATCAAGTAGAGTTAACAGGATCAGTTTTCACTTTGAATTTCTATCTTAATGGAAACATACATGTATTTAAGTGAAGCTTTTATAATTATTATTAACCCTTTACTCCATGAATATTTATGGAAGAAATTATGACATTATGAATATTAATTTGATTTATTTTTAAAATGTCATATTGACTCATGAAATGCGTGCTAAAGCACAAACTGTAGAATCAAGATAATTAATATATCATTACATAATCAAATAGATCAGACCCTATACAGATGGCTCCTATATGAGCCGTCTGATCTCATCTGGGTCTACTCTGCTTGCAAAGGCATAAAAATGCGTATTTAAGGAGTAAAGGGTTAAAGTACACATTTGCTCAATTTAACATGATACTTATATCATCTTTAAATGCTGTAACATGCTACATGTACTGTATAAATTATCATTGTCTTGTTTGTATTTGTGATGTCATATGTACTTCAATCCTCGGCGAGCTGGAGTATCTGTCTACTTTGTAGATATGTAGAAGCTGGTATTTTATTACTGTTACAACTGAAAGATTATTTGTGAGGTAATAATGTGCTTTGAAGCAAACCATATAGAAAAAATAAAATAGCGTGTGCACTTCCACATGACCTTTTACTCTGTTGAGACGCCTTTTGTCACTTTTACAAACAGAGTAGACACAGATTAGACGACTCCTGTAGGAGCCGTCTAATCAGGGTCAGCTCTGTTTGCTTATGAAATTGTAAAGATCTGATTCTGGAGTTTCTGCCATGGCCAAAAATTCTTCAATTGATATGTAGTTTTACAAATCAAGTTAATTCAAATTCGTACATTCATTATTTCTAACATGAATATTCATGGGGTAAAGGGTTAAAGGTTTTGTAAGCTGTCATCTTCTAACATGTGGAATGGTTCAGTGTCCATTCAGTGTGAAAAAGTTTACTTTATGAGAGGATTTTACTTAGCCTCCCAATTTGGGTCTACACTGTTTGCAAATTTCAGTACTGGTCCCAAAGGGCTAAATATTTGTGAAGCAATTATTGTTTATCATTTGTTCAGTTAGTGAGGAATGGTTTTATTTATTTGAAGTGTTAACCCTTTACTTCATGAATATTCATTTAAGAAATAATTACATCATGTATATTAATTAGATAAATTTTTATAAGGCATTTGAACACAGGAATTTTGACTGGCAGAAACTGTAGAATAAGATCTATAATATTCCATAAGCTAATGGGGCAGACCTGATCAGACGGCTCCTGCAGGAGCCTTCTGAATTGGGTCTGCTCTGTGTGCAAAAGTTTCAAAAGGCATATATTTGAAGCAAAGGGTTTATATGATATAAATCTTTACATGCTAATAAGTAAGTTACTGTTTACAAAATTGTCATCTGCTCCTCAAAGTTAAATTTTCTTCCATTTTCTCATGATTTTCTTACATAGAATGTCAAACCCTTTTGGTCCAGGTGAGATGCCATGTTACTGTTGTGTCTCATGTGGATCTAAACTGTTTGCATGGACAACACAGATTTGCCTCTAACATGCAGAGTTCAGTAACTAGCTATGTATACCTAAAACATATTTTTGTGCATAGTAAAATGCTTACCATTTTCTTTTAACCCATTCCCCCATAGGCTATTTTAAGATCCAACCTCTTTGAATAAATCTACAGAAAATGAGCATTTAATAAAAGAGAAAAGGAATTTTTTTAGAATTTTGTAGTTTTTAAATCATTGTGATGAATAGAGCATTTGCTTCTATGGAGCAAATGCTAGATATTTATCACAATGGTTTCACAAAGTGACTTTTACAGAGACATCAAAAGGCGTCAATATGAGGGAATGGGTTAAGAAATATTTATATGGTAACTTTCCATGAATATTTTAGTATTGTCTGTACATGTATATGGTTTTATTGAGTGCTTTGTTGTTAGTTTACTTGTTTCATCATGCATGTTATATCCGATCATCTTGGTATTACTGTTGTAAGGAGCTGCAAATCATCAACTATGGTGTCAATGCTGGAAAAGCCTTCAAAGATTTAGTAACATATCTGCTGGAAAATGTCTCTGATTATACAATGCCAAAAAGTAATCTTAGTTACCTAAATATCCTGGAAAATGTACTGAATGTTATAAGAAGGGATGATTCATGGTTTAATTTCACACTCCAGTACACATGTGTGATGTCTAGGATACTGAAGTATGAAAGCCATCACATCATCAAAAGTTGGCATTTGGAAAGGTAGTTTACATCAGAGGTCTAGGAAAGATGTGTAAATTCAAACATTTTCAAGATTAACTTCTTTATTTCTCCACCAAACCCTATGTTGTGACCACTCCTTAGAATCATTTCTTCGAGAAGATTCTAAAGAGTGGTCACAACATAGGGCTTGGTTGAGAATTGACGATCTTATTACTTGATTATGCACATTAATCTGTTGCTCTGTTACATATTGAACTACAGATGTATTCGGCGCTTTGGGAGCAATACCTTAGGTTTGCATGTCTTTGGTTTCTCTAATAATACAATGGAGTTCACCCAATTTGTGGGTTCAGTGATCTCATGATTATGCCAACATTGACCATGTGTTCTTTAGACGGAATTTGGGAGTTTCAGGATACCAACACTGGAGTTTTAGATACTCTTATGTTGCGGCAAACAGGCAATTTCCATTATCCTGGATGTGTTTTCTGTCAAGCTAGTTGCTAGATAACAGATTGTCCAAATGTCTTGAATGGAATCCTTGTAGCAAAGTTTGAAGTTTTGCTTTTTTTTAAGCTTATATGTTTTGCCCTTGTATCTTTACAGTCAGTTTCAACAGTCATCTGTCAGATGTTCTGTGTAATTATCTTCACTTTATTTTTGCTTTCTTGCTTTTGTCTTCTTTATTTTGATATGTTTAACGTGTTTCTTCCAGTTGGTATCTCTTTTTGTTCTATAAGTGGTGTGTTATCTGAAGCTGAGCCATCATCTGGTAGCTGCTGCTGCTTCTTTCAACATTCTCATAAGGTTCAATGTCGTCAATTTAACTCCCAGATAAAAGGAGTGCTGTAACTCTATATAACTACATCTAACCCTATGTTGGTATTCTTGAGACTCAGTTCATGAAAGGCAATTTTAATAAGCCTCCTTAATATAAGGTTTAGAAGTACTTATTCTAATGATTTATAAACATATGTAAAATACTGTTCTTCAACAGACATAAAATGTTTTGCATTTTCACCTATTTTCATACATGTACATCCAACATCAATGCCCACAGAATCGAGGAAATTCAGAAAAGATTTGTATTTGGAAGAAGCAATATCTTCCTTGGCCACACAGTTTAAAAGGCTTCAGTGAATCAGGTTACTTACCAAGTGCTTTCTCACACAATGAGTTCATAAATGTATTTTCACGTTGTCGTCCAGGTAACTGTTTATTAGCTGTTCATTGTCCGATGAGCCTAGACTGATGTCATCATGGTCAGGGGAAATCCGAGATTGTTTTGCAGGACTGGCTCTGGATTGGACAGCTGTGCCACTGCACAATGAATCCAAATCTTGTTGCATTTATAGTGGTAGTGATAGTCTCCAGCGATTCAGCAAGCTGAATTGTACTATTGCCCATACTTTGTATATATCCAGGGAGTTGAGATTGCTCTCCAACTGTGTCATTTCTGCTCTTGTCTAGTGCCAACTTAAGACTGGAAATATAGAGTGGAGTTTCGTGAGTTCATGACCATTCATGTATGATTATGCGATAAGCATCCACGGTAACAATCCTTTTAATATAACAGTATCCAAGTACAATGTATAATTGTTCCTGACATTTTCCATATCCGAGTCGCCAATGGACATGCATCCATTCAAAAACTGGCACAAAATACCCCTATAGGTAGAAATCTGTGAAATGTGGTATCCATTTCAGCAAGATTTGTGTATTGAAAAAACACTTTCTGTGTCATGCTTGCGAAATGTTGTAGCCACTTCTACACGAAGTAGGCATGGGTTTCTATGCGAACGACATAGATGGTGCTAGGCACTTGAGAACTTCATATCGATTCTCGGGGGTAAAAACGGAAAATGATGATGGCAGAATTTTAAAATAATGCGTAGAACTGATACACTTATATATTAAGATAGATAAGTGAAAATAAAATATTCTACCGGTTCTGGATCATCCATTGAAATACGTCCAAATCATATAATCAAGTGTTATATAACTAGCACATAGAATGAGTTTGTGACTGATAGAAAAATATGTCTACCATAACTGTTACAGCTGTAGCCTTGTTAATGTCTATCCATACTGCTGACAGCTTGTGTCCTTAATCTGTGTTCAACTGACAATGGCTTGGCCCCTCACCACTGTGGGTTCGAATCCCCATCTGGGCATTTGGATTTTCATTTTTCTTCAGATTCAAACCAAACCAAACCTTAATCTACGAGGCCCTAAAGGGGGTTTATGTGTTGGATGACTTCTCTTATCTCCGGGTTAGAACAACAGGTTAAGATTCTGTTATCAGTAACACGTGTAAAAACACTTTAGAATATATATGACGTATGACGTCTAACTGGGGAAAACCGATGTTTACATGTAATTAAAAGGGCAAAAATAGATCTAGATCTACACTGTTTGGTTATGTGAGAAAAAGATTCTGATGCTCGTCTTTTATGATCACAAAGGCTCGCTTCGCTAAATAACATTTTCTAAGGCTGGTTAAGGAACCTGTGATCTTAAAAGACAACTCGCAACAGATCCTCTATATCTTACATAAATACTAGTGAATTAACCCATTCCCTCCTTCGGACACCTTTTGAAACCTCTGTAAAAGGCATTTGTATGAAGGAAAGGGTTAATCACCTTTTTGATTTTGCAGCATATATTCCTTAGCGCAACAGTAATACCATAACCCTTTCCTCCATAGGCTATTTTTAGACCCAGCCACTTTGAATGAATCTACCCAAAAGGAGCATTTACTAGAGAAAAGTAAAATTTTAGAATTTTGTAGTTTGAAACAATTATGATAAATAGAGCATTTGCTCCTATAGGAGCAAATGCTCTATTTATCACAATGGTTTCATAAAGTGACTTTTACAGAGGCGTATTTATGGAGGAAAGGGTTAATATAAGATCTGCATACGGCCCATACCATTTTGAAAATGGCATTTTTTAAACATTGTTATTTTGTTATATATTGTTTTACATTGTGCTATAAGAAAATACAGAGTCATTGTTACTTGTTAATCTGAGAAATAAATATGAAAATCTATATCATAAAGTGTTTATTTATTGCAGTTCCTACAAACTAACACAAAATCTACTTCACAACAGCAGGTTTTAAGTGCTTGTGTGTCGCCCCATACTTCATTCTCAATGTTTATGATATTTTCTTGTTAATTTCAATGCTTTCAGTTGTGAAAATTGAATAGAGCTTAAGCATGTGTAAGGAGGCATGAGTAGTGTTGCCTTCATAGGCTATTTTTAGACCCAACCTCTTTGAATAAATCTACCGAAAAGGAGCATTTACCAGAGAAAAGGAAATTTTTTAGAAACCATTTTGATAAATGGAGCATTTGTTCGTATGGAGTAATTTCTCTATTAATCACAATGGTTTCAAAAGTTGACTTACAGAGGCATCAAAAGATGTAAATATAAGGAAAGACCCAACCTCTTTCAATAAATCTACTGGAAAGGAGTATATACCAGAGAAAAGGAAAATTTTAGGATTGTGTAGTTTTGAAACCATTGTGATAAATAGAGCATCCTATTTATCAAGATGAATTCAGAAAATGACTTATAGAGGCATCAATGAGGAAATGGGTTTAACCCTTTCCCTGTTCTATATTTAGGCAAATTTTGAGTACCTACTGAATATTCATTAACAAATTTGTTATAAAGAATTCTTGAAGGTGGAACATTGTAGACATTTTAGAAAGTAAAGAAACAGATCTATCAAATTCTAATAGCAAACAGAGTAGACCCTGATCAGACGGCTCCTCTAGGAGCCGTCTGATCTGGGTCTACTCTGTTTGCAAATGCGTGAAAACACGTTTATATGAGGGAAAGGGTTAAGTAACTGCTCATGAACAGACTCGATAATACCAAGTCTGCAATTTTTTTCTGTTCATATTGCTGCTTTTGCTTTCAAAGGATTTATTTGCGATAACTCGTGCTGAGATGTCTAGTTACTCAAAATTGGAATCAAAACTGTTAGCAATGTTTTTTACAAATTTACCTATGGTGGCAGAAGTTGCAATCTGACCAGCCCTTTTTATGCTGAATAAATCTTAAATGAGGGCCATTAGGCCCTGAAGCACTCACTCGAGATAACCCCCGGGGCAAGGACATTTTTGACCCAGAAGTCATCATTTGTACAAACTTGGTAGAGAACCACATGGCAAAGCAGCATGCCATTAATTAAAGGTCTAAGCCTTATTGTTTCAGAGAAAAATAATATTTTATATTTTGCCCATGAAAAACTGATAAGCCCCAAGGCAGGGCCAAGTTTCACCCAGATATCCTAAGCTGAACATTCTTGGCAGAGGACCACAAGGCAAAGCTACATATTTGTAGAGGACCATTAGATCATGTTACATACCAAACATCAAAGGTCTAGACTAGGCCTTACAGTTTTAGAACAAGATTTTTAAAGATTTTCCTATGAAAAACTTATAACCATTGTGATAAATAAAGCATTTGCTCCTATAGGAGCAAAAGCTCTATTTATCACAAAGGTTTCAAACTACAAAATTCTAAAATTTTCCTTTTCTTTAGTTAATGCTCCTTTTCGGTAGATTTATTAAGAGGTTGTATCTAAAAATAGCCTATGAGGTAATGGGTTAAACTGTTTACAAAAGGTACCCACACATTTGCTCATTAAACTGTTAATGAAAGGTTACCACAAAGTTTCTCACCAAACTGTTAAACAAAAAGGTTACCAAAAATTTACTCATTAAACTGTTAACAAAAGTTTACCACAAATTTACACTAAACCATTAACAAAGGGTTACCACAAATTTGCTAATTAAACTGTTAACAAAAGGTTACCACAAATTTGCTAATAAAACTGGTAAATGAAAGGTAACCACAAAGTTTCTCATCAAACTGTTAAACAACTAGAAATGTGTCCACTTCACACTTTTTGTCACAGAAAGTAAGGGTCCCGACAAGATATTTTTAAAGTCATTTTTTTTTCAAATAAAGAGCTATAACTCCTAAACGACTGAAGCAATTTACATGGCTATCAAACTTGACCAAGATATAATGGCAACAAACATGTGTGTAATGTTTGGTGCGGATTGGACAAATACTTTCCAAGAAGTAGTCCGGACAAGATATCTTCTAAGTCATTTTTGCAAATAAAGGGCAGCAACTCCTAAACGACTGAAGCGATTTACATGGCTATTGAACTTGACCCAAGATATCATGGCCACAAACATTGTGACATGTGTGTAAAGTTTGGTGTGGATTGGACAAATACTTTCCAAGAAAGAGCCTAGACAAATTCTAGATGTGCGTACGGACAAGGGCAACCCTATATGCCACCACTATGTGGGGGCATAAAAGGTTACCACAAATTTACCGGTACTCATTAAACTGTTAACAAAAGTTTACCACAGATACCAATGGTGTGGAATAGGTTGACTATACTGCATTAACACTTTCAGTCAAACAAACTTTTCATACTTCTGCAAAAAGTGTAGGAAATGCCTGAACAGGGTCTGCTCTCTTTGCTTATGAAATTACGTGTATATTTTTATATACCCTTGTAAATATTATAGTCAGATATGTTGTAATTTCATAAACAAACAGAGTAGACTGACCAGAAGGCTCCCACAGGAGCCATCTGATTTGGGTCTAGTCTGCTTGTTAACAGTTTGAAAAAGCATATGTATGTGGGAAAGGGTTAGGTCAAACGTATTCTGTTTTTGTGTCCTGCTTTAGCAGAATGACGGGGATCAATTTTCTATTGTCTAGCCATCTGTCCTACCTACCTAAGGTAAACAATTAATGCATGGATGTCGAATAAACAAGTCAAAACAATATTTATCTAACCCAATTTTAATCATGATATTGAGTACAATGTTTATAGATTGCATCAATTAATGCGTTACTCTATGAATATGTACAAGTTAAACTCCACCATCTTGGCATATTTGATACTGGGGTAGGTACAGATTCGGTATTATTTCTATGGAAGGCAAAATAAAATTCATGTTCAAACGATGCAGACCCTGATCACAGAGTTCCTATCTATAGGAGCTGTCTTACCTGGGTCTATACTGTTTGCAAAAATGAATAGAAAAGTGTATCTATGGAGTAAGGCCTTAATAATTCCAACAGTACAATTATTTGCCTGAATGTACTCACTTTATACAAATTACAATGCTTACAACATAAATACTGCCACCTTATACCTTATCCTAATCATTAGCCTAGAAATTTAACCAAACTTTAAAACAAATTTAAACTCTTGGTCAGTCAGTTATCATGCTTTTCACACTTTATTACATGAATATTCATGTAATAGATACTGACACCATCAATATTTATTAGCTGACATTTATAACTGTATATGAAAACAGGATTTTGGCTTTTGCAGAAACTGTAGAATCCTTTCTATATAATTCCATAAGCAAACAGAGCAGACCCTGATCAGATGGCTCCTATAGGAGCCGTCTGATCTGGGTCTACTCTGTTTGCAAAGGCATTGAACAAAGCGTACTTGTGGAGTAACGGGTTAATTATGAGTCATCCTACAGAAGCTGTCTGTTCTGGGTCTATTCTGTTTGCAATGGTGTTGCTATCAAGGAAAGGGAAATGGGGTAACATATTGGCTGTCAGCACAAATATTTTTAAATTTGGTTTGTATCATTGAGACCAGACTTCGAACACTGTGAAGTGACCAATCGCATTGTTAGGAAAGCATTTAGTTCTTCTACACTCTTGTAACAAATTTGTGATTACATTTGCAAACAGTTTTGATCCACATGAGATGCTGAATGGGGCAGTGTCTCATTAGGGGTCCATCCTGTTTGATACTGACTTTATTTCTAATAATAAATGAATATTTACTTTTAGAACTGCAGCAGCCTTATTGCAGATGTCATAACTTGCTTGTAAAAAGCTTGAAAAACATGAATTAATCATTAACAGAAATGTCTTTTCACACCTTTCCAACCAGAGGAGCTGTCTGAATTGGGTTTGTTCCATTTGCTTATAGAATCAAATAGATCTGATTCTGCAGTTTCTGCCATGGCCAAACAATTCTGTAATATTGTTCATATACCATTATAAAAATTCAGCTAAAAATTATGCACGATGTCATTATTTGTCATACGATTATTCATGAGGTAAAGGGTTAACCCTTTCCTCCATAAATACGCCATTCTACGCCTCTGTAGAAATCACCTGTTGAAACCATTGTGATAAATAGAGCATTTGCTCCTATAGGAGCAAATGCTCTATTTATCACAATGGTTTCAAACTACTAAATTCTAAAATGTTCCTTTTCTCTAGTTAATGCTCCTTTTCGGTAGATTTATTTCAAAGTGGTTGGATCTAAAATAGCCTATGAGGGAATGGGTTAATACACAATTCCCTATGTCAGTCTCAAAGACAGGGCTCCAAGCAAGAAGAAAAAGCTTAACTCTTTACCTACATGAAAATTCATTACAGAATCTATGACTTCATGAATATTCATTAACTGAATTTTTATAACAGTCAATGAAGACAAGAATTTGGGCTATGGCAGAAACTGTAAAATCAATTCTATATTATTTCATAAGCAAAGCGAGAAGACTCCGGTCAGTCTGATCTCCTGCAAGGAGCCTTCTGATCTGAGTCCACTCTGTTTGCAAAGGTGTCATAAAGGCACCAATATCAGGCAAAAGGGTTAATATTTTGCAAAATCATCCTCATATCTTCAACATGCCTATAGATGATTCTAAAGAGTTGTCACAACTTGTGTTTTGGTGGAGAAATAAAGAAATACTTTCCTTATCTAGAGCTCTGGCAATTTAACCATTTACCCTTGCTCCCTGAAACAATGTCAGAAACAATGACATCATGTACATTTTTATTAATTAGCTGATTTTTTTTAAAGAAATGAACACGGGAAATATTTTCCAAGGGCAGAAACTGTAGAATCAGACTTGTATTATTTCATTTAACCCATTCCCTCATAGGCTATTTTTAGATCCAACCTCTTTGAAATAATCTACAAAAAAAGAGCATTAGCTTGAGAAAAGATTTTTTTTAGAATTTTGTAGTTCTGAAATCATTGTGATAAATAGAGCATTTGCTCCTTAGGACCAAATGCTCTATTTATCACAATGGTTTCAAAAATGATTTTTACAGAGGCGTAGAAAGGCGTATTTTTTGGAGGAAAGGGTTAAGCAAATAGAGCTGACCCTAATCGGAAGGCTCCTACAAGAGCTGTCTGGTCTGGGTCTACTCTGTTAGCTAAGGCATTAAAAGACATATTTATGGAGTACAGGAATAACCTTCATAACTAGGGAAGAAACTTCGGCAGCTCTGGGTAGTTTCTCATTGCTGTCCTTTTCTGATACGGAGCATATGGATCATCTGGATAGTGACGCTTCTTCTTCCAGAACTGCGTCGTCATTCTGTCCAACAATTTACTCTGTTGCTTATTGCAAAACACATGGTATTTTGATCGATCTAAGATCCAGTCAGGCTTGCGCCATCTGTGCTTGTGTCTTCCGGCCCGCGGCCTGATGTATATGCCCCAATGAAGTCTGTAGAATCTTCCGATTACAGCTTTCACGGGTTTGGGTTTGCCTTGGCCTCTACTGTAGCGGATTTTAGTTCTGACACAGTTCATGAATGGTTGGCATGCCTTCAACAGAGAACTGAAAAAAAGGTACAATGTAATGTTGAAAAATATTTTTCTAAGAAGGTTGTTGAAAATTACTATATGTCTAAAATTTGTTGAACCCTTTACTCCAAAATACACATTTCTAAACAGAGTAGACCCAGATCAGACAGCTCCTAAAAAAGCTGTCTGACCAGGGTCTGCTCTGTCTGCTCCTATGATAAAGATAGGATTCTACAGGTCAAAATTTCATGTGTTCATATCGAGGGCTTGGTGTAAAACTATTCTAACTCCTTCACAAAGTGAAGGAGTTAGAATAGTTTTGCACCAAGCCCTCGATATGCTATTGTAACATTTAATCTAATATGTAAACATTCATGACATTGCTTACAAATTATTTTAGCAAACAGAGCAGACCCTGATCAGACGGCTCCTAATGAGTTTTGTAGTTTGAAACCATTGTGATAAATAGAGAATTAAATTTTGCTCCTAAGGAGCAAATGCTCTATTTATCACATTGGTTTCACAAAGTGACTTTTACAGAGTCGTCAAAAGTCGTCAATATGAGGGAATGGGTTAATATCAATGCTAGTCAGATGCTCAAAACTTAATATTTATCTACTCAAGTAAGAAATAATGACATTATGAATATTGATTAGCTGAAGTTTTATAATAACAAATGAACACAAGAATCCTTTCTTGGCCATGTCAGAAACTAGAATCAAACCTATATTATTTCATAACTTGATAAGCAAACAGAGCCAACACTGATCAGATGGCTACCTGATCTGTGCCTACTCTGTTTACAAATGTTCCAAAAGGTGTCTCTATGAAGTGAAGGATTTACCCTTTCCTTCATATAAACGTGTTTTCATGCATTTGCAAACAGAGTAGACCCAGATCAGACGGCTCCTATTTGAGCCGTCTGATCAGGGCCTGCTCTGTTTGCTAACTGAATTTGATAAATCTGTTTCTTTAGTTTCTAAAAATGGCTACAATATTCCACCTTCCATTGCAACTATTTTGTCCATGAGTATTCAGTAGGTATTTAAATTTGGAATAAACATAGAACAGGGAAAGGGTTAATGTAAGATTTTTAATCTGACAACAGAGGGTAACTAGAGGTTTGTTTTTGTCATAAAAACAGATGTCTCCCCCATTCATCCTCTTTCCAATACACAATTGTAATATCTGTATAGATATGCGAGAGTTATTGCCTTTGATAACTTAAAATTACATGGTGTCACACGTATCTCTGAAATTGCTTGAGCTTGAGCCACCAAACTTCACAGGAATGTTCACCAGCGTGAGTTGTTCTTTCAGAGATACGTGCAAAACCATGTAAATTTAAGTTATCAAGGGAAATAAGTTACCCATGAGAGACAATTAAAAAAAACCAGATCCACAACAACTCATGCTGGTCAACATTCCTGTAAAGTTTGGTGACTCTAGCCCTAGCGGTTTCAAGGATACAAAGTTTCTCTATTTTTAAGATACTGGTTTCAGAGATACACATGACACAAAGTTTCTCTAATTTCAAGTTATCATATCAGGGGCAATAACTCAACAATTATCAAGGGAAGACAATTCAAAACCAGGTGCACAACAACTCATGCTGGTGAACATTCCTGTGAGGTTTGGTGACTCTATCCATACTGGTTTCAGAGATATGTGCGACACAAGTTGTGGCAGACAACTCTGGCAAAAACAATATGTCTCCTCATAAATTGGGGAGACAAAACTATATTAAACTACAGTAGAACCCCTCTAATGCGACCACTTAATGGATAAACATTGGTGATTTTATAAGCAGGTGGGTGCTTAATGCAGGACAAAAGTAATGCAGAAAGCTCCTCTAGGAGCTTTCTGTATTACTTTTGTCCTGCATTAAGCTACCACCTGCCTCTACCACCCAGAATTATACCTCTTTTTGGTGGTCGTATTAGAGGGGTTTTACTGTATATATTTAGAATAGCTGACAAATGACACTCCTTTCAATACATGTACATTGTATATAGCAAACAAAAACTGCTACAGTAGTTTGACATAAGAATTCCGTGGTGTAATTGCTATACCTGAATATCATTGTAAATGTCTATCAGTTTAACCCTTCCCTCATATGCTTTTTCACACCTTTGCAAACAGAGAAGACCAAGATAAGACGCTTCCTATAGGAGGTCTGCTCTGTTTTTGTTTATGAAACTTTTAAATTATAATATAGTAGATCAGTTTAGGAGAACCTGTCTAAGCGACCACTCATTTATTGAACATAAAAACATATAGGATGTTAACCCTTTGAGTTTCCCTGTTCTATGTATATTCCAAGTTTCAATACCTACCGAATATTCATGGACGAAATACATGTAGTTGCAAAAAGCTCTTTTATATAGGAGCATTGTGCATTACTGTTGACCTGCATTAAGCTACAACCTGCCTCTAAGACCCATACTTAGATCTCTTTTTGGTGTCTGCTTAACCTTTTCCCTCATATAAACGAGTTTTCACGCATTTGCAAACAGAGTAGACCCAGATCAGACGGCTCCTAGACTGGTTAAGGGTTAAGACAGGTTCTACTGACTACGGTTTTTTCCAATACCAGAACATCCTGTATACATATATACCAGAGCTACAGATAAAGATGTGTACCCAAATACATGGTACAGTAAAACCCCTCTAAACCGGAATTCTAGTAGAGAAGAATTTAGATACTTTTAGGCAGGTGGCTGCTTAATGCAGGGTGAAAGTCATGCAGAAAGCTCCTAGAGGAGCTTTCTGCATGTCTTTCACCCTGCATTAAGCTGCCACCTGTCTCCAAGACCGATATCTATACCTAATTTAATGTCTGGTTTAGAGAGGTTCCACTGTAATGATATTGTCATTTCTCAAAAAATACCGATACTGTGACCATTCTTTAGAGCATATTTATGGAGTAAAGGGTTCATTCTTACCCTTGGGCTTTACATGTGGGTACTGTTGGAACACCTGCTGTTGATGCTGGTGTCATCAAGGTCCTCTGGCTGCTCTGGCATGTCACAGATGCACCTTGTACCTTTGATCTTGGTACATTGGAATAAGATGTCCGTAGGAAACTGGTACCTACTCTACACAATGTACCTGAAATAAAACCTTACAGTGCAACTTACAGAAAACAATAATGGTATCAAGCAACTATGTGAAACAAAGTCATGTAATTAGCATGTTTAGCTTTAATCCATTCCCTGTTGAAATAATGACACTATGAATATTTATTTGCTGATTTTTTATAATGGCGTAAGTGCTCAGTATGTTTTGGTATCTGTCGAAACTGTTGAGTTGGATCTATTATAATTTCATAAGCAAACAGGGTAGACCTTGATAAGTGATAAAATGTCTCCTACAGAAGCTGTCTGATCTTGGTCTACTCTGTTTGCAGAGGCATGAAAAGGCATACGTAAGGTAAAGGGTTAACACTTTACTCCGTAGATATGACTTTTAATGCCCTTGCAAGCTCAGTAGATACAGGTCACAGCTCCTGTAAGAGACGCCTGATCAGGGTCTTAGAAGCATTGCCTGATCAGATTGTACATTGTATAGTACTTATAGAACTATAGATATGAATATTCTATTGTTCATAATGCCAGTATAAAGCAATCAGCTGATTAATATCCATGTATCATTATTTCTTACTAAATATTCATGAGGTACAGGCTTAAAAGGCAAACAAACTGTTCTGCTAATTTTATGCACATTTCATTGACCATGTTCACTCCTTACCAAATGAATATCCATGTAAAAAACTGACATCATGAATATTGATGAGCCGAATATATACATGTAATGGCATAAGGACACAGGTATATTTGGCCATGCAAGAAACTATAGGATAAGATCCATATTGTTTAATAACCTTGAGATTCTATAATATTTTCCTTTTCTCTAGTAAATGCTCCTTTTCGGGAGTTTTATTCAAAGAGGTTGGGTCTAAAAATAGCCTATAATGGAAAGGGTTAAACACCAATTGGAGTGAGTGAGTGAGTTGGGTTTTACGTCTGACCAACAGTATTTGCACCCGCATGAGACAAGTTATAGTGCTGCCTCACTGGAATAACCCTGCCGTGGGTATATGGCAAGGGCACCCCACCCAGTCACATTATCCTGACACCTGGCCAACCAGTCCTAGAACTACCCCTTTAATGTCAAGCGTAGACAAGGGGGCTACTAATACCAACTTTTAACAACTTTTGGTCTGTCGTGGCCGGGGATCGAACCCACGACCTCCGTACTGCAGGCGGCCAAACACCAGTTGGAAGGAAAAGGACAACAAATTCTACTTCCAGTAGACTGGAATATCCATCGAGTGCATAGCACTAACAGTAACTGTATATATATTTTATTAATCAAGAAGGTTTTTTATTAAAATTCGCCAATATGAGCAACGCTCACCAACGGCCATCAGAACTAAGATAAACTATAACTCAGGTCACCACATGTATTGGAGTTGCATTCAAAACAGCGCTTGGGTGGGCCTTTCTGTAAAGGGATACCTCGAGGAATGGTCAGTGAGTATTAGGTAAGTTGTTACAAACATAATCTATCTATCTATCTCGTTATTCTGCTTCACACCCTCACAGGTAATTTCGAGCAGTTGCATGCCAGTGTAGAAATAGGAACAGGTAAAATATAAGGGAGTAAGGATGTAAAGATGATAGGGTTTAAATACTAGGGTGAAAAAGACAAAAATCAGGATAAAAACATCATTGCAGGACTCATGGTTTGAAATGACTGATTTTGTTGACTGTTGATTTGAACAGGTTCAAGTCCCCAGTCAGCACAACATCTGATGGCAGCACATTCCACTGTACAATGGTAAGAGGAAAAAATGAGTATTTGTAGTAGTCTGCACCAGTGTGGATCTGCATATATAGCGCGCAGAGTGGCAGTGACAGGACACCCTTGTATTTCTCTGCATGTACGCCAGTACTGGCACAGCCACCAAGCCGTGAATTATCTTGTAGAAGAAACAGCGTGGCAGAGACACTCGAGTATCTGGATGTGCACCCAAAGTCCAGCGAGTGGCACGGCATTGCACCATCTCAATTTTGTCAATGTTGGACCTTGTATGAGGACCCCAGACACTACTTGCGTATTCTAATTGCAGACGGAGTCAGACAAGGGTTTTGTATGCGCATTCATGGATTTTTCTGGATCTACATTTGATATTCCTCTTTAGAAACTTCAATGTACGGTTTGCTGTTGTCGTCATGCGGTTGACATTATAAGTGTTCCAAGACAAGTTGCTCGAGATGTCCACACCTAGATAGTGAGCACTACCGACAGTCTCCAGATTTTGTCCATGTAATGTATATGTGGTGGAAATTGGGACCCTTGCATTGGCTACCTGAATTACCTGGCACTTGGAAGGGTTGAAGCTCATGTCACACCTTTGTGACCATTCCTGCAGTTTGTCACTGTCTGCTTGGAGAGTCGAACCGTCTATGTTTTGTCGTTGATTGTCAAGTACACTGCCTTGTCGTCCGCAAACAGCCTTACTTGTTAGTTGATACTTTCAGGCAGGTCGTTAATATTGTAACAGGACTGGTGAAAAAACATGCAGCCAGACCGGGAATTGAACCCGGGACCCCTCACTTACAAGGCGAGTACTCTAACCACTGAGCTATCCGAACCGCTTACTGTCTTTCACCCAGTACCTGTACCCGGCCTGTCACACTACTCCCCCTTTTTCCCTGAGATTCTCGCCGAATCTGCAGCAGAAATCATGGGCGTCACGCCATGCACAGGGTCCGATTTTCAAGTTGGGCGCCAACTGTAACAGGACTGGTGAAAAACATGCAGTCAGACCGGGGATCGAACCCGGGACCCCTCACTTACAAGGCGAGTGCTCTAACCACTGAGCTATCCGAACCGCTTACTGTATTTCACCCAGTACCTGTACCCGGCCTGTCACAATATATACAAGGAATAGTATCGGTCCCAGGACAGACCCTTGGGGAACACCCGACATCACTGGTATACTATCAGAGCTTTCACCTTCCAGCACCACTGTCTGTGCCCGACCGCCTAGGAATGCTCATATCCAGGATAGGCACTTACCACAGACTCCATATATAAACTATGTAACAGAAACCTATGAGTAGTTAAGATTCTGACATTTTTGCCCAAACCTTAAATTCGTGAAAACGAGATAAAAAAAAAATTGTCATTAACTTTAATTTAATTAAACTTTCGAAGTAGCTCAAAAGATCCTGAGAGATTATGTTGATTATTAGCGAGCACAGCTCGCAAGAATGGATTCTTGCGAACGAAGTGAGCTCTATGGTAACGCGTAGAATATAATTTTGATTCTCTAGGCTGTACATTGTTAAACTGGAATCGGATCTGCTGATGTTCACTTCCGCTTTGGACCATGGAGGGAAATAACCGTGGTGTTCCGAGTGATTCCTATATTCCGAACTCTGACGGAATACGGCGAGTAGTTACGATTGAATACCCGACAGTCCACACAAATCGCAACAACGTTTGTCTACGAAGAAAATCGATCTTCTAAAACTACTAAATTGAAAATTGCATTTCGTTTCGGTATAGATTAGATTTAACTATTTGAAACGCTGTTTATTTGCCAGAAAATTAATGTTTTCCGTTCGGTAAACATCTCCGTCCGAGATCCAGTTAGCGGAAAAGGCTGAGTGTATGTGTGTCAAATCTGATGACGTATTATCCACAACTTGTAAGTGACGTAGTTGTGGTCACATGGCTTCTATTTATCGTCTGCAGTGCATTTTGTTTACATACAAGGCTCAGCTGTGTTACTCTTCCGGTTCCTACTGTCAATAACTTTGTATGTGAGTAATTTAGACATTGATTATTAAATTTTCTTTCATTTGAATCAGTTGTCAATACAAAACATCACATTATTTGAATTAGATCTACATCTAGATATTTATCCCGGCGTAGGGTGTTTTCGACGGTGTAAGCGGTTTTCGTAAATTTGACCTACTTAAACAAATGCCGATTGCTTAAATAAATATGTGAGTGAAACATGCAAACGAATGTATATCACTGAGATTTTATAAAGAACTAGATCTACGGCAACGTAGAATTGTTTACATTTTGAACCAAAATAGCTTATCGCTAAATCTTGGTGAAATCTGACTTGTTCTTTCCGACTAGAGTAGTCTATCTGTAAGTGACTGTTTAAGTTTCGTAGTCTTTCTGTCCTTCTTTAAATACTGTTTTACATAAATCAGCCTGTCTGTCTGACTTCTTTAAATAGGCCTACTGGTTTACAAAAATCATCCTGTCTGTCTGTCTCACACACAACCACATCTAACAACCCAGACATAGATCTACAGCCTTGAAGACATATTCTCTATTTACAATCATTCTACACAGAAAGTTAATAACATTATTGAACAACTTGAAGGCTTAGCAACATCATTTAACACAGACATCACAACTTAAAAGGTTGGGAGCATACCACCAGCATCACTTCAGAAATAGACAGAATTCAAAAACAAGCACAGCAAATTTTATTCAAGCCAATTCTCTGACACTGAAATACACACTAAACAAAAATCTTTAGAAGAGGACATAAAACATATAAATACAGAAAATATCACATATAAACACTCAGCACAATCTACCAACAATCAGATGGGATAGAGACATCCAGAAAACAAGCACAAAAAAACGAGGGAGGCATGCCCAAAATTCTAAAAAAATGTAGAAAATTTACTTATGAAGTTATGTTCATATATGTATGATGGAGTTCATCCTGATCACTGGCTAACTAACTAGTGGTTTTCCATTGTTTGCAAGACAGTTCAGAATGACTTAAGTTGTCCTTCTTCCCTGCAAGATGTTGCTGCTGCTGCTGATGATGATGATGCTATTGATTACAATTTTAATGATGAAAATGATTCTGATTCATGGGATTTCAAACGAAAATAGCTTTAACTACCCTTAAGATATACTGTATGCATGTGTAACACATAGTTCAAATGTTTAACCCTTTCCTCTATGCTAAATAGGAAATAGCTAAACATTATGTTGTATGTGTTAATAAATACATGTATATGCATGCACACAGTATTGTCCTTATCCTATTGACCTATCCAGTAACTTCAAAGTCTATCATCACCATCATTAGCATCAATTGACATTAAGTTAGTTACTAACACAACAGCTCTCTCAATATCTTTCTGTTTTCTGCATGTTTCTATCTCAATGCACCTAAATGTACCTGGTGTACATGCAAATATACCACAACTAACACACAGCTTGTCTTGCCATTTTAACCCCCCTTTCCTCTGCATATTTAACACAATATGACACCTTCACTATATTTTTTACAATTAATATTTACTGATGATGGCGAATACAGATCTGATGGCAGCTTAAATCATGATGAAAGTAACGCAGAAAGCTCCTTGAGCTTTCTGGTTTCTTGTCATCTTGCTTTAAGCATTACCAAACCTTAATTTCAGCTTGCTTTAAGCAGTATTACATTATACATGTAATGCCCTTCTGGCAATGGAGGAAAGGGTTAATATCGCTAATCTACTGTCTTGTGATTTAGACTATGTCAATAATTTAAACATCACATCGCAGCATTATGAGTTTCTTATTTTACTTGTAAAAATTGGTGGGTGACATGAACGTCGCTAACCAATACACAAAGTTCTATTTCACAGATATATTACAACATTCAACTTGTAAAAAATTGGTGGGTGACTTGATCGTCGCTAACCATGATACACAACTATTTCACATTATATTACAATATTTAACATATATATATTGCTAATATGTATACATTTTATTACTAACTGTAGTACATGTATAAGAAATTGAATGAAGTATGGTGGGTGACATTATTATTATTATTATTATTTATTATTATACCACATTCATATAGCGCTCTTTTCATACAGGATATGTGCGTTCAAAAGCGCTTCACAAAGATACATTTACTGTACAATAATGCGTAAATTACAGAACATTTAAAATAAAATATATTTAATACTTATATATAGATAAGAATAATAATAAAATAGAATTTATTTAGGACATTTGTAAATAAGCTAATCTTTTCCGTAATCGTATTATGTTCTATTATAGTGTGTCAACGCACTCAGATTATAAAAAACAAAACTTGAATGCAACATTCTATGCGCAGGGCCAGTACGTCCCATAATTTTGACCCAGACTCAACAGACTTGGGTACATTCGTTTAACATACAACACTGCACATAAAATATTGCCGGAAAATTGGGTAACAGAACAGATCAATTTGAAGTTCATGCATATAAACTAAGCAATACAAATACACAACTGTTATATACGCGTACTATGCAACCCCTCCAGTCAAACACTATTCGACCCGCTATGGCAATGAGGGAGTACACAGCGTATCATATTTTAACAGAGTTGTAATTGGGTATAGCCAAAGTTTAATTACAGAATAAAATGTCTTATTATGGGAACCCCAAAAAGCCCAGCCAAAGTAGAGCTAAAGAATGTATCACGTATACTGTTCCTGCAACATATCCCACCGGCTGCAATGACAAAGGAATCACATCGGACAAATCGAGACTGACTGAGACACGCGATGCTGCATTAGACCGTACAGGCTTAATTTGCCCGCTGCCCATATAATATTACACGACCCAGTTCACTGGTAAGCAAAAATACGGAAACTGGGTCAGCTTAACAGGAATCCCTGGCACTGGTTAACAGCAGGGTAGCAAGTCATGCCAGCAACACTCCCAATGTACCAGCGCGGAATTATACCGTAGAGGGATGCCCTGTTCCACTACGGTGCTCCCTCCAGCATTGGAACTGGAGTTACCAGAGGTACCAAGCATATAGGGATGCCCCGTTTGACAACAGCACTCCCTCAGCCACCGCAACAACTGGACAGCGGAATCCCGCTGACACAACACCCGCACGTTCAACAGCAAGGGGATTCCCTAGAAGTCCATAAAAATATGGATGAGGTTTTTGTTATTCATTTATCTATTTTCTACATTTGTGGAGCATTATATTTGAAAAAAGGGGTTTAAAAGTCCACAGTCATAAGGAAGTGGCAGGATCAACACTCTGTGGCCAATGCAGCAATTATGACAACCGACGATTAGCAGGTACGTTTTCTAAACTGCCCTAATAATATATGTTGAAGAAATGCGTTTTCAGAGATTTTTTGAAACATGCCAGTGAGCTTGCATCTCTAATGCCTGATGGAAGAGCATTCCAGAGTTTGGGAGCTGCATGCAACATTGCTAACCAATACACAACTATTTCACGTTAATATTACAGTACTTTTCTTATTGCCAAGGTTCAGTTAAAGCCATTTTTTTTAAATCAACATAGTATGGTGGGTGACATGATCGTCGCTAACCAATTAAACATACATTAAATAAATTGCAGTAGGACAGTCACTTATATACGTCTGAAACACACAACATCAGCCAATAAGATGTCACAGTCTTGGACCAAAAGTAGATCTATCAACCACTTTACGACTTGGATATGTATTAAAGAAAAGTAAGAGATTGTTGGTTTAAGTTTGTTATTTGAAGTTGCGCTTTCAACTTTTTTATTAAGGTGTACTGTATTCGTTTATTGTTCTGTTACTTTTAGAGAGTTATAATTGCTGTTACTAATTTCATCTGTATCTGGTGTATAAATCATCAAATTCACCATATATTTGGTGTTATGCTTTCACTTTATTTAGTTGAATGCGTTTGGCAGCTGTGCTCGCTTATAGGCTGTGCCTATTTCATATTATATGTTGATTTCTTGTCGACATGGAATAAAACTTAGCTTATCTTATATTTGCCAGGAACCTTAAATTCGCGAAAACTAATGATATTAAAATTGTCATGTAACTCGTATTTTTTAACTGGAAATTTCGGAGTAGTATACAGCCTTTTCATAATGTATTAACATAGTGCAAACTTTTCGAATTCTTTCCAAACGTGTAAAACTCTTTATGCCAAACATGAAAAATCTTACCAGACAACCGTCCGATCAAGGACGCTGCCATTTTTGTTGTTGTTGTCGTGGTCGTCCCACAATTCCGTGAGAGTTGCACATCCTGACCGGCGACCAAGATGTGGAAAACAACTTCAAAGGGCGTTACAGCCAAGATAAGGGTATTTATCCGATGCTAATTTAAATACGATTTTATCTTAAATAATATGTTTTAAGTTTACTGTAATGTCACATGTCAAAATAGCCTGTTACTCCACCCGTCCTTTCAGATGACCTCTTCATATGGTGGGTGGGGTATGCATTTTTGTGAAACTGAAAGTGTGCAAAAAAGTGTGGTGACACATGGAGCCTAGTTGGGATATAATAGTTCTAGCTATAATTAAATAGTACATGGACACAGGTATTTTTGGCCAGAGCAGAAACTAGAATCGTATCTATGTCATATCATAAGCAAACAGAGTAGACACTGATAAGACAGCATCTGATCTGGGTCTACTGTCCATTTCAATTTACTTGTCACTGAATTTGAATCGAGATTTTTTTTCATTTCTTACCGGATCGAGATCAAATTTAAACCACTTGTGTCTCATCTGGAACTCTGTGCCCGAGTTTCCCTTTAATCCATCTTTAAATAAAGATTTTATGCATAAAAACAATTTGTTTTCCCATTGTAAACACGTTCATTTCAAATTGCAAATGGCGGACGATTGACGTCGAGTGGAACGTTCGAATTTAACTAAGGGTAATTATAGCTCTTAAAAGTTGACGTCATACACGAAATTACGTCATTTGTTTCATATCAGTATGCAATTCACCCCTGTTGAAAAATGATACGCTCCACGATCCATACATGCCATTTGCAAAGAAACAGCATGTAGAAAATGCATTTTTGGCATTTTATTCCTTGTTACAGCGTGATACTGAGGGATATTTAGCATGGGAGTTCCTGAAAAACGATGCGATCAAATGAAGTATATTTAAGGTCAGTCTGACTCGAAATGAAAAAAATATCGACTAAAATTCAGTGACAAAGTAAATTGAAATGGACAGTACTGTTTTCAAAGATGTAGAAAGGTGTATATATGGAGTAAAGGGTTATCATAAATGAAAATGTTCTCATGTTTTATATAGGCTATGCCAATGGTGTCCTATGGCCAGAAGAATCTTGCAGCAAGACTTTCAACTCAGTCAGACAAGGACAAGCCAAAGAGTCCTCAGGAGTCGAAGAAAGAGACTCCCAAACCAGGCACCATCCCACCCCCTCAGACCCCAAAGCCCAGGTAAATTACTTTTCCCACAGATTCAGTATGCCTGAATTATAACTGTGGATGAGTTGTATGTACATGTTTTTTTACTGCACAATTGATGTCAAACGTCTGTTCGTCCATCCTTCAGCCATTTACCTCAACCTTTTCCATCATGCAAATATAGTAGACCCAGATCAGACAACTCCTGAGTCCTGTAGGAGCTGTCTCATCAGGATCTGCTCTGTTCGCTTATGAACTTTAATATGATGAAAGATCTGACCACAGTTTCTACCAATACCAAAAATTCATATCATAATTATGTACATATGCCATTATAATTATTTTTGCAGAAATTACTCTTGATGGGCCCAGAACATGATCTGCAGTTTGCCATTTAAAATGATTTTGAACAAAATTTACCTTTTAGTATTGAATGGGCTCTGAGACTGATAACCCTTTCACTGTTCAATATTTATGTTAGAAATTATGAAAGCATGAATATTTATTAGCTGAAGTTTAATAACTTTTCAAGGAAATCTTTTACTGGAACAAAAACTATAATCAGATCTATATATGAAAAGCAAACAGAGCAAACCCTGATCATATTCCTATAAAAGCCATATGTTCGGTTTGCAAATGCATGCATAAAAATGCATTTATATGAAGGAAAGAAGTAACACCTTTTTCAATTTAACGCTTTTGCAATCAGATTAAACTGCTGTTGTAGGAGCTGTCTGATCAGGATCTGCTCTGTTTGCTTATGGAATAATATAAGTTTGTTTCTACAGTTTCTGATGGCCAAATTGCAATTCTTTCTGTGTTAATACACCATTATAAAAATTCAACTAATTAATAGTCATGATGTCAATTAAACTTAATATATCTTAAAAGAGTAAAGGGTTAAACTCTCTTGGTAAAGATTGTGGACAGTTCAACTTAGCAGATGCAGTATTCAATGGTTTAAGTTGTTAGCTCTGCAAATTCATGATGATCCAGACTTTGACTGTGTATT
Organism: Azorinus chamasolen; assembly: GCA_963576725.1. NCBI lineage: Eukaryota > Metazoa > Mollusca > Bivalvia > Cardiida > Solecurtidae > Azorinus > Azorinus chamasolen. Next base: position 39,347,747 of record OY755245.1, read on the forward strand.
TTTGATGAGAAATGGAAGAAAGCTTAACTTTGGAAATACATGTAGTAGTAATGGAAAGTCATTGCAGAGACAAATTACTTATGTAAAGAGTTCAAGTGTCTTTATTTTACAAACAGACTCTTTGATAAGGATGCATATTAAAATAGCAAAATCATCATTTCTCTAACAAATCCTACGCTGTGACCACTCTTTAGAATCGTCTCAAAGAGACTTTTCTAAAGAGTGTACACAACATGGTGTGTGGAGGAGAAATAAAGGAGCTATTCTTAATAATGATATAATAAACACGTCTTGTCTATATCTCTATATACAGGCAATCAAGTGGAGGCGGTGGAGGAGGAGGAAAACTTCTTGGTTTAGGGCTTGTGGCAGGAACTGTCGGAATCGTTGGCTTTGCCTGGTACAACCATGAGTTCAGGTCAAAGGTCTCAAACACTGTGCCATACAGCAAAGGCTTTTTTGATGCACTCTTTGTCTATCTACCAGACAGCCCGTCTGTTCCAGCACCTATTCTGTAAGTCCCTGCATACAATTTTGTCTTAGAAGGTCGTGTAACTTCATCAACTATTTTAGCCAAGACATTGGATACACAAATTGAAAAATAACTCCGTTTATACTTCCCCTCATATAAATGCTTTTTCATGCCTTTGCAAACTGTGTAGAACAACTGTCTGGTCAGAGTCTGCTCCTTTTGTTTATGAAATTATAAAAAGACCTGACTACAGTCTTTTCCAAAACCAATACATCCTATATGTACATATTCAGCTAATTAATACTATAGGAGCCATCTGAAATTGTACAGGTCTGATTCTTCAGTCCTTGCCTACAAACAAAGACCTATGATAACACATATGTGTTATCATAGGTCTTTGCTACAAACAAGAATCCTGTGTTATAAAAATTCAGCTAATGAATATTCATGTTGTCATTTCTTACATGAATATTCATTGACGGTAAAAGACTGACCCATAACTGGTTCAACTGCAAATTTGAATGCATGACTTGTACAAGTATATGGATATTTTTTCAGTTTTAGTTTTATGTTTTGGCAGAAACTTGATCGTGGATAGATATGCAGTGGAACCTTGATATCTCAAACCATACAGTTTACTTTTGAGATAATGGGAGTTCAAGTCAGCCTATGTCTAAGTTGGAAACCTTTTCGATGTGACAGCTTAACCCATTACCTCATAAGCTATTTTAGATACAACCGCTTTGAATAAATCTACCGAAAAGGAGCATTAACTAGAGAAAAGGAAAAAATTAGAATTATGTAGTTTGAAATCATTGTGATAAATAGAGCATTTGCTCCTATAGGAGCAAATGCTCTATTTATCACAATGGTTTCACAAAGTGACTTTTACAGAGTCGTCAAAAGTAGTCAATATGAGGGAATGGGTTAATGCAGGTTGAGAGTAATGCTGAAAGGTCCTACTTGTGTCTAGCATCAAGCTGTCACATGCTTTTATAGATCTATCTGTGCAATGCAATGGTGAAATTTACAAATTTTGAAAGGGTCCGAATTTTAACTCTAGTTATACTGAAGTTCGAGTTATTCGAGTTTGACATATATATCAATGTTCCCTTGTATGTACTGTGATGACATTGCTTTTGCTTTATTGTAGGTCAGAGAGAAAGAAGACAGTGGACAATCAGGAGCCCCCTAAGCTGAAAGTGAAGACACCAGAGCCTGTACCCACTCCTTCTCCTCCAATCACAGCATCAGCGCCAACCACAGAAAAGACCGCTGATGGTCAAAAGAAAGCTGAAGAGCCCAAGAAAGGTATTCATTGTTTGGCTCCAACAGTAATTGGTTAACCCTTTCCCTCATATAATTGCCTTTTAACCCTTCCCCTCATATAAACATGTTTTCACGCATTTGCAAACAGAGTAGACCCAGATCAGACGGCTCCTAGAGGTCTGCTCTGTTTGCTAATATAATTTGATAGATCTGTTTCTATTCTTTCTAAAATGTCTACAATGTTCCACCTTCCATATTTCTTCATAACTATTTTGCTAATTAATATTCAGTAGGTATTGAAATTTGCCTAAATACAGAACAGGGAAAGGGTTAAAGCATTTGCAAACAGAGTAGAGTAAGATCAGACAGCTACCTATAAGAGCCGTCTATATTAGGGCCTGCTTTGTTTGCTAATGAAATTAGAAAGATCTGTTTCTTTACTTTCTAATGGCTACAGTGCTCCACCTTCCATATTTCATCCGGCCGCGACAGACAAAAGTCGTTAAAAAGTTGGTACAAGTAGCTCCCTTGTCTACGCTCGACATTAAAGGTGTAGTTCTAGGACTGGTCGGCCCGGTGTCAGGATAATGTGACTGGGTGGGGTGCCCTTGCCATGTACCTGCGGCAGGAGTATTCCAGTGAGGCAGCACTATAACTTTCTCATGCGGGTGCCGTCTGCAAATAACTGAAATACTGTTGGTCGGACGTAAAACCCAACTCACTCGCTCCATATTTCATTATATAACTATTTTGTCCATAAATATTTTAGTAGGTATCAAACTTTCTAATAAGGGCTATTCCAGGAAAATCTCCATTGGGGGGTTCGGAAAGACAGCCTATTAAAATTACCTTGGTGGGGGGTGTAAAAGAAATTTTAATTCTGTTGGAGGGGGTGGAAATTTGATTAAAGTTCTATTGGTGGGGGTATTTCAACATCAGAAATTAAATTGATGGGGTGGTTTGTCATGCAAGCGGTTTTCTTCGACAATAATGAAAATTAACGGAAAACCTTTTTCTGACATGAACTCCCGCGAAATTTCGTTGTGTGAATATTGTGGACGCATGCAATTTTTAGTCCTGATCATCTAGACGCTTATCTGATCACACTTCCATAATGAGTGGCTGATTGATTCTTCTAGACCGTGAAAAGTACTAAGACACTGGTAGTCTCAACCAATCACTGCTCTTGCTTCTCGATGTAAAACCCCGGATGAACAAAACAAAAAAAAATAGAAAATAGACCTAAATAACAAACCAAAAGACATTGACAGGATTTTTTTTAATGGGGGGGGGGGTATATTATGAATTTTTATTCTCTTGGTGGTGGGGTAAAAATAATTAAAATTCTATTGGTGGTACCCCTAATTTAGACTTCCGTTCCTACTGCAGCTCCAGCAAAAACTGATTCTGCACCACAAAGCGAGACTGCTGCACAAAGGAAGGAAAAAGAAAAGATAGAGGCTCTGAAAAGACACAGAGAGAGGGAACAGGAGATAGCTGAGGAGAATGCTGCCCTGGAGGTGTCACTGGAGAGCAGCATGATCCAGTGCTCAAACCTGGTATACAAGGCTAAAGACTTTGCTGATAACATTGTCGCAACAACCAAGGCCCATACCGAGGCCCTAAAAACTGCTATGGATGACCCCTCAAAGGTAATTACCTGCTATTTAACCCTTTACCTGATCAATAACTCATAGCAGACTCCATGCACTATGAATATTAATTAACTAATTTTCTTGAATTGTTACATAAGAAATGAATAGATTGCTGTGACAAATAGTATAGAAGTTTCAGTTCTGTAGATTACATATGCATTTGTATCCAGATCTGGTTTTTCTCAGCCAAACCACATCTAGTTGGTTCTCATTAGTATCAACTTTCCTATTCAGACAGTTTGTATCCAGGTTCCATGCTTATAAAGCTTTTTAGTTGAGTCTGAGTTCGTTCTCAAGCTTTTGATTGGTCAGATTTGAGTTCTCAAGCTTTTGCTTGGTCAGATTTGAGCCAAAGGCTCAAATCTAACCAGTCAAAAACTTGAGAACAAACTCAGACTCAACTAAAAGTTTTATAAGCATGGACCCTGGTTTTACATCACATTTACACTATTTTAGAGTCGGACATACAATCCTTTGCAAATAGTGCAGATCCAGACCCAAGTGCTCCAGAAGGAGCCTAATTTAACTTTTTACTCCACAGAGTAGACCAGATCACAGATCCAACAGCTGCAGTTAGAGACGTCTGATCAGGGTCTTCTTATGGACTTATTTAGATTCAATTCTACAGTTTTTATCAAGGCCAAAACTTTTCTTGATCATATGCCATTATAAAAAGAAAGGTAATTAATATTCATTCATTAATTTCTTTATATAATTGCATATTAACAAAATAATGTTTAACCAAGGTAGAAACTGTAGTCAGATCTGTATCATTTCTTGGGCAAACATCAGATTCAGATCAGGAACTATCTGATGTGGGTCTAATCTGTTTGAAAGGCATTAACCCATTCCCTCATATTGACACCTTTTGACACCTCTAAATGCTACTTTTCAGTAGATTTATTCAAAGAGGGTGGATCTAAAAATAGCCTATGAGGTAATGGGTTAAAGCCATCTCTATAGGGTCCTTACAGAATTGAATTCGTCTTTACTATAGATAGATGTATGCAGCAGTGTGTGGCACTCTGGTTTTCATACTTACATTTGTATTGTTGTTGTTGTTTTCAGATGCTGGAGAAGGAGACCCAGTGGCAGACAGTGTCTATGGCATTCGAGGCCCGGGAGGAGGCCGTCAGGGCAGCTGAGGACACCCTCAAGTCTGCAAGGTATACCCTGGAGTAGAACCTGTTTAACCCTTACTTCATGAATATTCATTTTAGAAATAAGGACTTTATGAATATTAACTGATTTTTGTAGTAGTATATAAACAGAGGAATTTTTAACCCTGATAAAAACAGTAAGATCAGATCTGTATTGTTTCATAAGCAAGCAGAACAGACCCCAATTAGACGATTCATGCAGGAGCCTGATCTGGGTCTACTCTGTTTGCAAAGGGTCAGAAAGCATCCGCTGTCAGGTCAACGGTTAAAGTGGCCACTAGGGTCTGCTCTGTTTGCTTATAACATGATATGGATTTTATTCTACAGTTTTTGTCAAAGCCAAAAATTGTCTTTTAACCCTTTCCCTGATATAAATGTATTTTTACGCATTTGCAAACAGAGTAGACCCAGATCAGACTGCTCCTATAGGAGCCGTCTAATCAGGGTCTACTCTGTTTGCTAATAGAATTTTGAAAGATTTGTATCTTTACTTTCTAAAATGGCTACAATTCCCCTCTTTCCACATTTCATATTTTGTCCATGAATATTCAGTAGGTATTGAAATTGGGGAAAAAAACATAGGACAGGGAAAGGGTTAAGAAGTTAACAGGTGAATTTTGAACAGGTAGAGGGTTAATGCAGAATAGAAGTAATACATGAAGCCCATTTTATCCAGGATTAAGCTATCACCTGTATTGTAGACAGAAAATTAGACATGTTTTGGATGGCCTTTGTAGAAGTTTTACCATTTCATTGTTAGCACTTTATCAATGCAGTTAGTATGGATCTAGGTCAGATGCTATATGTAAGTCGGCACCTAATCTGATTCCAAACTGACATTCAGTGAATATCTTACTAAAACATTGACCAATATAGGTGATTTGTGAAAAGCCAACATATGTGAGTACATGAGAGGTTTAGCAGATGACAGCTTTTACAAGTTGGTATTAACCCTTCGCTTGCTGTTCGCGTCAATATACCTACCTGTAAATAGTGAAGACCCAGATGAGACAGCTCCTGCAGGAGCTGTCTCGTCAGGGTCTACACTTTTTACAAATTGATTGTGCAACCAGTGCACTCCACAGCAGTGATTGCACAGAGAAATAATTGTAGACAGTGAATATATATGTAATTATACCACAGGGCATGGGTAAAGAAGAAGAAATGCATTTTAAAATTCAGCAAGCGAAGGGTTAAAGATTTAATCAGATATATTGCAAATTGTGCTCATGCATGGCGAGTTAATTTTGATAAATGTATGATACAGTTGCAATAAAGTTAACCACCATGCAAATATACATTTGGCCATCTGAAAAATAAAGTCACCTGCTGTTATTCTCAGGGTTTTGTTTTACTTCAATTTCTTTTTAAATATGTAGACTGTTACAAACAGTTTGGATCCTGATGAGATGTTGAGTTACTTGGCATCTTGTCTTGCTTCAAATTGTTACATAGATAACGATGAATTTGCCACTACTGACTAGCATCCAAAGTATTAACCCTTCGCTTGCTAAATTTTAAAATACATGTCTCCTTCTTTACCCATGCCCTGTTGCATATATCTTCACTGCGTACAAGTATATCGCTGTGCAATCACTGCTGTTGAGTGCATTGGTTGCACAATCAACTTGTAAATAGTGCAGACCCTGATGAGACAGCTACTGCAGGAGCTGTCTCATCTGGGTCTTCACTATTTACAGGTATGTATATTGACGTGAATAGCAAGCGAAGGGTTAACATCCTAGTGCTATATTTTCAAACATAACTCTTTCAACGTGGATAATGAGTCACTAATTGTCCTTTGCAAACAGTGTTGACCCAGATGAGAGTGCTCCTAGAGGAGCCCTGGCCTCTCATCAGAGTCTGCACTGTTTGTAGTAGTACACTTTTCTTTTAAAAATTTCTTGAATATTTATTGTTAGCTTGAGCCATTTGATCTGGGTCTGATCTGTATGCTTATGGATCAATTTAGATCAGATACTACAGTTACTGCCTCAATCAAAACAAAAAATCCCTGTTCCTGATGCCATTGTAATATTACAGCTACAAAAAATGTAATTAATATTGATGCATTCAGTACTTCTTACATAAATATTCATACGTTGAAGGGATGCTGTTTACTTTTTTGCTTTATAGAAGTAGATTTTGACTGTCTATCTGATATGGTCCTTAACTTTGTCTTGCAAACAGAGTAGACCAATATTCACGTTGTCATTGTTTCATACATGAATGTTCATGCAGTAAAAGGTTACTTGTTTTCATTCATTTTGATTAAAAAACTGCTTACCCTTACTATTGGAAAACAATGTCTGCCCAAATTTTGATCAGGTGCAATTTTGACTACTTTCAATTCAACCAACTTTTGAGAAACTACTGACCCAGTGTCAAACAGTGTGGATTCAGATGAGATGCCAAGTTACTTTGCATCTCATCTGGATCCAATCTGTAATCAAATGCAAGTCAGTTGGTGACTAGCCGATCCAGGCTAATGCTAAAAACAAATCCATTTGTATAAATGTTGCCTTCATCCCTCCAACTGACTTTTATGTTGTAGTGAAAGCCTTGACAGCCTTAGGAATGCCATAGAACAGGGCAGAACCTCTGCAGCTACAAAGAAAAACAAGGTGCTGATTACAAGCAAGGAGAAGCTAAACCATCTGACAGCAGAACTCAGCAAGAAACAAGGAGAGGTAATTATTATGGGAACTTTGATATACAAGTTTAGCATATTTTAGACGTTCGCAAAGAATACACCTCATGGTCTCAACTGAATGAGAAAATTTATACATGTATACACTTTTGTAAACTTTTGTGAAATTCATATATTAATCAATTTAACCCTTTCCCCCATGAATATTCATGTAAGAAATAATGATGTCATGAATATTAATTAGATTAATTTTTTATACTAGCGAATAGACACAATAATGTTTGGCCACAGCAGAAACTAAATTTTATAATCATATCTATATAATATCATAAGCAAACAGAGCAGACCCTGATCAGACAGCTTCTATTAGAGCTGTCTGATCTGGGTCTACTCTGCAAAGGCATAGAAAGGCATATTTATGGAGTAAAGGGTTAATATTCAAATAGTTCTAAATAATATTTATTTGTAGTGATTGGAATAATATTTGTATTTCTTAATTATGAATCAGCCAATTTATACACTCAATGGTCGTTTATAACAGGTTATGCTGTTTTTAGATTGCTAAAGCCCAGTCTGAGGCCAGGGTGATGTCTAAGTACAAGGATCTTGTCAGCAAAGGGAAGGAACAGTTCCGTAAAGAGCTAGAGAGCATTATGCCAGAGGTGAAAATAGGAAAAGGTTAGTTGACCTTGTAGAAAATTCATGGTGGTTTTAACTATTTACTCCATAATCACTGCCTTTTAACCCTTTATCTGTTGAATATTCATGAATGTTAATGAGATTATTTTTTTAAATAGCATGTGAACACAGGAAATTTGGGCCGAGACAGAATCGGTAGAATAGAACGCCATTGGTTGAAAGTCGATGAAAATTGGTATTAATGTTCCCTAGATAATCAAAAGTCATTCAATGAATTAATTGCATTATATGTAGAATTCTAGTTGGCATGGCAACCATAAGGCAAATTTGTCATGAACTGTTAGTCTTGTTTCAATTACTATTTGCAAAAAAGTTCTTTGCTTGTTCAAGTCATTATTATCCATCAAAAGCCGTGGTTACCAGAGGCAAAACTGGTGGCTTAATTTTTCAGAATTGGACAATTTTCTTTAAAGAATAGGTTCATTTTTTCATAGATGAATTTTAGGATAAAATAGAAATGTTCATTTGGTGAAATCAGTATCAGAATACTGTGTGGAATTGACTTATATTGTCATGTTAAAAACAAAGACAGAGATTAGAATGTAAACACCTTCAGTTAAATTTTAGCCATAGATGTTGTCATCATTATGAGTTTTTAGCTCACCAGAGCACAAAGTGCTCAGGGTGAGCTTTTGTGATCGCCTGATGTCCGTCGTCCGTCGGCGTGCGTCGTTCGTCGTCAACAATTTGAACCTTTAAAATTCTTCTCCTCTGAATCTACAGGGGTCTTAGCTTTCATCTTTGGCACATAGCATCATCTGTAGGTCCTCTACAAAAGTTATATAAATTATGTCCCTGGGGTCAAAATTGGCCCCGCCCCAGGGATGCATTGTTTTCTATAGAAACATATAGTGAAAACTTTGAAAATCATCTCCTCTGAAACTGGAAGGTTCTCAGCTTTAATATTTGGCACATAGCATCATGTTCAGGTCCTCTACAAAAGTTATATAAATTATGCTCCTGTGGTCAAAATTGGCTACACCCCAGGGTGGCCAGTTTTCTAGCAAACTTGAAGCTGACTGCACTTTTAAGCATATTATCTTTACTCATAAAGAGGTCATCTGGTCAAGCAGTAGAGAGGGGATGACCAGTGGCTATTTTTAGTGCACCTGTATTGCTGATAGTGGAGTGATAGTCCAGTCTGTCTTAACCCTTTGCCTGTTCTGTGTTTATTATTAATTTGAATGCCTATTGCATATTCCGAACAAAATAGTTAAAATGAAGTATGGAAGGTGGAACATTGTAGCCATTTTTTTCCCAAATTTCGCAACCTACTGAATATTCATAGACAAAATAGTTATAATGAAATATAGTAGGTAGAACATTGTGGCCATTTTAGAAACTAAAGGAACAGGTCTATCAAATTCCATTAACAAACACAGCAGACCCTGATCAGATGGCTCCTATAGGAGGCATCTAATCTGGGTCTTCTCATTTTTCAAATGTGTGAAAACACGTTTCTATGAGGGAAGGGTTAATTAATAATAGTGATTGGCATTATGACATTATTATAACCTGCACTGCAGTTCAGAAGAAGGGTAAATCATGTAAAGGCTCCAGAATGCCAAATTAAAGATTTTAAATAAATTATGAAATAATTTTTGACATGAAATTGTATTACTTGAAAATATTAAGTTCAACTTATGAATATGAAATTATTATGAAGTTACATATGTGTTAGATCAGAATCCAAACTGTGTGCTGTTTTCAGTCAAATTATGCTAGCAGTGATAGGGTTTCTGTCATCTGTAATCTGTTTGTCTGAAAAATTAACACTTTCAATGGCCCTCTTGTCTATAGAAACGTATAGCGAAAACTTTGAAAATCTTCTTTTCTGAATCTACAGGGTATTTGGCACATAGCACCATTTTCCGGTCCTCTACAAAAAACATATAAATTATGCCCCTGGGGTTAAAATAGGCCCCACCCCAGGGGTCAGTTTTCAATAGAAACATATAGCGCAAACTTTGAAATTTTTCTCCTTTGAAACTGGAATGTTCTCAGATTTCATATTTGGCACATAGTTTCATATTTAGGTCATCTACAAAAGTTACATAAATTGTGTCCCAGGAATCAAAATTGGCACCGCCCCAGAGACAGTCAGTTTTCAATAGAAACATATCTGATTGTCTGGTGAGCGATGTCAGGGCCATTCTGTCCCTCTTGTTCAAACTATTACAGGCAACAAACTGTCAGAAGATGAGCTGAATGCTTTGATAGCACATGCACACCGACGTATAGAACAGCTGAAACGCCAGTTGGCTGAGCAGGTGGCATTGGAACAACAGGTATACAATAAAACCAGCAAAACCACCAGCTGTAGATAAAATGCATACCAATCTGTCAAAATCTCTTACTTCTCAGCCAAAGCCTACAACTCATTGGAATCACTTCAGATTGTACTGAGTAGCAGCAAGGAAGGGTTTGGCAAAGAAATATAAAACATTGTTTTTATGCCCCATTGACGATATTCAGGGGGCATTATGTTTTGCACCTGTCCATCCGTCCATCTGTCTGTCCGTGTGTCACGCTTTTACGTGCAGTTGGTTGTCACAGTATTTTCATTGTCTTATATCTCACTAACCATTATAGCTATTGGCATGGAGTTGCATTTACACGTAAACCACCATCCATATTTTCATTGCGCACCCAGCCCATGCTGCCCCCAAGCCCAAGGTCAAGGTCAAATGACTGAGGAACTTTATGTGCAGCTAGACAAGCACCACCATGGGGGCATCGCTGTGTCTTACAGACACAATTTTCTAGTTCTAAATACTATTCTTTTCTTCTGTTTTCACTGGCTTCGTCACTCAACAGTACAATGAGTGAACATAGCATTGGAGTTATGTAGCTATAAATTTAATTCAATGTAACCAGTACCATGTCCGTCTTTGTAATGTTTGTCCCTCTGTGCCAGTGTTCAAGTCACAGACTATTTCACGACAGTAGATCTGACTTCCGTGTTGATGGTGATTGTGGTGTTTTTGTTGTTGGACAGAGTTGCTGTTGTTGTTGTTGTTTCACATGACTTTGTTGTCATTATTATATGAAAGAAAAGTTGACTTTGTTATCATTGTTATAAGAGAGAAAATGTGGAGTTGTTATTGTTATGAGAGAAACTCAACATTGTTGTCATTGTTATATGACGGAAGAGTTGATTTTATGACTGTTGTTTTATGACAGTTTGTTGTTGATGTGTTACAGAGGATCCAGGAGTCACTGGAGAATCAGAGAATGGAGGATGAGAAGCTGGCCCAGTACAGGATTAGACAAGAGAAACAATCCCAACAAGATTCATTTGCTGTGGAAAAAGACAAGTGGGTGAGTGACTTGAAGTACTTTTTTAGCCCCTTAATGCTTTTGTTCAAAACCCAGTCTGGGCATTCTGAGTTTTCATGTGAGGAAGCCTTCCAGCTGGCTTGCGATAGGTTGGTGGTTATACCTGGATGCTGTTCCATGCACAAGACAATACAATTTATTCCTTTATCTAGAAGAATAGATCAGAAAGTATATTCAAATATTAACTCATCATTTCTCCACCAAACCCTGTGTTGGGACCACTCTTTAGGGTCATCCCAGACAATTCTAAAAGTGGTCGGAACATAGAGTTTGGTGAAGAAATACAGGAACTTTTCTTGATTTTTAGCTCGACTATTCGAAGAATAGTGGAGCTATCCTACTCGCCCCGGCGTCGGCGTCACACTTTGGTTAAGGTTTTTGTTAAAGTCCACTTTTTGCCTCTAACCTTTGGAATAAAGCTTTGAAACTTAGAACACTTGTTCACCACCACAAACTTCATCTGTAGGTAAGAGTACATAACTCTGTCAAGCATTTTGACAGAATTATGGCCCTTTTTAACTTAGAACTTTTGGTTAAGGTTTTTGTTAAAGTCCACTTTTTGCCTCTTACCTTTGGAATAAATTTTTGAAACTTGGAACACTTGTTCACCACCACAATCTTCATCTGTAGGCAAGAGTACATAACTCTGTCAAGCATTTTGACAGAATTATGGCCCTTTTTGACTTAGAACTTTTGGTTAAGGTTTTTGTTAAAGTCCACTTATTTACATAACCCTTTAAGATAAAGCTTTAAAACTTGGAACACTTGTTCACCATCACAAACTGTATCTGTAGGCAAGAGTACATAACTTTGTCAAGCATTTTGACAGAATTATGGCCCTTTTTAACTTAGAATTTTTGGTTAAGGTTTTTGTTAAAGTCCACTTTTTGCCTCTTACCTTTGGAATAAAGCTTTGAAACTCGGAACACTGGTTCACCACCACAATCTTCATCTGTAGACAAGAGTACATAACTCTGTCAAGCAATTTGACAGAATTATGGCCCTTTTTAACTTAGAACTTTTGGTTAAGGTTTTTGTTAAAGTCCACTTATTTACATAACTCTTTGACAAAGCTTTAAAACTTGGAACACTTGTTCACCATCACAATCTTCATCTGTAGGCAAGAGTACATAACTCTGTCAAGCATTTTGACAGAATTATGGCCCTTTTTAACTTAGAACTTTTGGTTAAGGTTTGTGTTAAAGTCCACTTATTTACATAACCCTTTGAGATAAAGCTTTTAAACTTGGAACACGTGTTCACCACCTCAAGCTTCATATGTAGGCAAGAGTACATTACTCTGTCAAGCATTGTAACAGAAATTATTGCCCTTTTGTACTTAAGTTTCTCTCTTTCATTAAAGAGTTCAAAGCGATCCTACATCCTGAATACTATTAAAGATATTTTACTGAGAATAATTACTTGCTTCTAGTATCATTGGACACTATTTTAGTCCACTCTCAAGCATTTTTACACTAACAATTCTGAGAATAGTTGAGCACGCTGTCCTGTGACAGCTCTTGTTTATGTACATATCTGGGCCTCTGACTTGTCTCATGGATGTTTATGTAAGAAATAGCATTATTAATATTTGTTTTGGCTGAATTTCATAATAGCAAATGGGGATGGTCATGACAGACACTAGAATCACGATGATATTCATGATATAATTATTTCTTACATGAATATTCATGGAGTAAAGGGTTAACTCTCTTCCTCATATAATTATTTAGGCTATTCTCGCATTTGCATCAGGGTCTGCTCTGTTTAATAATGGAATTTTATAGATGTTTCTTTAGTTTCTAAAATGGCTACAATTTTCCACCTTTCATATTTCATTATAACTATTTTGTCCATGAATATTCAGTAGGTATTAAACTTTGGAATAAATATAGAACAGGGAAAGAGTAACTGGTGCATATAAAGAAGCTCTAATGTAATCATGTATGTTTATTTATAAACAGGAAGCTGAGGCTTCTGTGCAGTTTGAGATTGAGCTGCGACGACAGCTGGCCCGCCAGACAGCTGCCCATAGTGATCATCTGCAGAACGTTTTGAAGGTGCAAGAGCAGAGACTGCAGCAGCAGTTTGACCGTGAACTGCACATCAAGATGCTGGGAGAGAGGGAAAAGTTTGACACAGAGGTGTCTGGTTGGGTTGCCAGATTAAAGGGAATAGAGAAAGCTATTGCAGGTAAGGTTTTACTATGTAACGACTGGCTGGATGAGAAAGGGCACCTATTAACCATTTATGCTGTGAATATTCATGTGAGAAATAATGTGTATGAATATTAATAAGCATCATGAACAAGGGAATTTTACCATGGCAAAAACTCTAGATTCAGATCTATATTATTCCTTAAGTAAAACAAATCAGACCCTGATCAGGCAGCCATCTGGTATGGAACTATTCAGTTTTCAAAGGCATGAAAATGTGTTTATATGAAGGAATGGTTTAACACAGGTGGCAGCTTAATGCACAGTGAAAGCCATGTAGAAAGCTCCTCTGGGAGTTTTCTGTATTCATTTCACCCTGCATTAAGCAGACACCTGCCTCGGAAGTTCTCAATTCTTCTTTACCGAGAGTTCGGTATAGGACTGTACAACCTCTGCATGGCTTTCGAACTGCATTTAAGCAGACACCTGCCTAGAAAATTCTCAATTCTTCTGTACCAAACGTTTGGATTAGTTTTATTATACAATGTAGTTTATTTCTGTACCTTATTAACCCTTTACGCCATGAATATTCATTAAGATATTAGCCTTTTACTCCATGAATATTCATTAAGATATAACCCCCTTTACTCCATAGACATTCATGTAAGAAATACATGTATTAGGGATTGGTTTAACTATACAGTCCACTCAGAATGAAAGGGTTGAACTTTCTACAGGATTTTGAATGACAAACATTGCAGACCCTGACCAGAGGGCTCCTCTAAAAGCCCTCTGACCTGGGTCTGCACTGTGTGCAACTGACAGTGCATGCTCGCACTTGATTGAAAGGGTTAAGTGAAAATGAAAGCACTGTAATCATAATATGAATCACTGTTTGCAGGGAGGGCGGAGAGTGAGAAGGTTGCCCAACAGGCTCAGGAGTTGTGGCTTGCATGTGTGGCCTTGAATGGAGTCATTCGTGTCGGCAATGAGACGGGCAAAACGTGGCAAGAACAGTTAAAGCCCTTAGAACCAGCAGTTAACGCTGTTTTTGAGGCAGCCAGGAAAAACCCATTTGTGAATTTAGTTCTAGAGTCTATTCCAGAAAAGGCTCTCAGCCGAGGTGTGTACACTGAGGAAAACCTTAAGGAAAGATTTATGAAGGTCCGGAGGGTTGCTAAACGAGTCGCCTTAATTGATGAGACCGGTGGGTCACTAGCAAAATACGTGCTGTCTTATCTTCAGTCAATATTTACCCTATCTAGTTTAAGTGCTGAGAGCAATATTGGAGAAGTGGACATGAGCAGTTTGGACACATTGAAAATTCTAGATCACGCAAACTATTGGATGGCAAAAGGAGACTTAGAAAAGGTGCTTAGGTTTATGAATTTACTGCGTGGGGAGCCGAGAAGTGTAGCGGGTGACTGGATAGAGGAGACTAGGATTCATCTAGAGGCCAGACAAGCAGCACAAGCTTTGATGGCATTTGCCTCTGCCACTGGTCTGGGCACAATATTTTAACTGGTCTGGGCACAATATTTTAACTCCCAGTGTGCTGAGCAAACTGTCCTACATTACAAACAGGCTTATTCTTGAATTCTGAAAGTAGATTTTCCTTCCATTTCTTCGCAAAATGACAGGACCAGGTTGTTAAACAATTGGGCATCTGTTAACTCATTCCCTCATATTGAGGCCTTTTGAAAGTGTTTGAAAGTCACTTTTTGAAACCATTGTGATAAATAGAGTATTTGCTCCACTTATCACAATGATTTCCAAACTACACAATTTTAAAAGTTTTCATTTCTTCTAGTAAATTCTCCTTTTCAGTAGATTTTTCCGATGAGGTTGGGTCTAAAAACGAGCCTAAGAGGGAATGGGTTAAGACAACAAATTAGTTGTCATCTCAGCTGGATCCAAACTATATGTGCATGGTTATCTCAATTTTGCTTCATAGTATAAAGAGGTAATGAACAGGCGATTAGGAGGGACTTGCTGGTGTTATTCAGGAGTGGATTTACCCCATCTCTCCTACTTAAACCTTTTTGCGCCTCTGTGAAACTCATTTTTTGAAACCATTGTGATAAATAATGCATTTGCTCCATAGGAACAAATGCTCTATTATTTATCTCAATGGTTTTAAAACTACACAATTCTAAAGTTCTTTTCTATAGATAATTTCGGTAGATTAATTCAAAGAGGTGTCTAAAACTAGTCTAGGAAGGAATGAGTTAAGGTAGTTGGCAAAGTGTGTTATATTGTTATCAAGGTTTCAAGAAATCTTTGCTCATTAATAAATTAAAGAGAAAAATAGATTGTGTATTTTGTTTTCCCAGTATATTGCATGTGTTGTGAAAAACATGAGTATTTCATATTAATTTGTTAAAACACTTCCAGGCCCAGTTTTGTTAAATTGTAAAATCTTCATTAATAGTCGATGTTTTAATCTTGAAATTCTAATGTTCACATTGATGCATTCTTTTTCAAGAAAATCTGTATCGAGATTAATTTGGAAATATATTACACGTAATAAAATAACAAATGGACATTTCTGTTTGCAATAACGTTTTAAGGCAAACAGCAAAAAGAAACTTA
This sequence comes from Azorinus chamasolen, assembly GCA_963576725.1. Classification (NCBI taxonomy): domain Eukaryota; kingdom Metazoa; phylum Mollusca; class Bivalvia; order Cardiida; family Solecurtidae; genus Azorinus; species Azorinus chamasolen. Next base: position 39,363,739 of record OY755245.1, read on the forward strand.
TCACTGGTCTTGAAGTTGGATTTTAGCTTAATGCAGGGAAATAGAAATAAGTCCCCATAAGAACTTGCTGCATTTGTTTTGTTCTGCATTAAGCAGCCACCTGCTTTTAAAGATGATAATTATTGGAATAGTGGTTTATTTTTTCAAATGGTTCTACTGTAATTGACTATTTGAGATATTGATGATATAAAGTTTATAAACTGATTATGTATTAAAAAAGACTAGTTGTACCAATAGTTTTGTTGTATAAAGCTTTGCCAATGACTTGCAAGTACATGTAATTTAGATCTGAACCTGTTCAGCTGTTGAACTCTTTACTTCATGGCTGAAACTGTACAATCTAATCTATATCATTTCATTAATAGCAAATGGAGCAGATCCTGTGAAGGTTACACATTTGGTTGTATCATCTAGCAGTTATTTGACATGATATTATGTATGGGAACCCTTCTTTCAACTCTTTCCTTCATACAATCGCTTTTTCCTGTAGGAGCCGTCTGATCAGGGTCTGCTATGTTTAAGAAATCATGATAGATCTGAGGACAGTTTCTACCAGTAAAAAAAATCACATGCTATTATAACAATTCAATGAATAACTATTCATGACATCATTATTTCTTACATAAACAGGGTTAACCCTTTTCTATGTCTTTGCAAACAGAGAAGACCCAGATCAGACGGCTCCTATAGGAGCTGAATTTTTAGCTCGTCAGTTTCGAAGAAATCACAAGCTATTGTCGTAACTCCAGCATCCGGGTCATCATTGTCGTCCGAAATCTTAACAATGACCATAACTTCTTCAATTTTTCATTTACAACCTTCATTTTTGGTATGCGTGTTCATCTTGACAATGCTGACACACAAGCGTTGGAACCCGCTTGCGAGGCTCTTGTTATAATGGCATATCTACCAAGGATGTTTTGGTAGAGGAAGATCTATAATGTCATAAGCAGAGCAGTCCTTGAGCGGACAGTGCCTACAGGAGCTGTCTGATCTGGGTCTACTATGTTTGCAAAGAAATGCAAAAAAACATTTGTATGAGCTAAAGGGTTAAATCATATAACATGTATGCTACTGTTAGCCCTTTCCTCCATAAATACGCCTTTCTACGCCTCTATAATAGTCACTTCTTGAAACCATTGTGAATGCTCTATTTATCACAATGGTTTCAATACTACACAATTCTAAAAAAAATTCCTTTTCTGTAATAACTGCTCCTTTTCGGTAGATTTATTCAAAGAGGTTGGGTCTAAAAATAGCCTATGAGGTAATGAGTTAAGAAGAAAAAAGGATTTCTTGCAAAGAAGCTTAGATTTATTAAAAATGTATATTTGGACTCACTAAAGAATACAAGTTAACCCTTTACTCCATAAATACGCATTTCTACGCCTTTGCAAACAGAGTCGACTAAGATCAGATGACTCCTGTAGGAGCCGTCTGATCAGGGTCTGCTCTGTTTGCTTATGGAATAATATAGATCCGATTCTACACTTTCTGCTGTAGACAAACGTTCTTGCCATCATATGTCATTGATAATCATGATATAAAATATTACATGAAAATTCATGGAGTAAAGGGTTTAAATGATTCTGTAATCAATTATCTGCACTAGTGCTTTATTCTTTATATAGTACATGTATTACTTCCTTGAAATAGTGCTTTTGATAACATTATGACCGGGATAGAGGGGATTGGTCTACTAAACAAATAAATGAAGTATGGGAATTACGTTCTTTTTATCCTTACTCTCATTGTTAGGTCTTTATTAGTCCCCCACCGGTTACCGGTTGGGGGACTATAGGTTTGCTCGATTCCGTCTGTCTGTCTGTCTGTCTGTCCGTCTGTCCGTCCGTCTGTCCGTCTGTCACGCTTCGTGTCCGGGCCATATCTCCTACAAAGTTATGCCAAATTCATTATAACTTCACACATTGAAGAATCATGATGAGGGCTAGTGTCATTCACAAGGGTCATAACTCTAGCATCAATATTTTTGGAGTTATTCCCCTTTAACATATTTTTTTGTCCGGACAATAACTCTTTATCTACAGGTTCAATTAATTTGAAACTTCACATATGGAACAATCATGATGAGGGGTAGTGTCATACACAAGGGCCATAACTCTAGCATCAATATTTTTGGAGTTGTTCCCCTTTTTCATATTTTCCTGTCAGTCCGTCTGTCACACTTCGTGTCCGGGCAATATCTCCTACAAAGTTAGGCCAAATTCATTATAACTTCACACATTGAAGAAGCATGATCAGGAGTAGTGTCATGCACAAGGGCCATAATTCTAGCATCAATATTTTTGGAGTTATTCCCCTTTTTCATTCTTTTTTGTCCGGACAATAACTCTTTCTCTACTTGTTCAATTGATTTGAAACTTCACATATGGAACACATATGATGAGGGGAAGTGTCATGCGCAAGGGCCATAACTCTAGCATCTATATTGTTGGAGTTATTCCCCTTTTCATATTTTCTTGTCCAGTTAATAACTCCGTCCGTCTGTCCGTCTGTCACGCTTCGTGTCCGGGCCATATCTCCTACAAAGTTATGCCAAATTCATTATAACTTCACACATTGAAGAATCATGATGAGGGCTAGTGTCATTCACAAGGGTCATAACTCTAGCATCAATATTTTTGGAGTTATTCCCCTTTAACATATTTTTTTGTCCGGACAATAACTCTTTATCTACAGGTTCAATTAATTTGAAACTTCACATATGGAACAATCATGATGAGGGGTAGTGTCATACACAAGGGCCATAACTCTAGCATCAATATTTTTGGAGTTGTTCCCCTTTTTCATATTTTCCTGTCAGTCCGTCTGTCACACTTCGTGTCCGGGCAATATCTCCTACAAAGTTAGGCCAAATTCATTATAACTTCACACATTGAAGAAGCATGATCAGGAGTAGTGTCATGCACAAGGGCCATAATTCTAGCATCAATATTTTTGGAGTTATTCCCCTTTTTCATTCTTTTTTGTCCGGACAATAACTCTTTCTCTACTTGTTCAATTGATTTGAAACTTCACATATGGAACACATATGATGAGGGGAAGTGTCATGCGCAAGGGCCATAACTCTAGCATCTATATTGTTGGAGTTATTCCCCTTTTCATATTTTCTTGTCCAGTTAATAACTCTTTATGTACTGGTTCAATTTATTTGAAACTTCTCATATGGAACAAGCATGATGAGATGTAGTGTCATGCACAAGGGCAATAACTCTAGCATCAATATTTTTGGAGTTACTCCCCTTTTTCATAATTTTTTTTCGGGACAATAACTTTTTATTTACCGATTCAATGTATGAAAGAAGGTACTAATACCATTCAGGTGGTCATGTATATACCATGGTCAACCACACCATGGGTTGGTGGGGTGGGGAGAGTGGAGGTTTTTTTCAGTCAGGTGGGGGACTCATGTCTTGCATAGCAATACAACATGCCCTTGTTCTTTATATAGTACATGTATTACTTCCTTGAAATAGTGCTTTTGATAACATTATGACCGGGATAGAGGGGATTGGTCTACTAAACAAATAAATGAAGTATGGGAATTACGTTCTTTTTATCCTTACTCTCATTGTTAGGTCTTTGTACAGTACAAGTTTAATTCTTAACCCATTACCTCTTTGGCTATTTTTAGATCCAACCTCTTTGAATACATGTACATCTACCGAAAAGGGGCATTTACCAGAGAAAAGGGAACATGTTTAGAATCATGTAGTTTCGAAACCATTGTGATAAATACATGTAGAGCATTTGCTCCTATGGAGCAAGTGCTCTATTTATCATTACTACGCATCTCAACTCCTACCAATGTTCGATTGCACGATAAAACACTGGTATAAATTTATTATTTCGATTCTAACACTTCAATTTAACTATAATTTGCACAGCCACAACGGCACTACGTTTCTTGTCGTACGAATTTTCAAAGCCATATTACGTCACGTTAAGCCGTTACAGCGTGTGCGGTGTTTTATGGAGAATTCAAATATAGATATGTCCCTTCTTTGTTTATGTAGATGTGTGCGCGAGGTGTGTTAGAATTTAAGTTATATTCTGCTCAACACCAAAAGTTGAACCTATTATCTAATAATATGAAAATAATCCTTATGGCTCATTTTCCCACGGTATATATGCAATTTGCTGAATATTACAGATACTTGAATATTGCTAAACCCTTAGAAAACCGCCAGCTTTTTTAACCCTTTCCCTGCCAAGTATTCATGCGAGACATTTTGACATCATGAAAGTTTATAAGCTGCATTTTTATAATGTAAAATGTTTGTAGGATATGCTTTGACTATAACTTTATCATGTATAAAGCAAACAGAGCAGACCCTGATCAGACGGCTCCCAGCTCTTTGATCTGGGTCTACTCTGTTTGGAAATGTGTTCATATGAAGGAAAGAGTTAAGAGGTGGAAAACAATATGCATATTCAACAAAGTTCTGATCGACTTGGAATCCATTTACTCTATGAGCACTCGTGTTACTAAATAATGATACAGTTAAACCTCTCTATAACGACCTCTAAATTGTGTTGATTGGTTAGTATTAAGTACAGGTGGTTGCTTAAAGCAAGGTGAAAGTAAAACAGAACGCTCCTATAGGAGCGTTCTGTTTTACTTTCACCTTGCTTTAAGCAGCCACCTGCATTTAACACAAACTATTTGATGTAGTTTTGTGGTCACTATAGAGAGGTTTTACTGTATAAATTAATGACTATTAGATTATGTTTTGGCCATGGAAGAATCTGTAGAATCAGATATGCATGTATATTCCATAAGCAAAAAGAGCAGACACTGATAAGATGACTCTTATAGGAGCCATCTGACCTGGGTCAAATCTGTTTGCGTGTGAACTAATATAGAGCTGACTCTACAGTTTCTACCATGGCCAAACTTTCCTGTGTATATATGCCACTAGCAAAATTCATCTAGCTAATATTCATGAATAATTGTAAGGTAAAGGGTTAAACGATGTTGTTTACGGAATCCTGAAGGTATGCCATACAATAATACTGTTTAGAAAGATCAGATAATTATCTAAAAAAAAATAGGAGAAAAGATGTTTTTTGAGATAGTAATACAAAAGACCAGTGCAAAGTCGGTGTTTTTTATTTCAGAGAAAGATGTTTGAGATGGTACAGTAAAACCTCTCTATAACGGCCACTAAATTACATTAAGTAGTTTGTGTTAAATGCAGGTGGCTGTTTAAAGAAAGGTGAAAGTAAAACAGAACGCTCCTATAGGAGCGTTCTGTTTTACTTTCACCTTGCTTTAAGCAGCCACCTGCCCTAAATACCAATTGATTAACACAATTTAATGGTCGTTATAGAGAGGTTTTACTGTAGAACAAAACGTAGTGCAAAGTAGAATTCCTGTGTAGAATAACTCTTTTTTTCAGATTTCTTGACATTAACCCTTTCGCTGCCACGAAATGTCTGCAATATTAGTCGTCTATTTTCATTGTTTAATTCCTTTTAATATCTTTAAAAAAAAAAATAATCACAGCATCAAACTGATTGGATTCTGATGAGACGCCGAGTTACTGGATCCTAACAATTTGCAAAGGTAATCAGATTTGTCGTTGGCAGCGAAAAGGTTTCGTTAAGCAAACCGCTATTTAGACTGGTGAAAACTGAAACTTGGAATCAAATGCGATTAATAGTCCTCCTCTTCTTCTTCGGCATCATCTGTTGAATCCACGCCAACCTCTTCATAATCCTTCTCCAGTGCCGCCAGATCCTCTCTTGCCTCGGAGAACTCGCCCTCTTCCATCCCCTCTCCGACATACCAGTGGACAAATGCTCTCTTAGCGTACATCAGGTCAAATTTGTGGTCAAGGCGAGCCCATGCCTCCGCTATGGCGGTGGTGTTACTTAACATGCACACGGCTCTCTGCACCTTGGCAAGATCACCACCGGGTACAACTGTCGGTGGCTGGTAGTTTATGCCAACCTTGAAGCCTGTCGGGCACCAGTCGACAAACTGAATGGTCCTCTTGGTCTTGATGGTGGCGATGGCGGCGTTTACGTCCTTTGGAACGACGTCGCCTCTGTACAACATACAGCAGGCCATGTACTTGCCGTGACGTGGGTCACATTTCACCATCTGGTTCGCAGGTTCAAAGCAGGCGTTAGTAATCTCGGCGACCGTAAGTTGCTCATGGTAAGCTTTCTCGGCGGATATGACCGGACTGTATGTAGCGAGAGGGAAGTGGATACGTGGGTAGGGTACCAGATTTGTCTGAAACTCAGTAAGGTCGACGTTTAGCGCCCCATCAAACCGGAGTGATGCCGTGATAGAGCTAACGATCTGACCAATCAACCTATTCAAGTTGGTGTAGGTGGGTCTATCAATGTCAAGGTTACGGCGACAAATGTCGTAGATGGCCTCATTATCGACCATGAAGGCGCAATCGGAGTGCTCCAATGTCGTGTGTGTGTTCAGGATGGAGTTGTACGGCTCCACCACGGCCGTGGAGATCTGGGGCGCCGGGTAGATGGCGAACTCAAGCTTCGACTTCTTTCCATAGTCTACACTAAGTCGCTCCAACAACAGAGACCCGAACCCAGAACCAGTTCCCCCACCAAAGCTGTGAAAGAGCAGGAAACCTTGTAGACCAGTGCACTGGTCGGCCAATTTGCGAATGCGGTCCAGCACAAGATCAACAATCTCCTTACCAATGGTGTAGTGTCCCCTAGCGTAGTTGTTGGCGGCGTCCTCTTTGCCGGTAACCAGTTGCTCCGGATGGAATAACTGCCGGTAGGTACCTGTGCGAACCTCATCTGAATATAGATATATATTGCGAACATTACAACAGGTGACATGGCCATTGTGGTACGGAAATGAACTCTTTCACCACTGAGGTCAGCGGAAAGTGACTCACAGGGCTTGCTGCATGAAAGAACCTGTAATTAATTTTGCAAACAGTGTGGATCAAGATGAGACACCGATTTACTCGGCGATTTACTGCAAGCTGTTTGAAACTTGGGTCATTTTTTCAAAAGCGTATGTCATAACACTTGGTTTGGGTTGATTTGTGGGTTTTATTTTAGTCAAAATTGTCCCAGATACAAATTTGAGCGGTATTTTTTCACAGGATAATTGTTTAATACAAGTCTGACAACATATGGTTACCTTTGCAAACAGTGTTAACCCATTCCCTCATATTGATGACTTTAGACGACTCTGTTAAAGTCACTGTGAAATCATTCTGATGAATAGAGCATTTGCTCATATAGGAGCAAATGCTCTATTTATCACAATGGTTTCAAACTACACAATTCTAAAAAATTCCTTTCTCTAGTTAATGCTCCATTTCGGTAGATTTGTTCAAAGAGGTTGTATCAAAAATAGCCTATGGGGTAATGGGTGAAGTAAGGCGCCGAGTAATTCGGCGTCTCATCAGGATCCATGCTGTTTTACACACCAATTACGTCCCAGTGAAGAAATTGAAGGAAATTCCACTTTGAAGTTATATAATATGTTTGGGAACAAAATTATTTGGCGCCAACAGAGTTCATACAAGTAAGGAGGACAAGACTTGAAAAATCAAATAATCATGAAAATGTCACACTTTGTTGGAGATGACTGCAAGCCAAGTAATTTACGTTAGAAATAATGAATGTACATACATGTATGATTTTTAAGCTGATCCATTCTTATAATTGGATTTGAACACAGCAAATTTAAGCTACGACAGAAACTGTAGAATCAGATCTATATTATTTTATAACCAAATACAATAGAACAGACTTTGATCACACGATTCCTACAGGAGCCGTCTTATCCGGGTCTACTCTGTTTTCAAACGTGTTAGCCCTTTCCTCCATAAATACGCCTTTCTACGCCTCTGTAAACATCACATACTGATACCATTGTGATCTAAAATATCCTATGAAGGAATGGGTTAAAATGCGTATCTATGGAGTGGCGATGAAGGTTTGTTGTATGAAGTTCGTTGTTTTTATGCAGTCTCTTTCTAGAAGAGCCTTCTCACCAGAGTGTGTACTTTTGCCATGTTACAAAACATGTTTGGAACGAAAATTCAGCGTTTTGAAAGGGTTCAGGCTTACCTACGACAGTTGGTTCCAGGTCCGTAAAGACACACCTGGGCACGTGTTTTCCGGCCCCAGTCTCGCTGAAGAACGTGTTAAAGGAATCGTCTCCCACTCCTACTGTTTTGTCGCTGGGCATTTGTCCGTCTGGCTGGATCCCGTGCTCCAAACAGTACAGCTCCCAGCAGGCATTGCCCATCTGGACCCCAGCCTGACCCACGTGGATGGAAATGCATTCACGCTGCAAAACAATGCAATTAGTAAATTTTCGTTATGGGTGCAAATAAATGCATTCATTTTGACATACTCCTTGCGCCCCATTCCACATACAGAAGGCTCAGTGCAACAAAACTGTCGTATCTCAGTTCCTCGCCCTTTCCCTACTGAAAAGTTATTCAAGAAGTAATAACACATTGAATATTTATTATTTTTAATATGAACACAGTACAGTAACACCTCTCAATAACGGCCACTAAATTACTTCAAGTATTTTGTGTTAAAGACGGTTGGCTGCTTAAAGCAAGGTGAAAGTAAATCAGAACGCTCCTGTAGGAGCGTTCTGTTTTACTTTCACCTTGCTTTAAGCAGCCACCTGCCCTAAATACCAATTAATTAACACAATTTAGTGGCCGTTATAGGGAGGTTTTACTGTATTTATTTTGCCACAGCAGAAACTGTAAAATCAGACCTATATACATGTAATTCCATAGGCAAGAAAAGAATATCCTAATCAGACGGTTCCTACAGGAGCCCTCTGATCTGGTCTTCTCTGTCTGCAAAGGCGTGGAAATGCGTTTGTACGTGACAAATGCTTAAGCTATGGTAACTCCTTTTTTTCCAGAAACACGCACAGAATGCCAAACAATATGAATGATACACAAGACTATTTTGCATCTGGTCTATCCTATTCTTTTACGATATTTTTTTTGCATGTAACTTTTTTTACTATGTTGACAGTCGTTAGCTTTTTTATTCATATAACAATAAGCTAAAGCATACAAAATTGACATGTTTTCCCAAGCAATTTCCCGTCAAAAATAGCATCTCAATTCTACGAATTTTTGATGTCATTAATAAATTTTGAGTCTACAGATCTCGACCATTTGTCAGTTATCAGTTAATAACTGTTTTCATAGTTGTATACATGTATGTTTTGTCAATAACTATTACTGAAACCAATTCATAATTTGAAGGGGAAAAGTTCATGTGCACACATTAAAAACAGCAAAATAATTTTCTTTCCGAGAAATACACTTAAGTAGAAAATACCAGAAAGGTTTTGGTCATTTCAGAAGCTGTATAGAATCTATATACTTCAACCGCAGTCTATATAATTCCATAAGCAAACAGAGCAGACCCTGATCAGACGGTTCCTACAGGAGCCGTCTGATCTGAGTCTACTCTGTTCGCAAAGGAGTGAAAAGCCGTCTATACTAGGGAAATGGTTAAGCTCGAAATGCCAACGCAATTCAAACTGCCCGACTCTAGGATCGATTTTAAGTAAACAATAGAACTTCTTTAAAACGATCACTTAATAAACAATGGTGTATTTGAAAACAGGTGGATGATTAACCCTTTCCCTCATTTTCACGTATTTACTAACAGGGTAGACTCAGATCAGACGGCTCCTAATCAGAGTCTGCTCTGTTTGCTAGTGGAATTTTGAAAGATCTGTTTCTAGAATTGCTACAATGTTCCACCTTCTACATTTCATTACCACTGTTTTATCCATGAATGTTGTAGTAAGTATTGAAATTTGGAATAAGGATAGAGCATGGAAAGAGTTAACCTGTTAGCTCATATGCTATTTTTAGATACAACCTCTTTGAATAAATCTACCGAAAAGGAGAATTAATTAGAGAAAAGGATTTTTTTAGAATTTTGTAGTTTGAAACCATTGTGATAAATAGAGCATTTGCTCTATTTATCACAATGGTTTCAACATGTGACTTACAAAGTCGTCAATATGAGGGAAAGGGTTAATAGAGAACGACTGTACAGTAGAACATGTCCTATGCGGCCATTCGTTTATTGAACATAGGAGTATTAAAAAGCAGGTGGCTGCTTAATATAGGACCAAAGCATTGCAGAAAGCTCCTATAGAAGCAGTTTCTGCATTACTTATGATATGCATTAAGCTAATACCTGCCTTATAGACCTATAATTTTGATGACCGCTTAAGACAGGTTCTAGAATTTCCTACATAATTTTCATCCAGCATGGGGTTGCCCCTCTCCCCCCTCCACCCCGTCTCAAATACCCATAATTATTTTTTTATTTTTAAATAATGTAGACACAGATAAGAGCGCTCCTTAAGGATCTAACAGATTAGAGTCTACAGTTTGTCATTCACAATCTTCTTGTAAGTTATACCCTATCATAACAGAGAAAGTTAACTAACCATAAAGTTACATCAATATATACATACAACAACAACCATGTTACTTACCATAATGGTGTTTTGTTCCTGATTGGAAAAGAAAGTACCCGAAATAAAAGCGCCTGTTTTTTTTTGTTCGTTGGCTGTTTGTGCAAATGATGTGCACACCCAGAGAACGTCGCCGCGAATGAGGGACAGCAAGCAGCCCGGTACCCAGTCCAGGCCAGCCGTCTCCTGGCGGAACTGAGAGTCGCACTTCACTGAGCTCATGAAAGATTCAGATCTAGCCAGTTAGTCCGCTGGGAAGACCTTTCACCGCTTGGCTGAGTTCATATTTGATATTTACATCGATTCCAGTATGCCAACGAAAGTGCATTTTAAAGAGAATATATTTAACAATATACAATAAAATTACCTAATCATTTACCTGGTAGATATGTCTTTTGGCGTCTTTGCAAACAGAATAGACCCAGATCAGACGGTTCCCGTAGGAGCTGTCTGATCGGGGTCTGCCTTGTTAGATCCGATTCGACAGTTTAATACCACCATACACATTCAGCTAATAAAAATTCATAATGCCATTATTTGTTACTTGAATCTTCATAAGGTAAAGGGTTAAAATGACAATTAAGAATTTTCGGTGTTTCAAATAGGTGGTTGTTACATGCAGGACGGGGGTACAGTATAACTTAAGCGTACGACCTCGTACGACAGAAATGAAAGTTTTAACAATGAAAAAACAGTAGAACCTGTCTTAAGCGGCCAACGAAAAAGATCTAAGTATGTGTCTGTAAGGCAGATGGTGACTTAATGCAGGTCAAAAGTCCATCTGCATTACGTTTGCCTTGCATTAAGCAACCACCTGCTTGTTAAAACTTTAATGTTCAATAAATGAATGGCTGCTTAAGACAGGTTTATCTGTATTACAAAAATGAGCTTTCTGTATTACGTTCGTCCTACAATAGGTAACCACCTGATTTACATGCCTCCAAAGCTATCTACTAGACGGTCGCTTTATAAGTTTGAATGCTAGAATTGAGTGTACTGGCATTTAAAAATAGTATAGAATCAGATCCTAGAAGAGCCTTCTGAACAGGGTCTGCGCCGATTTTCATTCCAAATCCCTCAGTACAGTAAATCCAAAACAATGTACAGTAGGAGCTTTCTGCATTACCTTTGACCTGTATTAAGCTACCACCTGCCTTACAGACCCATAATTAGACCTATTGTTGATGGTCGCTTAAGACAGGTTCTGCTGTATTTTCATTGTTAAAACTTTCATTTCTGTCGTACGAGGTTAACTTTAAAATAACGATTAAATTGCGCGCTAGAATTGGAGATATTTCGGTTATGCGAGTGGTAGCGATTCCCGTTTGGATTTACGATAATTTTGGTCATACCATCTTTAGTAATAGGAGTACCAGGTTGCTAATGTTAATAATGGTTGTCTGTGATGTTGAAATGGTGAGGCCACTTTAGAAATAATCCATGGAAGAATCTGTAGAATCAGATATGCATGTATATTCCATAAGCAAAAAGAGCAGACACTGATCAGATGACTCCTATAGGAGCCATCTGACCTGGGTCAAATCTGTTTGCGTGTGAACTAATATAAAGCTGACTCTACAGTTTCTACCATGGCCAAACTTTCCTGTGTATATATGCCACTAGCAAAATTCATCTAGCTAATATTCATGAATAATTGTAAGGTAAAGGGTTAAACGATGTTGTTTACAGAATCGTGAAGGTATGTCATACAATAATACTGTTTAGAAAGATCAGATAATTATCTAAAAAAAATAAGGAGAAAAGATGTTTTTTGAGATGGTAATACAAAAGACCAGTGCAAAGTCGGTGTTTTTTATTTCAGAGAAAGATGTTTGAGATGGTACAGTAAAACCTCTCTATAACGGCCACTAAATTACATTAAGTAGTTTGTGTTAAATGCAGGTGGCTGTTTAAAGCAAGGTGAAAGTAAAACAGAAGGCTCCTATAGGAGCGTTCTGTTTTACTTTCACCTTGCTTTAAGCAGCCACCTGCCCTAAATACCAATTGATTAACACAATTTAATGGTCGTTATAGAGAGGTTTTACTGTAGAACAAAACGTAGTGCAAAGTAGAATTCCTGTGTAGAATAACTGTCTTTTTTCAGATTTCTTGACATTAACCCTTTCGCTGCCACAAAATGTCGTCTGCAATATTAGTTTAATTCCTTTTAATATCTTTAAAAAAAATATAATCACAGCATCAAACTGATTGGATTCTGATGAGACGCCGAGTTACTCGGCGTCTCATCTGGATCCTAACCATTTGCAAAGGTAATCAAATTTGTCGTTGGCAGCGAAAAGGTTTGGTTAAGCAAACCGTTATTTAGGCTGGTGAAAACTGAAACTTGGAATCAAATGCGATTAATAGTCCTCCTCTTCTTCTTCGGGGTCATCTGTTGAATCCACGCCAACCTCTTCATAATCCTTCTCCAGTGCCGCCAGATCCTCTCTTGCCTCGGAGAACTCGCCCTCTTCCATCCCCTCTCCGACATACCAGTGGACAAATGCTCTCTTAGCGTACATCAGGTCAAATTTGTGGTCAAGGCGAGCCCATGCCTCCGCTATGGCGGTGGTGTTACTTAACATGCACACGGCTCTCTGCACCTTGGCAAGATCACCACCGGGTACAACTGTCGGTGGCTGGTAGTTTATGCCAACCTTGAAGCCTGTCGGACACCAGTCGACAAACTGAATGGTCCTCTTGGTCTTGATGGTGGCGATGGCGGCGTTGACGTCCTTGGGAACGACGTCGCCTCTGTACAACATACAGCAGGCCATGTACTTGCCGTGACGTGGGTCACATTTCACCATCTGGTTCGCAGGTTCAAAGCAGGCGGTAGAAATCTCGGCGACCGTAAGTTGCTCATGATAAGCTTTCTCGGCGGATATGACCGGACTGTATGTAGCTAGAGGGAAGTGGATACGTGGGTAGGGTACCAGATTTGTCTGAAACTCGGTAAGGTCGACGTTTAGCGCCCCATCAAACCGGAGTGATGCCGTGATAGAGCTAACGATCTGACCAATCAACCTATTCAAGTTGGTGTAGGTGGGTCTATCAATGTCAAGGTTACGGCGACAAATGTCGTAGATGGCCTCATTATCGACCATGAAGGCGCAATCGGAGTGCTCCAATGTCGTGTGTGTGTTCAGGATGGAGTTGTACGGCTCCACCACGGCCGTGGAGATCTGGGGCGCCGGGTAGATGGTGAACTCAAGCTTCGACTTCTTTCCATAGTCTACACTAAGTCGCTCCATCAACAGAGACCCGAACCCAGAACCAGTTCCCCCACCAAAACTGTGAAAGAGCAGGAAACCTTGTAGACCAGTGCACTGGTCGGCCAACTTGCGAATCCGGTCCAGCACAAGATCAACAATCTCCTTACCAATGGTGTAGTGTCCCCTAGCGTAGTTGTTGGCGGCGTCCTCTTTGCCGGTAACCAGTTGCTCCGGATGGAATAACTGCCGGTAGGTACCTGTGCGAACCTCATCTGAATATAGATATATATTGCGAATATTACAACAGGTGACAGGGCCTTGGTGGTACGGAAATGAACTCTTTCACCACTGGGGTCAGCGGAAAGTGACTCACAGGGCGAACCAGTGATTACCATTGCAAACAGTTTGGATCAAGATGAGACACCGTTTTACTCGGCGATTGACCCCAAGCTGTTTGAAACTGCGTCGTTTTTTTCCAAAAGCTTGTCATAACACTTGGTTTGGTTTTTGGTTTTTATTTTTAGTCAAATTTGCCCCAGATAACAAATTTGAGCGGTAATTTTTCACAGTAGGATAATTGTTTAATACAGGCCGGACAACATATGGTTACCTTTGCAAACAGTTTAACCCATTCCCTGATATTGACGACTTTTGACGACTGTAAAAGTCACTTTATGAAACCATTGTGATAAATAGAGCATTTTCTTCTATAGGGGCAAATGCTATATTTATCACAATGGTTTCAAACTACAAAATTCTAACAACAAAATCCTTTTCTCTAGTTAGTGTTCCTTTTCGGTAGATTTGTTCAAAGAGGTTGTATCAAAATAGCCTATGGGGGAATGGGTGAAGTAAGGCGCCGAGTAATTCGGCGTCTCATCAGGATCCATGCTGTTTTACACACCAAATACGTCCCAGTGAAGAAATTAAAGGAAATTCCACTTTGAAGTTATATATAATATGTTTGGGGACAAAATTATTTGGCGCCAACAGAGTTAATACAAGTAAGGAAGACAAGACATGAAGTATTATGGCAAATCAAATAATCATGAAAATGGCACACTGTGTTGGAGAAAGGCTGCAAGCCAAGTACACATTTCGTTAGCGTCGTGAATATTTATGTCAGAAATAATGAATGTATAATTCTTAACCCTTCGCTTGCTGAATTTTAAAATACATTTCTCCTTCTTCACCCATGCCCTGTTGTATAATTCACTGTGTACAAGTATTCCGCTGTGCAATCACTGCTGTGGAGTGCACTGGTTGCACAATCAACTTGTAAATAGTGCAGACCCTGATGAGACAGCTCCTGCAGGAGCTGTCTCATCTGGGTCTTCACTATTTACAGGTAGGTATATTGACGTGAATAGCAAGCGAAGGGTTAAGCTGATCCATTCTTATAATTGGATTTGAACACAGCAAATTTAAGCTACGACAGAAACTGTAGAATCAGGTCCATATTATTTCATAACCAAATACAAAAGAACAGACTTTGATCACACGATTCCTACAGGAGCCGTCTGATCCGGGTCTACTCTGTTTTCAAATGTGTTTTCCTCCATAAATACGCCTTTCTACGCCTCTGTAAACATCACCTATTGAAACCATTGTGATAAATAGAGCATTTGCTCCTATAGGAGCAAATGCTCATTTATCACAATGGTTTCAAACTACAAAATTCTAAAGTTTTACTTTTCTCTGGTTAATGCTCCTTTTCGGTAGATTTATTCTAAGTGGTTGGGTCTAAAAATAGCCTATGAGGGAATGGGTTAAAAGGCATATCTATGGAGTGGCGATGAAGGTTTGCTGTGTGAAATTCGTTGTTTTTATGCAGTCTCTCCCTAGAAGAGCCCTCTCACCAGAGTGTGACATGTTACACTTTTCTATAAAAAGTTGTTTAGAACTTTGGAACGAGCATTCAGCGTTTCGAAAGGGCTAAGGCTTACCTACGACAGTTGGTTCCAGGTCCGTAAAGACACACCTGGGCACGTGTTTTCCGGCCCCAGTCTCACTGAAGAACGTATTGAAGGAATCGTCTGCCACTCCTACTGTTTTGTCGCTGGGCATTTGTCCGTCTGGCTGGATCCCGTGTTCCAAACAGTACAGCTCCCAGCAGGCATTGCCCATCTGGACCCCAGCCTGACCCACGTGGATGGAAATGCATTCACGCTGCAAAACAATGCATTTAGTTATATATATATTAAAATCAGACCTATATACATGTAATTCCATTGGCAAAAAGAGAAGATCCTAATCAGACGGTTCCTACAGGAGTCCTCTGGGTCCATGCCTATAAACTTTTTAGTTGAGTCTGAGATCGTTCTCAAGCTTTTGATTGGTCAGATTTGAGCCTTTGGCTCAAATCTGACCAATCAAAAGTCTTCTCTGTCAGCAAAGGCGAGGAAATGCGGTTGTACGAGGCAAATGATTAAGCTATGGTAACTCCTTTTTTCAAATTTTGAATTGTAGTCTACGGAATTCCTTCAATGTATTTTTTTTTTCAGAAACACGCACAGAATGCCAAACAATATGAATGATACTCAGTGCTATTTGGCATCTGGTCTATCCTGATCCTGTGCCCATAGAATTGTTACGATAATTTTTTGCATGTACATGTAACTTTATTTACTCTGTTGACGGTCGTCAAGAGTTTCTTATTCATACATGTATAACAATAAGCTAAAACATACAAAATTGACGTTTTCCCCAAGTACCCACCCGTCAAAAATAGCATCTCAATTCTACGATTTTTTTTTTATTTTTGATGCCATTAATAAATTTTGAGTCTTTACAAATCTCGACCATTTGTCAAAAATATGCTACCAGTTAGCCCTTCTCTTGCTGAATTTTAAAATACATTTCTCCTTCTTTACCCATGCCCTGTTGTATAATTACATATATATTCACTGTGTACAAGTATTTCGCTGTGCAATCACTGCTGTGGAGTGCACTGGTTGCACAATTAACTTGTAAATAGTGCAGACCCTGATGAGACAGCTCCTGCAGGAGCTGGGTCTTCACTATTTACAGGTAGGTATATTGACGTGAATAGCAAGTGAAGGGTTAATAACTTTATTCCCATAGCTGTATACATATATGTTTTATCAACAACTATTACTGACACCAATTCATAAGTTGAAGGGTAAAAGTCAATGTGCACACATAAAAAATAGCAAAACGGGATAAGTTCTTTCTGAGAAATACACTTAAGTAAAAAATAACAAATGTTTTGGTCATTTCAGAAGCCGTAGCATATATGTACTTCAACGCAGTCTTTACAATTCCATTTAAGCAAACTGATAAGACGGTTCCTACAGGAGCAGTCTGATCTGAGTTTACTCTGTTCGCAAAGGAGTGAAAAGGCGTCTATACTAAGCTCGAAATGCCAACGCAATTCAAACTGTCCGACTCTAGGGTCGATTTTAAGTAAACAATAGAACTTCGTTAAAGCGACCACTTAATAAACAAGGGTGTATTTGAAAGGAGGTGGATGCTTAATCGTTTCCCTCATTTTCAAGTATTTGTAAACAGGGTAGACCCAGATCAGACGGCTCCTAATCAGGGTCTGCTCTGTTTGCTAGTGGAATTTTGAAAGATCTGTTTCTGTAGTTTCTAACATGGCAACAATGTTCCACCTTCTACATTTCATTACCACTGTTTTATCAATGCATGTTGTAGTAAGTATTGAAATTCGGAATAAGGATAAAGCATGGAAAGGGTTAACCTGTGAGCTCATATGCTATTTTTAGATACCTCTTTGAGTTAATCTACCGAAAAGGAGCATTAACCAGAGAAAAGGATTTTTTGCTCTATTTATCACAATGATTTCAACATGTGACTTACAAAGTCGTCAATATGAGGGAAAGGGTTAATAGAGAACGACTGTACAGTAGAACCTGTCCTATGCGACCATTCGTTTATTGAACATAGGAGTCTTAAAAAAACAGGTGGCTGCTTAATATAGGACCAAAGCATTGCAGAAAGCTCCTATAGAAGCAGTTTCTGCATTACTAATGATATGCATTAAGCTAATACCTGCCTTATAGACGTATAATTTTGATGACCGCTTAAGACAGGTTCTAAAATTTCCTACATAACTTTCATCCAGCATGGATACACCCCCCCCCCCCCACCTTCCACGTCTCAAAGACCCATAATTAATTTTTTATTTGTAAATAATGTAGACAGATCAGAGCGCTCCTAAAACATCTAATTGTTGTTTAGAGTCTGCATTGCTTGTAAGTTATACCCTATCATGCCACAGAAAGTTAACCCATTACCTCATAGGCTATTTTTAGACCCAACCTCTTTGAATAAATCTACCCAAAGGAGCATTAACTGGAGAGAATGTTTCAATGGTTTCAAGAAGTGACTATTACAGAAGCGTAGAAAGGCATATTTATGGAGGAAAGGGTTTACTAACGATAAAGTTACATCAATAAATACATACCACAACAACCATGTTACTTACCATAATGGTGTTTTGTTCCTGATAGGAAAAGAAAGTAACCGAAATAAAAGCGCCTGTTTTTTTGTTCGTTGGCTGTTTGTGCAAATGATGTGCACACCCAGAGAACGTCGCCGCAAATGTGGGACAGCAAGCAGCCCGGTACCCAGTCCAGGCCAGCCGTCTCCTGGCGGAACTGAGAGTCGCACTTCACTGAGCTCATGAAAGATTCAAATCTAGCCAGTTAGTCCGCTGGGAAGACCTTTCACCGCTTGGCTGAGTTCATATTTGATATTTACATCGATTCCAGTATGCCAACGAAAGTGCATTTTAAAGAGAATATATTTAACAATATACGTGTACAATAAAATTACCTAATCATTTACCTGGTAGATATGTCTTTGGGCGTCTTTGCAAACAGAATAGACCCAGATCAGACGGTTCCCGTAGGAGCCGTTTGATCGGGGTCTGCCTTGTTAGATCCGATTCGACAGTTTAATACCATCATACACATTCAGCTAATAAATATTCATAATGCCATTATTTGTTACTTGAATCTTCATAAGGTAAAGGGTTAAAATGACAAAATGGCGATTTCCGTTTGGATTTACGATAATGTTGGTCATACCATCTTTAGAAAGAGGAGTACCAGGTTGCTAATGTTAATAATGGTTGTCTGTGATGTTGAAATGGTGAGGCCACTTAAGAAATAATCACAGGTTGCTTAATGCAGGACGAACGTAATGCAGAGAGAACCAATTTGTGTCTAGTGTCTCTTAAACAGGGCATTGGGAAACAGTGAAGTCCCATATAAGGGGGTTAGTAAAGGAATCCTCTGACCAGGGTCTACACTGCTCGCCGAACCCATCAATGTCAATGGGCTCCGACCAGGGTCTACATTGCTCGCTGAACCCATCAATGTCAATGGGCTCCGATCAAGGTATGCACTGTTTGCTGAATCCATCGATGTCACTGGCTCATTCCAGCAAATCTTTTGTTTGCTATGCCGCCTCCACAAAACAAAATGGACGGGTTCCAAAGTAAGATCTGGGCGGGTTCCTTTAAATAATATGGCGGTAAATGGTTCAAGTTACCACCTGCCTGTCAGACCAGGAATTAGATTCTTTAGAGGAGTTTACTGCATAGTTTTGTTTCTTTTTAAAGCAACTAAACCTGACATATTATATTAACCCTAAATACGCCATTTCATGCATTGGCAAACAGAGTAGAACCCAGATCAGATGGCTCCTAAAGGAACCGTCTAATCGGGGTCTGCTCTATGGGGTTATATAGTTCTGATTCTACAGTTTCTGCCTTGACCAAACATTGTTTGTGTTCATATGCCATTATTTTAACCGTTCACTCCATAGGCTATTTTAGACCCAACCTCTTTGAATGAATCTACCGAAAAGGAGCATTTACTAGAGAAAAGGAAAATGTTATAAATGCGTATTATAGAATCCATTGTAATGAATAGAGCATTTGCTCTGTTTATCACAATGGTTTCAAGAAGTGACTATTACAGAGGTGTAGAAAGGTGTATGTATGGAGGAAGGGGTTAAAACACCTAATTGATATTCATGATGTCATTAATTTTTACCATGAGTATTCATTGAGTAAATGGTTAAAGAAGACCCTTGAAATGTGTTTGCTTAATATGTTAAGGCGGCTGTAAACAGTGTTGATCTAGATAATTTGCAACATTGAAAATGTGACATTTATTCAGTGTCTGCACTGTTTGCAACTCGCTGTTTTCGCCTTCCCGTGACATAACAAATCAGCTACATTTATCAAGTGATTGTACATGTACAGTAAAACCTCTCTAAGTCGGACTTTAAATTTAGTATAAATATCGGTCTTGGAAAACAGGTGGAAGCTTAATGCAGGGTGAAAATCATGCACCAAGCTCCTACAGGAGCATTCTGCACGATTTTCACCCTGCATTAAGCAGCCAAATGCATAAAAGTATATATAGAGGATCTGTTGCGAGTTGTCTTTTAAGATCACATGATTCTGAACGAGCCTTAGAAAATGTCATTAAGCGAGCCTTGGCGAGCTAAAATTTTCTCTACTAAAATTCCGGTTTAGAGATGATTTACTGCATTCCTTCCGTAAATGTTCACCGTGTGACGTGTTGACCATTTACCTTATGAATATTTATACAAGAATTCATGACTTCATTAATAGATCTATTCATTAAATTAATTTCTATATTGGCATATGAACAAAGAATTTGTTCGACTATAGCAGAAACTGTAGATTCAGATCTATACTATTCAGTTAGCAAACAGAGCAGACGCTGATCAGATGGCTCCTACAGGAGCCGTCTGATCTGGGTCTACTCTGTTTGCAAAATGCGTTTCCATCAGGTAAAAGGGATAAAGTGTTGAAGTTGTAAGGCTTCAATAACGTCATTAAATTTATATTACCTTTCACTGTTATAGATCAATAGATTAATGTCATGGAAACAAAATAAACAAATTCATGCGCTGAAATTGTTTGATTTTATCATTTAACCCTTTACCTGATGAATAAATATTCCATTAAGAAATATATTGACATCATGGTTATTTGTTAGCTGACGTTAGCTGCAATGGTATATAAACACGTGAGTTTTGGCCGTGTATGGCAGAAACTGTAGATCAGGCAGCTCTGTTTGCATATAGAATTATAAAGATCTTTATACTACATGTATATATATGCAAACTGAGCTGCCTGATCTGGGTCTACTCTGTTTGCAAAGGCGTCAAAATGTGTATCTATCAGGGAAACGATTAACCATTTACTCCATGAATATCCATGTAAGAAATAATGACATCATGAATATTAATAAGTTTCCATTTATATAATGTTATACATGTATATATAAACACAGGAAATATTGGCCATGGCAGAAACTGCAGAATCATATCTATATTATTTCATAAGCAAACAGAGCAGACCCTGATCAGACGGCTCCTACAAAGGCGTGGAAAGACGTATTTATGGTGTAAAATGTTAAAAAGTACTAAAGACCCTTCTTTCATAAGCAAACTTGAACTAATTCTTAATAATTTGTCTCTATTTTGTGAAAGTATCTTTCTCACGCACACAGACACTTAGAGACACGCGCCCACATGCACACACATATTAGTGCTTAAAGCAAAGTTACCACCGTACCATGGGACAAGAAAGGGGACATTCAGACCACAGAAGGAACACATTGCAACAACACAGCAAATACAGATGGGTGTCTAACGACGAGTCTATACTGTATATACCGCAATGACCTGTTCACGTGACAATGTGCACGTGTACTCCAACCCTAACATGACTGCAAATCAATATCGCCTGCTTCAAAGATAAAAAAAAAGCATGTTTTCCTTCAATTTCTTTTCAGAAACAGGATCCGAGTGTCAAACAGTTTGTATACTGATGAGACACCACATTACTTGGCGTCTCATCTGGATCCAAAGTTTGAAACCATTGGCATAGGCCATAACAAATTCCCCAGTAGAGTACTGAATGCCTAACTGTTTACAACTATTTACAACGGTTAACGACGTAACAAAGTTATTTTAGCCTGCTGAGTTAATATTTGATCTGCTTAACCCTATACTCAAGCAATATTCGTCTAAGAAATAATGACGTCATGAATATCAATTAGATTAATTTGTTATAAAAACACATGGGCGCATGAATATTTGGCTACAGAAACATCTATATAATATCATAAGCAAACAGAGTACACCCTGGTCAGGCGGCTCTTATAGGAATTTGAAATATCCGTTTCTTTACTTTCTAAAATGGCTAAAATGTTCTACCTTCCATATATCGTTGTAGCCTACTTATTTTTTCAATGAATATTTAGTAGGTA
The DNA here is from genome assembly GCA_963576725.1 of Azorinus chamasolen. NCBI lineage: Eukaryota > Metazoa > Mollusca > Bivalvia > Cardiida > Solecurtidae > Azorinus > Azorinus chamasolen. The sequence goes on from OY755245.1 coordinate 39,385,764, forward strand.
CAAATGTATTAAAATTTGGAATAAACGTAGCACAGTGAAAGGGTTAATAACGTAAATGAGCAAAACTCCGTAAGAATAAAGTAAAGGATTAAAAGCAAGTGGCTGCTTAATGCAGGACGAAATTCCTTTCTGCATACTATGGTCCAGTTCGATAAAGCGATTTACCTCCCTTTGTAATTAGTCACGGGGAGTAACCTCCCTTACAGGGTAAGCAACTCTCAAACATGGCATTAAGCTACCGTGCAGCTTCAGCTACTTCCGATTTGATCACGTTTTTGAGAAACTACTGAACGAATGTCAAATATTTTGTATCCAGATGAGACGGCGAGTAACTCGGCGTCTCATCTGGATACAAAATGTTCCCAAGTGCGAGCCAGGTCGCAAAAACTTGGATAAGGGTTAAAGGCTGCCTTCACTACAATTGAACCTGGCTTAAGCGGCCATTTAATTATTGAACATAAGAAACTTAAAAACAGGGGGTTGTTTTAATGCCGGGCAAAAGTAAAGCAGACATCTCCTATAGAAACTTTCTGCATTACTTTTGAACTGCATTAAACTTCCATCTGCCTTACAGATCCATAATTAGACCTCTTTTGAGGACCGCTTAACCCATTCCCTCATATTGACGACTTTTTGTAAAGTCACTTTGTGAAACCATTGTGAGAAATAGAGCATTTGCTCCTATATGAGCAAATGCTCTATTTATCACAATGGTTTCAAACTACAATGTACAAAATTCTAAAATTTTCTCTAGTTTATGCTCCTTTTTGGTAGAAAGAAGCATAGAGGTTGTATCTAAAAATAGCCTATGAGGGAATGGGTTAAGACAGTTTACGGTTTAAAGGTTGTCTACACCATCACCAGTTTCATCTGAATTATTGATGTAAAATTTTCAGTTGCACGATAAGCATCATCGATGAAAAGTCGAGCCTAGATGATTAAAGGAATTATGGATTTTCTGAAACTGTCTCGCTGTTCATATGGCAACCTTGCATATTTATCATGTTCCAACCCATAACCAATTATTAATCCTTTCTCTATTCTTTGTTTATTCCAAATTTCAATATTCATGGACAAAATAGTTTTAACGAAATATGGAAAGCGGAACATTGTAGTCATTTTAGAAGTAAAGAAACAGATCTTTCAATTCCATTAGCAAACAGAACAGACCCTGAACAGACGGCTCCTATAGGAGCCGTCTGATCTAGGTCTATTCTGTTTGCAAATGCGTGAAAACACGTTTATAAATATGAAGGAAATGGTTAAAACATGATTGCTCAAATCTGATTCTGCTGCAATTTTAACAACATGTACTTTCGTTTCCGTCAAGCTTTTGAAAAACTATTTTCCGAATGTCAAACAGCACGGATCTTGATGAGACGTCGAGCTATTCGGCGTCTTATCTGGATCCAAGTTGTTTACAAATGCGGGTTTGTTCGCGAATAGCAAGAAAATGGTTAAGCGCGCGTTTGGCGAACCCTCGTCAGTTCTGCATAACCGCTTATATTTCGAATCTACCAGAACAGAACAGAACAGAATACATGTAAACAAGAGCTGTCACAGTCACGTGACAAATGCCCCCCCCCCCAAAGTTGTACCCTGTTACCTTGACCTTTGACCCATGGACCAGGGAGTTGACACATCGTCTTTGTGTGGTGAACATTTGTGCCAGGTAACTTTGAAATCCATTCACAGATAAACAAGTAATTGTGACCTTGACCTTTGACATATGTACCAGGGAGCCAAACGCGACACATCGTCTTTGTCTGGTGAACATCTGTGCCAAGTTATATTGAAATCCACTGATAGATAAAGAAGTTACAGACCGGACACGAAATTTGTGAAAAGTAGTTGTACCCTGTGACCTTGACCTTTGGTCCATGGATCAGGGAGTTGAAAGCGACACATCATCTTTGTCTGGTGAACATTCGTGCCAAACCATATTGAAATCCATTGATATATAAAGAAAATACAGACCGGACAGGAAATTTGTGACAAAGTAATTGTACCCTGTGACCTTGACCTTTGATCCATGGACCTAGGAGTTAAAAGCGACACATCGTCTTCGTGTGGTTAACATTTGTGCCAAGTTATATTGAAATCCATTGATAGATAAAGATGTTACAGACCGGACACGAAATTTGTTACAAAGTTATTTTACCCTGTGACCTGGACCTTTGACCCATGGACCTGGGAGTTGAACGCGACACATCGTCTTTGTGTGGTTAACATTTGTGCCAAGTTATAGTGAAATACATTGATAGATAAAGAAGGTACAGACCAGACACGAAGTTTGTTACAAAGTAATTGTACCCTGTGACATTGACCTTTGACCCATGGACATGGGGGTTGAACGCGACACATCGTCTTTGTGTGGTGAACTTTTGTGCCAGGTTATTTTGAAATCCATTCAGATAAATGAGTTATAGAAGGGACACGAAATTTGGGACATACGGACGGACATACGGACATTCTAATGGATTGAGTGTATGTGGCTATTCTTTTGTTCAAAATAGCCACACAAACTGAAAATAAGCCACATAAAACCGATGAGAACAAAGATCATTTGTTCTCATGTAATTATTTAGTCACATAAACAGGAATTGTTAGCGCGGACGGACGGAAGGACGGACAGTGCGATTACTATATGCCCGCCGTTGGGGGCATAAAAAGATTACATCTTAAAGCATATTAAATGCGCCATGGCGGGAAATCATTATGCAATGTACATGTATATCATATCTTTATGGATAAATATACACGCATGTAACTTCCACTTGTGAGTATTATACATTAATAAATTACATCATGCTGGGTGGTATAATACAGTAAAACCTCTCTATAGCGACCACTTAATTGTGTTAATTAGTTGTTATTTAGGGCAGGGGGCTGCTTAAAGCAAGGTGAAAGTAAAACAGATTGCTCCTATATAGGAGCGTTCTGTTTTACTTTCACCTTGCTTTAAGTAGCCACCTGGCATTAACACAAAATACATGATGTAATTTAGTGGCCGTTATAGAGAGGGTTTACTGTAAGTCCTATCTTGAAAAGATTGTTTCCAAAATAGTTTGAACAAGAGCACCGCAAGCGGGTGCGAACGCTCGTTTGTCGGCATTGTCAAGATGAACATGCATACCAAAAATGAAGGTTGTAAATGAAAAATTGAAGAAGTTATGGTCAATGTTAAGATTTCGGACGACGACAATGACGACGACAACGATGACGCGGACGCCGGAGTTACGACAATAGCTCGTGATTTCTTCGAAACAGACGAGCTAATAAAACAGAATATCATATATTCAATTGTCTGTCTGTTTAACCCTTTTCCTGTTCTATGTTTATTTCAAATTTCAATACCTACTGAATATTCATGGACAAAATAGTTATAATGAAATATGAGAGGTGGAACACTGTAACCATTTTGGAAAGTCTAATTCCATTGGCAAACAGAGCATACCACGGTCAGACGGTTCCTATGGGAGTATCCTCTGGGTCTACTCTGCAAATGCGTAAAAGCAGGTTTACATGAAGGAAAAATGTTAACCCTTTCCCTAATAAATATCTATGTAAGAAATAATGACGTCATGATTTTTATTAGCTGTATTTTTATTATGCTATATTGAACACTGGATTTATGACCATGGGAGGAACTGCAGAATCAGATCTAAATAACCCAGTACACAAACATATATCAGAATCTGATCAGACAGATCCTACAGAAGACATCCGATCTCGATCTGAGTGTGCAAAGGTATTTATATGAAGTAAGATAACGTGGTGATCATTAACCCATTGCCTCATAGGCTATTTTAGATACAACCTCTTTGAATAAATCTACCGAAAAGGACCAATAACTAGAGAAAAGGGAAATTTTAGAATTTTGTAGTTTGAAACCATTGTGATAAATAGAGCATTTGCTCCTATAGGAGCAAATGCTCTATTTATCACAATGGTTTCACAAAGTGACTTTTACAGAGTCGTCAAAAGTCGTCAATATGAGGGAAAGGGTTAAGACAAGAAAACATGAAAACAGGTAAAAAAGTCTGAAAACGGGTAAAAGAAAACAATTTCCCTCATTTTGAAGACGATATTTTTTTTAAAAAAATAATATTTTGGCAAAAGATAATACCCAAACTTAACTTACTCATAACGTTACTTTGGAGATTAAGTGAAAGATGAGGGGCAGTGATGTGAGATCAATAAGTCATTGAATTACGTGTACAAGTTGTATTTGATTCGGATCGCGTTTGCATGCATCAGACAGTTGTCTCCCTTGGTCAGTGTTATATCAAAACACAGTTATCTCCCATAGACCGTTTTATGACTCAGATCAATCGTCCAATCTGTTTGATAACGTGAACTGATCGTATTCTCGTAAAAAACCACTCAGTGCACACTGTATACATGTACCTTGTATTTTGAAAATACAGTAGACAGAGCATTGTAAAAAGTCGAGTATAATTAAGTTGCAAATGATCTTCAGACATAACACCAAACATTATCTTCTGTACATGGTACTCGTTTCCAGTTATTTCAGAGAAAAAAGTGTTGATAGGACGTGAATTTGTTTAGTCACAAAACATGGTTCATACAAATGTTGTCACCCATTCATTGTTACTTCACCAGTTTCCAACATGATGTTTTTGTTGCTGGTAATGGTGAAAGCAATGATGATGATGATGATGACGATGATGATCATCATCATGAAAGTAATAGTATAATAATAATAGTGACAGTGATACTCGTAGTAATGGCAGAAGTAGTACTTTAAAAATAATCAGCAACTAAATGAAACTAAAAAGTAACACCTTTGAAGGTATTAGACAGTGTCTCTGATTTTTTTGGCTTTGCTTTTTATGTTTTGATCGTGTTAATCCTTTACTCCATAAATACGCCTTTCCAAACAGAGTAGACCCAGATCAGCCAGTTCCTATAGGAGTCATCTGATCGGTGTCTGTTCAGTTTGCTTATGGTAGAATGTAGATGTGATTCTACAGTTTCTGTCATAGCCACTCATTCCCGTACCCATGTGCTATCATAACAATTAATCTAATCAATAGTTATGATGTAATTATTTCTGACATGAATATTCATAAAGAAAAGTTAATTTGGAGATTAAGTGGTCAGTGATGTGTGATCAATAAGTCATTGAATTACGTGTACTTGACTAAGTTGTATTTCATTCTGATCACGTTTGTAACATGTTTATCAGACAGTTGTCTCCCTTGGCCAGTGTTTATATCAAAACACAGTTATCTCCCATAGACCGTTTTTCGACTCGGGTCAATCGGGGTGTCATCAAGATCCAATCTGTTTGATAATGTGATCGTATTTTCGTAAAAAATATTAAATGCACACTGTTTACCTTGTATTTTGAAAATGCAGTAGACAGAAATTTGTAAAAAGTCGAGTATGATTAGGTTGCAAAGTGATCTTCAGACATATATAACGCAATACATTGCCATCTGTACATGGTAGCCTACTCTTTACCAGTTATTTCAATGAAAATAGTATTCATTGTACGTATGTCCATGTGTATTTGTTCAATCACAAAACATTGTTCATACGAAACGTTGACTCTCAATTATTTTTACTTTACCAGTATCCAACAACAATAATAATAATTATGACAGTAATATTAACGGCAGAAGTAGTACTTTAGCCCATTACCCCATAGGCCATTTTTAGATACAACCTCTTTAAAAAAATCTACCGAAAAGGAGCATTAACTAGAGAAAAGGAATTTTTTAGAATATTGTAGTTTGAAACCATCGTGATAAATAGAGCATTTGCTCCTATAGGAGCAAATGCTCTATTTATCACAATGGTTTGAAGTGACTTTTACAGAGTTGTCAATATGAGGCAATGGGTTAAACAAGAGCATCGCAAGCGGGTACCAACGCTCGTCTGTCGTCATTGTCAAGATGAACATGCATACCAAAAATGAAGGTTGTAAATGAAAAATTGAAGAAGAAATGGTCAATGTTAAGATTTCCGACAACGACGACGCGGACGCCGGAGTTACGACAATAGTTCGTGATTTCTTCGAAACAGACGAGCTAAAAATGATTGGTAGCCGATAATTTACAACTATAAAGCAACACCTTTGAAGGTATGAGACAGTGTCTCTGAATCAAAAGTGCCAATATTTTTTTTATTTTTTTTTTGTTTTGCTTATTAGGAGCCGTCAGATCGGGATCTGTTCTGTTTCCTTATTATATAATACATGTAATGTGATTCTACATTTTCTGCCATAGCCATCCATTCCCGTGCCCATGTGCTATCACAAAAATTAACCTAATCAATAGTTATGATGTAATTATTTTTACATGAATATTCATATACAAAAATGTAGTAAAGGATTAAAATATTCAGTCTGAGTTTGGAATGGCTGTCGTCGTTTCTAATATTAATGAGATTTTTGACTTTTGCTAATTATAACATGGCAGACTTTCATGTCATATTTCAATCTGAAATGTCATTAAAATTGATGTAAATTTAGTAAAATACAATTTGACAGGTTTGGGAAATTTACAACCTGTCAAAATATTCACGTCACAATACTTTTTTACAGAACCATGTACAAGGAAGGCGACACTGCTGTAATGAAATACAAGTGCACTTGTAATGTACATTACGTTGCCTAATACTACAAACGCATGAATTTTCATGCATTTGCAAACAGAGAAGACCAAGATCAGACGGCTCCTTATAGGAGCCGTCTGATCAGGGTATGTTCTGTTTGCTTTTGACATTACATGTACATAGATCGGCTTCTACAGTTTTTTGCCGAAGAAAAAAAAAGCCCTGGAAAGTTTACGATATAAACATTCAGCTTGACTATTAGTCCGGAGGTCCGGGGTTCAAATCCCGGTCCCTCCCGGAAATTTCAGAGACGCTTTTCCGTGTCTCCCACCCGCACCTCCTCTCCGCCCAGGGGTTTAAATGGGGGTACCTGTGAGGGTCACTCGCTGGTACTGCGCCATATGTTAGCAGTGCTCAATATTGTAGGCCAATGACTCAATGACCAGGGGAGTAAATGTACGATTGGACTGAAAAGTAGACTATAACTAGGTACTTTACTTCTTTCTTTTTTTTTACTTATACATGTTCATAATGTAATTATTTCCAGAGACATATACACATGTATGTATATGTCTCTGTGCAAACAGAGCAGACCTAGATCAGACAGCTCCTATAATAGAAGCAATCTGATCAGGGTTTGCTCTGTTTGCTCATGAAGTAAATACTTACTTCGTGATTTGCTTATGGAATAATAATAGATCGGAATTTACAATTTCTGCTTTGACAAAAAATTCCTGTGTTAACCCATTACCTCATAGGCTATTTTAGACCCAACTGCTTTGAATAAACTTACCCAAAAGGAGCATTAACTAGAGAAAAGGAAAATTTTAGAATTGTAGTTCTGAAACCATTGTGATAAATAGAGCATTTGCTCCTATGGAGCAAATGCTCTAATTATCACAATGGTTTCAAATAGTGATTTTTACAGAGGTGTCAAAAGGCGTCAATATAAGGGAATGGGTTAATATACCATTTCAAAAAATAGTGTGATCAATATTTATGATTTCATCATTTCTTTCATGAAAAGTCATGTAGTAAGATTTAACCTCTTCCCTATTCAATATTCATGTAAGAAATAATGACATCATGAATTTTTATTAGCTGGTTTTTTTTATATAATATAAGCGTTTCAAGGGAACGTTTTGCTATGACAAAAACTGTAGAATCAGATCTATATCATGTCAATAGCAAACATACAGACCGTGATCAGATGGCTCCTATAGGACCATCTGATCTGGATCGACTCTGTTTGCAAATGCATGAAAATGAGTTTATATGAAGGAAAGGGTTAATTAATACACTAGCAGATGTCTATGTCCACATGTTGATATCCAGGTGACAAAACTCTACACTTGGTGAGGTTATAGAGTGTGAAAACGTTAATCAACCAATCACCTGTAATCAACATGTTGTGCTAAGATTTCTTAAAGCTGCAACATACGCTTAAGAGTAATTTGATTACAATTGTACAGAACATCAACTTGGCTGCACTATACAATAAACCACAAGGAACCTACACTAAGGACTCGGACCAAAATTGCTCTTATATTCAGAATGTCTGACTTTACCACCAGGACCACTAGACCTACAGCTTGGGTTGGTGATATTTCCACAATGGTTACAAATCAGCAGTATGATAAACTGTTTGTCATCAATATATTGTATACCAAGTTTTTTCTTTTAACCCTTTCCCTCATAGAAAAGTGTTTTCACGCATTTGCAAACAGAGTAGACCCAGATCAGACGGCTCCTAGAGGAGCCGTCTGATCAGGGTCTGCTCTGTTTGCTGATGGACTTAGATAGATCTGTTTCTTTACTTTCTAAAATGGCTACAATGTTCTACCTTCTATATTTCATTATAACTATTTCGCCATGAATATTCAGTAGGTATCAGAATTTGAAATAAACATAGAACAGGGAAAGGGTTAAAAAGTACATTTGTATATCATTTATTAACCCTTTACTCCATGACTATTTATGCAGGAATAATGACATCATGATATCAATCAACTGATTTTTTTTTATAATGGCACTTGAAACAAAGGACTTTTTTATCATAAAAGGAACTGTAAAATCAGATATCTATGATTTCATAAGCGAACAGAGCAGATCCTGATCAGATGGCTCCTACAGGAGCTGTCTGACTCAGGTCTATCCTGTTTTCTAGAAGTGCAGACCCATGACATAAGCAAACAGGAGTTGCCTGATCTGGATCTACTCTTTTTACAAAAGCATCAAAAGCAGGAGTATCAAAAAATGGTTAAATCATATCAAACTGATATACAAATGTACATGTATCATACATTCTTGTCTGGTTCTTTTGTTGTTGTTTTTTGTTAGATAAATGTGATAATTTCTGGAAAAACAAATAATCTTCTGAAAAAGGGTTGTTCTTTCTAAAGTATACTTAAACAGCTTATGAAATATTTTCATAATAATTTATATATGTACAATGCTCCAATATGAAAACATTCAATGGTTATAGAGTTAATACTTGCCACCTCTGGTACATGTTTAATACACTAGTAGATTTCTATGTCCACATGTTGATACCCAGGTGACAAAACTCTACACTTGGTGAGGTTATAGAGTGTGAAAGTGTTAATCAACCAATCACCTGTAATCAACATGGTGTGCTAAGATTTCTTAATGCTACAGTATACAATTTGATTATAATTGTACAGGATATCAACTTGGTAGGAACTTAGATCTTATTCAACAGGTTTTTGATGCCAAATTATGCCATAATGAAAATTATGCAACTTAATATTGATGATGTGACATGCCATTATATTTCACATGAATATTCATCAGGTAATGAGATGACAAACTCCCTCATATTGACCCATTTTGACACCTCTGTAAAGGCCACTTTTTTGTTTAAAAAACCCAAAAAAAAACTATTTGAGATAGATAGAGCATTTGCTCCATTTGACACCTCCTGTAAAAGTCATATTATGAAACCACTGTGATAAATAGAACATAAATTTTGTTGCATAGGATCAAATGCTCTATTTGTCACAATGGTTTCAAAAACTACACAATTCTATATTTTTATTTCTAGTAAATGCTCCTTTTCTGTAGATTTATTCAAAGACGTTATATATACAACTAACAACTACATCTGCAATGGTTGATTTTAGTGACCACAAGTTGTTATCCAGGTGACAAAACTTTATACTATGTATGGTTATAGAGTGTGAGACTCTCAGACAGGTCGGTAATCAACCAATCACCTGTAATCAACATGTTGTGCTAAGATTTTCTTAAGGCTGCAGTATACACTTAAGAGTAGTTTGATTACAATTGTACAGCATATCAACTTGGTAGGAACTATATGAAGATAGATGTTGTCATAAAAACCAAAGGAAGCCCACTCTGGACTCAGACCAGCAGTCCCTCTCAATCCCCCCTGACTACTTTCCAATCAGGTTCCTGAACCTACAGCTTGGGTTGATGATATTTCCATAATGACTACAAATCAGCTCCTTAACAAGCTGTTGTGTAAGGAAATATTATAAAACATTCAACAAACATGATGTTGTTAACACAAAAATATCTTTGAGTCTTTGACAAGGGAGGAATGTTCTATCAAGCAATCATTAAACAAAAGACACAAAGAAAGATATATTCAATATTTGGTGAAAAATAAAATACAAAATTGTCAATTTGGTTGTAACCACATGTATATGAACTATAATCATCACTGAATACGATTTTTTAAAAAAAATGCTTGCAAGAGTGTGTGATATTTGAATTATCAAAGGGGTGTAAATCTGTAAAAATATCTACCAATACCAAGAAAATCATGTGTACATATCTTAATATAAATATCCAGGTGTGAAATATCCATGATGTATTTATTTTATACATGAATATTGAACAGGGAAAGATTTAAAGTAAAGTAACTATGGATATATCTTCACACTGCCTGGGGGAAAACTTGTTTGTGGAAAACAAGGTCTGTATGGAGGAAGCATACATTGTATATCAATTTCCAAAATCATAAAAAAGGTAATAAAACTATTGCATAAATAAAACTGAACAATACTTTTATAAACCTCTTGTCAAATTAAAGCCTGTTTTTATTGTTGTTTTGAATTTTCTATGGCTGTGAAATTGCACAAGAACAAGTATATGGCTATACATTTTATAGCTGTCTGTAATAAAACATACACAATGCCTGCAGGCAACCTGGAAAATATCATTGGAGAGAGCGAGAGAAGGGGGATAACAAAGATTAAAGAGTAATGGAGGAGAGAAACAGAAGAAGAGAGTGAGAAAAGAGAGCAAGAAAGAGATAAAGAGAGCAAAGATAAAGATAAGAGTGGGAGAGGAGGGGGGAGAGAGAGAAAGAGAGAGAGAGAGAGAGAGAGAGAGAGAGAGAGAGAGAGAGAGAGAGAGAGAGAGAGAGAGAGAGGGAGGGAGGGGGGGGGGGGGCACGCTAAGTAATGTTTTTGTCTGCAACAATTGTTGTCAGCTTCAATTCTTAAAATAAAAGTTATCCCATTTTTTGGCAAAATATTGTCAAATGACATATATTTAGTTATTTACATATACAGTAGAACCCCTCTAATGCGACCACTTAACGAATACACATGAGTGTCTTTATAAGCAGGTGGTTGCATAATACAGGACAAAAGTAATGCAGAAAGCTCCTCTAGGAACTTTCTGCATTACTTTTATCCTGCATTAAGCTACCACCTGCATCTAGCACCCAGGATTATACTTCTTTTAGGTGGTCGCATTAGCGGGGTTTTACTGTATGCAAACAGACTAGACCCAGATCAGACAGCTCCTGTAGGAACTGTTTGATTATGAATTAATATTATGATTCTACAGTTTTTGCCTAGGCTAATAATCCTTTGTTCATATATATACAATAAAAACTCAGCTAATTAATATTTAAAAAGTCATTATTTCTTACATGAATATTCATAATATAAAATACCCAAGGGTCAAGCAAATGAAGCACCCAATTTTGTATAAGCATGTTGAAAATCTTCAGAATAGGTTTTGCAATACATGTATACATGTAAGTTTCGGCGCCAAATTTCTAAATGTCGTCTGCAATCCAATTTTGTTAAATCAATCGGTACAATAAGGAAATATCAAAGGAATAGAGCACAGAATCAAAATAGTTTGAGACAAAAAGTGAAGTCCCTGATCAGACGCTGCCTTGAAAAGGCGGCATCTGATTTGGGACTGCACTATTTGTCATGGTACATTTTTGCGACATTGACGGTGTAAGGGTTAACAATAATCTTTCATAACTTTTTTTACATTTAACCCTTTTCCTGTTGAATATTCGTGTAAGTAGTAATGACATCATGAATATTTATTAGCAGAATTTTGATATTGGCATATGTACACAAGAGTTTTGGTATAAACTTTGTAGATTCTGATCTTATAATTTCATAAGCAAACAGACCAGACACTGATCAGATGGCTCCTACAGGAGTAGTAAGAATTTGGTCTACTCTGTTTTCAAAGGCATGAAAAAAATTATTTGAAAAAAAAAGGTTTTAGCACTATCAGAGTAGTTCTGATTAAGTCCCACCTACACATGACATTTGTACTTAAATTGAATGTACCCAACAGATTACCTCCCTTGACCAAACACATTAATTATAAATGGATTGTCTCCCTTACATTTGAATTTGGTTGTAAATTATTATACAACTATTAAATATGGAGGCATATCAGAATCTGATATTTTATATGATTTTCACTTATAACCGTATTGATTTTGAAGATCGAGCCCTTTGTTTGTATTTAAGCTGGCTAAAATTAAATTCAAAACTGTGTGTAGCTTCAACCCTTTGAATGTGGGAAATGAGATGACTGTCATCTGAAAACTGTATAGACCTAGATATGAGGGCTCCTAAAGGAGTCCTCTGTCCAGGGTCTGCACTATTTTTCATTCAAAATACTCTCACAAGTTATACCCTATCATACTGGATGAAAACTACCTTTGATGGACTATTCCGCTTTGAAAATTCAGCATTGAATGGGTCATAGATCAATTTTTATATGGTGAATTTTTGAAATGTCATGTGAGCTCAGGATTTATTTAACCCTTTCCACCATAAATACGTCTTTCTATGCCTCTGTAATAGTCACTTCTTGAAATCATTGTGATAAATAGAGCATTTGCTCCAGAGGAGCAAATGCTCTATTTATCACAATTGTTTCAATACTATATAAATCTAACATTTTCCTTTTCTCTAGTAAATGCTCCTTTTGGTTGGATTCATTCAAGAGGTTGGGTCTAAAATTAGCCTACGGAGGAAAGGGTTAATGTAGAATTAGATCTTCTGACAGAAACCATCTGATCTGGGTCTACTCTGCTCGCAGAGGCATCAAAAGATGTCTTTATCAACCAAACACATGATCAGACTGTCAAAAAATTTGAATCCTGATGATAAGCCAAATTACTTGGCACCTCATTTAGATTCAACTTGGTTTCAAAGGTTATCACAAATTTGCTCCTAGCATGTGAAGGAGATACTTTGGTATAATTTCTACTGAACATCACCAAATGATGGCAGTGTGAATGGCTTTCAACTTATCAACGACTGTCTACTGATTGATTTCTTGACTGACTGCCTCGGCATCACATCAGGATACAAACTGTTTCACAGAAAATGAAAGACAAATACTTTTAGAATTGTAGCAGATATTTTTGTAGACAATATTATTTGGTGTTGAAAGATTCAAATATATAGTTTGCAAAGTTCTCTCTTGATAAGACAGCACCAGTCAACAATTACAGAGTATATAGTTTTTCTCCTCTTTATTTTCTACTGATTGATTTGTTAATGATATACCTGATAAATGTCAAGATGGAAACCACTGATTATTTCTTCTTTGACACCTGCATCAGTGGGTGGGGTAAATTGATTTTATCTGCAACTGGCCCCTGGGTCCTCTGTATCTGATACAAGTGATAAATACAAGCAAACATATGATGCAAGTCCACCAAATTGTTTTTCTTGTTCAAAAGAGACTGGAAAAAACAAAGTCTTGCTTATTTGACAACCTATCATGTTTACTGCTGACATATAAAAATAAATAATGGGAAAACACATTATGCCATAGGCACTGCCTCTTCTGATATAAACAAGAAATAATGCCATTATGAATATTTATTAATGACATAATTGTTAACACAGAATATTTTGACCACACGGAAACTGTAAAGTCAGACCAACATGTATATAATTCCACAAGGAAACAGAGCATACCCTGATCAGATTGCTCTAACAAAAGCCTTCTGATTTGGGTCAAATCTATTTGCAAAAGACCTGAAAAGGAGTCTATACATGTATCAGTTAAAGGGTTCACGGTAATTGAAAGATACATTAACAACCACTAATGACTATCAGTTCTCCACAGTTCGAATGCCATTATGCACCATAATTTCTAAAGTTCTGTCAATTTCACCTATATGTTTGGTATAATAACATTAATTAATAAGACTATCAAATCCCACAAAGAGCAATTCTGTTTCTAATATATTGCCATCTTAGTAACACCTACTATTGTCATATTAGTTTGTCTTAATTGCTTGATGAATCAATTTCCTGACAATAAATCAATGATCATTAGGCATTCATGATTCAATCAGCCCAGTGGTCAAGTCACATGACCAACCTCTTGTCCATCCTGAAGGTCTTTTGCCACCTTTGGCTGCTGCTTGTCACCTAACATTTGACCTTCAAGGTCAAAATGGCCACCAGGCTTGATCTCAGTACAATGCCTTTTAATGGTCATAATGTGTCTTAAGAAATACATGTATCCTGGAAGGCTTTAGGGTAGGGAAAGCTTATCACTAATTAGTAATTACATGTATTCCAATTACTGTTAACCATTTTACTCATGAACATTTATGTGTGAACTGATCAATTCATGAATATTCATCGACTTAATTTTTATAAGGGATATTTTTTGCTTTGAAAAAAACGTAGGATCAGATCGATATGATTCTATAAGCAGAACAGAGGAGACCCTGACGAGACGTCTGATCAGGGTCTTCTCTGTTTGCAAAGGCATGAAAAAGCATATACATGTATATAAGGGAAAGGGTTAATTGAATTGGGTCACAACCTGAAGCAATAGGGGTCTTTGTTCTACACCTGTAGGTTTTAGCGAAAATATGGCTTTCTCTTTATTTTGTGCAATTTGTGAATTTCTTGTCTTTTAAACATTTACTCCATGAATATTCATATAAAAATCATTGACATCATGTAATTGTTTTTAATACCGCATGGACATAGTCTGGGTTTACTCTGTTTGCAAAGGCACAGAAAGGTGTAGTTATGGAGTAAAGGGTTCATTCTGCTTTACAAATCCATAGAGATGGGCGACTGGGTGTCCAAACACTAAGGGTAATCAATGTAACAGACTGTAATTGTTTATTCTAGGAATAGAAGAGAAGTTATTTTGGTCCTACCTTTAACTTGCTGAACAGATTGTCAGCAGAAAGTCTTGTTTACACAAGTTCTCCAAATAGGGCTATATAGTTTGTTCTTTTTCTTTATAAACACAAGCCTTTACAGTCAAATGGTTTGGACCCTGGGTCCATGCTTATAAAACTTTTAGTTGAGTCTGATTTCGTTCTCAAGTTTTTGATTGGTCAGATTTGAGCCTTTGGCTCAAATCTGACCAATCAAAAGCTTGAGAACTCAAATCTGACCAATCAAAAGCTTGAGAACAAACTCAGACTCAACTAAAAAGCTTTATAAGCATGGACCAGATCAGTCTAACATGCTGAGTACCTTGACATCTCATCTGGATCAAAACTTGAAAAGTCACCTGAGGCATGCTGAAGATGAAGAAATATTGACACTTCAGAATAAAGATGGTTAAAAGACAATACAAAAGTGCTTTTTATCTGATGAATAAAGGGATAATCTCCCCATTCACATTGAATAATACCTTCCCTCTCTCTCTTTTAGGATTAGCCTTATGAATGCTGGAAACCAGTGACCTGGCACAGACTCTACCAATAGTTTGTTAACCCTTTCAAATGGACTATTCCAAAATTCAAACCGATCAAATTTACTGAGATTATTTATGGATTTTTTTTTTAAAAAAAAGGATGACATGACAAACAGTGTAGGTCTGGGTCTACACTGTTTGCAAAGGACATTAGTGACTCCAGCACTGAAAAGTGTTAAGCCGACAACTCTGTTCAGGGTGCGCAATGTTTGCCATGTCAAATTCTTTTTAAAAAAGCTTAGTATTCTCTTTAAATCTTTTCTCCATAACCCCACAGTTTAACGCTTTTAAAAGAGAGTAGATCCAGATCAGACAGCATAATGATACCAATGTCTTACATGAATATTCATTTGGTAAAGGGTTAAGGATAAATGGCCGGGTTACACTTTTCCCTTTAAAAACAGATAAAGAAGATTATAGAAATCCAGTATCCAAATACTCTTGACAGTTCTTTCATCTAATCCCATTTCCATGCAAAGAATTCTCTTTAGCCCTTTACTCAATGAATATTCATGTAAGAAAAGATGACATCATGGATTTTAATTAGATAAAAAAAATTGTAATGGTATAGGATATTTTGGTATAGGAACACAAAAGGTTTTTGCCATGACAGAAACTATTGAATCAGATCAGAATGCTCCTGTACAACTTATAAATGTTCATAATTTCTTACATGAATAACAAGGGAAGGAGTTAAAATAAATAGTTGGAAAAAGCAGATGACATTTTTTAACACATTTTCCACACAAATAGTTAACCCTTTACTTGATAGAAATGCTTTTTGATGCCTTTGCAAACAGAGTAGACTAAGATCTGATGACTCCTATTGATGTCTGATCATGGTCTGCCTTGTTTGCCAAAAATGGAATAACATACAGTTTACAGATTAATACCGAACATTCTTGTGTTCATATACATGTACCATTATAAAAAGTCATTTTTTGATATTGATGATATAATTATTTTTTACATATAAAACAATTTCTTACATGTAAAACCCCTCTAAACCAGCCATTTAGTTTAGTGTAAATATCAGTCTTGCAGGGTGAAAGTCATGCAGAAAGCTCCTCTATGCAACCACCTGCCTAAAAGAATCTAAATCCTTCTTTACAAGAATTCCGGTTTCAAGGGTTTTTACTGTACTTCACGTTTTGTATCTAAAAGTACACAGTAATTTTCTCTCTCTCTCCCCTCCATCTCTCTTCTCTGTCTCTCTGTGTCAGTCTGTCTGTCTCTCTTTCTATCTCTCTAATCTCTTTGATTAACTCTCTCTCTCTCTCTTATCTCTTTGGTACACTCTCTCTCCTCTCTCTCTCTCTCTCTCTCTCTCTCCCTCTCTCTCTACATGCATAAACATATAGAAATGGTTTCTTGCTTGTTACAACATACTTGCCCTCAGCTATTACTTTCTCATTTTTATTGTGTATAAATTTATATCATATTGCAGCCATATACTTGTTCTTATGTAATTTATTTCCTGAAATGTTTAAAGTACAATAAAAACAGCCATTTATGACAAGTAAGATTATAAAAGTATTGTTTAATTGTATAAAACACAATACTTTTATTATCCTGAGCAAGGGAACATACTTTTCTCAAACTCCCTTGCTTCCTGAATTTATCCTGGGGCATTATCATGGTCTGTTTTAGTTTGAAAATCAATATTTAACCCTTTCCCTGTTCTAAGTTTATTTCAAATTTGAATACCTAATGAATATTCATGAACAAAAAAGTTAAAATGCAAAATGGAAGATGGAACATTGTAGCCATTTTGGAAAGTGAAAAAAAACAGATTAATCAAAACCCATTAGCAAACAGAGTAGACCCTGATCAGACGGTTCCTATAGGAGCCATCTGATCTGGGTCTACTCTGTTTGCAGATGCGTGAAAACACGTTTGAATGAGGGAAAGGGTTAATATTCATAAACAGTGCAGTTCCAGAAATTATGATGCTAACCCTTCTCTTGCTGAATTTTAAAATACATTTCTCCTTCTTTACCCATGCTCTGTTGTATAATTACATATGTCTTCACTGTGTACAAGTATATCACTGTGCATTCACTGCTGTGTAGTGCATTGGTTGCACAATCAACTTGTAAATAGTGCAAACCCTGATGAGACAACTCCTGCAGGAGCTGTCTCATCTGGGTCTTCACTATTTACAGGTAGGTATATTGACGTGAATAGCAAGCGAAGGGTTAATATATCATACATGAAAAGGTAACTACAAGAATACATGTTACAATATCTCTGATAAATGCTACTAAGGGCATAATAGTTCTGATACCATAATAAAATGAATAGTGAAGACCAAGATCAAACTGGTACAAAATATTGTCAATCTGGCTTATCCCTTTGCTCCATAGAAATGCCTTTGCAAACAGAGTAGACCCAGATCAGAATGGCTCCTGTAGGAGCCATCTGATCAGGGTCTGCTTTGTTTGCTCATGACATAATATACTGGTAAACCCAATTCTACAGTTTCTGTCCTGATTTGAAAAAACCTGTGTTCATGTGCTCCTCTAGAAGCTCTCTGGTCTGGGTCTACTCTGTTTGCAAATGTGTGAAAATGGGTTTATATAAAGGAAAAGGTTAACAAAAGGGCAGAGAGGAGAGAGGAGAGACTGAAAAAAAATAAAAGTATGGTACTAGTACCTAATGTAACCCAAAGGAATTCTTTATCAGCAGTTTATCCTAATTGAATCTTAATTAATGCAATACTTTACTTCATGAATATCTGTGTAAGAAATAAGGAATGCTATTTATTAGCTTAATATCAAAACGGCACAATAATAAGAAGTGTTAGCACTGATGAAAAGTAAAGAATTAAATCTATGTAATTCTATAAACAATCAGAGCATACTCTGATCAGACGGCTCCAACAAGAGCCATTTGATCTGTGTCTACTCTGTTTGAAAAGGTGTGAAAAGGCACATATATGGAGTAAAGGGATAATCTACAGGAATACCTTATCAGAAGCTTATCTTAATTAAATCTTAATGAAAGCAATACAGGTATACCCTTATTATCCTAAGAATTTGGGCAGACAAAACCTAGGCAAATAGTGCAGATCAAGATCACATCATGCTCTTACAGGAGCAGTTTGATTAGGATCTTCACTATTTGCTTTTATGTCAGTCAGTAGATTTATTCAAAGAGGTTGGGTCTGAAAATAGCCTATGAGGGATTGGGCTGAAGTGCCACATCGACTCATTCAGCTAAACAAACCCATGGAGAGGATAGATTTGGTGTCCGAATACTGTATATATCCTAAATATCAAGTCACCTAGTTTCCCCTCTCCGCTAGTTTGTAAAGCTACAAAAGCAAATTTGGCACAGTTTTGATAACTTATCAAGCTAAAAATGGAATAAAAAGTGGTGTAGACCATGATCAGGAGCAGTAGAACATGTCTTAACCCATTCCCTCATATGGACGACTTTTGACGACTCTGTAAAAGTCACTTTGTGAAACCATTGTGATAAAAAGAGCATTTGCTCCTATAGGAGCAAATGCTCTATTTATCACAATGGTTTCAAACTACAAAATTCTAAAGTTTTCCTTTTCTCTAGTTAATGCTCCTTTTCGGTAGATTTATTTTAAGAGGTTGTATCTAAAAATAGCCTATGAGGTAATGGGTAAGAAACCGTTTGATCTGGCTCTACTCTGTTAGCAAAGGGGTGAAAAGGTGTTGATATGAGGGAAAGGGTTAAAAACACAACTACATTATCATAAGTGGGCAGTCTAGTGTGTAGCAAAAGTGCTGACGCCAAAGTGACATTATGGCTCTTGGTAGTTGACAGTATGGTGAAGAACAAACATGGCCTATCCAAATCCTCTTAAGCTACTAACAAGGATGGACCTTCTTACATCATCCTGGCAAACGATTTGTCCACTATGTTTCTACAGCAATTTTCATCATCTTGTCTTCTACTTGGTGCTGTCATCTCTGTTTGCATGGTAAACCAAAAATCAGTTTTAGATAATGCCCAGATCAGATGTATCTGTGATTTTTGCAATTTATTCAGTCAATGGTTGAAGTGTGACTGTGATAACGCTGTTTAAATCCTTTACTCCATAGATATGCAAAGTAGACCCAGATCAGACAGCTCCTGTTTGCTTAATATAGACATGATTCTTAGTAACCATTGGTTCCATTGCAAAAAGCTCCCTTGCTCATATGCTACTATAAAAATAAGTTAACCCTTCGCTTGCTGAATTTTAAAATACATTTCTCATTCTTTACCCATGTCCTGTTGTATAATTAATTACATATATCTTCACTGTGTACAAGTATTTTGCTGTGCAATCACTGCTGTGGAGTGCACTGGTTGCACAGTCATCTTGTAAATATTGCAGACCCCGATGAGACAGTTCCTGCAGGAGCTGTCTCATCTGGGTCTTCACTATTTACAGGTAGGTATATTGACGTGAATAGCAAGCAAAGGGTTAACCCTTTACTCCATGAATATTCATGTAAGAAATAACATCATGACTATTAATCAAATTCATTTTTAAAATGACATTATTTTGAACGCAGGAAATGTTGGTGATGGCAGAAATTGTAGAGTCATATCTGTATTATTTCATAAGTAAACAAAGCAGACCCTGATTAGAAGGCTCCTTTATAAACTTCTGATCCCAGTCAACTCTGTTTGCAAAGGCATAGACAGGCATACAGAGTAAAGTGTTAATTAATATTTATCATTATTTCTGACATGAATATCCATAAAGTAAATGGTTAAGAGTACATGTACTCGAACTTTGCACTAGCCACAAAGCTAGTACTGAGTCAACTCATTCAAATGCCCAAAAACTACATATAGTAATAAAAATCATAAATCTTTGACTGTGAGAAAATTCTATTGCTTATTGCGGTTCTTATTTCATTAGTTTTATGTCTGTAAATATTGATTATATCTTTTTCTTGTCTTTTTTTATAATAATTGCTTGATTGAACATTCCTCGATTGTCACTCAAAATCTTCAAAAGTACAGATGCTATTGTGTTAACAACATCATGTATGTTGACCAGAGTATATACTATTGAATGTTTTATAATATTTCCTTACAAATCAGTTTGTTAATGGAGCTGATTTGTAGCCATTGTGGAAATATCACCAACCCAAGCTGTTACGGTTTAGGGCCCTGGTGTGAAAGTCAGCCCTTTTGAATATAAGGGGACTGCTGGTCTGATGTCATAGAGTGGGTTGCCTGTTTTATTGGGACAATTTCATATTGTTCCTACCAAGTTGCTGTCCTGTACAATTGTAATCAAATTACTCTTAAGTGTATACTGCAGCCTTAGTACAACATGTTGATTACAGGTGATTGGTTGATTACCGACCTGTCTGAGAGTCTCACACTCTATAACCATACCTAGTATAAAGTTTTGTCACATGTGGTCACTAAAATCAACCAGTGCAGATGCACAGGAACGGTCTGACCAGGGTCTGCTCTGTTTGCTTATGGAGTTATATTAGATCTGATTCTACAGGTTCTACCATGGTCAAATATTCCTTTGTCCATTTGCTATTATAACTATAATTTAATTAATAAAGTAAAACCTCTCTGTAATGGCCACTAAATTGTGTTAATTAGTTGGTATTTTGGGCAGGTGGTTGCTTAAAGCAAGGTGAAAGTAAAACAGAACGCTCCTATAGGAGCGTTCTGTTTTACTTTCACCTTGCTTTAAGCAGCCACCTGCCTTTAACACAAAATACTTGATGTAATTTGGTGGCCGTTAAGGAGAAGTTTTTACTGTATTCATGTCATTTCTTACATGAATCTTCACGGAATAAAGGATTTCTATTATACCTGTATTTTTAATCCTAAATTCTCAAATTATGCATGAATTGATTCCTCATGAATATTCATTTACTAAATGTTTAAAAGGTAAACATTTAAAAGGATATTGCTGGCTTAGACAAAAATGTAAGATCAGACATGTATAATTCCAAAGGCACACAAAGTAGACCCTGATCAGATGGCTCCTCTAGGTCTGACTTGGGTCTACTCTGTTTGTAAAGGCATGACAAGCTGTTTATATGAAGGAAAGGCTTAAGCCTTTACTTCATAGATATGCCTTTTAACACCTTAGTAAACATAAGAAAACCCGGGGTCTTCTCTGCTTGTTTATGAAATAATGCAAATCTTATTCTACAGTTTCTGTCATGGCTAAAAATTCCCATTTTCATATTCATTTAACCGTTTACCTGTTCAATATCCATGTAAGATATTATGACATCATGAATATTTATTAGTTGAAGTTTTATAATGTATACTTTTCAAGGATTTAGAATCAGATCTACATGTATATCATGTCAAAAGCAAACAGCAGACCCTAATCAGATAGCTCCTATAGGAGCTATCTGATCTGGGTCTACTCTGTTTGCAAGTCCGTGAAAATGTGTTTATATGAAGGAAAGGGTTAACAGATACATGTATTTATTTCTAATGTCATTATTTCTGACACAAATATTCATGAGGTAAAGGGTCACCAATAATTCAAAAACATCGACAATTTTAAATGAATTTAAAATATAAAATTCATATCATCTTACACCCTCACATGAAAATGAAACTACATTGAAATTGAATAGTTTGACAGGTTGTACCCAAATTACTCTATTTATTTGGACATCAAAGCTGAATAAGTTCATTTGGAATCATTTTGATATTTCTAACCAAGACTGACATAATAGCAATTAGTGTAGACCCTGATCAAATGGCTCCTTTGGGAGCTGTTTGATCTGGATCTACACTTTTTCAATAAGTTTGCCTGTCTGAATAATTAGGGTATATTTCCCTTACCTGTCATATTTACATTTTACAGCTTGCTCATTAATTTTAATGACATTTAAGACTTGAATATTGTTATAATGTATGCCATGCTGTAATTAGCCAAAGTCTCAAATCTCATTAATTTAAAAAAAAAAAGTGACAGGCATAACTAACAGCCACTCTCATATTAAAAGATTCTGGTCAATCATTTTGAATATGTCACTTTTCTTTTTATCATATTTGATCATAAGATAATTTTTACACTTTTCATTTCATTTATCTTGTCAAATGCCTTCGGAAGTGTTACATTACAGATACTTCCAATGGTAAAAATTATTACAATTCAGGTACTTATCATTTTTTTCCCCATTATTATATTTGGACTGATTTATTAAAGTCCTAATTTTTGGCAATTTCTAAGATGCAGCTTGTGTTTAACCCTTTACTCCATAAATTTGCATTTTTACACCTTTGCGAACAGAGTAGACACAGTTCACAAAGCTCCTGTAGGAGCCGTCTCATCAGGATCTGCTCTGTTTGCTCATGAAATAATATCGAACTGATTCTACACTTTGTGTCATGATAAAAAATCCTGTGTTTTTAGGGAGTCACATTATGAAATTTCAGAAAATTAATATTCATGATCCATTGATACCTTTTCTATCGCCTTGGCAAACATAGAAGACCCAGATCAGACAGTTCCTGTAGGAGCTGTCTGATCAGGGTCTGCTCTGTTTGCTTATGGAATTATAAAAAACTGTTTTACAGTTTCTGACATACATGTAACCCAACAACCATGTGACAGTTGTGTTTATATGTCATTATTAAACTTCAGCTAATAAATATGCATGATGTAATTATTTCTTACATGCATATTCATGGAGTAAAGGGATAAAAATCAAAAAGTGTAATTACCATACCATCAGTTCTCTAATATTTTTTTTCAAAAAGAGTAGATCCTGTTCAGATGGCTACTACAGGAGCTATCTGATCTGGGTTTACTCTGTTTCCAAAGGCAAAATCGTCTCAATCAGGTCGCATGTACTAGAAGAGGTGGTGCCTATGGCATAATATGTTTTCCCCATTATTTATTTTTATATGTCAGCAGCAGACATGAAAGGTTGTCAAATAAGCAAGACTTTGTTTATTCCAGTCTCTTTTGAACAAGAAAAACAATTTGGTAGACTTGCATCATATGTTTGCTTGTATTTATCACTTGTATCAGATACAGTGGACCCAGGGGCCAGTTGCAGATAAAAATCAATTTACCCCACCCACTGATGCAGGTGTCATAGAAGAAATAATCAGTGGTTTCCATCTTGACATTTATCAGGTATATCATTGACAAATCAATCAGTAGAATATAAAGAGGAGTAAAACCATACACACTGTACACAAATGAACTAAACAGAACTGTCTGAATTGGGTCTACTCATTGAAGTAAAGGGGTTAACAAAACAAAACGTAGTGGAACAGTATCACCCGGTAATTTGGTTTTTATGAATGGCACAACTGCTTAACCCTTTCCCTGTTTTATGTTTTTTCCAAATTTCAATACCTACTGAATATTCATGGAGAAAATAGTTATAATGAAATATGGAAGGTGGAACATTTTAGCCGTTTTAAGAACAAAAGAAACAGATCTATCAAATTCCATTAGCAAACAGAGCAGACCCTGATCAGACAGCTCCTCTAGGAGTCGTCTGATCTGAGTCTACTCTGTTTGCAGATGCGTGAAAACACATTTAAATGAGGGAAAGGGTTAAGAATTGAGGGGAAAAAGAAAAGATTGGGACCTCTAGGAGCTTTCTGCATGACTTTCATCCTGTATTGAGCAGTCACCTGCCTGAAAGTATCTAAAATCATCTCTACCAGAACTCCAGTTTAGAGGGGGTTTACTGTATTCCATATGACAATGCAGTGGTGAAAGGGTTAAATCAGCCTGTCATAGTATCAAAATAGTGTTCACCCTGATGAAAGTGCTCCTTCAGGCCATGTACTATTTGCCTATGTTGTCTCTCCACAAACTTAATCCTTTCCCTCATATTAACATGTTTTTACGCATTTGCAGCCGTCTGATCAGGGTCTACTCTGTTGGCTTTTGACATTAGCCAAAGCAAAACATTCCATTGAAAAGTTTACATCATAAAAATTCAGCTAATAAATATTCATGATGTCATTATTTCTAAAAAGAATATTGAACAGGGAAAGGGTTAAGTAATTTATATGAGCTGGCCAAAAAAGATAAGAAGGGAGACAACTGTGATTAACTGAAATCTGCATGGGGTGTTTGTAGAATAAACATGTATGTTCAAATTAGCCTGCCCCTTTGGGATCCCACTTAACAGGTAGGAGGTAGATCTAAAACTAAAGTGATAGAAAGCTGGATTAGATGAGTGAAGATATATTGAAAGTATCTTTGTCTGATATCTTCAGAGATAAGTCAGTGTCTTAATCCTTTACCTGTTGAATATTCATGTAATAAATAATAACATCACGGATATTATTAGCCAAATTTGTATACAATGTAATGTAAAATTTTCAAGGGAAGTTTTTACTTTCACAAAAATTGTAGAAACAGATCTATAGCATGTCCTAAGCAAACAGAGCAGACCCTGATCAGACAGTTCTTACAGGAGCCATCTGATCTGGGTCTACTCTGTTTGCAAAGGTGTGAAAAAGCGTTTATGTGAGGGAAAGGGTTAAATAGTACACAACTATTACCCTTCAATTTATAAACCATAGTATTGTAAACAGGGTAGCCCCAGATTAGACAGTTCATGTAGGATCTGTCTAATCTGGGTCTGCTATGTTTATTTGTGCATTACAGATTTAAATTCTCTACTGTTTATACCAAGCAATAATTTCCTTATTTTATGCTTTTCATACGATATAAATAAGTAAGGGTTAACCCTTTCCTTCATATAAACACCTTTCATATTTTCTTCATATGTATGATTTTCACGTCTTTGCGAACAGAGTAAATCCAGATCCAATGGCTCCTGTCTGCTTATGAAATTATGATAGACCAGGTCTAAATCTTCAGTTTCTATCAAACCCTAATATTTTTTACATATGCATTTATAAACAAGAGTGTTCAAAGGGACACATATGTCACCTGCTGGGAGAAGTGTTAGAATTTAAAAAAAGTGTGACTGACTGACTGACGGACGGATGGGTGGGTGGACGGTCGGGCAGACAGACAGAAAAGTGATCCTTATGTGACACAGGCTGCCTCTCTGCAGATGACACAAATGAATTTCCATGAAGTCATTATTTCTAACATGAATAAACAACAGGCAAAGGGTTAAAGTAATATTTGCATGGTTAATTTCTATACATGGTTTTATTTACAGAAAATATTTGTAGAATGAAGTAATCCAATAGAAAACATGACAACTCCAAGAGAAAATGACTTCTGGGGGGAAATAAGCCTAACATTCTAACAAGAACGTGAATCAAAGGAACATATGTCACTTGCTGAACAGACCAAAAGATGAACAGATGAAAGAGAAGTGATCCATAAGTATGGTCCTGAACAAAGGACATTTTTGGCTCAGAAACTGTCTAATATTATACCATAAGCAGACCGAAATCAGACAGCTCCTATGCAAATGCGTGAAAAGGAGTTTGTTTATATGAAGGAAAGGGTTGAAAGAAAGAAATTTTTTGGTATATTTTGTATACAATGCATGTATGTTGTTGACAAGCAGTTTATCATACAGCTGATTTATAGCCATTGTGGAAATACCACCAACCCAAGCTGTAGGTTTAGGATCCTTGTGGGAACAGACAGAGTGACTGATTGACTGACATACTGACTGGTTAGAAACCATATACATGTACATGTACTTTGTTGCGTGGGGTATAATAAATATTCATAATGAATGAAATAACACAATAAATATAACTGCAAAATACAAATCAGTGGAAGATTTTTTACCAAATCTGTGAAAAATCTACAGCAGAAGCATGACAAATTCAAAAAATTATAGTCAAAAATATAATTCTCAGATTTGAAAAGTCATAGGAGGAAATTCTTTCCTAATTGCTTACTTTAACTTGTTTTGGCTGATTAGAAACTGTAGAATCAGATCTATATAATTTTTAAGCAAACAGAGCAGACCCAGCTCTTATAGCAGCTGTCTGATCTGGGTCGTCTGTTTGCAATGGCATAGAACAGCATAATTAAGGAGTAAAGGGTTATAACATGCATTTTAAGCAGATATTTATTTATTTGATACGGTGAGATTAACATATAGTACATTATATATCAGTTGGGATATTTCATATAATATGTAAACTTACCTGAAGCCACCGGTCATGTAAATGCTGTCGAAATGCTCTACAATAGATGTCTGCGACTCTGGTGCTTGTTCTTTCAGCTGAGCCATCCCTTCGTAGACCTGGGTGGGAGGAAAGCAAGTCCCTCCAATGTGCCCATATACTGCTTGATCTCGGGGTATTTTCTATATAAATGCTGTAGGCCCTCTCCTTGCGATGGTGCCACATTTACTGTATCAAATGATAGAAGCATCCCTGAAACAAGTGAAACATTTCTTATACACCTGTTGTTGTTCTTTTGGAGTTAACCATCAAGGCGATGGTTTAGGTCATATCGTGACATCCAGCTAATTACAGGTGGAGGAAGACTCAGAAGTGCACAGAAGCACCTGGAGAGAACCACTGACCTACTACAAGCCAATCTAATATATACAAGTATATACTTAGTAACGATAATTATATTCATTACTTTATTATATTTATTTCTAATTTAGTTGTGATATGAAAATTAGAATTGTGCAATAGATTGTGGAGCTGGGTGTAAAACAGACGCAGAGAAAATTTTAACCCCTTCCTCCATAAGGCCTTTCTACGCCTCTGTAAAAGTCACTTTATGAAACCATTGTGATAAATAGAACATTTGCTCCTATAGGAGCAAACGTTCTATTTATCACAATGGTTTTCAAACTAAGTAATTCTAAAATTTTACTTTTCTCTAGTAAATTCTCCTTTTGGGTAGATTCATTCAAAGAGGCTGGGTCTAAAAATAGCCTATGGAGTAAAGGGTTAAGAAATCAGCAGTATGTAGTAACCTGTATGTGCATAGAGCTGGAAAGGACCGTGGGTACAGCAACCTCGAAGTCCACCACAATAAAGGGTTAGGCTGGATATCACAGTGAAGGCATGCATCTATAACGGCGGTCAGGCACTCCTTGTAGATTTGTGCTTTCCATGGCAGGAAGGCATAAACGGCAGTGGCTGATGTTTCGCCCAATGTCACATGGACAGTGAAGACATGGAAATTAAAACATTTTAAAATTAATATTACAGATTTTCTTATTACTCATTCAGCTATTTGTTGAAATTAGTGTCTGGTTTCTATATCATCTAGTCCTTGGCAAAACATGCTGTTTGCAAATGACTGTTACATCGGCAGGATAAATGTTTCCTTCATATAAACACATGTTCACGCATTTGCAAAAAGAGTAGACCCAGATCAAACTGCTGCTATAAGAGTCATCTGATCAGGGTCTGCTCTGTTTGCTAATGGAATTTGAGATATCTGTTTCTTTACTTTCTTAAATGACTACAATGTATCACCTTCCACATTTCATTATAACTATTTTGTCCATGAATATTCAGTAGGTATTGAAATTTGAAATAAACAGGGAAAGTGTTAAGCTAGTACATGTATATCAGACTAATCTTGACTTTCATTCTGTAAAATAATCTTTACCTGATGGAGACACCGTTTGGCACATATTCAAACAGAGAAGACCCAGAATAGATCTAGACAATTCAGAGGTATATAGATATGGCCAAGTGAAATATTTATGTAATACAAGATGTGTTTGTGAAACACTATGCCCCCTCATATATTTGACCTCTGACCTTGAAGGATGACCTTGACCTTGACATGACACCCCTCAAAATGTGCAGCTTTATGAGATACATATGCATGCCAAATATCAAGTCTCTATCTGTACTGGCTCAAAAGTTAAGACCAATGTTAAGGTTGCGTTAAAGTTACAAAGAAACAGACAATTTGACCTTTGACACTGAAGGATGACCTTGACCTTGACATGTCTTCCCTCAAAATATGCAGCCTCATGAGATACACAAGCATGCCAAATATCAAGTCTCTATCTCTACTGGTCCAAAAGTTATGGCCAATGTTAAAGTCGGTGATTTGACCCATATATTTAACCTGTGACCTTGAAGGATGACCTTGACCTTGACATGTCACCCCTCAAAATGTGCGGCTTTATAAGATACATATGTATGCCAAATATCAAGTTTCTATCTGTACTAGCTAAAAAGTTATGACCAATGTTAAAGTTGCTGACAAACAAATAGACAAACAGACAGACAGGGCAAAAACTGTATGCCCCCCAGATCTGATCGGGGGGGGGGGGGGGGATAATAAAAATAAATGTTCACATGCACCTGTGGGTACCTAGACATATTTGAATGCTAAACAGTTCAGAGTAATGGTCAGTGATTGTTTTTCCTTAGAGTCAGCCCTTCTGAATATAATGGTTTTGTTGGTCTGAGTCCTTATGGCGGGTTGCCTGTGGTTTATTGGGACAACTTCGTATAGTTCCTCCAAAGTTGATATTCTGTACAATTGTAATCAAATTACTCTTAACCCTTTCCTCCATAAATATGCCTTTCTATGCCTCTGTTATAGTCACTTTTTAAAACCATTGTGATAAATAGGAGCAAACTATGGAGAAAATGCCCTATTTATCACAATAGTTTCAAGACAACACACTTCTATAATTTTTCTATTCTCTAGTAAATGCTCCTTTTCGGTAGATTTATTCAAAGAGGTTGGACCTAAAAAATAGCCTATGGAGGAATGGGTTAAGTGCATACTGTAGCCTTTATAAAATCTAAACACAACATATTGATTACAGGTGATTGGTTGATTAACACTTTCACACTCTATAACCTCACCAAGTGTAGAGTTTTGTCACCTGGGTATCAACTTGTGGACATAGAAATCTACTAGTGTATTAAACATGCGCCAGAGGTGGCCAGTATTAACATTATAACCATTGTATAGGAGCATTGTACATAAATTATTATGAAAATATTTTATAAGCTGTTAGTATACTTTAGAAAGAATAACCTTTTTTTCTGAAGATTATTTGTTTATCCAGAAATTATCTACCCATAAAAAACAACATAATTACATGCTTTTAATGTGATTTAACCATTTTCTTAATACTCCTGCCTTTGATACCTTTGTAAAAACAGTAGATCCAGATCACATAGCTCCTGTTTGCTTATGGATCTGCTCTCTTTGCTCATGGAATTATACAGATCTATTCATCAGACTCTTAACCCTTTACTCCATTAATAAGCCTTTCTACACATTTGCAAACAGAGTGGCCCCTGATCAGACAGCTCTTGTGTTCAGGTGCTATTACAATAAATCTAATTAATATTCATGAGGTCAATTATTTCTTTCATGAATATTCATGGAGTAAAGGGTTAATAGACCTTTCTATGCCTTTGCAAATAGATTAGACCCTGATCAAACGGCTACTGTAGTAGTCAGGGTCTGCTCTGTTTGCTTTAGATTCTGCACTGGCCAAAAATATATGTGTTCATGTGCCATTATATTAACTAATAAAAATAAATTTCATTATTTCTTACATGAATAGTAATTAGTCACAGTGTAAAGGATTTTAATGAATAATCATCAGGTAAAGGGTTAACCCTTTACCTGTTCAATATTCATTTAACCCTTTCCCTGTTCTATATTTATTCCAAAATTCTATACATACTGAATATTCATGGACAAAATACTTATAATGTAATGTGGAAAATAGAAAATTACAGCCATTTAAGAAAGTAAATAAACAGATCTTTCAAATTCCATTCTACTCTGTTTGTAAATGCTTGAAAACACGTTTATATGAAGGAAAGGGTTAAGAAATGATGACATCATGAATATTACTTAGCCTGATATATATAATGGAACATGAACATAGGAATTGTTAACCTTGGATAAAACTGTAGAAACATTGATCTATATAATTCCATCAGCAAATAGAGAAGACCTTGATCAGACAGCTCCTACTGGGGTCTACACTGTTTGGAAAGGCATGAAAATATGTTTATATGAAGGAAAGGGTTAATGCTACACTATTTGCGACTATGTCTAATTTGAAGTTATCAAAATGGTACCAGATAGAGTTACCTTATCAATGTTAAGTTTTCAGACAGACAGACTTGGGCAACTAGTTCAGGCCCTGGTCAGTTTGATCAGTGTCTAAACTATTTGCTGCTTTGTCAGGTTGTTTAACCTTTAACTCCATGAATATTCATGTAACAAATAATGACATCATGAATATTAATTTTATCAATTTTTTAAATGGTACATGTACATGAACACAAGAATTCTTGGCCATGGCAGAAACTGTACAATTCTTGTATTCAGGTTTATAAACTAGAGAGGTGAGTTTTGGTATCTGAACATTAATTGAATTAGGGTAGTCTAGAGTCTTATTGTGCCATTAATTTGACAGGTTGTGCATTTCCAATACAAGTCATAGTTTAGTTTACACTTTTCTCATTAATTTTAATGACATTTTTGACTTGAATATGACGTGGATGTCTGCCATGTTGTAATTAGCAAAAGTCTTAAATCTCATTAATTAAAAAACTATATATATTGACAGGCATTCCATGCTCATCTTGTTGGTTTTAGTCAATCTCTTTGAATTTGCATGTCATCTTTTTTTTTATCATACCTGATCAAAAGCACATTTTCACACCTTACTGCTTGAGAGACATTGTCAAATACAAACAAACTTTAAAAAGGTGTATTCTATAGAAACATGCTGCTGAAATAGTAACTGATTTATACTTAGATCAATTCCATGACAACTAAATGGCTTGAATTACATCGAGTTAATTGCTATTAAATCAATGAAAAGTTTTGGTGGCTATAATGACAATGATAGTGGTGGAATCATTATAAAAATGTGGACAATTCCCTTATAAAGGTGTCTACTTAACATTTAACCCTCTCCCTCATATAAATGCTTTTTCATGTCTTTGCAAACAGAGTAGACCCAGATCAAATGGTTTCTGAAGAAGCCATCTGATAAAGGTCTTCTCTGTTTGCATATGGAATAATATAGATCTGATTACTCATTTTCAGCCATAGTGAAACTTCCCTTGTTAAGAATTAATGCTATTACAAATTGCAGCTAGTTAATAATTCCAAAGTCATTATTTCTTATATAAATACTAAACAGCGAAAAGGTTAACCCTCCCTTCATATAAACACCTGCTCATGTATTTGCAAACAGAGTAGACCCAGATTAGATGACTCCTACAGGTCTTTTCTTATGAAATATAACAGATCTGACTCTACGGTTTCTACCAGTGCATAAAAATTCATGTGTACATAATTATGTCATTGAAAAACTTCAGCATATAAATATTCATGATGTCATTATTTCTTACATGAATATTCAACAGAGGAAGGAATAAGTAATTATTGTCACAAAAATACTACACTTATCAAACTATGTTTTCTTCTATGGGTATATCTTTCCAAAAACTACAATCAGACTGTTCAAGCATACAATCAGTGTCAGACAGTTTGGATTCTGATAAGACACCACAGTACATGTACTCTACATATCACCTGAAACCTAATTATTTTATAGTTTACAGTCACTCCTATCTTGCAAATACTTAACCCTTTCCTTCATATAAACACCTTTTCATGCCTTTCCAAACAGAGAAGACCAAGATCAAAAGGCTCCTGGATCTGTTCTGTTTGCTTATAGTATACAGTAAAACCTCTCTATAACAGCCACTAAACTGCATCAAATATTTTGTGTTAAAGGCAGGTGGTTGCTTAAAGCAAGGTGAAAGTAAAACAGAACGCTGCTATAGTTTTTACTTTCACATTGCTTTAAGCAGCCACCTGCCCTAAATACCAACTAATTAACACAATTAAGTGGTCGTTATAGAGAGGTTTTACTGTAATATACTGCTTCTACAGTTTTCACCTAAGCCATAAGTTCCAATGCTCAATCTTGCTAGTATTCATGATGTCATTATTTTTTAAATGAATATTCATATTACATGAACAGGGAAAGTGTTAACCAACTGCAGACAAAGAACACATCTGATTGTAATATTTACCAATTTGAATCTAAATGATAGTATGGAGGGCATTTATACTGATTGTACTTGTTTATACAGTGGTGTGATCACTTAACCCTTCGCTTGCTAATCGCATCAATATACGTACCTGTAAATAGTGAAGACCCAGATGAGACAGCTCCTGCAGGAGCTGTCTCATCAGGGTCTGCACTATTTACAAGTGGATTGTGCAACCAGTGCACTCCACAGCAGTGATTGCACAGCGAAATACTTGTACACAGTGGAGATATATGTAATTATACAACAGGGCATGGGTAAAGAAGGAGAAATGTATTTTATAATTCAGCAAGAGAAGGGTTAACTACATGTATTTCCCTGTTCAATATTCATGTAAGAAATGATGACATCATGAATATTTATTACCTGAATTTTACGAAGATAATTTGGTATTGATAGAAACTGTAGTCAGATCTATTATAATTTCATAGGCGAACGGAACAGACCCTATCTGATCTTGGTCTACTCTGTTTTCAAACATGAAAAAGCATTTTAATTAGGGAAATTTCAAACAAAACATAGACCAGTAAGAGCTATCTGATCTGGGTCTGCTCTGTTTATGGATTAATATAGATTTGATTCTACATTACATTCAATGGCCAAAACTTTCCTTGTTCATTTTGGCAATGGCAGAAACTGTAGAATCAGAGCAGAGCAGACCCTGATCTGGGGCTCAACAGGTAACTGTTGGCAGAGTGGATCCAGATCAAATGTTCAGCACCTAAGCATACATTGTAAGAAACAGACATGGATAATACAATACCTTGTAGTTGAAACCTGAACAGGTATTAACCCTTTACTCCATAGATAATTACGCTTTTCTACGTCTTTGCAAACAGACTAGACTCAGATCAGACCATTTCTGTAGAAGCCATCTGATCAGAATTTGCTTATGACATAATATAGATCTAATTCTACACTTTCTGTCTTGGGTAACTCATTGCACGCTAAGTAATTTATCATCTGCAACAATTGTCGTCTGCTTCAATTCTAAAAATAACTTCTCTAATTTCTTTGCAAAAATATGATCAAGGTGACAAACAGTTTGGATCCTGATGAGACGCCGCATAATGCGGCGTCTCATCTGGATCCAAACTGTTTGCATAAGTAATCACAGTTTCGCCGCTAGCGTGCAAAGAGTTAAATATTCCTATGTTATCATAAAAATAGGGCTACATGTAACTGACATTCATGGTGACATTGTTTCTTACATGAATATTCATGGAGTAAAGAGTTAACCCTTTCCTTCATAGACGTGTTTTCACGCATCTGCAAACAGAGTAGACCCAGATCAGACGGCTCCTATAGGAGCCGTCTGATCAGGCTCTGCTCTGTTTGATAATGGAATTTGATAGATATGTATCTTTAGTTTCTAAAACGGCTACAGTGCTATACATGAACCTTCCATATTTCATTATAACTGTTTTGTCCATGAGTATCCAATAGGTATTAAAATTTGTAATAAACATAGAACAGGGAAAGGGTTAAGTTAACCTGATACTTAACCCTTTCCCTGTTGAATATTCAAGTAAGAAATAATGACATCTTGCGTATCTATTAGCTGAGTTTGTATAATGACACATAGTTGGTAATGATAGGAACTGTAGAGTTAGGGTCATCATAATATCATAAGCAAACAGAGCAGACCCTAATCAGACAGGTCCTACAGGAGCCATCTGATCTGGGGCTACTCTGTTTGCAAAGGCATAAAACAGTGTTTGTATGAAGGAAAGGGTTAATTGATTCAGTCTCAGTTGTCTCCCCTCCCACTGGGCTAATCCTGAAAACAAACTGTTTTCTTTTGTACTGATCTCTAATTTACACATCATTTTTACCATAGGCCAAATGTTTGAAAAAAATCTCTGCATGATCGGAAACTGTAGTACAAACAATTTGGGAAACTGATGGTATAAAAATTGAATTTGTCATTAGAACTACAGTTGAACTTCGATATCTCGAACTTCAAGGGACCATACAAAGGCATGAAAAAGTGTTTGTATGAAGGAAAGGGTTAATTGATTCAGTCTCAGTTGTCTCCCCTCCCACTGGGCTAATCCTGAAAACAAACTGTTTTCTTTTGTACTGATCTCTAATTTACACATCATTTTTACCATAGGCAAAATGTTTGAAAAAAAATCTCTGCATGATCGGAAACTGTAGCACAAACAACTTGGCAAACTGATGGGGTAAAAATGTGACCTGTCATTTGCAGTATCTTGGCCAAAAATTGCAACATGATGCTATATTGACAAACACTTTACAGTTTCTTATCATGTAAACATCACCATTACAGACATACAGTCACATGATCATAGAAAAAATGAAATCTGAAGAAAAAAACAACAGGAACAAATGACAGTCACAAACAAAAACAAATCTGAATCCAGTAGATGATTCATATATTAGTGGAACCACTATCTTAACCCATTCCCTCATAGGCTATTTTTAGACCCAACCTCTTTGAATAAATCTACCGAAAAGGAGCATTAACTAGAGAAAAGGAAATTTTTAGAAATTGTTAGTTTGAAACCATTGTGATAAATAGAGCATTTGCTCCTATAGGAGCAAATGCTCTCTTTATCACAATGGTTTCACAAAGTGACTTTTACAGAGTCGTCAATATGAGGGAAAGGGTTAACCTTTTACTTCATGAATATTAATTAGCTGAATTTTTATGAAAATACATGTAAATGAACATGGAATGTTTCGGCCATGGCAGAATCAGATCTTTATTATTCCATAAGAAAACAGAGCAGAGCATGGACTGTCCGATCGTGGTCTAGCTGCTCTATTTGTGATGGCATTTCTATGAGGTAAAGGATTAAATCATAGCTTGTCTAAAGTAAAATTGGAATTAGTCTTCTTAACCCATTCCCTCATATTGACGACTTACGACGACTCTGTAAGAGACACTTTGTGAAACCATTGTGATAAATAGAGCATTTGCTCCTATAGGAGCAAATGCTCTATTTATCACAATAGTTTCAAACTACAAAATTCTAAAAAAAAATCCTTTTCTCTAGTTAATGCTCCTTTTTGGTAGATTTATTCAAAGAGGTTGTATCTAAAAATAGCCTATGAGGTAATGGGTTAATGCTTTGCACACTATCAGCGGAATTGGTAAATGCAAACAGTATTGATCCAGCTGACACACTCGCAGCAATTAATCAGGATTCAAATTGTTTGAAAATCTAATTATTGTCTTTGAAAAACAACAGATAATTAGTAGCATATGACAAATTTTGCAGTTATTTAGCAGGTAATGAGTTAATTTTTGCAAATGGTGTAGACCTAAATCAGACAGATCCTGTAGGAGCCGTCTGGTCTGGGATTGCTCTGCAATCAAATATCATTATCAAAATTAATCTCATTAATATTCATGATGTCATTATTTGTTGCAAGAATATTCATAATGTAAAGGGCAAAGGGCAGTTGTGGAGGGTGTGCTCCTCCAAAGTCTTCATTTATTCAATGCTTTGCTATTCCCATAAAATGAGACTTGTATTACGTTTGTCACAGCTGCTGAATTTTTCAATTAGAATATCCCATCAGTGTGTAACTATTGAGTATGAAAGGCTTAAACTTGCTAGAGGATTTTGAATGACAACCAGTGCAGACCCTGCCTAATCAGACCCTCTGATCTGGGTTTCACCACTTTGCATATGACAGTACATGCATGTACCGCATTCAAAGTGTTAATCTCACCCTTGTCAAACATAAGCCCCCCTCCCCCTCTCAATTACTTTGTTGAAACACTTTTTCACACTTTTGCAAACAGAGTAGGCTATAGGAGCCGTCTGATCAAGGTCTGTCCTGTTTACTTAAGAAATTATAATAGATCTAACTCTACACTTTCCACAAATACTGAGAAATCCTCTGTATACATACAACTATAAAAATTCAGTTAATTTATATTCATGATGTCATTATTATTTCTTACACGAATGTTCAACAGGGAAAGGGTTAACCCTTTTATTCATATAAATGCTTTTTCATGCATTTGCAAACAGAGTAGACCCAGATCAGGCAGCTCCTGTAGGAGCCGTCTGATCTGGTTCTGTTGTTTGCTAATGGAATTTGATAGATCTATTTCTTTACTTTCTAAAATGGCTACAGTATTCCATCTTCTATATTTCATTATAACTATATTCAGTAGGTATTGAAATGTGGAATAAACACAGAACAGGGAAAGGGTTAAATGAATGTTCAACAGGGAAAGGGTTAATCTTCCCTCTTGTTGTTTCTCTACTTCACATTATCCTTATATCTCATGTTTGCATCTTCAGAACTTTTGGGAAAAACATTCCCCACCCCTTCTCAATGACTGATATTAAAGAAAAAAGGCTTTTTCTCACAATGAGATAAAATATTTAGATGAGAGCTTAGGGTTTTTCATACAAACATAATTATAATTGTCCTTGACAATCTTTTCATTACATAGTTACATCACTGACTTTGTTACACTCTGATGGTAATCTTAGAAACATGGGGTTAATCGTAAAAACTGTGAGATAGAAGTTAATCCCTTGCCGGTTGCTTAACCCTTTCACTCATATATATATGTTTTCACGCATATGCAAACAGAGTAGACCCAGATAAGACGGCTCCTAGAGGACCCGTCTGATCAGAGTCTGCTCTGTTTGCTAATAGAATTTGTTAGATCTGTTTCTTTGCTGTCTAAAATGTTTATAATGCAACACATTCTGTATTTCTTTATAACTATTTTGTTAATGAATATTCAGTAGGTAGTGAAATTTAGCCTAAATACAGAACAGTGAAAGGGATATTCAAATAAGAAATAATGAATATATATTAACTAAATTTTCATAACGGCATACATTCACAGGAATTTTTGGTATTGGTAGAAACTGTAGAGCCAGATCTATTATAATTCCATAAGCAAACAGCAGAACCTGATCAGATGGCCCCTACAACTGTTTCTCTGGGTCTACTCTGTTTGCAAAGGTGTGAAAGTGTTTACTTGAAGGAAAGGGTTAATCTTTTGAATGCTGAATATTCACAAAGGGATGGCTTATCAGCGTTTAACCCTTTCCCTGTTCTATGTTTATTACAGATTTCAATACCTACTGAATATTCTTGAACAAAAAGGTTATTTTGAAATATGGAAGATGGAGCATTGTAGCCATTTTAGAAAGTGAAGACACAGATCTCTCCAATTCTATTAGCAAACAGAGCAGACCCTGATCAGACGTCTCCTATAGGAGCCATCTGATCAGGGTCTACTCTGTTTATTGAATAATAGTCTTATTATAGATCTGATTATACAGTTTCTGCTTTGGCAAAAATTTCATGTGTTAGTATGCCATTTTAAAAATTAATTTGATATTCATGTCATCATGGTTTACATGAATAATCATGGAGGAAAGGAGGGTTAACTATTCACGTCAATATACCTACCTGTAAATAGTGAAGACCCTTATGAGACAGCTTCTGCAGGAGCTGTCTCATCAGGGTCTGCACTATTTACAAGTTGATTTGCAACCAGTGCACTCCACAGCAGTGAGTGCACAGGGAAATACATGTACACAGTGAAGATATATGTAATTATACAACAGGGCATGGGTAAAGAAGGAGAAATGTATTTTAAAATTCAGCAAGAGAAGGGTTAATTTGCTGAAGGGTTTTGAATGACAAATAGTGCAGACCCTGATCAGAGGACTGCTAGACTCCATTCTCTCAAGGGGGTCTTACTTTTCTATGTAAAATGTCTTCTTCCTCATAGTCTCTGCTTAATTAAGTGAGTTTTCCACAAGTTCATTTTGCCAAAGGCAACACATTTTTATCATTGAAATCAATAATTATTCACTTGTGATACAATTTTATTTCACTTTAGTGTTAACCCTTTCCTTCATATAAACGGCTTTTCACGCCTTTGCAAATAAAGTAGACCCAGATCAGAAGGCTCCTGTAGAAGTTGTCTGATCAGGGTCTACTCTTTTTACTTATAAAGTTATAATTGATCTGATTCTACAGTTTCTGCCATGGTTAAACATCCTCTTGTCCAGGTACCATTATAAAAATTCAGCTAACTAATTAACATTCATCATGCAATTATGTCCTACATGAATATTCATGAAGTAAAAGGAACTGATCTTGGTTTACTCTGTTTGCAGAGGCAAATCTATGGAGTAAAAGGTTAAGGAGCCAAGCTTTTATTTGAATAATTCATAAGATAAGCCTAAGGCTACTCAACGAGACAGGTCAAACTCGTATCTCCCAAGCTAACGACTTTCCTTTGTTGAACCCTTTCCCTGTTCTGTACTCATGTAATAAATAATGAAATCATGAATATTTATTAGCTCAATTTTTATAATATTAAATTTTCAAGAGAATTTTTCGCTTTGACAAAAACTGTATAATTAGATCTACATCATGTAAAGGTAAACAGAGCAGACTCTGATAAGACGTCTCCTATAGGAGCCATCCTATCTGGGTCTACTGTTTACAAATGTGTGAAAAGGCATTTCTATAAAGAAAAAGGTTAAACAGTTCCCATCACTTATCATAGAAAAGCCTTTCTAAACAGAGAAATCCCAAATCAGATGGCTACTGCAAGAGCTGCTCAGATTGCTTAAGAAATGATATAGATGATAGATCTGATTCTATGGTGTCTTTCATGGTCAAATATTCTCTTGTTCGTAATACCATTATAGAAAGACAGCTAACTGATGTTTAGTCATCATTTCTTCCTAAATATTCATGGGGTAAAGGGTAAACATTAATCCTTTGAGTACAGGAGACACATGTATATTCATTTGCAAACAGTTTAGACCCAGATCGGAGGGCTCCTAGGGGAGCTCACTGATCAGGGTCTGCACTGTTTGTCATTCAAAATCTCTGGTAAGCTTTTCATACGCAGTGGACATCATAGTTAACAATGATAGACAATTTAGCTCTGAAAATTTGGCAAAAAAGGTTAAACTTTTTATCCTAATACACCTCTGCTACTTCTGACAATCTAATACAGTAAAACTTCTCTATAACGGCCACTAAATAGTGTAAATTAGTTGGTATTTAGGGCAGATGGCTGCATAAAGCAAGGTGAAAGTAAAACAGAGCATTCTGTTTTACTTTCAACTTGCCTTAAGCAGCCACCTGCCTTGAACACAAGCCATTTGATTTAATTTAATGGCCGTTATAGAGAGGGTTTACTGTACAGTATTAGATAATAATACTCATTACTCATCACGAGAAAAGGTATTCCCAAAGTTATAATCAGTGAACACTAAAACAAGCTGGATAAGTTACCTAGATATCTTATTTTTGCCAGTATCATTATCAACTCTACCCATGTCATTATGATCAATGATCAAGTGTTTGGATCCACATGTGCTATCATAACAATTTATCTAACTAATATTGATGATGTCATTATTTCTTACACAAATATTCATGTAGCAAAGGGATAAGTGGCTGAGAGCAATGCAATTTTTTTTATATCCCTTTACCTGTTCAATATTCATGTAAGAAATAATGACATCATGAATATTACTTGGGTTGATTTTTTTGTAATGCCATATGTACACAGGTCATTTTGGATCAGACAGAATCTGTAGAATCAGAGGTATGCAGTACTGTATCGTATCCTAATATAAACACTCTATTGTGCATTTGTAAACAGATTAGACCAAGATCAGACTGAGCTCCAATAAGAATCGTCTGATCAGGGTCTAATCTGTTTGCTTATGGTATAATACAGATCTGATTCAGATCATTCTACAGTTTCTGCCCGAGCCAAAACATCCTGTGTAAATATGCCATTATAAAAATTCACGATGTCATTATTCTGTGCATGAATATTAAACATGCAAATGGTTAAACAAGTTACTCTGGAACTGTCAGTAGCTGCCTAATAATGTAAAATTTATATTAGTGGTAAATTCCACATATAAATTTTCCCGTCTGCTCTGTTGCTTTAATATGAAATTATAACAGATCTGGGTCCATATTCATAAAGCTCCATAGTTTCTTGAGTATTCTTTAGTCTATAAAATGAATACAAGTATTTCAGAAAAATAAAGCTGTATATCAAATATATAATTAACTAAGTATTCTAGAAGTCACCGAATGAAAATTTACTCTATAGTTTTGGTACAGACGCAGACAGAAATTTTTTCCTTAAGTTATCCTAAGTTTAAAATATTCCTAAGCAGCTTTATGAATATGGGCCCAAATCCTACAACTTTTATCAAAGCAAAACATACCCATGACAATTTTACATTATAAAAAGTGAATGAATGTTCATGAAGTGACCAATTCACACATAAATGTTTATTTTTACATGTACATGTACTATGTTTACTGTAGTGGCCTTGCATAAAAACAAACACAGGAAGTAGTTTGCAGATAAAATTTTATTTGTATGTTTGTGCTGTATGCTGTATACTAATACAAGTTCTCTCCCTTTGCTGGTACCCATTCCTCTGAATCTCAAACAATTGTGGAACCAATACAAAACACACTGGTCGTAAATCAACAAGTTCTGAAATTGTCACATGATTTTAATAAATTTTCTTTTTTAAAGAAAACATGAAAATATTAATATTTCAAGATCAGACAAAAATACTCTAATAGTTTTCAAAATTCCATAGTATATGTATTGGATTCCAGCCATTTCTTCAATACTCAAGGGAGACAACCATGCGATTTTATATTTTCTAGCCAAGCAAGAAAGCAGACTATGTATACAACACCAATAAATAAATATGACAAATAAATAGGACAGGACAATATCAACGATTATTACAGCAAGTAAAAATAACTAAAATTTGTAAAATCAACAACAATGCTCTTTCATAATGGGCCACAAATTGACTTCATTGTATGTGGCTAATGTTTATCAATCAGGAAATAAAATTCATTGTTTTCCTCATGATAACAAGAATGGGGACCTATTTTTTTATATTCTGACTGGCAACAATCTAGTAATGAGTAAAACTGTTCAATAAAACCAAAAGTGATCTAGATGTATGTCTCTTTTCTTGACTCCTGTATTGATGTTTCTATTAAACCATTTACCTCATACCAAGCCTTTTCTCACCTTTGCAAACAGTGTAGATCTAGATCAGCGCTCCTGTAGGAGCCATTTAACCCATTCCCACTTAGGCTATTTTTACACCTCACCTCTTTGATTAAATCTACCAAAAAGGAGAATTAACTAGAGAAAAGGAAATTTTCAGAATTGTGTAGTTTTGAAACCATTGTGATAAATAGAGCATTTGCTCCTGTGGAGCAAATGCTCTATTTATCACAATGGTTTTGTAAAGTGACTTTTACATAAGCGTCAAAAGGCGTCAATATGCGGGAATGGGTTAATCAAGGTCTGCTCTGTTTGCCTATGACTTTATTAACAGATCTGACTAGTTTTGACCAATACCAAAACATGTGTGCAAGTATGCCATACTCTTAATACAATTATTTTTTTCAATCAAGGTAAGGTGCCAAACAAAATAGCTTCTCTTATTGATTCAAAATATTTTCCCTCATATAAAAATAAAAATCTATTTGAGGTCACAGAATTTTTTTTAGAAATTCTACGATTTCTTTTAAGGCTTTGTTAATGAAATGTTCAAAACTTCAGTTAATATCCATAAAGTAACACATCGTTATTTAACCCTTTACTCCAGACATTACTGCAAGAAATAATGATGATATCATGAATATCAATTAACTGAATTGTACATTGGCAGTATGAACAAAATTCTGCATCATGGTACAAACTGTAGAATCAGATCTATATTATGTCATCAGCAAACAGATCAGACTCTCATCAGACAGCTCCTGCAAGAGCCTTTTGATCTGGGTCTACTTTGTTAGCAAAGGCATCAAAAGGTATATCTATGAAGTAAAGTGGTTAAGGCAGAATTTGGCTCCCTCCTCAAAGCAGTCAAACAGTATCAAATCAAGGATAACAGGAATTCTAGAAAAATCTTTTTTCTGTTATTTCATTTATTTCAATATTGGAATTCAGTATAAAACTAAAATTTAAAAGAAATAAAAGTTTGTTTATAAAATATATAAAGCAAACTGGAATACCAAGCATTGTTTTGTTTTTTACTTGTTCTTATTGCCCACAACATAACTTTTCCCAGAATTAAATAATATCAATATTATAGCAAGTATAAAACTTGCTACTTGATACATTTAAGGGCCTAGAGCAAAACTCGTGTACCTACGTTGTATGAGTGATGTCCTGGTCACCATTGCAAACAGTTTGAATCAAGAAGAGACACAGAGTAGCTCAATGTCACATCAGGATCAAAACGATTTGACATTGATAGTTTATTTCAATGTAATTGTAGATTCATGAAAGAGAAATCAGCTGACAATTTTTAGGAGACCATTTGAATTACATGTATTTAGTAAATAATTTACTGTAGAACACTTCTTAAGTAATCACCCACCGAATAGACATAGGGATCTTTAAAAGCAGGTAGCTGCTAAATGTAGGACAAAAATAATGCAGAAAGCTCCACTAGTTCTCTGTGTTACTTTATTCCTGCATTAAGCTACAAACTACCTTTATAACCCAAACCTCTTTTGCTCGTTGCTATGGCGTTTAACTATACAGTAAAACAGCTTGAATGCAACCATGATAAAACACTTGGCTGTTCAGACAGGTGGTAGCTAAATACAGGATGGCAGTTATGCAAAAAAGCTCCAAAAGGAGCTTTCTGCATTACTTTCATCCTGCATTAAGCAACCACCTGCTTTAAAATACGGCAATGTCTATTCATTCAGTGGCTGGATTTGATAGGCTTCACTACAGTAACAGTTGTTACAACAGGTTTGCTCTAAACCCTCGAATTTCTTGCCCGCTTATTTTCTCTAATACCCCAATACTCCAATTTCCCAGTTTTCACATCGAGTTGTTTTCAATGTGGATTTACTGTTACTGGTGTAAGGTCTTGTGGCTGTTGATTTACATAAATTAGTCAACTACT
The DNA here is from genome assembly GCA_963576725.1 of Azorinus chamasolen. Taxonomy (NCBI): domain Eukaryota; kingdom Metazoa; phylum Mollusca; class Bivalvia; order Cardiida; family Solecurtidae; genus Azorinus; species Azorinus chamasolen. Next base: position 39,429,293 of record OY755245.1, read on the forward strand.
CTACTATCTACAGTTACTACTATGGAATAAATAGCTAGCACTCTCAAAGTTATAATTACAAAAGTATCTTCAACTATCATCGATGTATCGATCTTCTGAACTCAATACAGTAAAAACTCGATAATACGAACTTTTAGTAACAAAGAATTTATGGCTTAGTAACCAGGTGGCTGCTGAATGCAGGATGAAAGTCATGCAGAAAGCTCCTTGCATTAAGCTGCAACCTGTGTTAAACATCAATAATGGATCGTATTTGAGTGTTCGAATAATCGAGTTTTCACTGTAGTTACCTATCATACATCGTCAGCACATTTGGCAAACAGAAAGAAATAAAGATGAAGAAGAGAGAAGAGGACAGACAGAAAAAACACACAAAACGTATATTCACACAGACACTCAACACACATACCATTCACCGAGTAGTTCTTTCACTATAGTCTATCTCTTACAGTGCTTTCATAATCTACTGCCAATATATTTCTCTGGGATAAATATCTGAATTTCTTCCACTGTAACCAGTCTCCCTGCTGCTATAGAATCCTGCAGATCAATTAATCCACTGGACACTACATACTGAACCATAACACACAGTGTATACAGAAGAGATATAAGCACTTTTTATGTTGCCCGGGCACCTTCAGTGACCACAGCAACATCAGCAAACTGTCTCTATTTGTTACACGTAACATCTCATAACAACTCACAAATATATAAAAAATAAAAACACAACAAAACAGTTCTGCTGTCAACTTTGAGGCCATACTGATGGCCATAACATGTGCTCAGTCTTTTGTCATTTGCATTGTTTGAGTTCATCCCCTTCTTGCGTTATGTCCTTTCCTCATAATGATTCCCTTATAAGTCGTGGACGGAATCAGTGACTAGTTTGTCATGATGGAACTTTGTGATTCATGAGAATGTTTGTGATTAAAAATGTCTCCTGAATGAGTGATATATGAGGAATTTGGAAACTGATGAATTATAATTTTAGCGGTCTCAAGCCAGTCCTTGCTCCTCGTTCCCCGGCCCACGATTTTGATTTGGTTCTGAAGTGGCGTAGGTCTTCGCTATGGTCCTTGTGCAACATGGGCTTGTAGTCTTGTGGTATACAGAACTTCTGCAAAAATACAACAAAATACTTTTACTTTTCATGATCATAATTCAGCACATCATCTGGAACAAACTGCTTTCAATTGATATCTCTTTACAGAATGAATATTTATGAATGAACTAGTGACACATGTGTATCTATAGACTAAAGGGATAAAAATTGTATCTAATCCAGGTAAAAACTACTAGAAACAGAGTTGGAAATAGTAGTCACATCTGTGTGACACACACACAGACAGATGATACAAATGTCATCCCAAAAAGTTCATTACCAGCACAACAAATCTAACTAAGAGGTTTTCAAAGCAGTCTCTATGTAAGCATCATAGTTGCAACAATACTGTAATCATAAACTCTTCAACACTAATGGCCTCTGCAAAAAGTTTGGATCCAGATGCAACATCCTATAGGAGCCATCTGATCAGGGTCTGCTCAGTTTGTTAATGAAATTTGATACATTTGTTCCTTTAGTTTCTAAAATGGCTAAAAACTACTTTATCCCTGAAATTTTCGGTACGTATTTAAATTTAGAAAGAAAAAATATGACTAAGCCGCAAGTGACATATTTTGCTTTGCAGATAATAGTTACTTGGTTCTCAAAGGGCTGAAAACTAAGTCTACATACCATGGTATTTTCAGATTCGTAGAAAGCCTTGTAACCGCCATCCAGCAGGTAAAGTTCAGGGTAGTACAAACTAGGATAGCATTCTTTGTTGGCCTGTCTGTCACGACTACGCAAGAACCTCGACAGTTTTGGGCCTCGCTCCGATGAGAATTCGCAATGGAATATCAACACTACCCTCTTGTTGCTATCAACAGGTCTGATTGGATTTTTCATGAATTCCTTGATAACTTTTTCATTGGTATAGATATTTTTGGCTTCCTGAAAAATAAAAGAGCAAGACTAAGTTTAAATTACGCTTCTCCCACTGTATTACTTGCTGCAAATAATAAACATGTCCCTGTCTGCAACTTGACCTAGTTAAATTATATTGACCCAGTTTTAAGCAACATTAGACTTGTTGCCTGTATGAAAATGAATACAACAAAATCACTCCAAAGTGATCACTCAAAAGACAGAATATCAAAGTTGAATGCAAGACTGTAGTCACTGCATTCTTTTTTCAGTGCTAATCGGGTTTTACAGCTTTTTAACAGTATTTCAGGTGGAGAAAGACCCAAGAGGTTCTTCAGTGCACCGAAAACATTGCATTGTTTCATGCACAGAACATCCTGGTAGACCACGACCTACCACAATCATTTTTATTTATTTTATCTTTTTCATTCTTAGTGAAAAAAAAAAGCCATCAGAATGTTATAAACATTTCAGATCCTCAATAGATGCCAAGTTATTCAATCAAGAGTAGACCCAGATCAGACGGCTCCAATAGTAGCCGTCTTATCAGGGTTTACTCTTCATGATATAATTATTTCTTACATTGTTATTCAACAGGGAAAGGGTTAACATATAGATACTGCAAACTAACCTGTATATGACCTCCGTTGTACTCATATGGATATCTGCAATCTACAATGATGGCCTGCTCAATTTCATGGGAATAGTCCCCTCTTAAAACCTTGGTAAGAGTTTCACTGCTGATGGATTTCAAGTCTTGGTGTTTTCCACCGATTGTGGGTAGGCAGTATGACTGTAAAAAAGAAACAGCAAAACTAAGCAAAATGATTTAATTTCTTCATATAAATGCATTTTCATGCATTTGCAAACAGAACAAACTTGGATCCGATGGCTCCTGTAGAAGCCATCAAATCAGGGTCTGCTATGTTTGCTTTGGACATGATATAGATTTGATTCTACAATTTTTGTCTAAGCAAAACATTTCCTTGAAAAGTTTACATTATAAAACTTCAGCTAATAAATATTCATATTGTCATAATTTCCTACATAAATATTGAACAGGGAAAGGGTTAACAAATTTCCACAGAAAATCACCACAGTAATGGTATAAGTCCCCAACACATGTAAATAATTTGACCCTGGTTAAGCAAGTCACTGCTGAATTTTCAAAGTGGAATGGCCATTTAGTATGAAAAACTTTTAAATGACTAACAGTGCAGTGGATCTACAATATTTGCAACTGCCAGTGCATGCATGTCACACATTCAAAGGATTAAACAACTTCGACAACTGCATGCAGCTGAAAATGGCATGTTTGGGAAGATATATATGTTAATCTAACAATTACCCTAGAGCAGTCTCCTACAAGGTCTGGCTCATCAGCCTGTCTGCTTAGTGCTGATTTGATCATGGCTTCTGTTTCTGAGTGGCATCTGTGTAGAGTGGGTCTGGGTACAACCTAGATAAGGAAAAAGGTAATCTTGTCTTTAAATCTTTTCCTCATCTAATAGATTTTTCATGCATTTGCAAACAGTGTAGACCCAGATCAGATGGCTCCTGTAGAAGCAATCTGATTAGGGTCTGCTCTGTTAACTTGAGAAGATCAAACCATTTCGCATGTTTCAGTATCTTTCTCACAATCAAAACAAACTCATTGTCTTCTTAACTCCTGCATGAGTCTTCTGATCAGTAACTGCTGTTTGCTTATGAAGCAATATAGATCATAGTTCAACTTCTGATTCTATAGATCATAAGATGCTGCCTTGGCAAAAACTTTCCGGTGTTAATATGCCTTTATAAACATTCCTACTCAATAATATTCCCGATGTCATCATTTCTTATATAAATATTCAGAGTAAAGGACATTTTTTCATCATATGATTTTTTAAACCTGGAATGAACATGATTTTAACAATTTTTATCTTGATGAGAACCAGACAGGTGCTTACTCAAGTACTCAAATCATCATTTCCCCACAACACCCTATGCTGTGACCACTCCTTAGAAGAGAGACGATTCTAAAGAGTGATCACAACATAGGGTTTGGTGGAGAAATAAAGAAGTTATTTTTGAAAATGTTTTACTTCACACATCTTATCTGGATACCATATTACTGAGCATTGATCTTGGTTCAAACTGTTAGCAAATATGATCCTACATTCACACAATGTGGCAACAACTTACAGCAGTAGGAGACTCTGATATTGACGAGGGTCTCCGCCTCTTCATGTCCTGTATGGGTGTGCTCTCATCCTGGGGAGTAACCCGCTTAAATCCAAACTGACTGGGGGACTCGCAGTCCTCTGGCTGGTCCCTCTTACAGGAGAACCCCTTTGGGCGGGAGAACATAGACTGGGAGCGCTCAAGAAGATTTCTTCTGCACATTGTACGGCGCGACTGAGAGTAAATATAAACATATGGTTAAAATATGAGAAATGTGTCTAAAAAAGTCATTTTATCTTAATAGCCTATTCCAATTAACTACCCAGGGAAAGGCAAAAACAATACTCTTTCTCAGTTCCCAGGGCTATATTTAGTAATTAACCCATTCCCGCATACAGACGCCTTTTGACGCTTCTGTAAAAGTCACTTTGTGAAACCATTGTGATAATCACAATGGTTTCAACACTACACAATTCTAAAATTTTCCTTCTCAGTAGTTAATGCTCATTTTCAGTAGATTTGTTCAAAAAGGTTGGATCTAAAAATAGCCTATGCGGGAATGGGTTAAATTACCTCTCTACATGTTAGCAGCGAATTTCTGATTTCCTGATATGCAAACTGTAATACTGTGAATATCATCAAAATCTTAACTGTTTGACACCGGATGATCAATTTGTAAAACAATGAATTCTGCAACTTTTGCTGATGACAAGTTACTTAGAATGCAAACAGTGAATAGGAAAAGGCCAGTTTTGTAGTTTATACTGACACAGATTACATGTACCTTAGAACTGTTTTTCTTCCTTTGGAATAATTTTACATTAATTTCATCTAGTATGTATGCTACTTAAAGATCACTTATAAGACTGCAGTGGTTGTTTTACTGAGAGGTATTGTTGACTAAACTGGAGATTATTTCATCAGAATGCCTACCACAGGAGTGTCGTCATCCTCTGTTGAGTGGGAAGCCTTGTTGATGAGTGGAGCATTGAACAGACTGGACATGGACTGGGTGTTCTTGGCGGTCAGGCTGGCTACCTCTTCATCCATGATGTATAGGAAGCCGTCATCAATGCCCTCATCCGTACTGGTCAGTCGACAGATCTTCAGTGGGCTGTCAGCAGTGTCCTTCTCCTCTGGCTTTACAATCTCACCAGAGAAATCCTAAAAACAAGATTTAAGGTTAACAAAATGTACCCCATTTTCTGACAAAATCATTGGCACTACATTCATACACAGTGAATATAATCCAGAAAGTTCCTTTTAAAAGGCAAACCATCACTGAACTGCAAATTTGAAGCTACATAAGAATGCTACAGCAGATTCATTTAAATCATTTGTAAAACATTTGGGTCAAAACAAGAGTCTTTGTAACTGATTAACCCCTTTCCCTCATACAAAAGTGTTTTCACGCATTTGCAAACAGAGTAGACCCAGATCAGACGGCTCCTAGAGGAGCCGTCTGATCAGGGTCTGCTCTGTTTGTTAATAGAATTTGATAGATCTGGTTCTTTAGTTTCCAAAATGGCTACAATATCCAACCTTCCTCATTTCATTATAACTATTTTGTCCATGAATAGTCAGTAGGTATTGAAATTTGGAATAAACATAGAACAGGCAACGGGTTAATAAACTCCGATATGCAGCAAGCAAGTTGCATTTGCAAACATTGCAGACTCTGAAGGCTGCTTTAGGGATTCTTTGGTCAAGGTCAGTACTGTTTATCATGCCAATTCTTTAATACTTTCTTTCACACAAATGTATTAAACTTTTGTTTAAACAGAGTAGATCCAGATCAGATAGCTCCTGTAGGAGCTGTCAGATCTGGGTCTACTCTGTTTGCAAAAGCATAGAAATATGTATTATGGAGTTAAGGGTCAGAAAACATAGCTCATACTTTGAAAAACAGAAACTTGATTCTCGAACATCTAGAGGTTCAATGCACGACTTACCAGGGTGCCGACTGGGCAGGAGTTTCTTCGTTTTGATGGAGACATTTCTTTGACTGGAGAATACTTGAACGGTGAGCATGTATCCTCGCTGATGACTTTCATGTGTCTGCGGGACAATGGTGGCATGCCTCGTGGGGCAGCAAACTCAAAACCCATATCCTACATAACAGAAAATAAACCATTTTGAGTATGAATAATCTACATTTGAAAATTGTAGTGTTTGTTTTTATAGTATTACTCTTTCACTTACAAAATATTAATATAAGAAATGATGAAAAATAATATATACTATTAGCTGTATTCTTATACTGGCATTATAATTTTTTTAACATGACAGAATCTGTACAATCAAATCTATACTATTTCATAAAACAGAGTAGACCTTGATCAGACTGACTGTAGAGGCATGAAAAGGCATATCTGTTTGGTAGGGGAGTAATGAAAGTCAAGTATTGGTAAAAAGTAAGGAGACTAAGTATTTTCTTCTTACCGTATCTTTTATGAAGTCCCTGCTGTCTTTGTCACACTCAAATCCGCTGTCCTGCGAGTTGCTCTCCTCCATGTAGAACAGGGATCGCTTGCCTGGTGAGCGAGAGTCTTGGCTGTCTGGGCTGATGTCCTCAGAGTTGAGGTCTGAACTGATGTCTGTCATGGTCCCATTGCTCAGATCCATCACATGTGTGCTGGCTGACTCAATGTCCACAGACTGTGGGGTGGATTGGGTGGCTGTATGGACCTCAGTCTCCGGTTCAATAGGACTGAATCTCATCTGAGGCACTGGCATACTGTTGAACCGCCGGAATGCAATGGTCTTCCTCCTGAATGAACAAATGTTTGAAATACTTAACAATAATGCATATTAGATGAAATAATGACATATGAACACATAATTTTTGTGATCAAGCATTTGCAAACAGAGTAGACCCAGATCAGACAGCTCCTATAGCAGCCGACTGATCAGGGTCGGCTCTGTTTGCTTTTGACATGATACAGATCTGATTCTACAGTTTAAAGCCAAAAAAATTCCTTGAAAAGTTCACATTACAAAACTTCAGCTATTAAATATCAATGATTCAATCAGGATGTCATAATTTCTTACATGAATATTGCACAGGGAAAGGGTTAAAAAGACAATGTGAATAAATGAACAAATAATGAACAGGAGTAAAATTATTCTATCTGCAAAAATGTCAACATTCTTAATCAGTGCCTTGTGATTCTGTTTCCAAGTTGATTTACTAGGCTGTTTATTCGACTATTGTGGATGGGACAGTACAAAAATGTCAATGTTCTTAATCACTGTGCCTTATGATTCTGTTTCCAAGGTGAATTACTAGGCTGTTTATTCGACTACTGTGGATGGGACAGTGCAAAAATGTCAATGTTCTTAATCACAGTGCCTTATGATTCTGTTTGCAAGGTTATTTATGAGGCTGTTTATTTGACTACTGTGGGTGGGACAGTGGAAAGGGACTGTGCTGTGTACATTGCAAAAGGTGACAGTTGACAGGCCCCCCATGGATTCAGTTTTACCTACTGTGCACTACTGGCAGTATATTTTAGTATATCTGGGAGAGGTATTGTTTAAAACAGCAGGGTGATATACCGTATGACATTATACACTAAAACAGGGTGATATATGACATTATACACTAACAACTTTGTTGTTGATACTGGGTGTTGTTTAAATTAAATGTCGTAGACAACAGCAAGCTTTCCAAACCAAAATAATGAAATAGTGTTAAAGGGAAAAAACCTTTCCAGATTGCTTTAACTGTTTATGAACTGTTTATGATGTTTAAAAGTGTCAAATTTTAGTTGTTATTCCATAAGTACGCCTTTGCAATAGTAGACCCAGAGCAGACAGCTCCTGTAGAAGACATCTTATCAGGGCTTGCTTTTGAAATAGTGTAGACCTTTACAGTTTCTGCCATGGCCAAAATTTCTAGTGTTCATGTGCCATTATAAAAAATATTCTCATCATTATTCACAATTTCATTATTTTTTACATGAATATACAACAGGGAAAAGGTTAAGACATTAGAAAAGTGACAACTTTTGGTTAAATGAAACAACCCCCCCCCCCCCCCCCCAAAAAAAAAAAACAACAACAAAAAAACAAAAAACAAAACAACAAACAAACAAAAACAACCCAAGTTTTATTTACTACAGTTTCAATTCTCAAATTGAATTTGTCTGCTCTTCTGTGATATAAACTAGACCATTGCTCCCACCCTACCCTAAAGGGTTAGACACCAGAAGCCTACTTACTAACAGATGTAGACACCTGATGAGAAAATGTTTTATTGCCTTGGACACAACCGTCAAAACTGGTCAAACAGCCCTATCACTTGCATAGCTAATTTTTTAGGTAGGACTCTATTGCAGGGTCCCTTGACCCCTACCTTTAGCCCCTGTAACACAGCAGACAGGCCATCACAGATGGAGACAGCAGATAGACTGTTGATGGCACAGATATGGCTGATGAGAAACTGCAGAAAATCTCACCTCAATATTACATCTAATTAGCAGTTATTGAAAGCAGTTTCCAGACCCAACACATGCTCAATATATTATTAGATTATACATTGCACAGCTAGCATTTTCTGGAATAATGTCATATCTATGCTGCAGCTGTATGCACAACTGTTGAACACAAAGGAAATCAATATAATTTGCATTTATTATTCCAATATCAGCAACCAGAATTATATTTCTGTTCTGATATCAAATGAATAACAAAGCAGAAATATGTGCCAAAAAAGGCCATGTGCAATTTACATATAAAATTTATGTCACACAGGTTTGACTGACCATGTGCTATGGACACATTGAGTGGATTTTCACTGATATTATTTAATTTGAAAATGTCATAGTCATACAGAAAATTGAAAATCTCACATTAATGGTTGTTAAACAATCTGTTAGGACCTCATAAGAATAATTTCTTTCCCAATCACAGACAAAGGCTTGATGATGGAATTATTATAGAGATCTAAATTGACATTTTCTGCAATGGCAAAAACATCCCGTGTTTATATGCCATTAAAATATTCATTAAAATATTCACTGATAAATATTCATGATATCTTCATTTTTACTAAGAATATTCATCGGGTAGATCAATATCCTACACTACAGGCTCATGTGGAAATAGTCTTAGATGTAGATTGCCACACGCTGTTTCTAGCAGCAATACTGCACAATCACATGCTTATCTTGTTTGACTAAGGCTTCAGATAAACCCCCTACTTGTTACACCCACTGATGTAAGAACTTGTCTTGTTCAAATAGGCTTACAAGACCCAAGTGTTGATACAATTCTTACACTGATCTATGATAGTTGTATGCATCCAGAATAATGTTAAACAGCCCACTGCATATTTATCTTTCTTTTTCTTTTTTTTAATTTTAATTTTTGTCTTCATAATTCCTTTAAGTTCACCTCATAAATATTAACATAAGAATAATGACATCATAGTTATAAATGATGTGGGTTTTTTTTCTAATGGCATAAAGCTGTGACAAGGAAGAAAACTAGAATCTTATCTATATTACTTCTTCAGAAACAGAACAGGAGCTATCTGATCTACGTCTACTTTGTTTGCAAAAGCATTATAAAGCATCAACAAAGGGTTACAGTAGCCACATTTTCAAAAAGACAGACTACAAAAAAGAGCATAGCCTTGTATGTCCTATGTGCTAGTCCTCTTACAGGTGGGTAGGTTTGGAATACAAATTATAGTGTGATGCAATCTATCAATGATGACCATTTATTGCATTATTACATGTCCCCAGGCAAAGGGGACACATATCAGAGTGGCTACCTTTAGCCACCTACCCAACTACTGGGTTAAGCAGAGAGAAAAATCACCTGTCTTGTTTTTGACACTAGTTCTGGCCATATTAAATGTGTATCAGAAAAAGATTGACAACTCAGAAAGGCAACTGTCTAATGTACTGATCAGTTTGTCTGGAAAATAAAATCTCGTTTTACTATATATATATATATATGGCCAAAATTTGTCACAAAAGTTTTGACCACAAAAAATTCCATACTTAATCTGAAATCGATGGCAAATTGGCAATACAAAACTAATTTGAAGGCAACTAAATCAAATGTTTTTTAACCATAATACAGACCATAATGACTATTAATCAGCTGAATGTTGACAATGACAAAATATAAAATGAATTTTAGGCCTTGCCAGAAACTGTATTTATGAATTCTACAAGCACACTAAGCAGAATGATCTAGATCTACTTTTGCAAAGGCTTCAAAATGAATATGGTTAATACTTTAGTCTAATAACATTCAACTTAAAAAGAAAAGAGTCAAAATTCTAATCCCCTAAGTTCACATCCGCAGCCTATTAAATTTAACCCTACTCATGTCAGAAATACTGAAATCATTAACATTTATAAGGTGTCAGATATTTTATAATGATACAAGAACACCATTGCAGAAACTGTAGATTCACGTCTATATACTTTCATATGCAAACAGAGCAGATCCTGATCAGACTGTTTGTAAAGACCTGTGTTAAAAGTGTTTTAACAGTGAAAAAAAAAAATCACATAATTTTTGTTTATACCAGTAGTCTTATTTACTATTTGCCTAGGCTAAGATATGACTAATGGCCATTTTTCTATGTATGTGTTGGTGTTATGTCACAGTTTAAGCAGGAAGCACTCCTGTGAATTATGTTGAAAAAATGTCACCCTGTCAGGCCAAGGACATGCCAATATCATTGATACATGACCTGCCTTCTTGGAATTTTAATAAAAATGCTTTATAGGGACTTCCTTCAACTCTTTCCCTAAAATAAGCGTATTTTCACACTTTTGCAAACAGATTAGACCAAGATCAGATTTTTCCTGCAGAAGCCATCTGATCAGGGTCTGCTCTGTTTGCTTATGACATGATATATGATCCTACAGTTTTTGTCTAAAGCAAAAATTTACATTATAAAAAATCAGCTAATATATATTCATGTCATTATTTCTTGTATGAATATTGAAAGCAGAGAAAAGGCTTTTAAAAGATAGGATAAAGTAAAGAAGAGCAGGATCTATACTGGGAAGAAATTTGCATGAATATTCATCAGGTTAAGGGTTAACTTTTCAGATCCTTCGAAATCAAACAAATCCATGACATCAATGGTTTTGTATGTAGAAACTGTAGAATCAGATCTATATATCATTCCCTCAAGCAAACATGAAGACCCTGATCAGACAGCCCCTGCTCATTAAAAGACGTATTTATGGAGTAAAGGGTTAAAGTTATCAAAATGGAGACTAGGGCAAGTAGGGTAAATTGTTCATATCAACCTTTAACATGTTGTATGTTTTAAAACTGTCTTTAGCTATTATACTTTAGCTATAATAGAATTTTTCGTTTGTCTTTTGAAAATGTAAAAACGTAAATGTATGAATTTGAATTCTGATGTTGCAGTATGTCTAGATCAAAACTACAAAGGACAGCCAATTTGCAATTAACCCTTCGCTTGCTATTCACGTCAATATACTTACCTGTAAATAGTGAGTTGGGTTTTACGTCCGACCAATAGTATTTCAGTTATTTGCAGACGGCACTTGCATGAGACAAGTTATAGTGCAGGCACATGGCAAGGGTTAACGATTAAGCATTGCAAATGCAACACTGCTTTTGTTCTATTCTAATATCATTACCCATACTACAATGTTCAAGGTTTGTAAACATTGTCCCCTTTTGTTCAAATACCAACAGTTCTTATGTCAAATACCCGGAGCCCATCAGGGATCAGTCAATATTTGTACAAAGATTACAATTAGGGTTCAACCACAATGACGTCAAGATACCCCAATGCAAATTTGAAAGCCCTTTCATGCATTTGTGAACAGAGAAGACCCAGATCAGCGGCTCCTATAAGGGTCTGCTGTTTGTTTATGAAATTACATGTACAATAGATCCAACACTTTGGTTTCTATATGTGCCGATACAAAAGAATCCTGTATACACAATTATAAAAATTCAGCCAATAAATCTAATTATATTCATGACATTAATATTAAACTATCTAATTATATTCATGACATTAATATTTCTTGCTTGAATATTGAACAGTGAAAGGATCAAGTCCTACCAACAGCGTAGAACAAGATCAATCACCTTGTTTGACACCAGGTATCTGTTCAGGCTCTACACAGTCACAAAAGTCAGCAAATCAAAGTAGGCTGTGATTGATCTGCATTTACCCCGTTTGCAAAACTTAAAAATTGATTGTCATCTAACCCTTTACCTGATAGAAACACATTTTCACACCTTTGCAAACAGAGTAGACTCAGGGCAACATGGATTATGTAGATCTGATATGTACAATTTTTAACAACAATTTTGCAATTGCTAAAAGAACTAATTTCAAACTAATGATTGAACATAAAAACAAACTCCACAAAAAGTAACCAAGGGCAGACACCTGAAAAGGTGTCAAATTTTAATTAAACAGTACTACCCAACACATTCATCAGTCAGCTGTCTCAAGCAGAAGTCTACACTATTAACCATTTACTCCATGTATATTCATGTAAGAAATTATGACATCACCAATATTAATTAGCTGAATTTTTATAATGGCAAACGAACAAGATGTACCCACAGATTTTTGTTCGTATGTCATTCACTCATTGTAATCAAATCAAATTAATATTTATCATGTTATTATTTCAATTGCATGTTTTTCAGGTAAAACCCTTTCCCTCATATAAATGCTTTTTCAAGCCTTGGCAAACAGAGTATAGTCAGATCAGATGGCTCCTGTAGGAGCAATCTGATCAGGGTCTGCTGTTTTCATGTGACATGATATAGATCTGATTTAACAGTTTTTGTCAAAGCAAAAACTTCCCTTGAAACAAAAAACATTTGATATATATTACCTTTCCTCAACAGAAATAGGACTGACTGGTGACAGATCTAAATTAAGGCTAAGAAGTCCATTCACAATCACTGAACAAGCCATGATGTCTTGAAGATTCTGTTATTATGTTTGTATCACAAATTTTCCAACATTACACTATTGCAGCTATTTCCCTATTGCTTCTGACAGTTTGTGTCAGGAGATGACATGTGCACTACTATGATACAGACAAACTACTGGTTAGTGCCATAAACTCCCATCACATATATATCTATCATGCTGTCTAGCCAGTGGCCAATCAGAACCCAGTACACGGTCATGTGACAACAACAGGTAAACCTGAATGGCCATTAAGTCCTTTAAGCAATCGTCAAATTAGTTTTTACAACCTCAATTGGTTTGGACAAAGATGGACAGGAAGATAGTAGTGGCAATTCCTGTTCCACCTGATTAAGCAAATATTGACCAAGGGGCATTTATTGTCCAGCAATGGATAAAGAATTAAAAAGAAGGGGGCGGGGTTAAAAACATATTGCAAACTTACTTTGTGCATGCCTGTGGCTGAACTTCTGGCTTCTGAATTGCAAAGTTGTGCAAGCTGTAAAAGATGAAAGAAAAAATATAATACAAGATAAATCCTTTGGTGCAATATTGTAATATTTCACACCTACCTACATGTAATTGGTCTATGGAAATGATACAGATGTTAGCAGACTGTTTAACCAAGTTGATAAACACAGAACATTCCCCAAAACCATCATGTAATAAAAAATATATTTTCAAAGGTATTAGGGGTATTAGGGAGATTTTTCAGATAATAGGGCTGGAGGTCCCTTTCATCTTGGCATACCAGTGTCATATATCTGTCACATTTTGTGTAATATGTGACAGATTAGGAATGTAATCTTTTTATACTTTTATGGAATAGAGCAACTTTTTAAAAGTTCAAAACAATAAACTTATGTAGATAATAATAAGTTAAAACTAGTTTGATATCTATTTAGATAAGCCGAATGCGGCATATTTTAGATAACAAAATGTCACTTAAGATTGTGAATTTTTGAGTCAATATTATTGAAATATTTCCTTGCATCTTTTTAAGATAAATATCTGGAACTTTCATATGGACAAACTGTATAAAAAACATGTTTCATTTCAATCTCTGAACCAGATAGGGAATCACCTATTACAATAGAGACCCTGTAACCAGTTTCCTGTTGAATATTCATGTAAGAAATAATGACATCATGAATATTAATTAGATTTTTTTACATTGGCATATTTTTTATTTAGGCAGAAACTGTAGAATCAGATCTATATACCATGATAAGCAAACAGAGTAGACCTTGGTCAAATGGCTTCTACAAGAGTCATCTGATCTAGGTCTACTCTGTCTGTAAATGTGTGAAAATGTGTTTATTATGAGGGAAAGGGTTAAGTACAAAAAATATATTCATAGTATCATAGACTAGTACATCCAATCATGATACAATCATACAGCTTAACCTTTTACTCCATAAATACGCCTCTCTCTGTCTTTGCAAACAGGGTAGACCCAGATCAGATCTGACCAGGGTCAGCTCTGTTTGCTTATGATATAATAAAGATTGGGTGTCCTGATATCTAGGGTGAATACTATAGCATCTTTATCATTTTTTGGACAGACTAACTTTCTTTTTAATTAAAAATATATAACTAACATTAATAATATATATGAATCAGAAACTATTAAAGCTTGTAGATACTTTAACACCATTAAAAGTATTTCATATACTTTATTTTGGCACAACATTAAATTGATATGAGAAAAGGTGTCAATTCTTGCAAGTACTGGCCACCTCTGGCACATGTTTAATACACTAGTAGATTTCTATGTCCACATGTTGATACCCAGGTGACAAAACTCTACACTTGGTGAGGTTATAGAGTGTGAAAGCCTTAATCAACCAATCACCTGTAATCAACATGTTGTGCTAAGATTTCTTAAGACTGCAGTATACACTTAAGAGTAATTTGATTACAATTGTACAGGATATTAACTTGGAAATTAACTGTAAGAAGTTCAATAAACCACAGGGAGCCCACTCTAAGGACTCAGACCAGCAGTCCCCTTATATTCAGAAGAGCTGACTTTCCCACCAGGACCCTAAACCTACAGCTTGGGTTGGTGATATTTCTACAATGACTACAAATCAGTTCTACAACAAACTGTTTTGTAAGGAAATATTATAAAACATACAACAATAAACCATTTGGTCAACATACATGATGTTGTTAACACAAAAACATCTGTACTTTTTCAATACTTAGAGTGACAACAGAGGAATGTTATATCAAGCAATTATTACCCCCAAAAAAGACACAAGAAAAGATATTATCAATATTTGCAGACATAAGAACTGCAATACGCAATAGAATTTTCTCACAGTCAAAGATTTATAATTTTCATTTCTATATGTAATTTATTGGCATTTGAATGAGTTGATGCATTCCTAGCTCTGTTGCCACAATAATGTTCAAGTACTCAAAAACAACAACAAAAAACCAAAACACAACCCACCATCATGGTGAGACTTTAATCATTGATAGAATAGGATTGTATATATCACACACACTCTTAATCCTCTACTCCATGAATATTCAAGAAAGAAATAATGGCATCATGAATATTAACTGAATTTGGATAGTGGCATTATGAACAATTGTATTATTTGGTCCATAGAACCATATCTACATTACTTCATAAGCAAACTTAACAGAAGCTGTCTGATCTGGATTTACTGTTTGCGAAGGCATTCAAAGGTGTATCTATGGAGTAAAGGGTTTTAAAAAAATGCTATCACAGTCACACTTCAACCATTGACAGAATAAATTGCAAAAATCACAGATACATCTGATCTGGGCATTATCTACAGCTGATTTTTGGTTTACCATGCAAACAGAGATGACAGCATCACAAGTAGAAGACAAGATGATGAAAATTACTGTAGAAACATAGTGGACAAATTGTTTGCTAGGATGATGTAAGAAGGTCCATCCTTGTTAGCAGCTTAAGAGGATTTGGATAGGCCATGTTTGTTCTTCACCATACAGTCAACTACCAAGAGCCATAATGGCACTTTGGCGTCAACACTGTCACTACACACTAGACTGCCCACTTATGGTAATGTATTTTGTGTTTTAAGGTTTGTCAACAAAAGGAAACAACAGGACCTCCTACAGCCACCTTTTCCCCATATGGCAGCAAAGGCCTAAGGACTGCCAGGAACCTAGAGTGTTGAAAGTTTCCTCTAAAACATATGCTGAAAGTATTGTGTCACCCAATGTAAGTACCAGTATGTGCCCAAGATACAAATGGGTACAGGTCTACAGGGATTAACCCTTTGAATGTATAATATATAATGTGGAATGGCTCATCAGTGTTTTAACCCTCACAGCAATCATCATTTATAAGCAAACAGAGCAAACTCTGATCAAATGGTTCCAAAAGGAGCCATCTGATCTGGGTATACTCTGTTTGACAAGGTGTGAACAAGCATCTATATGAAGGACTGGGTTAACTATAGTCATGAAATACTTAAATTTGCTAGAGGATTTTGAAAAACAAATTGCAGATCCTGATCGAAGATCTCCTCTACATGCCGTTATCTGTGTCTACACCATTTGCAAATGCTCAAATAAACCGTTTTCCTGTTCTATGTTTATTCCAAATTTCAATACCTACTGAATATTTATGAGCAAAAAAGTTACAATGAAATAAGGAAGGTGGAATATTGTAGCCGTTTTATAAATAAAAAAACAGATCTTTCAAATTCCATTAGCAAACAGAGCAGACCAAGATCAGACAGCTCATAGGAGCCGTCTGATCTGGGTCCACTCCGTTTGCAGATGTATGAAAATGTATTTATATGAAGGAAAGGGTTAAAAGTTGTATCTAGAAAATAAAGGGTTAATTTTTTACTAATTTTTCATTATCAAATAACTGTTACTGAAGCAAGTTCAAGCAACACCAACCAATCTGGATCTAAACCATTGACAATGTGCAATATGTTTTCTGATAATCTGATCTAATGCTCTATTGGTTCAGTATTGATCACCTGGCACACTTTGCTGGAACATTTATCTCTGATCAAAGCTAATACCTTTAGCAAGATCCTATTATGGATAAACACGTAGATAAGGAACTAAGATAGCAACACCTATTAGTAATCTTATTTGTAAGCAGTGGATATACAGATAAAACATTTTTCATATCTATCTACTGGGATATTATCCCTCTAACTCATGAATATCTAGTAAGAAATAGTGACTGCATGGTTTAAATAATAACCATCTGAAATGAAAAATAACTATAATGGCATTCATTATGAACAAGAAAATATTTTACAATGGCAGAAACTGTATATAGTATTCTATTGCTACAAGGACATGATACATTTATGTTGTTATTACACCACTCATTGTACCATACATCATACCCATAAATATTCATGAGAAGGATTTAAATTATACATAAATTGTGATGCAAGTCTGTTGAACCTTTCAAACCAAAGTAATTTTTGTTTTCAAAATTTATTTTTCAACTTCTTTGGTTCATTTCTCTCACACAACCACTTTTTCATGCCTTTGCAAACAGAGTAGATCCAGGTCTGGCTGATCAGGGTCTGTTCTGTTTGCTTATGACAATAAAAAAAATATGACTAAAGTTTCTACCAATAAATCATCATGTGTACATACTTATTGGTATGCCGTAATAAAAAAAAAAATTATCTAAAATATTCATGATGGCATTTATATGAATATTCATGAATATTCAAAAGGGAAAGGGCTATAAGAGAGTGTCAGTGTACCAAACAGCTTGGACCCTGATGAGATATTGAGTGACTTGGCATCTCATCTAGTTCCAACTGTTTACAAAGGTCATGCTCATGTAGTGCACAGTGTTAAAACACTTGTCTCATTATGCTAGACATTGTAAGCAATTAATTTCTTCTTTCTGAAATTTCCAGTCCAGTGACATGACATCTTTACAGAATCAAAAAGTGTCAAATTTTCTTAAGATGGTAAATGATAAAAGGTATGACAACTCAGTCAAGCTCACATTTTAATTTCTGATGAACCAAAGACTTAGTTGTCAAGAATCTGAACAGAATAATTTATAAACAGTAACACAACTCTATAGCAACTACTTAAAGGGGATGTCCCTACATTTGACGCGTTTCATAAACACTTAAAATGTACAAAACTCATTTGTTTATATGCTGAAAAGTTGTATATCGCAAAAAGCCCCATCCAATTACCTTTTATAATGACAAAACATCCATGTGTTTGATATCGCCGATTCCGGTTTTACTCCCCGATATTTCAGTTTTATTCGGGTTGGGTTTTAGTTTCGTAACTGTTCGCCCTATTCGCGATTCTCCGACCACTTCCGAGAAAGCTATTACATGAACAATGGAGGGATCGGGTGCTCATCGGCAAAACGCGGAAGAATTTAACGGAAAAGGCCGATAATATTGTGTTGTAGAACAAAAATTATCAGTATTGATGAAATCGATTTGTTTGTATCACAGGGGCATTTTTCGATATAAGTTCAAATTGGGAACCTTCATAATAATGATAGAGCATAACAAATACCAAGTTTTATGATATTATTGAAAATATGCGATCATTGTAGGGACCTCCTCTTTAATGAATGAAACTAGATGTCTTTGGAAACAGGTAGTTGCTGAGTGCAGGACAAGAGTAATGCAGAAAGCTCCTGCAGGAACTTTCTGCATATTTTTCGTCCTGCAATAACCCCCTGCCTAAACCCTTTCCTTGTTCTATTCATTACAAATTTCAATACCTACAGAATAGTCATGGACAAACTAGTTAACTTATAATGAAATATAGAAGGTGAAACATTGTAGCCATTTTAGACAGTAAAGAAACAGATCTGTCAAATTCCATTAGCAAACAGAGTAGACCCCGATCAGATGGCTCCTATAGGAGCTATCTGATTTGGGTCGACTCTGTTTGCAAATGTGTGAAAAGACGTCTACATAAAAGAAAGGGTTAAGACCCATAATTAGACCTTTTAGAGTTTACTGTGTATATATATGACTGACTGCAGTTTTTACTACATATAACTTAGAAACTAATCTGAATCAAAACTTTAACCCTTTACTTCATGAATATTCATGTAAGAAATAATGATTGTATGAATATAAAATATGCACATAGCATTAAAACCACAGGAATTTTTATAAAACAGGAGTCGCCTGATCAGGGTTTACTCTATATGCAAACTCCAAAGGCCTATCTCTCGAATAAAATATTAAGACAGAGGAAACAGTTTTGCAGACTGAATGCAACTTTCTACTTTGAATACATTACAACAACAAACATCAAAAGGCAAGGTCAAAGTTTATTAATTGTGAGGCTGACAGGGAATGCATACATGTGTGTCCAGGGTTGAGATTACATTTTCACATAAAAATTAGAAAAATTCATATTTGCATAATTATCTCATTATTAACTTTTCTCGTATTGAAATATAAACCATTGTAATTAATACTAATTATTAGTAACTGAACACATATGTCAAGAAATTGTAATAATTAACATGATACAATTTAACCTTTCATTCTATAAAACACCTCTAACAGAGTAGATCTGGATCAGACAACTCCTGTAGGAGCAATCTGATCAGGGTCTGCTGTGTTTGCTTAGGAAATTCTAGTTTCTGCCAATGTAGAATATTCTGCTGTTCATAATTTAGCTAATTAATATTCAGTCATTATTTCTTCATGAAGGAAAGGATTAAAAGGCATGAAGGATACAGGAAGTTAACCTCAAATTTGCAATATCAAAAAAATATATAAGCCCTTCCTGGCTGCAGTTTGTTTAACACAATACTATTAATTAGAACAATCAGCAATAAAACCATCCAATTAGCCTTGCAGGATATTTCTTAAGCCCTATTATAACCATTACAATGCATTCTATTGAGAAGTAAATAGGTTGAAACAAGCCTGGTGGCCATTTTGACCATGAAGGTCAAAGGTCAGGTGACAAGCAGCAGCCAAAGGTGGCAAAAGACCTTGAGGATGGACAAGAAGTTGGTCATGTGACCTGACCACTGGGCTGATTGAATCATGACTGCCTAATGGCCATTGATTTATTGTCAGGAAATTGATTCATCAAGCAATCAAGACAAATTAATGTGACAATGGACTACATTAGCAGATATACAACACTATATTGCAATAATAAACACATTTCATTCTGATATTTTAATATGTGGAGATTTTTTGATAAAAATATATATCAATTTCCTAAATGACAAATAAACCCCATGGGTTCTAGAAACATTTATGGCCATATCAAGATATATATGAAAACATTTTCATTTTATATACATGTGCATGTATATTATTTTTTGTTTCTCACTTGACAACATCACAACTATCTTCAGAAATAAAATACATGTAACATTATGATGTCCACAAATATCTACCCCATCCCCCTTTTCCCCAAATTCAGTTAAAAGTTCAGTTCAATTATAATTAACCATTTACTCCATAAATATGCCTTTGCAAACAGAGTAGACCCAGATCAGACGGCTCCTGCAGGACCCATCTGATCAGGGCCAGGCTTCTCTGTTTATGAAATAATATACATGTAGATATGATTCTACAGTTTCTGTCATGGCAAACATATCCTGTTTTCATCTGCCATTATAAAAATTGAATGAATATACATGTAATTAATTCTTAATGACATTATTTCTTACATAAATATTCTTGGAGTAAAGGACTTAACACAAACAGGATAGGATGACTGTAATGGCAAGAAGCTGGAAAGATGTTTCCATTTATCTGATTTATTTGGTATGTATGAAAGTTGAAAGTAACAAAAATATTTGAATTGAGATCATTGCTTACATAACTATATTGCAGTATTGCTTACATATCTTAGGAATAATCTTTCTTGAAGGCAGCTGACTTCAAAGAAACCCTCTTTATCAGAAAAAACCCAATTCTTTGAAGCTTTAGGCTTCTGTAAATATTTACAAATTTAAATTGAATTTTAGCCTTGTTTCAGTCATGTAACAAGTATCATTTTCTATCTATTTACTTAGTTCTTTTTCAGGTAAACAAAATAGGCTGTCAAACAGTCAGGTTGGTAATGTTGCATCATGTTAAGGTCCCTTTTGTTATCACTCCATCTATGTCAATTGCCTCAGTGGCCAGAGAGTGAGGACTGTTGATGATACCCACCCTGATGATAAAATCTGAATTGGTTTCTATCAGGCCCTTGAATCTCATCATAAACAATGATATACATCAATTTTATCTTTATTTACTCTAAATTGAGGAAAAACGTTCAAAATTCAAGTATTTCTGGCAGATTTTTATGTGCAACTATCAGGCCATCTCACTTGATGACAGTGATAGCCATACTGATCATCTCAGATTTTCTCAGTGATGGCCTCATGGGATTTGACAGACAAAAGTTGAAATTTAATGGTGCTCATGTCATAGAGACCAATTAGCAAGTCATAATATGACTCTCATGATTCATAACAATGCACTGTATAATTTAATTTATTAAGAATCTTTTACTCTGTAAACTTATGTACACAAAACCTAATATTAAATACAGTAAGTCACATACCACTAGAATCTGACAAACAGACATATATAGAGAACACTTTATGGTGTTTGCATACAAAACACAATATTTTTTAAAAGCAGTTTGTCTTCAAATGCGTGAATTGGTCACTTCATTAATTAAGACATTTTCTAAAATTTTAGAATGTTTAAAACAAAATTTTAAGGGATTTTTTGTTTTGACAAAAACTGTAGCATTAGATCTAATTACATGTAATTCCATAATCAAGCAGGGCAGACCCTTATCAGACAAAAACTGCAGGAGCTGTTTGATTTGGGTCTACTCTGTTTGCAAAGGTGTGGAAAAGCATTAACATGAGCATACAGCTGATTTTAAAGCAACTCAAATTAGGATTATCACTAAAGGTGATGAATACCCGCAAACAACACCTTAATTGCAAATCAAAGTTTGTGACACCAACTACCCAATGTAACAGGACCAAATGACAAAAATACTCAAAGCTCAAGGGAAGATAATTCTGCAATTCCTGCCACTAAACACGTGAAAATTCCATCTTGCACATCTGCTATTCTTGGTTATTATTTCATGGCAAGTATCAATTTGATAAAATGACAAAAAATACTCAAGTTCAAGGGGTGATAATTCTGCCACGCCCAGCGCTAAATACATGATACTTGCGTCTTGCACATGCACTATTTATGATTATTAATAATGTACACCAACATAAACTGAATAACTGTCAAATTGAAGGAGGAGTTTGCAACACTCACTCCCCACGTTTCATGCAAAAATTACAAAAAAACCTCAAAGTTCAAAGGGAGATAATTCTGTAATGCCCAGCAGTATACACATGAAAATTGCATCTTGCACATCTACCATTTGTTATTATGCATACCAAATATAAATTCAATAACTTTAAAACTGAAATAGGAGTTCGTGACAACCATCTACCCATCTTCAAATGCGATTCCAGTATATCCGCTCAAACAAGTTTGCAGGGGTATAAAATGCATGGTAGATATCTGTATGTATGAAGAGCAAAGCAGACACAAGAAACTTAAATTCTGACATAATTGAGCATTAATTCAAAAATGTCAACTTGACAAGTCACAATGGTTATTTTTGGCCCCTTACAAGACAATGACTTTCGTTGTTGGACAATGAGAAACCAGTGTGTCTGTCAAAGTTTAACAATAGTTTTTGAAAGTTACATTAATTTTCTGTCCCTTTAAAAGTCAGTGGGAGACAAGGGTCTAAGCCATGGAGCCATGTTTCAATTAGTAAATTCACAATGACCATCAATCTAAACCAATGACAGTTTCATTTCAAGTTAAAAAACAGGAAAATACCCCTAGGGTGTGTGGATTTCAATTTCCATATTTAACCCTTTCCCTAATACATGTACAAATGCTTTTTCATTTGTTTGCAGACAGTGTAGACCCAGATCAGATGACTCCTTTAGGAGTCATCTGATCATCAGGGTCTGCTCTGACTATTTGGTTATGAAATTACTGGGTAAATAGATCTGCCTACAGTTTCTAACATACCACATCCTGTCTATATATGTTATTATAAACTAGAAAATTGTGTCTGTAAGACACAGTGATGCCCCGTGGTGGTGCTTGCCTATTCCTAAGTCATTTGACCTTGACCTTGGGCTTTTGGGGAGCATGGGCTGGGTGCGCAATGAAAGTATTGATGGTGTTTAATGTGTATATGCAGTTCCATGCCAATAGCTATAGTGGTTAGTGAGATATAAGACAATGAAAAAACTGTGACAACCAACTGCACTGCACATAAATGTGACAACCAACTGCATGTAAAATTTCCAAGTCATTTAACATTGATCATGGGTTTGTGTGCAGCATGGGTGGGGTGCCAGATGATAGCACAGATGTTGATTACTGTGTACGTGAAGCTTCATGACGTGTATAAGTGTAGATATTACTGACATATAACATTTGAAAAAAATGAGACAACCAATTGCAGGAAAAGCGTGACACACGGACAGATGGACAGAGGGACAGACACATATGTGCAAAACATAATGCCCCCTGACTATTGTCAACAGGGGCATAAAAATCAGCTAATAAATATTTATGATATCATTATTTCATACATAAATATTGAACAGGGAAAGGGTTAACCCTTTTCTTGATAGATATGTCTTTTTACACCTTTGCAAACAGTTGACCAAGGGTCTGCTTTGTTTGCTTATGGGATACTATAGATCCAAGTCTTCAGTTTCTGTAATAGCCAAAAATTCTCTCTTTAACCCTTTCTCCCATGAATATTCATGTAAGAAATTATCATATCATGAATAATAATAAGATCAAATTTTCATAATGGCATGTGAACACAGAAAATTTTGACCATGGCAGAAACTGTTAAATTAGTTCTATACTATTCCATGTTAAATGTAACCAAACAGAGCTTTATCTCAATTTCACACAAGAGTCAACTACATAACCACAAAAAAGAAGAAGATGTAGTTTGGAAAAAAAGATCTAGAAAAAATAAGTATTTTGTGAACCTGCAGGTGCACATCATTACTATACCCTAGGGATACATGATCCTAACACTGATAAAAATCTGACAAATTGCAAATATATTATGCAACCATAACCCTTTGAATGCACTGTCATCTGCAAACAATGTAGACCCAAACCAGAGGGCTCCTAGAGGAGCCCTCTGACCAGGGTCTGCAATGTTTGTCATTCAAAATCCTCACACAAATTTTACCCTTTCATACTGTATATGGACTCTACCAATATACAATGATGGAGCTATTCCACTCAGAAAATTCAGCACTGAAAAGGTTATACATTATGCAACCTTGCACACCTTCAATGATTGATGGGCTATGCATGTTAAGACTTCTATATAAATGTGAATAAATTAATAGCAAAAACAATACAAGTGGAAATAAAGAACAATCTATAAATGAACTCTTATCTCCAATGTTGGTCCTATTTGTGTAGCAGGGTAGTGTACACTGTACAGCTGTATGGAGTCTGGGGTGGGGGAAGATGGTACTCGTTCAACAATAAAACAAATTTACTAGAAATAAACACTTTTTCATGCCTTTGCAAACAGAGTAGACCCAGATCAGACAGGGTTGCCACAAAATCCCCGATACTTCCCTGACATAATTTCAAATTTCCCCGACACATTACATAGTGACATTTCATGATTTGGCCTTTCTAACAGAATTCATATGTAATCTATTTGAGGAAGTTTAAAATATATGGAATATTTTTCATATTTCCATGACATTTGCCTATATTTTTTCATTTCTCTGACAGTTGTCAAAATCCTTGACTTTTCACTGACAAATTGTAACCCTGTCCGATAATGCCATTTGATCAGGGTTTGCTCTGTTTGATTATGAAATTTATTAAAATACCATTCTACAGATTCTGCCAAGGTTAAAACATCTGTGTTTATAAATACCATTATAAAAATGCAGTTTAATAAATATTTATATTATTTTTTCTTACAATCTTAGTAATTATCAAGATCAGATTGCAGAAAAAACATATAACACAGTATTCTGATTTTGGCAGCTCTTTGTCACTAGAACCACAATAAAGCTCCATTCTACATTCATTACCCTCCCACTCCGTGAAAATTCACGTAAGAAATAATGACATGAGTTTTTATAATGACATATGAGCGCAGGACCTTTTAGTCATGGCAAAAGCTGTAGAATCCAGACTTTTCTCTGTCAATTTTGGGGAAAATGCATTTTGATTATTGGGAATTTTTTGCTTGGAAAACGTTTTGGCTGCATTTTAACCCATTTTGCATTTTTTCTTGGGATTTTTTCCGCAAAATTGGGAAAAATGTTACTTATTCTGCATTGGGATTAAGTTCTCTTAACCCTTTCCCTGTTCTATGTTTATTCCAAATTTCAATATCTACTGAATATTCATGGACAAAATAGCTACAATCACGAATGAAATATGGATGGTGGAACATTGTAGTCATTTTAGAAACTAAAGGAACTAATTAATTTTTTATAATTGTACATGATCACAGGAAATTCTAGCCACGACAGAAACTGTAGAATCATATCTATATCATTTCATTATAGCAGACAGAGCAGATCCTGATAAGACAGCTCCTATAGGAGCCTTCTGATGTAGTTCTACTCTGTTTGCAAAGGTGTATTTATTGAGTAAAGGGTTAAATATACCAGAACAATCTTTATTTCAGATGTTAACCAAAGGGAAATAACTTGAAATTGGCTTTCAAAGAAAGGGAAGTAAATCATTGTGAAACTTTTTTTTCTCATTTGGTAAAAAGGGGGAACCCTACATTATCTCAACTTATTTAAGTTCTGTTTGAAAGATATCACAACAGGTATATGTTCTAATTTCTCAGAACATTTAAAACAAATTTTTTAAGTAAAATTCATTTTAATTATAAAATACTTACCTGCTATGTTTAGCTACTATACCAGTATGCTTTTAACACCTTCCGGAATTTTTTGGTGCCACCACCTGCCTATGCCCTGATTTTGTCATGACCCGGACACATGCGGTCCGCGATTTAGACCTAATCACAATAATCCTCATTCTAGTTCCGCAATAATATAACAGAACGCAGAGCGGGGTGGGAGGTGGGCGTTACCTATAGCAGGTAAGTATTTTATAATTAAAATGAATTTTACTTAAAAAATTTGTTTTATTATCAAAAATACCTTACCTGCTATGTTTAGCTGAGTTTGCAGCTGAGGCGGGAAGGTTAGCGTGTTGCTCCCCATCACAGCAAAACCCATTAACCAAGGTTCTCAGCTAGTCTTCGTTAGTTATGGTATGAACTTTCACGGAATAGTGTACTAGTCAGTATGTTCCGTCGCAGTCACCACAGTTTGTGCCACCACTAAAGGGCCTAACATGTATAGATTATCATGTTGACTTTCGAACGAACGCAGATAGAACGTTGAAAAGGTGGTGGAATTCCTCCAAAAAGCCGCTTGTAACACATCCGCTAGGGGTGTGTGATTTACAAAAGCCCAGGATGTCGACAAAGCTCTGACTTCATGCGCTCTAATCTTGAATAGAGATAGATCTCTAGAACAGAGTGATGAGTAAGCTTTCTTAATTGTCGAAGAAACCCAACGAGAGATGGAGGCCGCAGACACGTCCCCCCCCCCCCCCCCCCCCCCCTTTTAAAGGGAGAAAAAGCCTTTTGCGTGTGCCGCGAAAAGGTTTCACTCTTTTCAGATAGAATTTGAGAGCCCGCACCGGGCACAATAGTCTATCCTCGTCATTTTCGCCGCAGGTGCGGGAAAGACTGGGAATCTTAATCGGCTTAGGAGCCGTAGACGGAAGCTGGGTTTTGGCTAAAAAGCCGGGTTGACACAACAACGTAACCGAGCCGTCTGAGGAATCAAAACGAAGATGGCGATCCTCTACAGAGAAAGCATGAAGCTCACTTCTGCGCTTGGCTGAAGCCATGGCTAGAAGGAACACTGTTTTCCAAGTTAACAACTGTAGGGTCGCTTGAGCCAATGGCTCATAGGGGGCCTTAGTCAGAGACCAAAGTACACAAGCTAGATCCCACTTGGGAGCAAGTGATCTGGTAACTGGACGTTTGAGTTCCATTGCTCGTATGAGCTCGGAAATCGTAGGGTCCGAACAAACCTTAGAAGATTTGTGAAAGGCCAGGGTTTGAGAAAGCATGGATCTATAACCTTTGATGGAACTAAGCGACAGCTTTTTCTCATCGAACAGGTAGATAAGAAAATCCGCTATCCGTCTAGTAGAGGGATTGAGTGGATCAATTTGCCTTCGAACACACCAATCGGTGAATATGTTCCATCTGGAGTCATATACCGATCTGGTGGATAGCCGTCTTGCAGATGCAATGAGGGCTGCTGCTCTCGAAGAAAAGCGTTTCTTACGGAGAGATTGCTGGATAACGGCCAGACGTGTAGGTGGAACATGTCTGGGTCCGCGTGTCGGTTGCCTCTCTGTGACAGGAGGTCTGGCCTGCTGGGCAGACTCCTGGGGAGGGCTCTGAGCAGACCTAGGAGGTCGTTGAACCATGATCTCCTGGGCCACCAGGGGGCCACCAGGAGGATCTGGCAATTGCTCACTCTGATCTTGGCTAGGATCTGAGGGATCAGGATTGGCGGGGGATAGACGTAAGCCTCCAGCCGGTCCCAATCGAACGAAAGCGCGTCTACTGCCCAAGCCGCTGGGTCGTAAACTGGGCTTACGTACAGAGGGAGGCGGTGATTGTTCCTTGTTGCGAACAGATCGACCATTGGCTCTCCCAGCTGATAGAATATCAGATTCGCTACTTCCTGATGGAGTGTCCACTCCGAAGGAAGAAGCTGGTGTTTGCGAGACAAACCGTCCGCCAATGCATTGAGGCGACCCGGAATGTGTTTGGCCGATATTGAGACGTTGAGGGCCCTGCACAAGTCCAGGAGGACCTTCGTCTCTTGAAACAGAGAGCGGGAGTGTGTTCCCCCCTGGCACTGTATGCAAGACACCACCGAGGTGTTGTCTGTCGACAGTGAAACGCACTCGTTTCGAATGTGCTCTTGGAAGTGGAGGACAGACAGATGAGCTGCCCTCATTTCCAGATTGTTGATGTGGAGCTTGGTTTCCTGTGGAGTCCATGTGCCCGACACCGTCACGCTGAGTGGTTCCAGGTGGGCTCCCCAGCCCACCATGCTTGCATCCGTGATGAGATGCAGGGACGGTTGTGGAGGGAGTAGTGGAACTCCCTCCAGCAACACTTGCTCGTTGAGCCACCAGTGAATATGTGGAACCAGGGAAGGGAGACTAGGAATCACAGCTAGCTGATTTTCTCTTGTCCACTTCCAACGATCTGACAGGTAGATCTGTAGAGGGCGGAGGTAAAGCCGCCCTAGAACTACGAAGTCTGAGACAGAGCTCAGGATACCGTTGAGAGATTGGAACTGTTTGGCAGTGAGAAAAGGTTGAGACAGGACCCATCTGACCCGCGTCAGAAGGTCTGCGATTCTCTGCCGAGAAACTCTGACTCTGTTCGTTTGTGTGAGGAAATTCATTCCCACAAACGTAAAGTCTTGAGTTGGAACTAGTTCCGATTTCTTCGCGTTGAGGAGGAGCCCTAAAGAAAGGAGCTCGTTCCATGCGAATTGTAGGTTGGACAACAGTACTTCGCGGTTCAGTTGGTGTAGTAACCAATCGTCGAAGTACTGAAGGAGTAGGGCACCTCGCAGACGTAGGTGTGCACCTACAGCAGCCCTGAGTTTTGTGAAAACTCGAGGTGCTATTGCCAACCCAAACGGCATAGCACGGAACTGGTACACCTGGCCGCGATATGCGAACCGTAGGTACTTCCGGTAGCTGGTGTGGATTGGGACATGAAAGAATGCATCTTCCAGGTCCAGAGACACACCCCAATGCATGGGTCTGATGGATTTCCGGATGAGGGCCGGAGTCTCCATTTTGAAAGTGGGCTTCACTAGGAAGTTGTTTAGCACTTTCAGGTCTATGACGGGTCTCCATGAGCCGTTTTTCTTTTGTACAAGAAAGAGACGGCTGTAAAAGCCTGGAGACCGGACGTCTTGAACCCTTTCCACCGCCTGTTTTCCCAGAAGACCGAGAATGGCGTCTGGGATATGTGGATGCGAAGATACCAGTTCGATTGGAACGCGTGAGAGAGGCGGCCTTTCCTTGAATTGGAAGGTGAGGCCGCTTGACACAAGGGAGTGGACCCACGCGTCTGTTGTTATTTGGAGCCAGCGTTCGGTGAAGAACACCAACCTGGCTCCAACTGGTATCTCCGGCATCGGAGGCGGGGGCGGCAGAAAGGGCGAGTCCCTAGGGCTGGCCCTTTGGAGGGCCGCCCTTGTAGGGAGAAGGCTTGGAGTCCTTAGACTCGGCCTTCGAGAAACGGCCTTTACCGGGGCCCTTCTTTGAAGGTTGCCGGTTCTGGCCTCCAGGAGGGGGGATGATCGAGCACCTATTAAAGGTGCTTTTTCGTCCTCCCTTCCTGGACTGAGGGGCTGCTGCGGGGGATTTTGAAACAGGTTGTTTAAAAACTCCGCCCGAGCGTTGGTTAATGCTACCCCGTGCCAACGAAGCGTGCAGCTGGTCGTCCTTGTCGGCAGCTAACGCAGCGTTGATGCGCCCCCCAAACAGCGTGTCAGCTGTAAAGGGGGCCGTCCTGAGATATGTCATACCCGGTTTCAGCATGAAACCGGGTGTGACCGTCTCGAGAACCATGTCTCGGCGGAACGTAACATTTCCGCCATCGACGACGCAGAGTTGTAGGACAACACCTGCGTCGTGCGAGACAGGTGGATGAGAAGTGCCCGAAGTTCTTCGGGCACTGCATCCGTAAGTTCACAGGACATCTCAAAGGCAGAGGCTGCCATCAGGTCCAATTGATTGGCCAGCCCTAATGCCTTCCTCTCGCGTAATTCCCACGACTCCAGCATGGAGTATGGAATACTAGCGACTGATGAAGCTGTGGGGACTGAAATCTGCTTCAGTTTCCCCCGCGTCATTGTCTAGGTGGGAGATCTTGGACAGATCTAACCCTGTCCTTGGGATCAGGCACAGGGAGGTTTATAACTCTTGCCACCCTCCACCGGTTTAGGATCCGAAGAGTCCTTTGGGGGCTTTCCAGACCTGATTGGCATTGACTTTGTTTGCCAGCTCCAAGGCCTGGAAAACGCCGTGGTGGCAGAAACCGATCGGTAGACGTAAGTCTGCCGCGCGGAGCGGCCGACTCTGTCGGGCTCACGCTTGCGGGCCCTCCTCTCGGTGACAGTTACCGGTTCCCCGATAACTGTCTGAGGAGGTCGAGGGCAACTCTCCTCATCTAGTGAACTAAACATGGCCTCATACACCTGGTTGATTGGGCCCAGGTAGTATTGATCTAGCTCCTGTCCCGCTTCTGAGCCATCTGGTTCAGAGGGGGGGGGATCAGGGCGATCGCCATTACTCATGGACAAGTCCGGATGTAGTTCCGGGGGGGGCCATAGTGTCCTCTATTGCTGGGTACCACAGTGACATTGTAACCGTCCAGCATAAGAGAGTCGTCAACCGGTGCCCTTATAGAAAGGGGGGGCGACGGTGGCCTGTTAGGCAGAAACGCAGGGAGGCTCGAACTAGAGACCGGATTGTGTATCAACGGCTCAATGTTCGCCATCTCCAGAATGCCAGATTCGTTTCTTATCCAAATAGTATTTGGGTTTGAAGGTGTGGCGTTTGACGGGAGGCTCTGTGTGACTCTAGTAGAAGTCATATGAGGCCTCAAACCGTGTGCCGAAGTCAATTGGGTTGACTGATTTTGCTCAATTTGGTTTGCCACTACCCTATGTGGGTGTGCAAACTGATTGCCGGTGTGCAGGGCCGCCAGCGGTTGTCCTATTGATACAATAGGAATGCGGGGGGGGGGGGGGGGGGGGGGGGGGGGGCAGTTGACCGGGGGGGCAATTGCATGTGGGGGGGGGGGGGGGGGTACATCCGGTGTCACCGGAGAGTTGCCTGGCGACCGCTCTGTTTATGCACAGTGAGTAGGACGTGTAGAGCGTTTAGACTCATGTCTACTCTTGGATGGAGAGCGGTGTCGGCGAGATGATTTCGTGTGAGATACTCGCCTAGACCGATGCCTCCTATGAGAGCGCGATCGACTTCTAGATGTACGCCGTCTAGAATCACTTCTAGAACGTGAGCGCCGACGTCTCGAGGGGCTCCTCGAACGTGAACGGCGTCTAGAATGGCTTCTAGAATGCGAGCGCCGACGCTTGGAAGAACTCCGAGTGCGCATTGCGCCGCCGGGAGTGTCTCGAATGCGAGCGCCGACGCCTGGAAGGACTCCTAGTGCGTTTGCGCCGCCGAGAATTACTCCGATGCCTCTCCTATAATGGTGAGGGCTTGTGGAGGATCCACTTCCGGAAGAGCTTGAACTACTTCCGGTTCGGGATGACCTCGGGAGCTCACTGAATGTCTCCGTGAATCACCGCGGCTTTCTCGCTTCTGGGGCGTTTCATGCCCTGAAGGTTTAGCCGGAGATCCGCGAGTGCTATTGTGCAGAGCCGACATTGTAGTGTCTACATTCGGTTGATGCACTGTGCGGTACAATCGCGGGGAAACAAAGACCGATGGCCGGCGAGTGTCTGCGTAAGACGCAGTCTCATTATCGCCGGGCAAATTAATCTGCCCGGGATGACCGGAGTGGTAAACCCGGGCCGGGTAAATTATTCCCGGAGCCGGGACCCGGCGAGTCATGGCCGGAGCCGGGACCAGGTAAGACCGGGCCGGGTAATTCACCCGGTAAGTTTTGGCCGGGGCCGGGATTAGGTAAACCCGGGCCGGGCAAATTTTGCCCGGAGCCGGGACCCGGCGAGGCATGGCCGGAGCCGGGCCCAGTCAATTTATACCCGGCACCGGGTCCGGGCAAATGTTGCCCGGTGCCTGGCGAGGTAATGGCCGGGCCTATGACGTCACCGGGCAATTTCTGCCCGGTGCCACGTGCGAATAGGTCGGCACCTTTCCCAAGTGATTTGGGAGGGTTGGCAGCCGATAAATCGGCTGCCGAGTCGCTCAGCAGTGGCGAGCGATCCCTTGATCGGGCCCCCGCCACGCTGCGACTGGACGCAGACGAGTCGGACCGCTGCGAGCGTGCATCTGTCGATGCACGCTTTTTAGCAGCCCGGCTCGCATGCGTCCGTCTGGAAGCTGCTTGCTTCCATTTCTCCTGTGACCACTTAATAGAAGTGTCGCACGGAGATGATGCTCTGCAACCACAGCAAGAGAGACAGGTCTTGTGTGAATCCCAGTCTCCCTTCCTGTGGTTGCACGCGCCTCGTATTTGGGGCATTGCAATTTTACGAGAGCTTTTTGGAGTAAAATCAAATATCAAGTATCGAATACGATATGATTAATTTCCAAATAATTGGAGCGTATCCAAGTAGTCTTCGAATTGGTCTTTGAATTTCCAGAGTGTGGTGTTTGTTCTGACTGACCTTATCACTGTCGATACACGTCTGTACAGTAAGCCTTCCGGAAATAGAATGAGGATTATTGTGATTAGGTCTAAATCGCGGACCGCATGTGTCCGGGTCATGACAAAATCAGGGCATAGGCAGGTGGTGGCACCAAAAAATTCCGGAAGGTGTTAAAAGCATACTGGTATAGTAGCTAAACATAGCAGGTAAGGTATTTTTGATAATAAAATAAGTTTTTGGTCGTCTTTAATTTTAATTAAGAAAACAAAAGTCCAAAATTTTTACTACACAATGACTTATTAGCTTCTACGATAAAAAAATCACTAGAACACTGAATCTAAAGAAAAACTTTGTACATGTATTTTATACCATTTACACACTAGTCTTGGTAGTCAACCTTTAGTTTGCTGCATGTTGAAACACACTGATGCTTGTCCCTCTGAGGTTGTTTGTAGTAGTCATCACTATCTTCTGTGAAATTCTTGTAATCTCTTGAAATTATAGTTCTCTATATTTGATCTGTAATATTAACTCTCTGTCGATGCTCCATGTTTCTCAGGTCATTCTGTTACACAGTCTTGATAAAATTTCACTGATGAATGTCATTTCAGTTGATAAAGACACATATCAAAGTATCTCTCGACAGATGGGAAGGCATTGATGGCCAGGTCGCACATATCCATCACAGTACAGGCTAACTTGCTCCCACTACTACTGAGACTCAAAACAGTATACATGTGTTTTTATGGTGTAAAGGCTTAAATATCATCAGTTATGTCTGCTTGTGAGGCAATCACTAGGCTAACCCTTTACTCTATGAGTATTTATTTACAAATAATGACATGAATATCAATAAGATCAATTTTTATATATGGCACATGAACACAGGAAATTTAGGACATACAAGAAACTGTAGAACCAGTGTCCATGCTTATAAAACTTTTTTTATAGTTAATTCTGAGTTCGTTCAAGTTTTTGATTGGTCAGATTTGAGCCTTTGGCTCAAATCTGACCAATTAAAAGCTTGAACGAACTCAACACTCAACTTAAAAGCTTTATAAGCACGGACCCTGATCTATATGATATAATACCATTAGCAAACAGGCAGACCCTGATCAGATGGATACTACAGGAACCACCTGATCTGGGTCTACTCTGCAACTTTAGGCATATTTATGGAGAAAAGGGTTAAAATGGTTGATAGATGAAGCCTCTTTTCTTTGTCACCACCAATAGTAATGGTGACACCATAAAACTCAAATGTCTGGAGACCATCTGAATCTTTAAGAGGTTCAAAGAGGTCAACCTTCACAAACAATGATAACTTTTAACTAGGAGTGGTACCAAGTACACTTTAACCCATTCCCTTATGCTTTTCACAACTTTGCAAACAGACTAGATCTAGATAAAACTGCTCCTGTAGGAGCCATCTGATCATGGTCTACTTTGTTTGATCATGCAGATTTGTCTAAGGGGTATCCTCAGGTAAATATCTTGCCTCTTAGCTGTTTATTCTTAACCCACATTTTCATGCATTTGAAAACAGGGTAGACCCAGATCAGACAGCTCCTGTAAGAACAAGAGATGTCACAGTCACGTGACAAATGCCCCCAAAAATTGTACCCTGTGACCTTGACCTTTGACCCATGGACCAGGGAGTTGACACATCGTCTTTGTGTGGTGAACATTTGTGCCTGGTTCCTTTGAAATCCATTCACAGATAAATAAGTAATTATACCCTGTGACCTTGACCTTTGACATATGGACCAGGGAGCTGAACGCGACACATCGTCTTTGTCTGGTGAACATCTGTGCCAAGTTATATTGAAATCCATTGATAGATAAAGATGTTACAGACCGAACACGAAATTTGTGACAAAGTAATTGTATTCTGTGACCTTGGCCTTTGACCCATGGACAAGGGAGTTGAAAGCAACACATTATCTTTGTCTGGTGAACATTTGTGCCAAATCATATTGAAATCCATTGATATATAAAGAAGTTACAGACCGGACACGAAATTTGTGACAAAGTAATTGTACCCTGTGACCTTGACCTTTGACCTATGGACCAGGGAGTTGAAAGCAACACATCGTCTTTGTGCGGTGAACATTTGTGCCAAGTTAAATTGAAATCCATTGATAGATAAAGAAGTTACAGACTGGACACGAAATTTGTAACAAAGTTATTTTACCCTGTGACCTTGACCTTTGACCCATGGACCTGGGAGTTGAACGCGACACATTGTCTTTGTGTGGTGAACATTTGTGCCAAGTTATATTGAAATACATTGATAGATAAGGAAGTTACAGGCCGGACAGGATATTTGTGACAAAGTAATTGTACCCTGTGACCTTGACCTTTGACCCATTGACCTGGGAGTTGAACGCGACACATCGTCTTTGTGTGGTGAACATTTGTGCCAAGTTATTTTGAAGTCCATCCACAGATAAAGAAGTTATAGAAGGGACACGAATTTGGGACGGACGGATGGAAGGACGGACAGACGGAAGGACGGACAGTGCGATTACTATATGCCCGCCTTTGGGGGCATAAAAATGTCAGCAGTTGCTCTCTCCAACTGTGTGATACCCAGGTCATATGACAGTTTGAATCCTACTGAAAGTACCAGCAGAATCTGTGCCATAGTGGAAAGCAAGCCAGCAATACTTGTACTGTGAGGATATATGGTGCATTTGTTTCTTTTCAGGTTCTTCAATCGCTTGCTAACCTGCAAATACAAAATAATACAACAATGTCTAAAGGAACACATGTCACTTGCAGAGAGAAATGTTAGACAAAGCTAGAATCATATCCAAAGGACATGAATACCCTCACTGCCATTTTCATTGGGTAAAAAAAAATTGCAACAAGAATTCCTGTGTTTATATACATCAATGCTGTTTATCTGTGATAATTTGAAACAAATCTAATCAGCAATGTAAGGAGGATTATGTTGATGTCATAAGAACAATTACTATATGCCACCCTTTTTCAAGGCAATGACAGACAGATGGATGGACAGACAGGCAGCAGAGAAGTGATCCCTAATGCAGGTAACATACATAAGTAACTACAGTAAAAACCCAATAGTTTGAACACTAAAACAATTATAACATTGTATTATGGCTAAACTTTCTAAAATATCAAGTTTTTACTGTAATTCAAATCTTGGAATAGTTAGTTCAAACCCAAGTCTTTTAGCTTTAATTACCTGATCAACATACAGTTGGCTGAGGAATACACTCTTGTAAGTGGAGATCATGTTTGGTAGCGCATTCTTTCAAGCTGATGAGACATCATCCTCTCTATTACTCACTGCAGCTTCTCATGCCATTTCTATTGTCTGAGACTGCCTTACTGAACATTTGTTACAATGCACATGATCTAAAAATGTAGAAAAGATAATGAAAATTTATTCATCTGTGCTCAATTAACTCATTCCCTCATACTGATGCCTTCTGATACCCATCCAAAAGTCCCCTGTTGGAACCATTGTGATAAATAGAGCATTTGCTACTATAGGAGCAAATGCTCTATTTATCACACTGGTTTCAAACTTTTCTCTAGTTGATGCTCCTTTTTGGTAAATTTATTCAAAGTGGTTGGATCTAAAAATAGCCTATGAGCGAATGGGTTAATCTTTTACTCCATGAACATTCATGTAAAAATGAATTACACCATGAATATTAATTAGTTGAATTTTTACAATACATGTAGTACA
Organism: Azorinus chamasolen; assembly: GCA_963576725.1. NCBI lineage: Eukaryota > Metazoa > Mollusca > Bivalvia > Cardiida > Solecurtidae > Azorinus > Azorinus chamasolen. The sequence goes on from OY755245.1 coordinate 39,465,579, forward strand.
GTTTTAGTCATGGCAGAATCTGTGCAATCAGGTCTACATTATTTCATAAGCAAACAGAGCAGACCTTGACCAGATGGTTCCTATAGGAGCTGTCTGATCTGGGTTTACTCTGCAAACACATTAAAAGGCGTTTCTATGGAGTAAATCGTTAAACCAGTATCACATGAGCAGTTGAACTAATCAAACACAAACCAAGTCAATCAGATTGTAAACATGTTAACCCTATACTCAATTACATGTAATACGCCTTTCTACATCTTTGCAAGTAGAGTAGACCCAGATCAGACAAATTCTGCAGGAACCGTCTGACCAGGGTCGGTTCTGTTTGCTTATAATATAATATAGATCTATATGATTCGGCAGTTTCATGAGGTCATTATTTTTACATAAATATTCACAGAGTAAAGGGCTAACAAATGGTTAACATTTAATTTACCGGTAATACCAGTGGACATGATCAAATCATTAACACCATTAACACCCTCCACTACAATACCAGGGGTCCCAATTTCGATCCCCTGCCAGACCAAGTCCTTTGGATGAGACAATATAAACCGAGGTCTGATGTATGATCAGTACTTTACACTGGGCATCTAAAAGAACCAGAGTAACTATCGATAATATGAAAAGGGCATCGCTCCAAGGTTTCTTTGTATCCTCTCCTCTCTCTCTCTGGGGCGTACAATTAATAAACACATACTTAATTTGACCCTTTCCTTCATGCAAACACCTTTTCATGGATTCCTATAGGAGCCCCCTCATCAGTGTCTGCTCTGATTACTTATGGAATTATATTATTATAGATATGATTCTACAGTTTCTGCCTAGTATAAATCTGACATACTGCTGCTAATTGCATGTAAATTATTTGTTTTAATTATACATATAGTTTATTTTACTTACCAAGTCTTTACCATTCGATTCCGATTGCAGTATGCCCTGTACATTGCTGGCAACATCCTTCAGTTTGCTAGAAAGGCTAACCTTCAAGCATCAAAGAATGTCCCAGTTTGCAATTGTTAATCACCGTTGCATGTCTTCCTCCATCTTCTTTAATCAACACCGATCCATTATGGATTATTATCGAAAAACAAACTGTAATCGTCATCATCTGTGACACGTTACCATGACAGTTTACATGTCTTATCCGAGAACTTGTTGCTACTGGTTTGTGAATTTTATTATGTAGTAATATGCCATGTGATTAAAATCTGGAACTAGGCTTAACTAAGAGCACCGACTGCGAGTGCCAACGCTTGTCTGTCAAGACATCTTAAATTTTGGTTTCCTGATTCTTTGAAGGGGCATGATTTTGTGAGAAAAAAAACAACAACCTTACAGGGTTATGGTCAGATTTTAGTCCTAGTAATGATGAACAAGTGTGCGAAGTTTCATAAGATTTGCATGACTAGTAAAGTAATAGCCAACATTAAAATTTCTGGACGACAATGAAGACTAACAATGCAGACGCCAAAAAATAGCATGTATTTTTTTCTTAAAAAAATAGACAAGCTAAAAACCCATAGTTTTCATTTGCTTCTGAAAAGTAAATAAGGGGTATAACTCCCTTAAAAATGAATTTAGAGTTACACCTCTTGTTGACTGCACATCCTCTCATCACCCTCTACCCATATATAAAATTTCAGTTGTGCCTACAATACTTGTTATGCTCCAGACAAAAAATTGCTTCTGAAAAGTAACTGAGGGGAGTAACTCCCTTAAAAATGAATTTAGAGTTACAACCTTTGTTGATTGTACATCCTTGTTGACATCACCTTCTATCCATATATAAAGTTTCACAGTTGTGCCTACAATACTTGAGAAGTTAATTATGCTCCGGATAAAAAAATTGCTTCAGAAAAGTAACTAAGGGGAATAACTCCCTCAAAAATGAACTTCAGTTACAACCTAAAGGCCTTGTTGACTGCACATCCTCTTATCACCCTTTAACCCTTTCCCTCATATAAATGTGTTTTCACGTGTTTGCAAACAGAGTAGACCCAGATCAGACAGCTCCTACAGGAGCCGTCTGATCAGGGTCTGCTCTGTTTGCTAATAAAATTTTGATAGATCTATTTCTTTACCTTCTAAAATGTCTACATTGTTCCACCTTCCATATTTCTTTATAACTATTTTGTTAATGAATATTCAGTAGGTATTGAAATTTGGTCTAAATATAGAACAGGGAAAGGGCTATCTATATAAAGTTTCACAGTTGTGCCTATAATACTTTAGGAGTAATGCTCCAAACAAAAATCCGGACAAACGGAAGGACGGACGGACACACGGACATGAGCAATTCCAATATAGCCTGTTTTAGAAGTGGGGGTATAAAAATTATTGGTGATCATTTTTTCCGAATTGAATTTTATTACAAAATGGTGCCAAAAGAACCTTGTACATGGACCGGGCATGATTTGTGATGGATAAATAATTTGGATAAAACAAATCATAATGCATAAAAATTAACATACTGGGAATCCATATCATACAAATTCAGTTAGAAATGCCCATATATCTACAAAATTACATTTGCGGTGCCTTATTTGCTGAAAAAAACCCAGTAACATTGACTATGACCCAAGAAGTTGAAAACCTGGTTAGATATACTCCACCCACCGATACTCTCCCTAGTAAATTCCAAGAGCAAGCAGATTTTTTTAAATATTTTATAGCCAAAAGTAATGGTCGAATACAATTAGTGCAAGTAAAAATTTGGATATTTTTTTTAAAGCTCTGAAGATTAGTATAGCTCTCATTTACAGATGGACAACATGATTCCAGAACAATCCAATCAGAACTTCATTTATGTTTCTACTGTGTGCAATATTTGACTGCTCTGTGGAATATGAGTCCCGTTAATAATGTATTAACTAATTTAAACTAACCTCATTTCAAATGTAGGTGAATCAAGAGGGGTAGGCGAGTCCACAAAACATCCTGAAAATAAACAAAAAAAGCATGTTAACCCTTTACTCCATGAACATTGATCTACTGTCCATTTCAATAAACTTTATCACTCTATTTAAATCGAGATTTTTTTCCCCAATTCGGGACAGATTAAATTTAAATCTAGTTCATTTGATTGCAACTTTTTTCAGGAACTCCCATGCTGAATGTCCCTTTATGTATAATTATTTTCTACATGCTAATTTGATCAGTTGTATTTTTGCAAATGGCCACCGCTGGACGTAATGCACATGTATGGAAATGAAGAGTGGAGTGAACCATTTTTCAATAGGGATGAATGGCATGCTGATATGAAAATAAATTATGTAATTTCATACATTTCAACTTCTAAGAGCTATTGTTACCCTCTGAAAAAAATCGAACATTCCACTCGATGTCATTCGTCTACCATTTGCAATTTGAAACAAACATGTTTACAATAGGTAAAAATTGTTTTTAGGCCTGAAATCTTCATTTAAAGATGGATTGAAGGGAAACTTGAACACCGAGTTCCTGAAAAACAATGACAAGTGATTTAAATTTGATCTAAATCCAGTAAGAAATGAAAAAAAAAATCGATTCAAATAGAGTGACAAAGTTTATTGAAATGGACAGCAAGTTATATATGTGAATGTATCATGAATATTAATTAGATTAATTGCTATATCTCATGGACAAAGGAATATTTGGCAAATGCAGAAACTGAAGAATCACATCTATACTATATCATAAGCAAACTTATAGTAGCCATCTGATCTGGGTCTACTTTGTTTGCAAAGACTTAGAAAGGCGTATTCATGGAGTAAAGGGTTGAAACTCTTAGCATTCTAAGTAATTGTGTTGTGTTACAAATTTCAAATCTAATTCTTCTTCTATTTCTTCCTAAAAATAAATACATGTAGTCAAGTTTGGATTTTGATTAGACATCCATATACAAGTTATCACATATGGCAGCTAGCATACAAAGACTTAGTAATACACCAGAGTAAAGACTTAGTTTACAGACTTAGTAACACCAGAGTAAAGACTAAGTTTACAGACTTAGTTACACCAGAGTAAAGACTTACGGTAGTTCACAGACTTAGTAACACCAGAGTAAAGACTAAGTTTACAGACTTAGTTACACCAGAGTAAAGAGTTACACCAGTCAGAGCAACATATAATAAACCAAAATTAATGTTTTGACCACTCTTTAGAATTATTGTCTCAAAGAGACGTTTCTAAAGAGTGGTCACAACATAGGGTTTGGTGGAGAAATCAAATTATTCTTGAAAATGTTTTAATTTACACATCTTATCTGGGTGTACTGTTTTTTTAGATGGTTCAGCATTGCAACAGTATAGCCCCATATTAACTGCCTGATTTCAATGAAGCACATAATGTGATTATGCTTTGTACCTACAGTAAACTATAGATTGCCGATAATAAAGATCCTGATCAACTCACTGCTATGTGGAAAAAGAATGGAGCAGGTTTGTGTCTTCACTGTCGGCAATGTCTGAGTACTTGTCTTTCTTTTTATTATCGTTTCTAAAATAGTCATTTTTATCTGCAGCTTCTACAAATTGCGATGTATTTGTCAACTGATGCACTCTGTAAACCTGAGAAAAATGAAGAGGGTTCGTTTTGACAAGCTATCACAATATTTTCATGCTAACAACAGAACACAGAATCCATCCTGAGGAAATGAGTACCCTGACAAACTTCATGTTTGATCTATCCATGATGCTGTTCTAGATCGTTGTGTAAGCAATCACAACCTGCATCAAAATTCAAGCCATTGTAAAGCTTGGGGCTGATTGTCTTTCTTACAATACTTGCCTGCAAAGCTAACTAAATTAGGAATCAAGGTATGGATGTGTGTAGATATCACAAATGCCAATGGATATACCAATGTATTCCAGGTGTACACAGAAATGGAACAAAGACAACCCGAAATTGGGCTTGCAGCACATGTTGTTTTCAATCTGACATGGAGAATATGGGGAAAGCACCATGGATGTGATCAATATTGACAATTTCTTCTCTAATCTGTCTCTCTGACCCCACTAAGCAACCGTACCTATGCAAGAAGAACTATCAGAAACAACAGAAAGGGATTTCCATCACAACAGCAGTTGGAAATTAGACATGAAAGAAAGCAGGAATTTTTAACAGCCCTGCAGAAAGGATATATGACAGTGTGTGTATGGAAAGTTAAGAAACACATCTTTACCTTTGTCAACTGCAGAGAATCCTGCTGACTTTGAGAGTAAAATTCGCAGAAGGTCTCACGATGGGGATGGGACAGAAGTATGGGCTCCACAAATTGTACAGCTGAATAATGATAGTATTGTGTAGATCATGTGGATTAGCTTTGAGTGGAGTATAGCATGTACATATCATCACGGAAATGGTACTTGTAACTGTTGTGGTGTTCATTCGCCAAAATATCCTGTGGTCATTATCATATATATACCATAATTTTTGTACAGCCTATCGGCTTGCACATGGAAGAGAGCATTTCATCCTGGAACATGTTCTGTACATCGAATGAATGAACAAAACAAGTACCCCTATAACGTCACATCCGTTTAATATCGGAAATATAACCCACGTTTCATATTCATTCTGGCGCGCGTGGCATGTAATTGAAAATTTGTTTGCAGACGTTGTCGCAAGTTATTTCTTTCGACTTTGTGAAAGTCGGTGCATTTTTTCATATTTGAGGATGTTGTCCCTTCTGTTTATATATCTTTTTGCTCTCTTAAAGCGAATTATGAGTTCTTGTGAAGACGAAGTCTTCGACGTTGAAGGTGAATCCGAGAAATCGTTCTCGGGCTTTAGCTCCGTTTCAGAGGATGATGTGTCTTAAAAAACTGAAATCTGTTGTGAAACAAAAAGATAAGAGTGCTAAGACTAAGCCTAGGAAGACTAAAAAACCTTGAGGAAAGGAGAATAAATCTTCATCAGTGTCGGCGTCGACAGTTTCAGCCTCAACCAAGGTCGGTGACCTGGCAAGTCTTTCGGCTGCTTATATTGTTCAGTCACGTGAATTACTAGGGGTTTCAGCGCCTGTACCTGTAACTTGAGAAAAAAGCAGCCATGTCATTTTTGGTGAGAATTTGAACTCTTTTCCAAATGTGCACGTGGAAGTTGATAATACAGACTCTGAGCCAGGAGTGCATGAACCTGTTTCTAATTTGGAAGGAGAGTTTTCGGAGGCTCTGTTTTCAGAGGCCGTTGAGGAAGGAGTGGGAACCTCCTAGATTGAAAAGATCGGAAAAGGGCAAGCCAGTGTCTGCTTCCTTGGGAAGGCCGATTGATTTAGCTTGCTCCTCTCAGTGTGAATTTGCTAAGTATAAGGTACCGGAGAACTGCGACATGTTGGACCCTCCTCTGGTGAATGGAAAAGTTTGGAAAATTATGGATAAGAGAGCGCAGACGTAGGTCTGGTGTATGGTGGATATACAAAATGTTTCTGCAAGTATTGCTCCAATTATCAAGTTAGCGGAGGCATTGAAGCCACATATTTCTAGTGACTCTGTTGTCTGACGCTTTAACACTTATGGGTCAGGTGCAATTTCATCTGTCTTTGAGGAGGCATTATTTGATTAGACAGTGTTTTATGAGAAAGTACCATAATACTACCATTCCCTGTGTAACATTTCTACTCCTATCTTTGGGGATGATGTAGCCAGAGATATTAGATCATGCGATTCCTTGGTGACTATTGGCAAGGACTCGAGTGTGTCTTGTTTTGCTGTTAGAGGAAGAGGAAACTAAAGCTACCCGCATAGAGGGGCATATGACTCATATCAGAGTTTTGGCTCATACAGTAATCAGAGTGGCAACAGGTTTCAGCCATACCCTACTAGGGGTCAGTATAGGGGTAACCTGAGGAACTATAGGATTCCAAAAAAGTCTGTGACAGCCACAGTGACTTCCCCAAACGAGTAACTTCTGAGAAGGTAAGCAGTACAAGGGAATGAAGATTTCATTTAGATCAATGGAGAAAAATTACCTCAAACCCATGGGTTTTGGATGCTGTTGCAGGTTATTCTATTGTTTTTGACACTACCCCTTATCAGGCTAAAATTCCAAAGGAAATTCCTTTTAATGCTGAGCATGAAATCATTGTTGATAATGAGGTTAAGGACTTATTGAGAAAAGGAGCTATTATTCCTTCGAAACAAGTCGGATGACTATATTTCTACAATATTTGTTGTTCCAAAACCTAATGGAAAGTTTAGGCCTGTGATTAACTTAAAATATTTGAACGAGTTTGTTCATTATAATCATTTTAAGCAGGAAGCATTCAAAATAGTTTTGTCAGCGATGGATAATTCATGGAAAAGTGAGTTTCTGATGTTCTATTTTAAAAAGGAAGTCCCTACAATTTGTAGGGACTTCCCTTTTAAAATAGAACATCAAAAACTCGTAACAATGTACACATATTTCCAATTATATCATAAAACTTGGTATTTGTTATTCTCAATCATTATTATGATGATTGTCAACTTGAATTTATATTGAACAAGAGTACCGCAAGCGGCAGCCAGTGCTCGTCTATCGTCATTGTCAAGACAAGGATGCATACAAGTGAAGGTTGTTAATGAAAAATTGAAGTTATGGTCAATATTAAGATTTCGGACGATAACGACGACGACAATGACGCCGCAGTTACGACAATAGTTCGTGATTTCTTCGAAACAGACGAGCTAAAAATGACCCTGTGATACAAAATAAAACGATTTATATAATATAATAATATAATATAATATATAATTTTTGTTGTAGAACAAAGTATTATCGTCTTTTCCGCTCAAAATTTCCGCGTTATGCCGATGATCACCTGACCCCTCAACTGTCGGTGCAACAGTTATTCTCGGAATTGGTCGTAGAGACGAGATTAGCGCGAACAGATAAGAAACTAAAACCCAACCCAAATAAAACTGAAACATTGGGGAATAAAATCGGGATTGTCAATTTCAAACACATGGATGTTTTGTCATTTTCCACGTCTATTGGATGGGTTTTCTCACGATATACTACTTTTCAGCTTGTAAACAAATGAGTTTTATATATTTACGGTATTTTTGAAGCACGTCCAATATAGGGACTTCCCCTTTAAGCATACTTAACAATACTGTAATTAAAAGTCGCATCTTCGAATGGCCAGCATTATTATGATTTGATTTTGTATAAACTGGAGTGTGTTCAAAATTGGCTTCCAAACGTTCGTTTGATTATTGGCATCTGTAAATCTTACACCCAGCAAAAGGCCGAAATTGGCAACAAGCTCTCCATCTTGAAATTTTAAAGAAAGCTGGAAAATTGGCAACTCCTGGTACAAGCCAATAACCACATACAAGTTTCCGTATGTTTCTCACTTCCTATTTGATGTTCTTAATTAAACAACTGGCCATTCTGTCAAAAATGTACCAGAGAAAAGATATTGACTTCTCTGAGACTAATCCTTTGCTGTCAGCCACAATAGATCTTGAAAAGCTTAGAGATAAATAGAATGGCATAAGGTTGGTCAACTTTGTCAAGGCAGTACCATGTGAGCAAACTGTTGGCTAAGACGGTTTGTGCTCATTTGAGTATCAAGATCATACTATTAGGGACAGTCAGAAGTAAAGAGTTGAGGCTGTTGGGATATGTGACAATTTTGTCTATGTCTATATTTATGTCTATGTCTATTGAGATGGTGAAAAATCTCAAAGATTTTTTCTTCAAACAAGGATGGGCGTGTGATGACTGCACTAAGCAACATCTTCAACCTTTCTCTGTCTGTATGAAGGAGTCAAGTGTCCAAGTTTCAAGGAGAGGTTGGTTTCGCTGGGTACAGGGAAGAGTTGGCAAGCTTTTGCCAGTAGGTTATAAGCCAGTCAGGACAGTGGCTCAAAATCTGTAAAAACCACAAAGGAAGTAGCAAATTTAGCAATAAGAAGCAAAGAAACTTTCCCAGCTCAGCTGCTGAGGCCGGAGAGAAACTGTTAGTGTTGCCGGTCTCAGCAGCTGACTGTGAGAGAGGCTTCATAAAGACCTCATAAAGACTTGCCTAAGAATCATAAAGGGCTTCCACCAGAAGTCAAATGTGTCAAATTGAAAAGAAGAGATGACATTCTAAAATTTATGCAGAACAGCCAACAAATACAAAGACAAGAGGGAAATAAATTTCCTATCCACTAATTAACAGCCAGTTGTCGGTGTGGATGGTAAATCATGAGTGGAGTAGATAAATCAAATCAGTATTGCTCATGCTATCGATTCGGTTGTCCAGGGAAAAAATGGTGGAGATCTATAATGTGGATTTTAGTCAATTTAACTCTTGTGAATTCATTGTCTATACCAAGAGCTACAACAATCTACCTCCGCCAAAAAATCTATGACCAGTTGACCACATTAAGTTTCAGATTGACATTTATTGCATCACAGCTGTGTTTTTTCTTTGCCAAAGTACAGTGCTGGGAGAAAAGCAAAACAAATGGCAGAAAAAAGTATCATTATAGACTATATGTTCATTGAAAAAGAGGTATCATTGTGCCAGCCCGTCTGTAAAGGACATTGCTCTTCATTTTCGGTGCTCCAGACAAAGCATTCACAACCTGACAACTGGGTATGCAATTACTGGGTCAGTTACGAATAGGCCGAGATCAGATAGGCCCCTCGCAACGTCACATAGAGACGACCGCTTCATTACGTTAACGCATTTACTTAATCACTTTACCCCAGCAATGTTAACTGCACGGCGCCTCAGGGTCATGGCTCAGATGATACCTAACTGCGCGTCATAATGATGACGTAGTGAATATTAATTAGTTCAATTGTTACAGTAGACAGACATTTTGGTCCGTGGCTGAGTCTTTATTATATCATAAGCAAACAACAGATCCTCATCAGACAGTTCCTATAGGAGTATAGATCTGATGTGGGTCTAATCTGATTGGAAAGGCATACCGTATTTACGGAGTAAACGGTTAACCATTTCCTTCAAATAGAAGCTTTTTTACACAAACATTGTAGATCCAGATCAGACGGCTCCTGGATCCGTTTGCAAAGACATAGAAATACGAATGTATGGAATAAAGAGTTAAGTGTCTATTTGTTTGTGTTGATAGGCTTTTCTTTATGTAAGAAAATACGTTTGTACCAGTATTTGGATAAAATTAATGCTTTATGTGTACTTTTTCTTTACAGGCTGACCTTAGAAGGTCAAAGCTGAAAGAGGAATCTTAGAAGGCCTAAGCAGAAAGAGGAATTATCTTCTTCACCAGGCGAAGTTGGAGACCCTGCTGCTGCACACATATGGTATATCCATCCCAGTCAGCACTGACATTTCCTTATTTTACTAAATGATTTAACAATACTGGTTTGCAGACAAAAAATAAAAATTTGGCACCGAAAGGGTTAAACAAGTTATAGATTATAAATATTCTACTGAAATTGAAGGATTCTTTCTAATTTTGTTTTTTCAGAACACATCAATGCTGTGGCCTCTGTGAAGCAATCAAAGCAGATGGAAACTGCCTGAGAAGCTGCAGTGAGCAAGAGTGAGGCTGCTTTAACATCAGCTCAGAGGAACGTGTACTTCGCTGCACAGCATGATCTTCCATTTTATTGAACCAATAGCTGACCAGGGATTTCGTTGAGAGAACTGAAGTGATAGGTCAAGGTCATTACGGAAAGTTCCTTAGGTTTAGGAAGTTCTTAGAGAGTCTTATTTCCTTGAATAATAATCAATACATGTTTATAATATAGTGCTTATTATAACATTACTTGGACAACGATATTACATATACAACACGTTCAACATATCAGCAGATTTGAATTTCGTTTAACGTACGTTTTTCGCAGTGTTGAAGGGATTCTATAAGGGACACTTGCTGGAATCCATTGTTCGAGGGCGAACACAAAGAAGCCGAAATGGCGGAATCCCGATTGGATTCTTTCAAGCAAAAAGTGCTGAAAAGAGCACACAAACTGAATAGACTGAAAGCTGGGAAAGCCAGCGAGACTATTTCGTCGGCCAGTATGGACCAGGAGGCGAGAAATTCCCTGAGAAATTCAGGGTCTGCAGACGTGCTATTTATAGCATCAGACCATGCGGTTGCAGACAGAGCCGGCGGGTCAAGTAACTCTGACTAACCCCGAATTGCGTCACTTTGGTCCAAAATAACAACAAGAGTGCCAAAATGTCACAAAATACGCCCGTCAAATGTCTTCAGTTGAAAGGCCATTACTCCATATCATGTGGCAATAGTTCACGGAAATTAATAATTTTTTTACGTTTAATCTATATAAGTCCCTAAACAAAAAAGGAAAAACCATCAATTTTAAGGAAAAGTGACCTTGACCTGGGTTGGGCAAAGCCCATATTCTTGCCCTCATTGATATCAATGCACATTTGAAGTTTCATGAAAATCCGACATACGAAACTTAAGTTATCGCCTAGAAATGGGAAAATTCAACAGAAAAACAATCTATTTTAGAAAAAAAAGACCTTCACCTTGGTCGGGCAAAGCCCATATTCAAAAGGTTCCTGCCCTCACTGATACCAATGCACATGTGGAGTTTAATGAAGATTGGGCATACAGAACTAAAGTTATTGTCCGGAAACTGAAAAATACTACTGAAAAACAATCTATTTTTAGGAAAGGTGACCTTAACCTTGGTCTAGTAAAGCCCATATTCAATAGGGTTTCTGCCCTTACTGATATCAATGCACATGTGAAGCTTCAGGAAGATTGGACATATAGAACTAAAGTTATCTTCCAGAAACGGGAAAATTCTACAGAAAAACAATATATTTTTTAGAACAAAATGACCTTGACCTTGGTCGGGCAAAGCCTATATTCAATAGGTATCAATGCACATGTGAAGTTTCATGAAGATCAGACATACAGTTCTAACTAAAGTTATAGTCCAGAAACGGGAAATTCTACTGAAAAACAATATTTTTAGAAAACAAAATTAATGACCTTGACCGGAACCGGAAAAGGAACAAGAGGGCCATGAGGCCCTGAAGCGCTCACCTGAGATAACCCCAGGGGCGGGGCCATTTTTGACCACAAGAAATCATGTGTACAACCTTGGTAGAGAACCACAAGGCAAAGCAGTATGCCATTAATTAAAGGTCTAAGCCTTATGGTTTCAGAGAAAAATAATATTTTATATTTTTCCCATGAAAAACTGATAAGCCCTGAGGCAGGGCCAAGTTTCGCCCAGTGGTCAGGGTCGTAAGTTAAACATTCTTGGCAGAGGACCACAAGCCACAGCTACATATTTGTAGAGGACCATTAGATCATGTTACATACCAAATATCAAAGGTCTAGGCCTTACAGTTTCAGTAGATTTTTAAAGATTTTCCAATGAAAAACTGATAAGCCCTTGGGCGGGGCCATTTTTGGCCCGGGGGTCATAATTTGAACAATATTTGTAGAGGATCATAAGATCATGCTACATACCAAATATCAAAGGTCTAGGCCTTACAGTTTGAGAGAAGAAGATTTTTAAAGATTTTCCAATGAAAAACTGATAAGCCCTTGGGCAGGGCCATTTTTGGCCCGGTGGTCATAATTTGAACAATATTTGTAGAGGACCATAAGATCATGCTACATACCAAATATCAAAGGTCTAGGCCTTACAGTTTGAGAGAAGAAGATTTTTAAAGATTTTCCTATGAAAAACTGATAAGCCCTTGGGTGGGGCCATTTTTGGCTTGGGGGATCATAATTTGAACAACTTTTGTAGAGGACCATCAGATCATGCTACATACCAAATATCAAAGGTCTAGGCCTTACAGTTTGAGAGAAGAAGATTTTTAAAGATTTTCCAATGAAAAACTGATAAGCCCTTGGGCGGGGCCATTTTTGGCCCGGTGGTCATAATTTGAACAATCTTTGTAGAGGACCATAAGATCATGCTACATACCAAATATCAAAGGTCTAGGCCTTACAGTTTGAGAGAAGAAGATTTTTAAAGATTTTCCTATGAAAAACTGATAAGCCCTTGGGCGGGGCCATTTTTGGCTTGGGGGGTCATAATTTGAACAACCTCTGTAGAGGACCATTAGATCATGCTACATACCAAATATGAAAGGTCTAGGCGTTACAGTTTCAGTGAAGAAGATTTTTAAAGATTTTCCTATGAAAAATGATAAGCCCTTGGGCGGGGCCATTTTTGGCCCAGGGGTCATAATTTGAAAAACATTTCTAGAGGACCATTAGATCATGCTACAAACCAAATATCAAAGGTCTAGGCCTTACAGTTTCAGTGAAGAAGATTTTTAAAGATTTTCCTATGAAAAACTGATAAGCTAAGCCCTTGGGCGGGGCCATTTTTGGCCCGGGGTCATAATTTGAACAATCTTTGTAGGACCATAAGATCATGCTACATACCAAATATCAAAGGTCTAGGCCTTACAGTTTCAGAGAAGAAGATTTTTAAAGATTTTCCTTGAAAAAATCCATATTACCATATATGGAAAAAATGACCACGCCCTCTGGCGGCCATGATTTTTGCCGGATCAAAATTCTTTTTAACAACTTTTAAAGGAGATATCAACTGAGAAACATTTTGGTGAAAACTATATATATTCAAATCGGACAAGTCATTCTGGAGAAGAAGATTTTTCTAGATATTGTGTACAGTTGCCATGGCAACAAGACCGATGGCCCCACCCACTATCTTTTAACAACTTTTGAAGCACACACCCACAGTATGTATCTGACCAAGTTTGGTTACAATTGGGCAGTCTGTTTCAGAGAAGAAGTTGTTTGAAATTGTTGACGGACAGACAGACGGACAGGACAGACGGACGCCGGACACAGGGGTATCACAATAGCTCACCTTGAGCACTTTGTGCTCTGGTGAGCTAAAAATACTACTGAAAAACAATCTATCTGATATCAATGCACATGTGAAGTTTCATAAAGATTGGACATACAGAACTAAAGTTATCGTCCGGAAACGGGAAAATTCTACAGAAAAACAATATTTTCAGAAAACAAATGACCTTGCTCGGGCAAAGCCCATATTCATTATGGTTCCTGCACTCATTGATATCAATGCACATGTAAAGTTTCATGAAGATTGGACATACAGAACTAAAGTTATCATCCAGAAACGAATTGAGACAGAAATCCTGTCCAACATTGTCCTCAGCGTGGCCAAACTCCACATAAAATTAGATTCGACAAGTGCGATTGAACAGTTGTCTAAGGAGGGCGATGACAACAAGACATGGAATAATCGGCGGACGGGCCAAATCCTCTAGACGATATTTTGGACGAAAACGAAAGTAGACTGTCGTTTCTTAGTGATTTGGAGGACAGTAACAAAACAAGAGCTGTCAGTGTCACGTGACAAATGCCCAAAAAAATTGTACCCTGTGACCTTGACCTTTGACCCATGGACCAGGGAGTTGACACATCGTCTTTGTGTGGTGAACATTTGTGCCAGGTTACTTTGAAAATCATTCACAGATAAACTAGTAATTGTACCCTGTGACCTTTGACATATGGACCAGGGAGCTAAATGCGACACATCATCTTTGTCTGGTGTCTTTGTGCCATTGATAGACTAGAGGTTTTTGTCAAAAAAACGGATGTCTCCCCTCTAATAAAAACAATATGTAAAGGGAAATCACTAAAAATGTTATGGTCTTGATGAATGATACTTCCCCTCACTATGCGTTTTCCACACTACATTTTTCAAGAAGAAAATGATAACAGCTAATAACTCCAAAAATACTGATACCAGATTTATGGCCGTTGTGCATGACACTTACTTTCATCATGCTCTTTCCAAAAATATAATGTCATTCCAATAGCATCAGTCGAACAGGAGTTATTGATCGGCCAAAAAATGTAACAAAGGGCAATAACTCCAAAAGTATTGAAGCCAGAATTATGGCCCTTGTTCATGACACTTTCTCTCATCATGCTCTTTCCATGTAGGAAGTTTCAATACGATGGCAAGAGCCATGTAGGAGTTATCGTCCGGACAAGAAAGAATTAAACAAATGTACAAGGGGTAATAACTCTAAATTTATTGAAGCTCGAGTTAAGGATCTTATGCATGACACTTTCTCTTATTATGATCATTCCATGTATGAAGTTTCACTCCAATGGAATGTGTCACATAGGAGTAATCATCTGGACAAAAAATTGTGATTGTTTTTACAAAGGGCAATAACTCCAATATCAGTGAAGCCAGAGTTATGGACCTTGTGCATGACACTTCCTCTCGTTATGATCTTTCCATATATGAAGTTTCAATCCAATGGCATGAGCCATATAGAAGTTATCGTCCGGACAAAAAAGTGTGATTTTTTTTTACAAAGGGCAATAACTCCAATATTAGTGAAGCCAGAGTTATGGACCTTGTGCATGACACTTCCTCTCGTTATGATCTTTCCATATATGAAGTTTCAATCCAATGGCATGAGCCATATAGAAGTTATCGTCCGGACAAAAAAGTGTGATTTTTTTACAAAGGGCAATAACTCCTATATTAGTGAAGCCAGAGTTATGTACCTTCTGCATGACACTTCCTCTCGTTATGATCTTTCCATATATGAAGTTTCAATCCAATGGCATCAGGCATATTGAAGTTATTGTCCGGACAAAAAATTATGATATTTTTTACAAAGGGCAATAACTCCAATATTAGTGAAGCCAGAGTTATGGACCTTGTGCATGACACTTCCTCTCATTATGCTCTTTCCATATATGAAGTTTCAATCAACTGGCATCAGGCATATTGAAGTTATTGTCCGGACAAAAAATTATGATATTTTTTACAAAGGGCAATAACTCCTATATTAGTGAAGCCAGAGTTATGGACCTTGTGCATGACACTTCCTCTCGTCATGATCTTTCCATATATGAAGTTTCAATCCAATGGCACGAGCCATATAGGAGTTATCGTCCGGACAAAAAAGTGTGAATTTTTTTTACAAAGGGCAATAACTCCAATATTAGTGAAGCCAGAGTTATGGACCTTGTGCATGACACTTCCTCTCATTATGCTCTTTCCATATATGAAGTTTCAATCAACTGGCATCAGGCATATTGAAGTTATCGTCCGGACAAAAAGTGTGACAGACAGACGGACAGACAGACAACTCTAACGAAAACAATATGTCTCCCCCATATAAATATGGGGGGAGACATAATAAAGAAGTTACAGACCGGACACGAAATTTGTGTTAAAGTAATTGTACCCTGTGACCTTGACCTTTGACCCATGGACCTAGGAGTTGAAAGCGACACATCGTCTTTGTGTGGTGAACATTTGTGCCAAGTTATATTGAAATCCATTGATAGATAAAGAAGTTACAGACCGGACACGAAATTTGTGTTAAAGTAATTGTACCCTGTGACCTTGACCTTTGACCCATGGACCTAGGAGTTGAAAGCGACACATCGTCTTTGTGTGGTGAACATTTGTGCCAAGTTATATTGAAATCCATTAATAGATAAAGAAGTTACAGGCAGACAACGAAATTTGTTACAAAGTAATTGTACCCCGTGACATTGACCTTTGACCCATGGACCTGGGAGTTGAACGCGACACATCGTCTTTGTGTGGTGAACATTTGTGCAGAAGTTATAGAAGGGATACGAATTTGGGACCGACGGATGGAAAGAGACGGACGGACGGACAATGAGACTTCTATATGCCCGCCGTTGGGGGCATAAAAACTGAGCAATTTGGACCGCAGGTGAGTGATCTATACATACTTGTTACATTAGTTAATAATGCCATTGATCGTCCTCTAACAGGACAATATTAAACTAGAAAAGTGTCCATAGGACACTGATGCCCCCACTTCAGACTTTTTGTCACAGAAAGTAAGGGTCTGGACAAGATATTTTTAAAGTCATTTTTGCAAATAAAGAGCCACAACTCCTAATCGACTGAAGCAATTTACCAAGATAAAATGGCCACAAACGTGTGTGTAAAGTTTGGTGTGGATTGGACAAATACTTTGCAAGTAGTAGTCCAGACAAGATATTTTTAAAGTCATTTTTTTGCAAATAAAGGGCTGCAACTCCTAAACGACTGAAGCGATTTACATGGCTATCGAACTTGACCAAGATATAAAGGCCCCAAACATGTGTGTAAAGTTTGGTGTTGATATGAAAAATACTTCCCAAGAAAGTTTAAGAGCCCGGACAAATTCTAGATGTGCGTACGGACGGACGGACATACAGACAAGCCTATATGCCACCACTTTGAGGGGGCATAAAAACTGGAGGACAAACACAGTGTGCCACAAAATTGTACGCACATTACTGTACCAAAAGTCAATTGGGAACTTTGGCAGGCCAACTCGTCCGGCAGATTTGGCAATGCAAAGCAGTCAAAAGTACATAAGCCTGGCGTTAGTGTCAGTAATTAAGTCATTAGAGGTGCAATTGAATGGTGGGGATCCACAACAGATTAAAGACCTAACAAAGGATACATTCAGGATTCTGACTCAGGGGATGCAAATTACTAATCAGAAGTGTTGTGAACTAATTAAGACAATTTGTACCTGTAAAATATAGAAAAGTCTGTTCCAGTGATCTTCCTCACTCAGAGTTTCTATTTGGAGAGGATTTGGAGCAGAGAGTTGAGGACGAATCTGGTTTAGCGACAAGGTTAAAAACACTAAGTCTTGTCCCGGGTATTTTGGCTACTCATTGTATTGCACATTGTATTGGCTACTCATTGTATTGCACCCTTTGAAATTAAGTTTTGACCTTGGCGATATTGATCCGTTTTATTTACTTTTCCTTATGAATAAAGGAACGTATTCAGTGAAAAATCCTATGTATTTTATTAATATTTTCACTTGTCCCCAAAGAGCATGTCGAAGTTGGAGGCAATTCAAACGGTGTTGGATTGTGCAAACAGGTCACACTTCAAGACATATTCCATACTAGGTGGTTGAGTTTCGAAGGTGGTGTGGATGTTATCTTGCAGAAATTCTCTGCTTTGGTTTCAGTCCTGTAGTCCTGAGGAAGGTAGCGGAAAAGCTTTGTGTATGCATAAGCCCATCACTTGCTTCAAGTTTTTGTATGCGGGTCATTTCATGGCTGATGCTTTGAAGCACTTGTCTGTTCTGTGCTAAATGTTACAGAAATAGGATATTGACTTTGCTGAGGTTACACCACTGTTGATTGCAACAATTCAGTTTGGAGGAACTTAGGTCATACAATGCAAGATGGTGATAAGCAGAGGAAAGAGGCTTTGTCTGTCTGCGAGCAGTTTATTGTAGGTGTTGTTCATAGCCTTAGAGAAAGGTTCAGCTTGAATGCTGGTGATATGGTCATGACATCCCTCTCTAGCTTCTTTAACCCAGTTACTATCTCACAGTCAGATGTTACTGGGGATGTTGAAGTTATCTCAGACTATTTGGGTAGTATTGGCTTAGCAGGTTACAGTGTGAAGAACTTGTGAAGTTTTGTAATTATGTCGAAAGTATGTGTAGTAGTGGGAATAAGTTGGTCAGCACTGTAAGGGATGTATGCAACCAGGCCATCAAAAACAAGGAACTATTCCCAGCTACTGCAGATGCTGCATGAGAATCCTGCTGGTTCCTGTCTCCACTGTGGTGTGAAAGAGGGTTCAGCAGGCAGAACCTTGTGAAGACCTCTCTTCGCAATAGAATGGCCGTTCAGAAACTTCAGCATTCGCTCAGAATAAGCATTGATTGACCAGATGCCCAGCAATACAATTTCAAAAGGGCATTTAAGCTGTGGGCTGGACAGGAAACCAGAAGGATTCTTCAGTAGTGTGATATGTTTTGACAAACCTTCCTACTAAGTATGAAGACAGCTCACCTAATACTTATCAAGTTATTGAGCTGACAAGATTTTTGAGTTGAAGGTCACGTTGACCTTAACATTTGACCAAAAGACCTCAAAATCAATAGGGGTCATCTACTAGCAATGACAAACCTTTAAGTATGAAGACAGCACACCTAATACTTACCAAGTTATTGAGCAGACTTGGGCGGGACCAATTTTGACCCCAGGGCCATAATTTATAGTAGAGGACCTAAAGCTGATGCTATGTGCCAAAGATGAAAGCTGAGAACCCTGTAGATTCAGGAGAAGATTTTTAAAGGTTCAAGTTGTTGACGACTGACGACGGATGACTGACGACGGACGACGGACATCAGGCGATCACAAAAGCTCACCCTGAGCACTTTGTGCTCTGGTGAGCTAAAAACTGACAGATGAACAATTGTACGGACAGCTTGGTGGACACACACAGACTAATTAATGATTGGACATGGAAAATTCGGTTCTAGGACATTAGCCCACCCGGATGACAGCCCACTATTTCGCCGAGGGCGGACATTAGACCACTCGTGTTTTTTGTGGGGGCGGACATTAGCCCACTCGTGGTTTTGAGGAGGGCGGACATTAGCCCACTCGTATGTTTTTGATGGGCGGACATTAGCCCACTCGGACACTAGACCCCTCGAGGTGTATATTAACGAGGCGGACATCAGCCCACCCCGACAGTAGACCCCTCGTAATTGGCTCACCTATTTCTGTAGGTCTGTAAGGCCAAATGACTGTAAAAATTATATCTTCGACTTCAAATGACGAACAACAAATCTTCACTCATTTCATTTAAAAAATCTGTTTTAATTTGGTGTATACTGAGAAAATCTAACATTCCCGATCAATTGTTTCAGAGATTCGGCTAAAGGTTTATACATTGCCCGGCAACGGAAGTGATCATATTGACAGCAGTGTTCGTGTTTATTAAATAGAAATAAATGTGGGGAAAATAAAATAAAAGTCGTTCAATTTACAGTATCAGTACAGTATTTATCAGGTTTACTAACAATCAATGTAGCTAATTATCCATGATTTATCAAACAGTGCAGTGCAATGAAACATAAACAAACATTATAACTAAGATAATTAGGGGCCAAACATCCTCAGTCCGAAAGAGATTTTTTTGAATATTTGATAAATCATGGGTAATTACAACGATTTTCACCTAATTGGGAGTGTGAATAAACATATATGATAGGGGTCTACTGTCCGGGTGGGCTTATGTCCGCCTCGTTAATATGCAGCGCGAGGGGTCTATTGTCCGAGTGGGCTAATGTCCGCCCATCAAAAAAACACGAGTGGGCTAATGTCCGCCCTCCACAAAACCACGAGTGGGCTATTGTCCGCCCCCCTCAAAAACACGAGTGGGCTAATGTCTGCCCTTAGAGAAATAGTGGGCTGTCATCCGGGTGGGCTAATGTCCGTTTACCGGAAAATTCTAACTGCCCCCCACTTTCAAGAGACATAAATATCAAGGCATAGAATGCCCATGTCCTTTTTCCAAATTATATCCCACTTCCACAGCATTTGTTTTTCTTTCTCCTTCCAATCTTAAGTACTTTGTTCTAGCTTGTAACCCATTACTTCAAATATATGCAATTTTATGCATTTGCAAATGGAGTAGACCAAGATCTGACAAATTTAACGGAAGCTGTCTGTTCAGGGTTAAACTGCTTAAAATATAAATGCAGATCTGCTTCTACAATTTCTGTCATGGGGAAAAAACTTTTTAACCCTTAAAGTATGGGACACGAGTCACCAATCCCCTTTGCAAACAGTGTAAACCCAGGTGAGAGGGCTCCTAGGGCTCACGATAAGCTTGACCTGTTTGAAGTTTGGAACATTCAATTTGAAAACTCAGCTTTGTAAAATGCTGTTATAAAAGTACATTTAAGACTTTACCTGTTCAATATTAATGTAAGAAATAAAGACCATCATGAATACTTATTAGCGGAATTATATTCAATTTTCAAGGGAGGTTATTAGTTTGACAAAAACAGTAGAATCTGACCCTGATCAGACAGCTTCTATGGAGCCATTTGATCTGGAGCTACTCTTTGCAAATATGTGAAAAGATGTTTATATGAAGAAAGGGGTTAACAAGTATTCATGATGTCATTATTTTTACATGAATATTCACAATTGTAAAGAGTTTAAATCTTGCTTGCCCTCCATGTATGACCTATGCAAACAGTTTGGAACCCAATCAGGCCTAACTAAAAGTGGGGCCCACCTAAGATACTAACTGTCACACAGGTTCCTCTTCTACAACACAATCAGGAAGAAAATTAATAGTTTAGACAATGTTGAAGACGATCAAATTACTCAGCACTGAAACTCAGAAAGTGTTAAAAAAAGTTTTATAAAATGTGATACAAACATACCTTTGAGAATTTCCATGTCAAACAAAACAAATCTAGCCATAGCTGGTTATTCTTTCTGTTTATTAACCCAAATTGTAATGTTCACTCCAGAAAATTTCAGTGCTTCTTATTGACTGATTCAATCAGTATTACTCAATTCTGTAAAGTGTAACAACACCCATGAAGTCATAGTACTCTGATGCATAATTAGAAGTATTATTACCATCACAATTAAAACAATTTATAAGTGTGCAGATCAGAATCACTTCAAAGGAAAGTTCAGTATCTACTAATTATTGCCAGTTTTTCACAATTCATTATTCTGGTCAGTATTAAATGGCTAACACCTCAAGTGTAATCAAGCACAAAGGTAGGGGCACTTGATGGCCACAGTTTGTTGGGCAGGTGATAATGAGGAGCACAGGTCTGGCCTTTGATCACACCCTTTGTTAAATTAGCAAATTGAGGAAAAAGCCACAAGTGTTTCAGAAAGTTTTGAACTATTCAAGTGAATGTCTACTAAATTTAATATTTATGGAAAGTGTAAAATAAAACTATTTATTCCTTGGTTATTCATTACAAATAATGAATAAATGAACATTATTAACCCTTTCCCGGTTTAATATTCATGTTAAAAATAATGACATTGTGAATATTTATTAGTTGATTCTTATAAGGTAAACATTTCAAGAAACAGTCTGCTTTGAAAAAAACTGTAGAATCATATCTATATCATGTCAAAAATAAACAGAGCAGACCCTGATCAGACGGCTCCTATAGGAGTCGTCTGATCTGGGTCTACTCTATTTGCAAATGCATAAAAAGGCATTTATATTCATGATTGAAAGGGTTAAGTAGCATATTATTTATAATGCAATCATGAACAAGTCTTTTTTTTTTTTTACCATGGCAATTATTTTTTTTATTTCCTACAGGAGCTGACTGGATTGGATCTACTCTATTTGCAAAGGTATTTAACCACTTCCCTGTTGAACATGCATATAAGAAATAATGACATCCTGAATATTTGTTAAATGAATTGTTAAAATGGGATATGTGCACAAATGTTTTGGTATTAAAATAGTAGAAAGAAACTAGTCATATGAGGTGTCTGTGTCAGAGTGGTTCTGGTCTTCAGTCGTTTAGCCTTTTACTCTATAAATACGCCTTTCTACACCTTTGCAAGAAAATTTATGGAGTAAAGAGTTAATTATTTCATGCGAGGAAGCAATAAGTTAGTGATTCTACCCAAGTTTTCTGTGCATTTAACAATGCAATTTGTTCATGCATGCAAAAACCTGTTGTGGTCTTCCTCCACCTGTAATTAGCTGGACATTGCGATATGATTGGAATACAGTTAAAGCCACATAAAAGCCGAATAATTTCATAAGCAAACAAAGTAGTCACTGATTAGCCGTCATGAATACTCATCAACTTCAATTTTATAGAGTATATTTTTGCTTTGACCAAAACTATAGGATCAGTTCTACATCATAACACCATTCCCTGAAGCAAACAAGAGCAGACACTGATCAGACAGCTCCTAAAGAACCTCTGATCTGGGTCTACTCTGTTAGCAAAGGCATGAAATAGCATTTATATTAAGTGGTAGTTACAGAGATGGTAGTTATAGAGATGGTAGATAGATGCCTTTTTTCACTATGCAAATTTGTTCTTGCCATCTCCAGTCCACTACACTGTTTCTCGCGCACACTGGACTGTCTGGGACAGGTGTGTTAACGAGATGCTAACACATGGTATAGGACAACTGTCGGCACATGGTCATCAACCTTTGTCACCTCAAACCAATGGACTAGGACCCGAGAAGCAGAAGGGAATAACAATGAGTAACATATGGACTGGACAATAACCTGTGTCCATAAAAATTGATACTTGTTACATTAATTACTGGTAGGCTGTTACTTGACTTAGAAATAAAACCCTCAATAAAACGGAGTCTGCAATTTTCTCTTTTTACAATGCTTTGCTTTTGAAAAATCACCTACTTTCAGAATTTCACTTTTCAGTGTGAGGCACAAGTCACTAATGCCATTTGCAAACAGAGTAGACATGACCTCTCATCAGGGTCTGCACTGTAAGAAAAATCTCTGAATGTGTGAGCTTGACCTTTTGAATTTTGGAATGGTCCATTTGAAAAAAAAAAATCAGCACTGAAAGGGTTAACCCTTTCCCTGTTCTGAGCTTATTTCAAATTTCAATACCCAATGAATATTCATTAACATAATAGTTATAAAGAAATATGGAAGGTACTACATTGTAGACATTTTAGAAAGCAAAGAATTAATAGATCTATCAAATTCTATAAGCAAACGGAGTAGACCCTGATCAGACGGCTCCTCTAGGAGCCGTCTGATCTGGGTCTATTCTGTTTGCAAATGCGTGAAAACACTACCATGTCCGCATAAACTCCAATCTGTGGCAGTTTTTATATATTTCAGATTCATTATTCTTTCCCTCAGAATAGTGACAACTAGTGGCATTTTGCAAACAGAGTAGACCCAGACCAGACAGCTCCAGAAGGAGCTGTCTGATCAGGGTCTGCTCTGTTTGCTGATGTAATTAAAAGAGACCTGGTTCTGAAGATTCTTTCACAGCAAAATATTCCATTGTTACGGTGTAATTAAAATTCTGTCCATGAAAATAACTTTTATTACTATTCATGGGGGAAATGATTTAGCCTTTGAGAAACTTTTGACTGAGTGTCAAACAGCAAAGGCATTAAAATGTGCCTCTATCAAGGAAAGTGTTAAAATTGCAGCTGCAACATTTTGATGCTGTAACATTTAATTACATTTTTTGTCTCCCACATAACTAATGGATGGCTCCACAGAGATGACGTAGCTTATAGATATGCAAACTCAGACCTAGGCTTGATTCTATGCAAACAGAAATTTCTCTTATTAAAATAATCTATTTCTTTATCACCTAGACTGTGATCAAACTTACTGCAGTTATTAATGGATTTACAAATAGAAAAGAAAACCATAGGGGAAGCAAGTTGTTTCTAGGTCTCCAGGGCCTAAATCAGCAGCTGTTGAAGATATGGCTTAATGCCAGGGCGGAATTCTTTGCACATGCTCCGTCTGAGACTGACAGCAACATGACAAATTTTATCAAAAGGGGTAAAGAAATTTTGGAAACATTTGTTTCATCCTTAAGGAGCTTTGAGGTCCAGACATTGCACATTAAAACGTTGGAAGCTAGCAATGCATGTGACCAAATGGGCCGATACAATGATAGTTAGGGCAGCATACCGGTAAGTGGTTTGGAAACGGTTAGCTCAATAACAGGACAGAAGGAGAAAGATGTCTTGGATGACATTGAAAATGTCCTCTAACACAGTCCAGGACAACAAATTACAGGACGAAATTTTACAGGATATGAACAAAATTCTCTTGACAAGAGCAAAATTAAAACCGTTTGGACAGAAACAAAAGTGAACAAATACTACTACTCGTACATTTACTAAAATATTGAAACCAACTTGTTTTTAAATCTGAGACAGCATATAAACATGAATTTAGCCTTTACCTGCATTAACATTTATGTAAGAAATAATGCTGCTATTAATATTTATTTGATTACTGCACACAAACACAGGAATGTTTGGCCATGACAGAAACTGTAGAATCGTATCTATATTATTTCATAAGCAAACATAGCAGACCCTGGTCAGATGGCTCCTGCAGGAGCCATCTGATCTGGGTCTACTCTGTTTGCAAAGGCATAGAAAGGTGCCTCTGGGAGAATACTTTCATTCATATTATGTTCACATGATTTCTTCATGTGACTGATATTTGTATATTCGTGCGCTCTCCTTACACATTGCTATATTATGTGGATTGTTTTGCATATACTAAACCAAAGCTAGCATTACAAAGCCTTTTTATGTCAGGAATAGTATACCTTGACTGTTTCCGAATACCATGTTATTAAACACCTTTGATATTCATCGAATGGCTATGCACATCAATAAATTGTACTAGACTGCCATGTGGAATGGCGGTTGTCAGGTACATAGGTGAAGCATATGACCGACATGAGAATACGACTTATAACTTCGTATTCATTGCTTACGCAAAGAATACAAAAATCAGCGAATAAATATTCATGATGTCATTATTTCTGATGTCACATGAACATGCAACAGGGAGTGTTAAACAAAAATGCAATAATTCTTCGTACATTTTATAATTAAATTTACTTGCATTACCCATTTATCATAATAAGTCAACTTATGTACACACATTTTCAACATTAGAGGGTTGACTTGGGAATGCAGAGTATTAAAAATCCATTAGATACAATTTCTAACCAATCCTGTTAGAATGGACTGCACTGATATCTAGAATCAATATTTAAAGCCCTAAAAGGTTTCGAAGATCAAAATCATCAAACAGTAATTCTTATACAGTGCCAGTTACAATTTGGGATCAATATTTCTCTATTCTTTCAAACAGCTGAGGCAATCTCCAGACATTATAATATTCATACCCATGGTCCCTTCACCAATCCTTTACCCATTCAACGCTGAATGTCTGGGTCGGTGAAATATCCAATCAGTGTTTAACTATTTAGTCCACTCAGTATGAAAGGCTTAAACTTGCTACATGATTTGGAATGACAAACACTGCAGACCCTGATCAGAGGGCTCCTTTAGGCTCCTGTAGGAGCCCTCTGATCAGGGTCTACACTGTTTGCAAATAACAGGGTATAAATGTCCAACATCCAAAGGGTTCAACTCCAGGGACAAAAAGGGAGAAACAGCTGCTGTTATTTCAGGAAATGTGCCTTTTGTGTAGGTCACATTAAATCCCCCCAACTGCCGCTATTTCAATGCAAGCATATCAACGGCACACGACAGCTGATAGGGAACAATGACTGTCGCTCCAGACACCAGTGGGTACCACAATAAGGTCAGTCCACTTCAGAAGGGAAGCAAGAATGTGATGGAATGCTAATCTTGCTGATAATGCATAAAAAGTTTTTATCACCCTAGCTAACGATACAGCCCTGGATTATGTAGAAAACTAGAAACCACTCAAACACAAAAAGTTGTCTAAATTCTAGTCCGCACTATTGCTGTAAAATTCAAACTTTCTGAGAAACTATAAGACGACGACAGATAGAATAGGCTGAAGATTTTTCAACTCCAATAATACTAACAGCATTAATATTTTGAATGCAGGAAACAGGCATATTTGCCTCTTAGTCTTAAAATAGAAAGCACCTTTAACCCTTTCTCTGTTCTCATTGAGAAAATAGTTATATAAACGAAATATGGAAATTTGAACATTGTAGCCATTTTAGAAAGTATAGAAACAGATAAATATCAAATTCCATTAGCAAACAGAGCAGACCCTTATCAGACGGCTCCTTTAGGGGCCGTCTGATCTGGGTCTACTCTGTTTGCAGATGCATGAAAATGCATTTATATGAAGGAAATGGTTGAACACCACTTGGCATGCTTGATTCAGAACTGAACTGATATTTCCGTTTCACTGATCAGAGACTGAAAAAAGATAATCAGTAAAAGTTCTTTCCTTCGGGGCAAAATCTCAGTTTAATCAAGTGAGTGGCACAATGTAATTATGAGTAGAAATTAATGTGACATTTGACAAGATCTATTGCTTCAGTTTGAAAAAGTGACGGAATCTTAATGTGTGGCAGAATTATTCTCAGACACACAAATATGTACTTGTATTCAAGCTTTTCAGATATAGTTTTGAGGTTACATCAACGGACAGTTAGACTGCAAACAAAATCTTTGAGGTTCTATCAGGAGACGAAATGTCATTAATATTATTAAGTAAAACCTGCGAGCAAACAAATAATAAAAGCTCAAGACACTAAGATAAGTATCATAAGCTGTCTTTAAGACAGGTGGTAGCTTAATGCAGGGAGAAACTCATGCAGAAGAGCTTTCTACTTAACTTTCATCTTGCATTAAACAGCCACCCTGCCTAAGAAGTCAATACTGCAGAACTAAAAGTTCAGAATAGCATGAAACAAGAAAAAATAAAAGAAAATGTTTCCATGGGACACGGATGCCCCCGAGAGCAAACAGGAAGTAGATGAATGACAGACCTGAAAAGGGGAGACACGGTACAACTCGCTATGATAAAATTGCTTCAGACCAAATATCAAACCATTCCACCTTACACATGCCAAGAATTCCTTGACGAAAATTTCTGACATGCGTACGGACGGACGGACAAGGGTAAAACTTAATGTCCCGTCGCCTAAAGGTGGGGGCATAAAAATGTTTTGAAGAGTGAGGCTTTGGTTCAGTATTCAGTGTTCTCGTTCAGCAAAAGTTGTGTCCCAAGCAAATACAACTGAGTCCCAGATAATTTCACTGTAGATTTTTTGCACCATTAAATGTAAAGGAGTAAAACTATTTAAAACTTTAAACTGATGTATCATTTAACATCAAAAAGATAAGTGTTACAAGCACTGTATAATAAGGTATTTCTTGATGCTTTGATTTGAAGTGCACAACGATGAGCATCGTTTGAGTGAACTGAGCATCACATCACTGTATCCGCTGGTACGTAAAAGCGGTTTTCACTTCATTTTCAGAGCATACAAAGCATCACATGGTAATGGTATTAGTTTCAGGGCTAACATCATTTACTTACAAGTTTTTAAACTCTCGGTCTTGCACCCATAACGCTTTAAAGTTCCTGGCATATTCAACTTTTTACTAGCAAACACCATCTTTTTTCAGCACCCAAATGTCATTACTACGCGACAGAACGGTTCTCGTAGAATTACATAATTTTAGATGCTGACATTAGGGTGGAAATCGTAACCAGTCAATGCAGGTGCCCTCCTACATACCTGGAATAACCCAGGACTCGATATTAATAGATGCGTTACAATTTCGGAAAAAATGTCAAGAAAACGGAGTGAGATTCACTTTGTTTATTGATCCGGATTGATTAAGACCGAGTTTCAGTTGTTAATTTACCTGGATTCATTTAAATCGGTAAAATTTCGATCATTGATCTTGTGTCCCATGGACGCAACGTACTTGACTATTTTGCGTTCTAACGAATTTCGGTTCGTATTTAGATATGATTTTGACGTAAACGGAAACACTGAGTATTTGATCACCCCCACCATGTGGAACGTGCTGATGCAGATGGCAATGGTGATGATGAAAATGATAATGATCCTGAGGACAGCATTCCACTATCAGGGGTTCTGAAATGTTCTGAAGGTTCAAAATCGACTTGTACGTATCAAAATGTTACTTGGAAAGAGAGTATTTAATAAGATTAAAACATATAATAAATAAAACTAGAACTACCACTAAAGGTGATTAATATCCCCACTAGCACATTTGACACAGAGATGGGGTTAAAGAAATAAAGCTCCCGACCGCTATATTTTCATTTGTTAAATTACGAAAAGGGAGATCATTCATTCAAAATCTTTACCGCAGGTGCAGAACTTCAAATGGTGTTCAGTCTATACTGCAAAATTTAAAAGTTTTGTTGTTTTGTACCATTTAGAGTTTTTGTAGGGATAGGAATACGAACCGAGTTTCTGGTCCATCACATCCACACCGTTCATATGCATGTTGTAGTCCTCACACATAATTGGCCTTTCAAGAATACTGTGGCCTTGGTCACTCTTTCTGTCCCTCACTCTATTGTCATAGGAATTGTCATTGTGCAGAGTACTTAAGAAATGAACACGCTTTGTGTCGTGCAGGGCACACGTTATCAGGTCACTACTTCTCATGAACACCGGCGGATCACCCTTGGTCAGTGACAAAACATTCAGCTGAATATCTTGGAATTTCCAAAACATTGCTGTTGTTAACAAAACTTTAACATTGCTTACAACTTCTGAATTACTTAAGCTAGACCATTCATATTTGGTATGCAGATAGCTTGGGTGAATGCCTTTCACTTGATATAAGGATACATGTAATCAGTTCAAGGTCAAGGTCACTATTTCCAAAACTTTGCCATTTTTAACAAAGTTTAACATTGCTATAATTACTGAACTACAAATGCTAGGTAATTCATCTTTGGTTTACAGATAACTTGGGTGAAGGCCTTTCACTTGATACAAGGATACATGAAATCAGGTCAAGGTCACTATTTACAAAACTTTGCCATCATTAACAAAACTTTAACATTGCTAAAACTTCTGAATTACTTAAGCTAGACCATTCATATTTGGTATGCAGATAGCTTGGGTGAAAGCCTTTCACTTGATACAAGGATAAATGAAATCTGGTCAAGGTCACTATTTTGACAAGTTGACCATCATTGAAAAACTTCAACATTTTTTCTTAACTGCTGAACCTCATATGCTAAACAATTCAGATATGGTATGGAGATAGCTTTGGTGAGTGAGTGAGTTGGGTTTTACGTCCGACCAACAGTATTTCAGTTATTTGCAGACTGTACCCGCATGAGACAAGTTATATATAGTGCTGCCTCACCGGAATGCCCCTGCCGCGGGCACATGGCAAGGGCACCCCACCCAGTCACATTATCCTGACACCGGGCCGACCAGTCCTAGAACTACCCCTTTAATGTCGAGCGTAGACGGGAGCTACTACAGTATAACCTTGGTTATCGGACATACCTTCGGACCGCCTGAAACTGTCGGATGCATCGGTGTGTCGGTTGTTCAAAATCGGAAGAGAAATATACAACGACGATAAACATTGACTGTTGATATTTATTTACATTCGTCATGAAACCCATTAGAATCAAATGTTAACATTCTGCACGCTACGTAAATGTCGTAGGAAAAATGAGTGCAGCAATTCTGAAAGTTTATGAAAATAAATGCACACTGGAACTCTGTTATACCGAGGACCGTTTTACTGAGGTATCCGGTGGTCTGTGTCGCCGAAATATATATTGTTTTTGTAAATACCTTATAATATGATTGAATATCGCAATGAAACATACGCCATATTTCACCCCAAACCCTATATTTCAACCCCATTAGACGGCCAGCAGACAGCCTGGCGGCCCGATTGAAAAGTGTGAAAACCCAATACACACTTTCAGATGACTCAACTGTCAAAATGGAGGCTGCGCATCGTAACTTTCCGACATTATGGAAATCGTCGATCGAAATATCGTGACCGCTTCGGAAACTTCCGTTATGTTGGGAAAGTGCATAGATTGGCCGCGTCGGTGTATTTCGTTATGTCGGAATACAGGGGATCGAACCCACGACCTTCCGTACCGCAGGCGGACGCTCTACCACTGAGCCACGCGACCGGTGCCGATGGCCTGATAATCCTTTCAACTCTTTTACCTGTTAAATGTGCCAATATGGGGTGTTGAGAAGTTTGTGTGCACGTTACTTTAATTGCATGGCATCGGGTGTTTATGAACAAGAGATACATTTGTAAAACATGTATACCCCCCAGACCCCCTGACCTTTGATCTAGTGACCTCAACTATAGAGGTCATCTAGCGGTCATGACAAATCACCACAGCAACTTTGAAGATCCTAAGCCAAACCACTGATCATTTATTGATCTGAAAACATTTCACAAGTTAAGGTCATGGTGACCTTGACCTTTGACCTAGTGACCTCAACAACTATAAGGGTCATCTAGTGGTCACGACCAACTACCACAGCAAGTTTGAAGATCCCGAATCAAACCATTGAGCAGTTATTAATTGGAAACCATTTCATCAGTTAAGGTCATGATGACCTTGACCTTTGACCTAGTGACCTCAAAATCAATAGGGGTCATCTAGTTGTCATGACCAACCACCACAGCAAGTTTGAAGATCCTAAGCCAAACCCTTGAGCAGTTATTGATCGCCAACCATTTCACCAGTTAAGGTCATGGTGACCTTGACCTTTGACCTAGTGACCTAAAAAATAATAGGGGTTATCTATTGGTCATGACCAACCACCACAGCAAGTTTGAAGATCCTAAGCCAAACCCTTGAGCAGTTATTGATCGCAAACCATTTCACCAGTTAAGGTCATGGTGACCTTGACCTTCGACCTAGTGACCTCAAATACAATAGGGGTCATCCAGTTGTCATGTCCAACTACCGAAGTAAGTTTGAAGATTCTAAGCCAAACCCTTGAGCAGTTATTGATCGGAAACCATTTGACCAGTTAAGAGCATGGTGACCTTGACCTGTGACCTAAAAAACAATAGGGGTCATCTAGTGGTCATTACCAACCACCACAGCAAATTTGAAGATCCTAGGCCAAACCCTTGAGCAGTTATTGATCGCAAACCATTTCACCCTTTAAGGTCATGGTGACCTTGACCTTTGACCTAGTGACCTAAAAAACAACAGGACTCATCTAGTTGTCATGACCAACCACCTAAGCAAATTTGAAGATCCTAAGCCAAACCCTTGAGCAGTTATTGATCAGAAACCATTTTACCAGTTAAGGTCATGGTGACCTTGACCTTTGACCTAGTGACCTCAAAATCAATAGGGGTCATCCAGTGGTCATGACCAACTACCACAGCAAGTTTGAAGATTCTAAGCTAAACCCTTGAGCAGTTATTGATCGGAAACCATTTAACCATTTAAGGTCATGGTGACCTTGACCTTTGACTTAGTGACCTCAAAATCAATAGGGGTCATCTAGTGGTCATGACCAACCACCACAGCAAGTTTGAAGATCCCAAGCCAAACCCTTGAGCAGTTATTGATCGGAAACTATTTCACCATTTTAGGTCATGGTGACCTTGACCTTTGACCTAGTGACCTCAAAAACAATAGGGGTCATCTACTTGTCATGACCAACCACCACAGCAAGTTTGAAGATTCTAGGCCAAGTCGTTTATTAGTTATCGTTCGGAAACCATCGATCTACCGACCGACATGTGCAAAGCAATATACCCCCATTTTTTCAAAAGGGGGGTATAAAAACAAACATCATTAGAAATCTAAACCCTGACTCAGAGCGGGGTTGGAGGTTATATGCTAATGTAGAAATGGGTGTGTGCTCTTTGACCAATCAAATGAAATTTAAAACCCCAATAAATCACACGCGACATCACATGTGACCTTTCATTTTCTGAAAACGGTGACCTTTCATTTTTTGAAAACAGCGACAGGCATATTTATTGTTTTAACACAGCAAATTTTAATCGGATTAGGGGTTTGTGACAGGCCAAGAGGCAATTAACATTTTTCTCCCTTACGCAAAATTTGACATCCTATCAACAAGTCAGTTTCGCTCGAAATTTCTTTAAGTAAATTTGTTTATGTAAGTACCCAGATAAATATCAGTTTGTCTAACAATTTGGATCCAGATGAGACGCCGAGCAATTCTGCATCTCATCTGTATGCAAATTGTTTGCAACAGTTAGATCTGGCTGAACAAGTAAAGTACATTTTATTTCAGATCGAGTTTACACCTAACGTTATTCAAACAACTATACATGTTTTCCATTACATGGATTAAGTGTGTGATCACAACGATAATAACCTGTAATTATAGATTTAGCCTGTACCCAAAATGTCGCGGAAGCGATAATTGCTCAGTTATAGGTGGTCCCAATTCAATACAACCGTCAACGTCGGATACGCAGGTGTGAAAAATGCCGCAATTATCACATTGGGACCTCCAAACAGTGTCGGATAACGGTTACGCGAGGATCCGTAAAACCAAGGTTTTAATTATATAGAACAAAGAAGGAAATGTTCGGGACCAAACATTGCTGTCGGACAGGTTAGTTTGTCGGATGCAATAGGTTTCGGATAACCAAGGTTATACTGTAGTACCAACTTTTAACGACTTTTGGTCTGTCGCGGCCGGGGATCGAACCCACGACCTTCCATACCGTAGGCGGACGCTCTACCACTGAAGGCGTTTCAGTTGATACAAGGATACATGAAATTGGGTCAAGGTCAAGGTCACTATTTTGAAAACTTTACTTTTTTTTTAACACACATTTTGCTATAACTTCTGATCCACAAGTGCAAGGCAATTCACCTTTGGTATTCAGATAGCTTTGATAAGGACCTTATTGATGACATAAAGATACCTGAAATCAGGTCAAGGTCACTATTTTGAAACATTGGCTGTCATTAAAATGTTGTTATAACTTCTGAATTACATGGGCTAGACAATTTATATTCAGTATGCAGATAGCTTGGGTACAGGCCTTTCAGTTGATACAAGGATACATGAAATTGGGTCAATGTCAACACAAAAAAATCCGGCTTTAATGCGGTTTCCACATTTTTTTGCTTAAGTTTTTTAACGACGGCACGCCGCCCACCCGCCCGGTTTTCGCCAAACTATAAGCCGAGATTTTTTTTCAAAAATCCGGCTTAAAACAGGTTTGACTGTACTTGAATATGCCCTTCATACCTGGTTCTAATTTGCCCGAGACCAGGACGCGGTTATCTCAGGTCCTATCCTTATCGCCAAATCTGACCACTTCGTCAGAGATCTTAAAATCAGCAACTTCCGGGGACCAAGGAATGGTAAGAGAGGTTTAGAGACAGTCACAATATGGTAGTTCGGTCTATCAACGGCAAAGCTAACAGTGTAGATCAGAATTCTGATGCCATGAATGACTAGTCCAAGCACCTGAAAATTCTACTTGAATGCTTTCACCAAGACAATATCTTCAACGACGATGAAACTGGGTTGTTCTACAAGATGCTTCCAGAGAAGACACTGACAATGAAATGGATAGATTTTAAGGGACAAACGAAGATAACTGACCCTACAGTACTGGTGATTGGAAAGCAGAAAAACCAAGGTGCTTCTAGCTTAAAGGATACAAGCAAAAATTGTTTGGATCCAATCAATTGTGGAAAAAGCAATTGTAACAAAAAACAAAGAAATCTAGCCAAAAAGCAAAGAATTTTTTGTTGAATACCTAATCAGAATACCGGTATGAATAATACCCAATTACGAAAACTGCCAATACCTAATAAAAATTGCAAATTTATACCCAATTCTGTAAAAAAAATCAAGGGGTAAATACCCAATTGCATCAAAACCTTATCTGTAACCCTGATTAAGTGTTACTAATGGTACCGTTTTACATTCTATTTTACATGCCCTTTTCATAGATTGTCATTAAAGATCTGTAAGAACAACAATTAAGTGTGCTGGATCAGCCTTGTGGGAAAAGGAACAAATAGAAAACTTATGGCAAAGTCTTATCATGAGAAGTGCAAAGCAATCATGGAAGAAGCAGATTGCAGAAGAATATGACATACCGTCAAACACCCTATCTACATCACAGGGGTCTGTACCGCTTCATGGGGGTCAATAATGTACATGTACTGTATAATAACAAGGGTTCCAACTAGCTGAACGGACATTCGTGTACCACAAGTACAAATATGAATGTAACTCTTGCAATTTTAATGATATTTTCATAATTCTTTCGACTATTGAAAGCCAATATATTTTACTATCAAAAAAATATAATCTTCTGACGGTAACTTATGCACAATTATCAATCCAACAATGATTTTCTCAAAATTTCACGTGTTATCGGGGTCAATGACAAATGTTCGTTCATCCCGGTCTCACTTTATCACAGCAAAAACCTGGTGATTTGCAGTTCAAAAGAGGGCGTGGTTCAATAAAACAACCCAATTCTATCACCAATCTCCATTTGTTTTGTCCTCTAAATAAGTAAGTAACTAGCAACAGCGGCCTTTCCGTCTGTCGATATGTTTATCGGTGTTTGGCTGGTTGAATTGGTAATGCTATCTACCTCTGTAGCACCGAAAGTCATGAATTCTGGTAAAAACAGCAGAGTTTTATAAAATTCTTTTTGTTTGCTTCCACAAACAAAAGTTAAACTATACATAAAAACAGCATTTATAAGTAACATTTGAATAACATTAGAACACAGCAAAGTAAATTTCGATTATAATCAAAGCTTGGTTGGCATGAACCAATACTCGATTATGAAAATCCAACCGATTCCCACCACTAGATTATACCAAACTGAGCAACATTTCAGAGCTACAAAATAATTTGTTTTGAAATAAGCTCATGAGAGGAGAAATCACATCTCTGATACAGGCCTTTTTCTGGCATCTACATGGGTGTGTTAACCCTTAGCCTGCTATGAAATTGAGGTCTGCTTAAAGCAGACCTCATTTTCAGCTTAAGCTCCAATCTGTTGCCATTGTCACTTACTTTTGATTCATTATTCCCAATTTTGAGTGAGTGACCGAGTTGGATTTTACGTCTGACCAACAGTACAATACAGACCAAATTTTTATTAAAATGCTAACAAAAATGCAAAATAATTTAAAATGGGACAAAATAATGCTTTCCAAATCAATGAGTTTTAGCACGAAAGGATTCCCGAATTCTTAAAATTCATTTCCCCCAATATTGCCAGAAAAAGCCCCGTGTTATGTATAGTGGCTGA
The DNA here is from genome assembly GCA_963576725.1 of Azorinus chamasolen. Lineage (NCBI taxonomy): Eukaryota > Metazoa > Mollusca > Bivalvia > Cardiida > Solecurtidae > Azorinus > Azorinus chamasolen. The sequence continues at coordinate 39,501,128 of OY755245.1, forward strand.
ATTAATGACAGTTGGATCCTGATCAGCTGCTCAGCAATTTGATCTGGATCCATGCTACTTACAAGTATCAGTCAAGTTTTCTTCACCTGGAAAAGTTGACCCTTTACTCCATGAAGATTTATGTACATGTAATAAATTATGACATTCTGAACATTAATTTGATTAATTTTGTATAATGGCACAGACACACAGGAATATTTGGCCATGGCAGAAGCTGTAGCATCTGATCTTTATTATTTCATAAGCAAACAGCGCAGACCCTGATGGAGCTGTAAGAGCCATCTCATCTGGTTCTACTCTGTTTGCAAATGTGTAGAAGGGCTTATTTATGGAGTAAAGGGTCACAATAAAAGTGTTAAATTTCATAAGTATCAACCCTTTCCATTATGACTTTGTTACCCAAGAATATTCATAGACTGAAGTTTAGTAATTACGCATGTAAATATGAAATTGTCTGGGTCTATTCTGTTTGCAAATGTGCCAAAAGTCATTTTTATGAGGGAAAGGGTCAAGTTAGGTTACAGTTGATGCAAATAGCAAACTAACCTGATTCTGTTGAGATAGACCTTTCCGGTGTAGGATTGGTTGATGAATCCGATTCCGAGCTGCATAGTGACAGTTTCCTCCGTGGTGTTCCTCTGAAACAGTATAAATTTTCATTTCAATATTAAGACCCGATGATTAGTTTTGTTTACCTCTCTGCATGCTAAAGTAATTTGATGTAAAAAATGTCATCTGCTTAACCCATTACCTCATAAGCTATTTTTCAACTTCTTTAAATAAATCTAGGAGCATTAACTAGAGAAAAGGATTTTTTAGAATTTTGTAGTTCTGAAATCATTGTGATAAATAGAGCATTTGCTCCTTATGAGCAAATGCTCTATTTATCACAATGGTTTCAAAAAGTGACTTTTACAGAAGCGTAAAAAGGCGTATTTATGGAGGAAAGGGTTAACCCATCCCCTCATAAGCTATTTCTAGACCCAACCTCTTGGAATAAATCTACCGGAACGGAGCATTTACTAGAGAAAAGAATTTTTTCAGAACTTTGTAGTTTTGAAATTACATCTTGGAATGACGGAGTGTCATATGTACCATATATAGGTCATTATCCTACCTCCTACAAGTTTCTAGCTATCTGATTGGTTAATTGACGTCATGTGAAAGCCGTGTAATTTCCATCCACTGCCTTCAGCAACCTAATATAAACCATTTGGTGGTAAACATAATGCCGTTGGCAGAAAACATGACGTCACACATTGATGTTCAGATAATGATGATGTTATCATCTTCAATGACAGTGGTCGCCTTAAATCTATCTCCTCAACAAGAGCCGTGTGCGGCGCCAACGCTCGTCTGACTTGGTGCTTGTCCAGCTAAATTAAACATTTTTGAAAAATATAGAGGGCCATAACTCCAAAATTTTGAAATCAAGAGTTATGGTTCTTATGTAGGGGCCTTCCCCTCAATGAGATCTACTAACCTATGAAGTTTCATGTTGATACCTCTTATACTTTTCGAGTTATGTTCAATGTTAAGATTTCGGACGACAAGGGAGTTACGACAATAGCTCGTACAGACTAGCTAAAAATAATGATATTCGTCCATCGCTTAGCGAAGATGACCATAATTTCAAGTAGTTTTGTGTGTCCGTCAAAAATAAAAAGGAAGTCGGTAGGATGAAAACGTTACACAGTGTTCAGCTTCCCTCTCATGCCACATGGAATTTACTGGCTGTGTATATTTCATAATATATTATTAGGTAACCTGAAAGCTGTGTAACTTATAATGTGACATTTACTGTTGACTTCTATCTTATAAAAAGCTTGTTTGGATGCAGGGGTGTAAATTTCCGCTAGCCCACTTGCCAATACGAGTAAGTTTTGAAATCGGTTGAGCGCTTTAAAACATATGCTTGCCCATCAGGGCGAGTGGATTTTTTGATCTGGTATTTTCCCAATTGATAACCTTGAGTAAAATACCTTAAATTGCAAGTTCAAGCAGCTGAAGTCTCTGCATATGTCAGATTGAAGACAATTTTTTTAACTCTGTCTCACACTTGCTACTATCTACAAAGAATTTAGAGGCATTCAGATTTTATGCGCACCTGTTAACTAAGGAAGTTTATTTGTGTTAAATATTTCGAGTGGTGGTTCAAATCACACGAACCCTTCGCATGCTATGTCTAAACAACAACAACTCCATCACAAATACATTATTTTTTTAATCACGTGTCATAAATATCTTAAACATACCAAAAGATCACCCCTGCTCTATATAATAAGTAAAAGGTATTCAACACATGATTGACGATAAATAACAAGAAATAAAGTGTGCAAAATATCAAACCGATACGTCGGCTCATTATTGAAATATCTAAAATTAAAGAGTGCACAATTTCTTTTGGAACTCAACTGAGTGTAGTATATTATCTTGTCTTTAAAGGAAATACAACCAATCTGCTCTTCCATGTTGACCACGAGCACAAAATGGTAGATGAAAACAACAAGAAGACCAAAAGCAAGGCATCACAGCAAACAATTAAAACTAGAGGTTTGTTTTTGTCACAAAAACAGATGTCTCCCCCTCCCATCCTCTTTCCAATACACAAGTGTAATGTCTGTAACTCCAAACTTATCAGGGTCTAATTTTTAAGTCATCAGGGGCTATAACTCCAACATTGTCAGGGGGAGACAATTCAAAAGCCCCAGGTACACAAAAACACATGCTAGTCAACATTCTTGTGAAGTTTGGTGACTCTAGTACTAGTGGTTTCAGAGATACATGTGACACAAAGTAAAGCTTCTCTTATTTTAAGTCATAAGGGACAGTAACTCCAAAGTTATCAGGGGGAAACCATTAAAACACCCAGATGCACAACAACTCGTGCTGGTGAACATTCCTGTGAAGTTTGGTGACTCTAGCCCTACTGGTTTCAGAGATACGTGCAGCACAAAGTTTCTCTAAATTTAAGTTAACATATCAGGGGCAGTAACTCAAGAATTATCAGGGGGAGACAATTAAAAACCTCAGATGCACAACAACTCATGCTGGTGAACATTCCTGTGAAGGTTGGTGACTCTAGCCCTAGTGGTTTTAAAGATATGCATGACACAAAGTTTATCTAATTTTAAGTAATCATATCAGGGGCAATAACTCCAAAGTTATCAAGGGGAGACAATTCAAAAATCCCAGGTGCACAACAACTCATGCTGGTCAACATTCCTGTGAAGTTTGGTGACTCTAGCCCTAGTGGTTTCAGAGATATGCAAGACACTAAGTAAAGTTTGTCTAATTTTAAGTCATCAGGGGCAGTAACTCCAAAGTTAACTGGGGGAGAAAATTCAAAAAACCAAAGAGCAAAACAACTCATGCTTGTGAACAATCCTGTGAAGTGACACTAGCCCTACTAGCACTGCACCACACTTATGCAGCAGTCACAGAAGTATTTTTAGACATCAGTCACAGAAGCAAGTTTGATTACCAAAGTCCATATGAATTCCATATGAATTACCTCAGTATTTTATTATATCTTTTTTTTAACCTCAGTATTTTAGTATATCTTTTTTTAATAAGGATCAATCAGTATCCTGGTAATCCTATTAAAATAGGTGACCCAACACAAGAATTCTGCAGAATTAAATGTCTTGCATACCCACGATTCCACATAAATCTGTAGCCAAAGTATGTCTGGTGTGTGAAGCACTTGTACCTTTTGGGTAACAGAGCTAGCAAAAAAGCTAATGCTCAATGTAAATGTAGGTCACAGAGGTCAAGATACCAGATACCAAATACTGATACCAGAGTTATGGCCCTTGTGCACGACGCTTACTTTCATCATGCTCTTTCCATATAATGAAATGTCATTCCAATAACATCAGTCGAACAGGAGTTATTGATCGGACAAAAAATGTAACAAAGGGCAATAACTCCAAAAGTATTGAAGCCAGAGTTATGGCCTTTGTTCATGACACTTTCTCTCATCATGATCTTTCCATGTATAAAGTTTCAATACAATGGCAAGAGCCATATAGGAGTTATCGTCCGGACAAGAAAGTGCAAATGTAACAAATGTACAAGGGGCAATAACTCTCAATTTATTGAAGCCAGGACCTTATGCATGACAAATTCTCTTATCATGATCAATCCATGTATGACGTTTCACTCCAATGGCATGTGCCATATAGGAGTTATCATCCTGACAAAAAATTGTGTGTTTTTTTTACAAAGGGCAATAACTGCAATATTAGTGAAGCCAGAGTTATGGACCTTGAGCATGACACGTTCTCTTATCATGATCTTTCCATTTATGAAGTTTCAATCCAATGGCATGAGCCATATAGGAGTTATCGCCCGGACAAAAAATTTGTTGAACAAGAGGGTCGTCACGGGTGACAAATGCCCCCAAAGTGTTTGACACCGAAATGCATTTTGGTGGAAAAACAATACAATGTAATGCAGGTGTAACATGAAATTTTGATGCTGTTAAAAATGACACAGGAGTCAGTTCTTAACATTAGAAACAGAACCTTTGACGATTATGATAGCTAAGAAAAGAGCCAAGCGTCAAAACTTAGTTAAAAAGGACCCTAAGTCATTCTCAACGTTAAAAAGGACCCTGGGTTGATTGTCAACGTTTAAGGTATAGGAGATATGCTCTGGACAAGCTTTTTGTATCTGGTAAGATATAGGAGATATGCTCCGGACTGTAAAATTGAGGTCAAAGGTCAAGGTCAAGGTCAGTGATCTGAAAATGGTACATGACTCTCCCCCATCCCAAGATGAACTCACAAACCAAATTTGGATTCCGTAGCTGGTAAGGTATAGGAGAAATGCTCCAGACAAGCTTTGTGTAAAATCTAGGTCAAAGGTCAAGGTCACAGTGACCTGAAAATGGTACGCGACACTCCGCCATCCCATGATTAACTCACACATTAAATTTGGAATCCGTAGCTGGTAAGGTATAAGAGATATTCTCTGGACAACCTTTTTTGTAAAATCGAGGTCGAAGGTCAAGGTCAAGGTCACAGTGACTTGAAAATGGTACGCGACACTCCGCCATCTGAAGGTGATCTCACAAACCAAATTTGGAATCCGTATCTGGTAAGGTATAGGAGATATGCTCTGGACAAGCTTTTTGTAAAATCGGTCAAGGTCAAGGTTAAGGTCATAATGACCTGGAAATGGTACATGACATTCCGCCATCCCAAGATGAACTCACACACCAAATTTGGAATCTGTAGCTGGTAAGGTAAAGGAGATATGCTCCGGACAAGCTTTTTGTAAAATCGGTCAAAGGTCATGGTCAAGGTCACAGTGATCTGAAAATGGTATGCGACACTCCTCCATCCAAAGATGAACTCACACACGACACTCCTCCATCCAAAGATGAACTCACACACCAAATTTGGAATCCTTAGCTGGTAAGGAATAGGAGATATACTCCGGACAAGCTTTTTGTAGCTGGTAAGGTATAAGCGGTTTTTAAAATCGAGGTCAACGGTCAAGGTCAAGGTCACAGTGACCTGGAAATGGTACGCGACACTCCGCCATCCCAAGATGAACTCACACACCAAATTTGGAATCTGTAGCTGGTAAGGTAAAGGAGATATGCTCCGGACAAGCTTTTTGTAAAATCGGTCAAAGGTCATGGTCAAGGTCACAGTGATCTGAAAATGGTACGCGACACTCCTCCATCCCAAGATGAACTAACACACCAAATTTGGAATCCTTAGCTGGTAAGGTATAGGAGATATACTCCGGACAAGCTTTTTGTAGCTGGTAAGGCATAAGCTTTTTTTAAAATCGAGGTCAAAGGTCAAGGTCAAGGTCACAGTGACCTGGAAATGGTACGCGACACTCCTCCATCCCAAGATGAACTAACACACCAAATTTGGAATCCTTAGCTGGTAAGGTATAGGAGATATACTCCGGACAAGCTTTTTGTAGCTGGTAAGGCATAAGCTTTTTTTAAAATCGAGGTCAAAGGTCAAGGTCAAGGTCACAGTGACCTGGAAATGGTACGCGACACTCCGCCATCCTAAGATGAACTCACACACCAAATTTGGAATCTGTAGCTGGTAAGGTAAAGGAGATATGCTCCGGACAAGCTTTTTGTAAAATCAAGGTCAAAGGTCAAGGTCAAGGTCACAGTGACATGAAAATGGTATGCGACACTCCCCCATCCCAAGATGAACTCACACACCAAATTTGGTATCCGTAGCTGATGTGACAAAGGAAATATACTCCGGACAAAAGGTACACACACCCCCACACACACACACCCACCCACCCACACACCCACCCACCCACACACCCACACACCCACCCACGGTGCGATCACTATATGCCGCCAAAGCCTAGCTTTGGGGGCATAAAAAATTACAAGGGCAATAACTCCATTATTAATGAAGCCAGAGTTATGGACCTTGTGTATGACACTTCCTCTCTCCATGATCTTTCCATATATGAAGTTTCAATCCAATGGCATGAGCCATATAGGAGTTATCGTCCGGACAAAAAAGTGTGCATTTTTTTACAAGGGGCAATAACTCCTATATTAGTGAAACCAGAGTTATGGACCTTGTGCATGACACTTCCTCTGATTATGCTCTTTCCATATATGAAGTTTCAATCAACTGGCATCAGGCATATTGAAGTTATCGTCCGGACAAAAAAGTGTGATTTTTTTACAAGGGGCAATAACTCCTATATTAGTGAAGCCAGAGTTATGGACCTTGTGCATGACACTTCCTCTGATTATGCTCTTTCCATATATGAAGTTTCAATCAACTGGCATCAGGCATATTGAAGTTATCGTCCGGACAAAAAAGTGTGAATTTTTTTTACAAGGGGCAATAACTCCTATATTAGTGAAGCCAGAGTTATGGACCTTGTGCATGACACTTCCTCTGATTATGCTCTTTCCATATATGAAGTTTCAATCAACTGGCATCAGGCATATTGAAGTTATCTACCGGACAAAAAGTGTGACGGACAGATGGACAGACAACTCTCACGAAAACAATATGTCTCCCCCATATAAATATGGGGGAGACATAATTATTCAAGACTTAGTAAAAGTACTAGAACCATTTGAAACAGCCACTACCATTTTGTTTGCTCAGAATAGTCCTACTACGCATTATACTCAGCGTCACTAGAAAGTTACTACCCTATATCTTTTGAAATATACTGAGCCAAGAAACCTGACTGTGCATAGTTGGCCTATTTTCGTGGAAATTGGTGGGCGTGTTATTTATTTTGAAGTAATAAACTTAAATTGAATGTGTTTTGAGCATGTATGTGAATTTTTAGCTTTCTTGCATACGTAACGTATGATTTAGACGCCAGTTTATATGGTAGGGGTGTAAAACGAAAATTTCAAAATGTGAATGTTTTTAACATGGTCACTGGATGCCCCGTAAGTCAGGTTTCTGTGCAGTTTGTCGTTTCCATGTTGCCGTTAATATCGATTGTGACCACCCCTTGCCCGTATGAGTGCCAATATACGCCTCCTCATCGAGTTGACGTAGCGCTGGATCACATGATTAGGCATGTTGTTCCATTCTGCTGTGAGGGTGTTCGCCAATTGGCCGATGTTGTTAATGTTGTAATTGCGGCGAACACGTCTCCCTAACTCATCCCATACATGTTCGATGGGATTCATGTCGGGAGACATGGCGTGCCACTGCATAACGTTGACGTTAGCAGCGGCCAACCGAGCCCTTGTGACCCTCGCTACATGTGGACAGACGTTGTCCTGTGTGTTGCAGTGTAGCAGGAGCATGTTTTTGAAGGAATGGAATGGCTTCCGGAACTAAAACTGCATTGATGTACCGTTGGGTATTCATGTTTCCATGAATGACAACGAGTCTTGACTTCCGCCCACCCATAATGTCACCCCATACCATCACGCCTCCGCCGCCAAACCTATCATGCTCCCTGACACAACATTGGGCGAATCTTTCACCTCGACGACAGTAAGCGCGTTGCTGATCGTAGGCAAAACTCAGATTGAACCTCGACTCGTCCAAAAAAAGGACAGAGTTCCAGTCCCGGCGATGCCAGTGACGGTGCCTATGTGTCCATTGCATCCGTTCACGGCGGTGGCGTAACATCATTACACTTCCAGTATATGGACGTCGGGCTGTGATAGGGCGATTCTGTTCACGCAATCTGTTGCGGACAGTCTGCGGGTGGACGTTAAAGTGACGTGCTGTCTGAGTTGCGGGTGTAAACCTGTTACGTAAGTGACGTAATACAATAGCATGATCGTCCCGTTGGCTAGTTGCTCTTGGTCTACCTGACCTGGGACGATCATTCACAGTACAAGTCTGCCGGAAACGTCTTGCCAGTTCAAAAATTGTATTTCTACTGCAATTTAATGTCCGGCTGACGTTGATCGGAGATACTCCACCCTGCAGCATCCCAATTGCTCTATTTCTCTCTGCTTCTGAAAGCCTAGGCATTATTTCGGTCTTGATATTTTGCTGTGTTTGTGATGTCGGTGTAGCTTAGCTAACTTGTGAGACTTTTGTCGGCCTGCTATCTGACCGGATTCGTGCTGCACAAGGTTCACGTGCGAAACAAGATAATGTGGTTTTGACCGAGTTTAAAAGATAGCACACAGTACAAATTGTACACATGTGTTGTGTGATGATAACCCGATACACTGGTAACCAAATAAATGCATATAGTGTTTTAATTAAAAAGTTAACTAAAGTTATGTAGCGTCAGGTTTCTGTTTTGGTTCAGTATAGTAGTATACTGACACGAAAAAGAAACTGTGCACTTTTATATTTGAGATAACTTTTTTTTTTTTGCTATAAAGTTTATAATTACAATTTTATCATCATGAGTGCAGAAAATAACCCTCCACATTTTGAACTCATTTATGGACATTTTTAGTACATAGACGGCCTTCAAATTGACCGCAGACGATTATGCAACTTTTCGCTCGTGCTACCCGTGCAGCCTATGTACAGGTACAGATTAACCCTGACCGATATCTCTACTCGTTGTGCAATCATAAATCACAGTTCAATTTTGAATTTCACTCGTAAGCAAGATGCCACGGCTTCTAGAAAACGAACAAATTCAAGCTCTTATGCAACTCGCAGCTGGCGTCAGCGTTTCTGGTGTTACTAGGCAGTTCAACTGCCATCGAAATACAATTCGAAGTCTCCGACAATGTTACCAGCAGAATGGCAGCGTTAGAGATAATCGTCGATCCGGTAGACCGAGGGTGACGATGGCACGTCAGGATCGACATTTGACGTTGACGCACATATGCGAACTATTCAAAACAGCTACAAGCACAGCCAGACAGCGTGGCATATCTAGGGATACGGTTTTAAACCGATTGCGGGCCAACGCCAACACATTGAGGGCTAGGAGACCTTATGTTGGCCAGATCCTAAATAACAGACATCGTGCTCTTAGACTGGTCTGGGCCCGCCATCATCTCCGTTGGAACCGTGCAATGTGGTCCAGGGTGCTCTTTAGTGATGAGTCAAAATTCAACCTAAGCACTGCTGACGGTAGAGTCTGGGTATTCAGACGTAAAGGTGAACGTTTTGCACAGAACTGTTTACTGGAGCGAGATCGCTTTGGAGGGGATAGTGTAATGGTATGGGGAGGTATAATGGGAGGAAGGAAAACAAACCTTGTTGTTGTTAATGGTAACTTAAATGCCAAGGTTATGTTAACCAGGTTTTACACCCAGTCTCTGTTCCTTTCCTACACCAGAATCCTGGTTGTTTAATGCATGACAACGCAAGGCCACACACTGCTAGACTCACCATGAACTACCTGGCTGCAAAAAACGTTAACGTCTTACCTTGGCCGGCTTGCTCTCCAGACATGAATCCCATAGAGCATATATGGGATTTACTTGGAGGGCAAGGGAAAATCATGTCATCAACAATATCAATGACTTGTCTGCAGCCTTAGTGCATGAATGGAACGCCATTCCCGACGTCGTCATTATACGTTACGTCAGATCCATGCGGTCAAGAATATTAGCATTGATCCGTAGACGAGGAGGCCATAACAGATACTGATTAATTGTCATGAATCGTTACAAATATTCAAAATCAAAATGCAGATACGGGAAATTACAAATCTGCAACTTTCACTTTTCACCCCTGCGTTGTTCAGACGTTAAATACTTTTCGGACAAGTATCACATCTAAAGTAAAAGTAAACCATCGCAAAGCCAATACATTTTCGCACATGGTGGTACCAAATATGCATATATTCAGATATTAGAAGTATAAAATAATGCCATTTAACCAACTGCACAGTTTCTTTTTCGTGTCAGTATATCATATGCAATATACTAGTAAGATAATTATCGTTCTTGATTTAAATGTGTAGTAACAGGCACTTATATTGTCCAGATACGGTGCTCTCCTTTTCGACCACGGACTGCACATGCAAATTGACGTTTCGGTGCAAAGTCGACGACATGTACTCGAAATTTATCACGAACCATTTGTGGTTTATGAAAGTCAGTGTTCATGCCAACATAAAGACATTAAATTTCGTAAAAGATTTGCTCAAAATGGGACGTTTGACAGACGGCCAACGTCAGCAGGCCGTTGGTATGGTCGACACTGGATTATCGTATGGAGACATAGTAGGTCGAATGGGGTGTTCTCATCAAACAAGGCGAAAAGAAGGTATGGAGACGTCGGGTGAATGGTATGCGGACTGTTGTGTGAGACAGGCTATGCGGTGGGGTGGGGGCAGTGTAATGGTGTGGGCAGGCATCTCTTGGATATATGTCAACCGGAATTGTGATAACCGGATTTGTAATAACTTTTCATTTCTACAATTTCTATGTGTGTTGAATAATATTAATATTTTGTCACAGGGGGCCATTTCGTGGGTCTACATGGTCTAAAAAGTCAAAAAAATTGATTGGATCGATTTAGTGTTATATTATATATGTATATAATATAACACTAAATCGACCCAATCAATTTTTTTGACATTTTAGACCATGTAGACCCACGAAATGGCCCCCTGTGTATTTTGTATTTGATGAAAATCATCTATCTATTCCATCCTAACATATATCAGGACGAAAAAGTAACGCAGGGTACCTAGAAAATATGCAACAAAATTTTTATTGCTTGGCCTAATGTCCACATTATCCGATGGATAAAATTACACAACCTCGTAAAAGGTCGCCGTACACGAGGTAAGTGTGAAAAAGCAAAATACCCATGCAAAATTGTGATGACAAGATATTAAATTGTCAAATCCAGTCAATGGGATACTTTAAGTAATGGGATACTTTTCAAGTTGTCACAATAATTTTTGGAGTTTGGAACAGCTTTCAACATCTTCGAAGTATGGTACACTTAACCAAAGTTCAGAGGGGGCAAGCTACTGTGCATGTCTCAACTATACAACGTCTCGACAGACGCATGAGTACACGCATCACGCCACGTTAGGACAGGACTATCTGCCTAGCCCACCTGCGCAATTGCCATCGTACAGCCAGAGAAACCGCTGATAATACGTTAGGCAATCATGGTCGACATATCCATGATAACACTATGGAACCGGCTACGCGTCAATGGTCTGCGAGCCACATTCGCTCAAAAACTTTCTGATAAGGCAGTGGAGAAGGATTCTCTTCACCAATGAGTCCTGGTTTGCTCTGTATCGTTCTGATGGTCGACGTCATGGGGAACGCTACACTGACGCGTGCATTCTCGATTGCGATAGGATTGGCGGAGAATCGATTATGGTATGGGGAGGGATTTCTCATGGGTTGAAGTCCGAGTTAATTGTGATTGATAGTAAGGGTGAAACGGTATGTTTGGTACACATATACCGCGGTTTTTTCACTTACGGTTCAGTTTTCAGTATTAATTTCCACTTTACGGTATGTACCGAAAAGTTCGTAATAACAAGGGACGAATCTGCCGTAATAATATAAAAGCTGTTCTCTGAGTACATTACTCATAGTTTACATACATGGCTTCTCTGGAGCTAAACAAAACTGTTCCTAAATTGAAAGATGCACATTGCCACAATAACTCACTAGTCTATCAATAGTATCATCAGAAATTTCTACAACAGTCAGTTTGCGATCAAAGTGTTTTATACGGCACGTCCGCAAAACAACGCTTACATGTTGCCATTCTGCTCTCAGACTGGCCTTCCCAAAAGCCAAAAGACTTCCAAAATTTCGACCTGTAGCTTGCCAGTGGGCAATTGTTATTAACCTTTACTGTGCTGGGTATTATTATATAAAAGACTTTTAAAAACTCTGCTCTATGATTTTCAACCATAGTCCATTGCAAACTGTTTGGACTCAGATAACCTGTCTGGTTAACAAAAGAAATTGTGACATTTGAATGTGATAGCTGCTCTGGGTTTACACTGTTTGCAATTCACTTTGGTTGGAAATCTTATAGTGAGGCTCAATTTCAATTATCATCCTACAAATCACAGTGTTTAAACTTGTATAATATTTAGAGACAAACAGTGCAGTCCAAGATTAGAAAACTTCTATCAGTGAATCACTGATATATAATCATATCTGCACTGTTCAGCTTTTATTTCCCCTTCTTTAGACGGGTCCGGTAAACAGACCCGTTCCCAATTCGACCCGGACCCGTTCCTAATTTAAGGCCAGGACCCTTCCCAATGCAAAAAGTTTCCCAAAATCATTGCCGAGTATTCAAACTTTTCGCAACAAAACAATCGTAAACAAAGGGACTCTACTTTATTGTCATCTGGGGTAAGTATAACACCCCATCCCCGTAACGTGACGAGATTTTCCGGGGGTGGGGGGGGGGGGGGGGGGGTGGGGGGGGGGGGTGTTTCAGTCAGTTATGTATGTGACACTTCGATTGGCTAATAGTTAATGAGCCGACCAATGAAATTGCGTTCAGCATTTAAGCGTAACGATAACCAAGAAATGCCTTTTCAACGGTGAAAATCATATCACTGATGTTGTGAGCGATAGGGACTAAAGTTTCGTCGTTTATTGAAAGTTAAACAGCGTATTGAAGATGCACAATTTTACATCCCTCTACAAAAATTTAAAAAAAAACGTGTTTAACACTGTAATTTTTACCGACACTGACAGAACTTTCACTTGAGGTCAAAAAACAGAACGGCACCCAACTAAAATCCCGTCTTCGACTCATTAAGTGTAATTTACTCAGTTATTTCAAACAGTTACCTATGAATATTTTAAGCAAATATAGAACCTGATGTTTCATTTTGTCAGACCTATGCGAAAATTTCATGATCATTGAAAAAAATATATTCCCGAGACCAAGATTTACACGTCGTGTCCTCATCGCAGACTGGTTTACGTTTCACGGTCGTTAAATATACCGATTTTGTAAGCATTTGTTAACAGTCTCTCTCTCTCCTTTCCGCTTTCGTCTGCTCAATACAAGAGGTATCATACAATGAGTCACAACAGAAATATTACCGGAAAAGGTTGAAAACAAGTGACAATTCAAAAGAGAGATCTCTGAAAGACTTTGGATTCATAGCACCAAATACTGCAAGTAGTAATGTTGTTACTAACATTGACACTGACAACATTGGTGACAATGTCTGACAGAGGGGAAGCCTCTCAAGAAATTCCCTATTACTATGATTTCATGACTTGTTTTTTCCCAATTTGAAGATTTAAGGTGATAAAATTCCATATCTGAAGGGTACCGGACCCATTCCCAATTGGGAGAAAAAAACGCTGCTGTTTGCAATGCTTTGTTTACTTGTTTCCAGCACACTGTTGGTTATTTTAAAGTTCCAGTTGAAGAGGTTAGTAGCTAGTGATATTCTCCATAGAAGGAGATTTGTATTTTAAGAACTATAAACTAGAACTATCACTAAAGGTGATGAATACCCCCACACGGCAGCCTTGATTGCAATTCCAAGTTTTGAACATGTAACAGGACCAAATAACAAAAATACTAACTAACTGCTAATTTCAAGACCAATTTCAAGGACAAAGGTCAAGGTCAAGGTCACAGAGACCTGAAATTTGTGTCTTGCACATATACTACTCCCGAGTAACATTTATGCCAAGTATCAAGTGAATCAGGTTGAAATTGAAGGCGGAGTTCAAAGTACAAGATTTTGCCTGCCAATTTCAAGACCGATTTCAAGGCCAAAGGTCAAGGTCAAGGTCACAGAGACCTGAAATTTGTGTCTTGCACATCTACTACTCCTGAGTAACATTTATGCCAAGTATCAAGTGAATCAGGTTGAAAGTGAAGGAGGAGTTCGCCATACAAGATTCCACCTGCCAATTTTAAGACCAATTTCAAGGCCAAAGGTCAAGGTCAGAGAGATTTGAAATTTGTGTCTTGCACATCTACTACTCCTGAGTAACATTTATGCCAAGTATCAAGTGAATCAGGTTGAAAGTGAAGGAGGAGTTCAAAGTACAAGATTTTGCCTGCCAATTTCAAGACTAATTTCAAGGCCAAAGGTCAAGGTCAAGGAGACCTGGAATTTGTGTCTTGCACATATACTACTCCTGAGTAACATTTATGCCAAGTATCAAGTGAATCAGGTTGAAATTGAAGGAGTTCAAAGTACAAGAATTTGCCTGCCAATTTCAAGACCAATTTCAAGGCCAAAGGTCAAGGTCACAGAGATTTGAAATTTGTGTCTTGCACATCTACTACTCCTGAGTAACATTTATGCCAAGTATCAAGTGAATCAGGTTGAAAGTGAAGGAGGAGTTCAAAGTACAAGATTTTGCCTGCCAATTTCAAGACTAATTTCAAGGCCAAAGGTCAAGGTCACGGTAACAGAGACCTGAAATTTGTGTCTTGCACATATACTACTCCTGAGTAACATTTATGCCAAGTATCAAGTGAATCAGGTTGAAATTGAAGGAGGAGTTCAAAGTACAAGATTTTGCCTGCCATTTTTAAGACCAATTTCAAGGCCAAAGGTCAAGGTCACAGAGACCTGAAATTTGTGTCTTGCACATCTACAACTCCTGAGTAACATTTATGCCAAGTATCAAGTGACTCAGGTTGAAATTGAAGGAGGAGTTCAAAGTACAAGATTTTGCCTGCCAATTTCAAGACCAAAGGTCAAGGTCAAGGTCATAGAGACCTGAAATTTGTGTCTTACACATCTACTACTCCTGGGTAACATTTATGCCAAGTATCAAGTAAATCAAGTTGAAAGTGAAGGAGGAGTTCAAAGTACAAGATTTTGCCTGCCAATTTCAAGACAAATTTCAAGGCCAAAGGTCAAGGTCAAGGTCACAGAGACCAGAAATTTGTGTCTTGCACATCTACTACACCTGAGTAACATTTATGCCAAGTATCAAATGAATCGGGTTGAAACTGAAGGAGGAGTTGAAAGTACAAGATTTTGCGGACAGACCAACGACCCGACGAAAACGTCCAACGACCGACCAACCGACAGGCTGATTCCAGTATACCCCCTCAAACTCTGTTTGTGGGGGTATAATTAATAGTCTATTACATGGTGTTCAGTATTATATTATTTTAAGTGTATTTCCCTTAAATATTTGATTGTTTGTAATTTTAAGAAATTAATCATCATCACTGCTAGCTATGGCAGTTACTGATTCTAGTTAAAAAGTTGTTAATTCAGAAGGGTAAGCTTCATCCAACATTATGTTTGCAAGATAAAAAGTTGTGTACCGAAAATGTACCAGACTGTGGTTCATGTACCGTGAACCGAACAGAACCGTTTCAACCTTTATTGACAGTAATCTCAACACCGTACGGTACAGAGATGAAATATTCCGCCCTGTTGTAGTGCAATTGTTAACAAGAGGGCCAGAATGGCCCTGAAGCGCTCACCAGACAATCAGAGGAGAAGATTTTTAAAGTTTTAACTATATGTTTCTTTAAAAAATTAGCCTGCCCTGGGGCTGGGCTAATTTTGACCCAAGGGGCACAATTTATATAACTTTTGTAGAGGACCTGGACATGGTGCTATGTGCCAAATATGAAACCTGAGAACCTTCCAGTATCAGAGAAAAAGATTTTCAAAGTTTTCACTATATGTTTCTGTTGAAAATTGGCTACCCCTGGGGCGGGCCAATTTTAACCCCTGGGGCATAATTTATATAATTTTTGTAGAGGACCTGAACATGATGCTATGTGCAAAGTATGAAGGCTGAGAACCACCCAGTTTCCAAGAAGAAGATATTCAAAGATTTCACTATTTGTTTCTATTGAAAACTGCCCACCCCTGGGGCGGGGCTAATTTTGACCCCAGGGCCATAATTTATATAACTTTTGTAGAGCACCTGAACATGATGCTCTGTGCCAAATATGAAAGGTGAGAGCCTTCAAGTTATAGAAGAAGATTTTCAAAGAGTTCACTATTTGTTTCTACTGAAAACTGCCCACCCTGGGCGGGGCCAATTTTGACCCCAGGGGCATAATTTATATAACTTTTGTAGAGGACCTGAACATGATGCTCTGTGCCAAATATGAAGGTTGAGAGCCTTCCAGTTTCAGAGGAGAAGATTTTCAAAGATTTCACTATTTGTTTCTATTGAAAACTGCTCACCCTGGGGCGGGGCCAATTTTGACCCTAGGGCCATAATTTATATAACTTTTGTAGTGGACCTGAACATGATGCTATGTGCCAAATATGAAGGTTGAGAGCCTTCCAGTTTTAGAGAAGAAGATTTTCAAAGATTTCACTATTTGTTTCTATTGAAAACTGCCCACCCCTGGGGCGGGGCCAATTTTGACCCCAGGGGCATAATTTATATAACTTTTGTAGAGGACCTGAACATGATGCTATGTGCCAAATATGAAAGCTGAGAGCCTTCTGGTTTCAGAGGAGAAGATTTTCAAAGTTTTACTATATGTTTCTATTAAAAACATGGAACCCCTGGGGCGGGGCCAATTTTGACCCCAGGGCCATAATTTATATAACTTTTATAGAGGACCTAAAGATGATACTACACCGACGTCAATAAAAAACGCTTCAATGAAAAAAGTGAATAACCTTTCCATTTTTCAAAATATTCATATCATAACCGACACACCATATATTTAGCTTATAACGCGTCTATTGAAGCGAAAGAAAATACCCTCTCTGGTCCCTATGTTTTCAGGTATGATTAGCTGCACGTTTCGCATGTGAGGCCCGTGCGCCATTGCCACGAGATTATGTCAATCGAAAAAATCAATTTATTATGCTACAGTTGATTTACAAGTTGAAATTCAAAAGGAAATCTGTAAATTAAAAGGAGTTAAAATGCCGCGATTAAATAATGAAAACCGAGCACGGGCTTTAGGAATGCTAGAAAGTGGCATTTCACAAACTGACGTCGCTAGGCGATTTGGTGTTGCAAGATGCACTATTGTGAGGTTAGTTCAACGCGTAAATGCCACTGGGAGCTTAGCAGATAGGCCTCGCTCAGGTGCGCCATGTGTGACATCTGTACGTCAAGACGTTTATATCCGTCAACATCACCTGCGTGACCGCTTTACAACGGCCCAATCAACTTCTTTCCAAGTTGTCGGTAATCGTGGTCAGACTGTGAGCAGAAACACTGTAAGAAATCGCTTGAGAGAGCGTGGGGTTATCTGCAGAAGACCTTAACGTGGAGTTATTCTTACGGAACGTCACCGTCGTGATCGGCGTCAATGGGCACAGAATAACCTCCAACGAAACTTGAGAACAGTCGTATTCAGCGATGAATCCAGGTTTAACCTTTCGAATGCTGACGGACGATTTCGCGTGTATAGGCGACGTCATGAACGTTTCGCACGTAACTGCATCTTTGAGTATAACCGCTACGGTGGAGGAGGCGTAATGGTGTGGGCAGCCATCAACCATACTTTTAAGACGGATTTGGTTGTGATTAATGGAAATATGGCAGCACAGCGCTACATAAACCAGGTTTTACGACCTGTAGTGCTTCCTATTTTCCGTCAACGTCCCGCAATGACCTTCCAACACGATAACGCACGTCCTCACGTAGCCCATGTGACAAGAAACTTTCTTAATGCCAACAATATTGATGTTTTGCAATGGCCAGCCAATTCCCCGGACTGCAATCCAATTGAACACATGTGGGGCGTTCTTGGACGCCGTTTACGTCAGCGTCATCCACAGCCACAAAACGTTCAGCAATTAAAACAAGCTCTACACCAGGAGTGGGCACGTATTCCACGGTACATGTTGCGTAACTTGTGTGGGTCAATGAGACGAAGGTTGCAAGCAGTCGTCGCAGGACACGGAGGCCATACCCGATACTGACATTTTGGACAAGGCAATGTTTTTGTATCACCATTCTGAACATCTCAATGGCAATAATAACAAATGAAATTTTGTATACAT
Organism: Azorinus chamasolen; assembly: GCA_963576725.1. NCBI lineage: Eukaryota > Metazoa > Mollusca > Bivalvia > Cardiida > Solecurtidae > Azorinus > Azorinus chamasolen. Next base: position 39,519,473 of record OY755245.1, read on the forward strand.
GTTTGAAAATCTCTTTACATTGGTATTTGACAAGAGTTGTAGCTGTTACTACCATACCGTAGTAAATATGCATACATAAATACAGGTGTAGCGTTTCTTTTTGACCTCAGTATATGTGCCAAAGATGAAAGCTGAGAACCCTGTAGATTCAGAGGAGAAGATTTTTAAACGTTCAAATTGTTGACGACTGACGACGGACGACGCACGCCGACGGACATCAGGCAATCACAAAAGCTCACCCTGAGCACTTTGTGCTCTGGTGAGCTAAAAAGAGACATAACCTCACATTCCACGCCAGGCCGCATGTTGCCTGCATTTGTCAAGATTTTCTTACAAACCAGAATATCCAGCCCCTGGACTGGCCAGCCTACAGTCCAGTTTTATCCCCTATTGAGCCCCTCTGGGAAGAACTGGACAGGAGAGTCAGGAGACGCCAGAACGCCCCAACACATCTGGTCCAGCTGAGGCATGCTCTATTAGAAGTGTGGGAAAGCATCCCCATGGCAACAGTTAAACAGTTGATGAACTCCATGCACAGAGAGTCATAGCTGTGACAATTAAATGCTCAAAGAGGCCATACAAGATATTGAAAAGCTTTGATTCTCCATGTGCAGTCAGTCACTATACGCTTTTATTGGGGAAGGGGTACTGTCAATAATTTAAATATCTAGCCCTGGATTTTTCAAGTACATTGCAGTTACGTAGGAACACCTGCATCGACTGGTACCAATTTTTCTCCTAGCATCTGCATCTAAATACAAGAGCTGTTCTCAGACAGCGCGCTCCACTTTCTTTAGAGCTGGATAGTGTAGTGGAAGTCTAAGTCAAAAAGGGCAGATAACTATAGCAAAATTAATTTTAGGGTTACCTGCCCTTGTGGAATGGGTCCCCCTTGTAATAGTTAACATGCATACCAAATTTGAACCAAATATCTTGGACAGATTCTGAGACATGGAACTTAACATAAAACTTAACCAACAATAAAAATTCTATTGAATTCGAAAAAGGGGCATAACTATGGCAAAATTAATTTTAGGGTTACCTACCCTTGTGAAATAGGTTGCCCTTGTGATAGCAAATATACATACCAAATATGAACCAAATATCTTTTGAGGGTTTCTGAGAAATGGACCTTAAAGAGGAAGTCCCTACAATGATCGCATATTTTCAATAATATCATAAAACTTGGTATTTGTTATGCTCTATCATTATTATGAAGGTTCCCAATTTGAACTTATATCGAAAAATGCCCCTGTGATACAAATAAACCGATTTCATCAATACTGATAATTTTTGTTCTACAACACAATATTGTTACGCCCAGCTATGGACGTTGGTTAACGTGAGAGGATAAAATATAAACAAGGGCATGTTGTATTGCTATGCAAGACATGAGTCCCCCACCGGACTGAAAAAAAACCCCTCCGCTCTCCCCACCCCACCCACCCATGGTGTGGTTGACCATGGTATATACATGACCACCTGAATGGTATTAGTACCTACTTTCATACATTAAATCAGTAAATAAAAAGTTATTGTCCCGCCAAGAAAATATGAAAAAGGGGAGTAACTCCAAAAATATTGATGCTAGAGTTATTGCCCTTGTGCATGAAACTACACCTCATTATGCTTGTTCCATATGAGAAGTTTCAAATCAATTGAACCAGTACATAAAGAGTTATTAACTGGACAAGAAAATATGTAAAATGGGAATAACTCCAAAAATATAGATGCTAGAGTTATGGCCCTTGTGCATGACATTACCCCTCATCATGCTTGTTCCATATGTGAAGTTTCAAATCAATTGAACCAGTAGATAAAGAGTTATTGTCCGGACAAAAACTATGAAAAAGGGGAATAACTCCAAAAATATTGATGCTAGAGTTATGGCCCTTGTGCATGACACTACTCCTGATCATGCTTCTTCAATGTGTGAAGTTATAATGAATTTGGCCTAACTTTGTAGGAGATATTGCCCGGACACGAAGCGTGACAGACAGACTGACAAGAAAATATGAAAAAGGGGAATAACTCCAAAAATATCGATGCTAGAGTTATGACCCTTGTGTATGACACTACTCCTCATCATGATTGTTCCATATGTGAAGTTTCAAATCAATTGAACCAGTAGATAAAGAGTTATTGTCCGGACAAAAAAATATGTAAAAGGGGAATAACTCCAAAAATATTGATGCTAGAGTTATGGCCCTTGTGCATGACACTAGCCCTCATCATGCTCCTTCCATGTGTGAAGTTATAATGAATTTGGCATAACTTTGTAGGAGATATGGCCCGGACACGAAGCGTGACAGACGGACGGACAAGAAAATATGAAAAAGGGGAATAACTCCAAAAATATTGATGCTAGAGTTCTGGCCCTTGTGTATGACACTACCCCTCATCATGATTGTTCCATATGTGAAGTTTCAAATCAATTGAACCAGTAGATAAAGAGTTATTGTCCGGACAAAAAAATATGTAAAAGGGGAATAACTCCAAAAATATTGATGCTAGAGTTATGGCCCTTGTGCATGACACTAGTCCTCATCATGCTCCTTCAATGTGTGAAGTTATAATGAATTTGGCATAACTTTGTAGGAGATATGGCCCGGACACGAAGCGTGACAGACGGACGGACAAGAAAATATGAAAAAGGGGAATAACTCCAAAAATATTGATGCTAGAGTTCTGGCCCTTGTGTATGACACTACCCCTCATCATGATTGTTCCATATGTGAAGTTTCAAATCAATTGAACCAGTAGATAAAGAGTTATTGTCCGGACAAAAAAATATGTAAAAGGGGAATAACTCCAAAAATATTGATGCTAGAGTTATGGCCCTTGTGCATGACACTAGCCCTCATCATGCTCCTTCAATGTGTGAAGTTATAATGAATTTGGCATAACTTTGTAGGAGATATGGCCCGGACACGAAGCGTGACAGACGGACGGACGGACGGACGGACGGACAGACGGACAGACGGACGGACGGACGGACGGAATCGAGCAAACCTATAGTCCCCCAACCGGTAACCGGTGGGGGACTAATAAACCAAGACAATATCAATTTAAAATATTCTGGTGATTATTATTCAGGATCTATAGATTCTTCCACAAATAGATACATACGAAATAATCTCAAACAACTTCTCATACTATGATCTATGGGCCTAGTAAACACCACACACGGCAAACCTCTTGCAAATAGCTCTTGTAAGTGAATTTATCACTGGATCAAGATCCAATCGATCTGCTTATGTCAATCCCAGTCTTAATGATATAAATCTAGGTGGTGGATCGGTAGCTACAGCACAACGTCAGCGACCAAAGTATTTTATAAATAAGTTGCAAAACCGCGTAATTCGAATAAAGCTTTAAACCTGTAAAATGCCAAGATCTGCATTTATTCTATAGATCGGTCGAACTTCTGCCATGAAATTAAATGCTTTCATCTATATTCTATTCGTATGCCTAAAATGCGCACCATTAGAATGTAGATTTCTGAAACAGGCTAGCGTAGTTCTTGACCCTATGCTCTCTCAAGCTCAACTCCCTTAACTCTCTCCTAACTCTCCAACTCTGATTTCCAGCCAAAAGTCCGGCTCTTTTATACTCGCGCTTCGATTCCCCGTCAAAAAGTGGTAGGAAACTGACAAAAAGAAGGTTGGAAAAGGTCACATGATTCGTCCCCGTCAAAACTGACTGGAAACCGTCAAGTTTTGACGGGCTGATCAAGTGGTTGAACAGTCAAATACTGGTTGGTGGTTGGAAATGCTAGGTAACGCGCGTGAAAACATTCAGCCTCCGGTTACATATGAAGAACTATGTTATACTGTTTGAAAATATTACAAACTAGTTTGATCATGGAAACTCGCCAACAAAATCCCAAAATAAATATGTACCATAGGGAAATAGATATCTTGAGCCTTTCTTTTTGGCATAGCTATGGTAATTCTGTCTGCTTTGAGCGTTATTTCTATAGTAAACAACCCACAATGCATCACTGTAGCAACCAAGATGGCGGACATTATGCTGTAGCATCTCACATACTAGGCCCTAAAATCGAGAGCACTTCAGCTAAACAAATAAATATGAGGATTAAACATGCATGTGCCAAGTCAAGTAAGAAAAGATACAGCTTTCTAGCAAGTGAAACTGGAATGACAACACGATGCACAGTGTATTTCATCCTCTGTCTCTGGGGTCAGAAGTCGACGTACATGAGTGCATCGCGGATGCTACAATATTATCGGCCTTTTCCGTTAAATTCTTCCGCGTTTTGCCGATGATCACCCGATCCCTCAATTGTTTACGTAATACCTTTCTCGGAAGTGATCGGAGAATCGCGAATATGGCGAACAGTTACGAAACTAAAACCCAACCCGAATAAAACTGAAACATCGGGGAGTAAAACCGGGACCGGCGATATCAAACACATGGATGTTTTGTCATTATAAACTGTAATTGGATGGGTCTTTTTGCGATATACTAATTTTCAGCATATAAACAAACGAGTTTTGTATATTATAAGTGTTTATGAAACGCGTCAAATGTAGGGACATCCCCTTTAACAAAAAGGTTAACCAACGCCGACGCCAACGAGAGGGTCATGACAATAGCTCCACTTTTTCAAAAAGTGGAGCTAATAATATGACGGGAACTGATCCGTTGCGTAGTCACAACATTCTACCACAGCAACAATATGGCTTCTGCTTGTGAAAAGTCGAAAAACGCTAGGAACTTCAAAGAAACATGGCTACAAAACAGTGAATTTAACTAGAACTATCACTGAAGGTGACTGTCACAAGTAAAAACTTTGTACAATTCCAAGGGACATAACTCTGTAAGAAAATACATAAACTTTAAAAACTATTTTATTATTGGATGCGCATCTCCCCTTCATGATAAAGTATCATGTCAAGTTTCTCACGATTCCAGTCAGCAGTTGCTGTCAGAGAAACTGTGTGGAATAAAAGTCAACAGACAGACCAACACAAAACTTTTATCTCTTTGCATGCAAGTAATTTTTCATCTGCAACAATTGTTGTCTGCTTAAATTCTTAAAATAAAATTTCTCTCATTTCTTTGCAAAATTATGGTCAAAGTGTCAAACAGTTTGGGTCCTTATGAGATGCCACCTTATGTGGCATCTCATTTGGATCGAAGCTGTTTGCATATAGGCAATCATGGTTTCACCCCTAGCATGAAAAGAGTAAAACAAAGGGGCATAACTTTGTAAGAAAATCTATCAGCTTGAAAACTATAATTGGATGCTCATGTCCTCCTTATGTTAAAGCATCAAGTTTCATTGGATTCCAGTCAGCAGTTACTGAGAAACTGCGTGGGGAAAAAGTCGACAATCCGACCGATAGACCAAAATTCAAAGGGGCATAACCCTGTGAGGAAATAGATAAACTGTAAAACTATTATTGGATGCACATGTTCTCTTTATGATAAAGCATCATGTCAAGTTTCATTTGACTCCAGTCAGCGGTTACTGAGAAACCGTCACCGTGTTGAATAAAAGTCAACAAACACGAAACTTTTAAACATTGAGGGGCATAACTTTTTAAGACTAGACTGTCGCAGGACAGCAAAGCTCGCCTATTGTAGACCTTGTCTACAAAGATGAAGTCCAAAATATTTTTCTATTTTAACTGAACTACATCAATGTTAAACCTACTGGCAAACTCTATTCCAAATACCAGCTACCTATGGCAAGTATTTCATGTTGTATTAGTGCATCTTAACACTTACCCCAAAACTTTAACCTTGAGATTTCAGCCCAAAAAGCTAGGTCCAAAACAGGTGAAATTTTGACTAAAATTCAGTTTTATTTTAAATTTCAACTACACTACATCAATGTTCAACACACCTGAAACTTCCATTTCAAGCATCAGCTTCCTAGGGCAAATATTTCATGTAGTATTAGTGCATTTCAACACTTACCCCAAAACTTTAACCTTCCTATTTCAGCCCAAAAAGCTAAGTCCAAAACAGGTGAAATTTTGACTAAAATTCAGTTTTATTTTAAATTTTAGCTACACTACATCAATGTTCAACACACCGGGAACCTCCAATTCAAGTATCAGCTTCCTAAGGTAAATATTTCATGTAGTATTAGTGCATTTTAACACTTACCCCAAAACTTTAACCAAAAGCAAAAGCCAACGCCGACGCCGGGGTGATTCCATATGCCCCCCTATTCTTCGAATAGGCGAGCTAAAAATCAATCAGCTGGTAAACTATAATTGGATATGCATGTCCTTTTTATGACAAAGCATCATGCCAAGTTTCATTGGATTCAAGTCAGCAGTTGTTGAGAAACCAAGCAGATAAAAAGTCAACTGACCAACCAACAGACCAAAATTCAAAGGGGCATAATTAACTCTGTAACAAAAAAAATCAATACTATTGGCTGCGCATGTACTCTTCATGATAAAGTTTACAACATTAAAGAGGAAGTCCCTACAATGAACGCATATTTTCAATAATATCATAACACTTGGTATTTGTTATGCCCAATCATTATGAAGATTGTCAATTTTAACTTATATCGAACTAGAAAATTGTGTCTGTAAGACACAGTGATGCACCCATGTGGGTGCTTGCCTAGCTGTACGTAAAATTCCTTAGTCATTTGACCTTGACCTTGGGCTTGCGGGCAGCATGGGCCCGGTGCATAATGAAAGTATGGATGGTGTTGAATGTGTATATGCAATTCCATGTGTATATGCAATTCCATGCCAATAGTTATAGCGGTTAGAGAGATATAAGACGATGAAAAAACAGTGAAAACCAACTGCACATAAAATTCCTAAGTCATTTGACCTTGACCATGGGCTTGCGGGCAGCATGGGTCTGGTGCGTAATGAAAGTATGGATGGTATTTAATATGTATATGCAATTCCATGCAAATAGCTACAGTGGTTAGGGAGATATAAGACTATGAAACAAGAGGGCCAGAATGGCTCTGACATCGCTCACCAGGCAATCAGAGGAGAAGATTTTCAGTTTTCACTATACATTTCTATAGAAAACTAGCCACCCCTGCGACAAGGCCAATTTTGACCCAAGGGGCATAATTTATACAACTTTTATAGAGGACCTGAACATGATGCTATGTGTCAAGTATGAAAGCTGAGAACCTTCCAGTTTCAGAGGAGAATATTTTCAAAGTTGTCACTATATGTTTCTATTGAGAACTGGCCACCCCTGGGACAGGCCCAATTTTGACCCCAGGGGCATAATTTATATAAATTTGGTAGAGGACCTGAACATGATGCTATGTGCCAACTATGAAAGCTGAGAATCTTCCAGTTTCAGAGAAGAATATATTCAAAGTTTTACTATATATTTCTATAGAAAACAAGGCACCCCTGGGGCGGGCCAATTTTGACCCCAGGGGCATAATTTATATAACTTTTGTAGAGGACCTGAACATGATGTTATGTGACAAGTATGAAAGCTGAGAACCTTCCAGTTTCAGAGGAGAATATTTTCAAAGTTGTCACTATATGTTTCTATTGAGATTTGGCCACCCCTGGGACAGGCCCAATTTTGACCCCAGGGGCATAATTTATATAGATTTGGTAGAGGACCTGAACATGATGCTATGTGCCAACTATGAAAGCTGAGAATCTTCCAGTTTCAGAGAAGAATATATTCAAAGGTTTACTATATATTTCTATAGAAAACAAGGCACCCCTGGGGCGGGGCCAATTTTGACCCCAGGGGCATAATTTATATAACTTTCGTAGAGGACCTGAACATGATGTTATGTGCCAAATATGAAAGCTGAGAACCTTCCAGTTTCAGAGGAGAAGATTTTCAAAGTTTTCACTATATGTTTCTATTGAAAACAGGCCACCCCTGGGGCGGGGCCAATTTTGACCCCAGGGGCATAATTTATATAACTTTTGTAGAGGACCTGGACATGATGCTATGTGCCAAATATGAAAGCTGAGAACCTTCCTGTTTCAGAGGAGAAGATTTTCAAAGTTTCACTATATGTTTCTATTGAAAACTGCCCACCCCTGGGGCGGGCCAATTTTGACCCCAGGGGCATAATTTATATAACTTTTGTACAGGACCTGAACATGATGCTATGTGCCAAATATGGAAGCTGAGAACCCAGTAGATTCAGAGAAGAAGATTTTCAAAGTTGTCACTATATGTTTGTATTGAAAACTGCCCACCCCTGGGGCAGGGCCAATTTTGACCCCAGGGGCATAATTGATACAAATTATGTAGAGGACCTGAACATGATGCTATGTGCCAAATATGAAAGCTGAGAACCCTGTAGATTCTGAGGAGAAGATTTTCAAAGTTGTCACTATATGTTTCTATTGAAAACTGCCCACCCCTGGGGCGGGGCCAATTTTGACCCCAGGGGCATAATTTATATAACTTTTGTAGAGGACCAGAACATGATGCTATGTGCCAAATATGAAAGCTGAGAACCTTCCAGTTTCAGAGGAGAAGATATTCAAAGTTTTACTATATATTTCAATAGAAAACAAGGCACCCCTGGGGCGGGGCCAATTTTGACCCCAGGGGCATAATTTATATAAATTTTGTAGAGGACCTACAGATGATGCTATGTACCAAAGATGAAAGCTGAGAACCCTGTAGATTCAGAGGAGAAGATTTTTAAAGGTTCAAATTGTTGACGCCCGACGACGCACGACGCACGACAGACGAACGAACGACGGACATCAGGCGATCACAAAAGCTCACCCTGAGCACAAAAGTGCTCTGGTGAGCTAAAAACTGTGACAACCAACTGCACGTAAAATTTCCTAAGTCATTTGACCTTGACTTTGGGCTTGCGGGCAGCATAGGCTGGGTGTGCAATGAAAGTATGGATGGTGTTTAATGTGTATATTCAATTTCATTGCAATAGCTACAGTGGTTAGGGAGATACAAGACAATGAAAAAACTGTGGCAAAACACTGCACGTAAATGCGACAACCAACTGCACGTAAAATTTCCAAGTCATTTGACCTCGACCTTGGGCTTGCCGGCAGCATGGGTGGGGTGCCAAATGATAGCACAGATGGTAATTGATGTGTATGTGAAGTTTCATGTGTATAAGTGTAGAAATTACTGGCTTATAACACTTGAAAAACTGTGACATCCAACTGCACCTAAAAGCGTGACACACGGACAGACGGACGGACATGTGCAAAACATAATGCCTCCTGACTATCGTCAACGGGGGCATAAAAATGCCCCGGATACAAAATAAATTGATTTCATCAATATGTATAATTTTTGTTCTACAACAAAATATTATCGGCCCTTTCCGTTCAAATTTTCCGAGTTTTGCCGATGATCACCCGATCACTCCATTGTTTACATAACAGCTTGTCTCTGAGGTGGTCGGAGAGACGTGAATAGCGCGAACAGATACGAAACTAAAACCCAACCCGAATAAGACTGAAACATCGGGGAATAGTCGGGATCATCGATATCAAACACATGGGTGTTTTGTCATTTTCAACTTTTATTCGATAGGCTTTCTTGCGGTATATTTCTTTTCAGCATAATTATAGGCAAATGAGTTTTGTATATTTTAGGTATTTTTGAAACACGTCGAATCTAGGGACAGTCGCTGAGAAACCGTGCGGAATAAAAGTAAACAGATCAACACAAAAGTTTTAAACAAATGGGCATAAATTTGTAAGAAAATCAATCAGTTGGGAAACAATAATTGGATGCGCATGTCCTCTTTATGATAAAGCATCATGTCAAGTTTCATTGGATTCCAGTCAGCAGTTACTGAGAAACCGCACAGAAACAAATGTCAACAGACCAACCGATCGCTAAGCTGAGTCCTCTATACACTCCCCCCCCCCTCCCAAACCTTTGTTTACAGGGTATAAAAGCTGGCAAGTTAAAGAAATAAATACTGAAACAAACAAAAAATCACAATGCAATGTCTTGTATGTATTGAAACGAAAGCCAAAGCCCATTTACCACTGGATGCTGTGATTTCCAACGCAGCTCAGTTGTTCAACATATTTCAAGCAATGCTTTATGTAAATATCGACGTGCTCTTAAAATTCAATCATCAAGAAATGCCTTTCAGAAATCTATGAGAACATTGGAAAACAAATCGGATGATTCTCTTAATCATCAGCTAACAAGAGTGCCAGTGGGCACAATATACGCCCGTCGAGGTTTTGTTCAACATAAACTGGGGTTAACGTATTTGCTAAATTCAAATTCTAAGTCCAATTTTGCGGCCAAGTTTCAAGGTTGTAAATAGGCATACTTTAACAAAAAACCTTAACCAAAAATTCTAACCTCCACTTTTCGAAACAAGAGGGCTAGAATGGCCCTGAAGCGCTCACCAGACAATCAGAGGTGAAGATTTTCAAAGTTTTAACTATATGTTTCTATAGAAAACTAGCCTGCCCTGGGGCTGGGCTAATTTTGACCCAAGAGGCACAATTTATGTAGAGGACCTGGTCATGATGCTTTGTGCAAAATATGAAAGCTGAGAACCTCCCAGTTTCAGAGAAGATATTCAAAGAGTTCACTATTTGTTTCTATTGAAAACTGCCCATCCCTGGGGCTGGGCCAATTTTGACCCCGGGGCCATTGTTTATATTAGTTTTGAAGAGGATTTGAACATGATGCTCTGTGCCAAATATCAAAGCTGAGAGCCTTCCAGTTTCAGAGAAGAAGATTTTCAAAGATTTCACTATTTGTTTCTATTGAAAACTGCCCTACCTTGGGGCGGGGCCAATTTTGACCCCGGGGCCATAATTTATATAATTTTGTAGAGGACCTGAACATGATGCTATGTGCCAAATATGAAAGCTGAGAGCCTTCTAGTTTCAGAAGAAGATTTTCAAAGATTTCACTATTTGTTTCTATTGAAAACTGCCCACCCCTGGGGCGGGGCCAATTTTGACCCCAGGGCCATAATTTATATAACTTGAACTGAACATGATGCTATGTGCTAAATATGAAAGCTGAGAGCCTTCCAGTTTCAGACGAGAAGATTTTCAAAGATTTCACTATTTGTTTCTATTAAAAACTGCCCACCCCTGGGGCGGGGCCAATTTTGACCCCAGGGGCATAATTTATATAACTTTTGTAGAGGACTTGAACATGATGTTATGTGCCAAATATGAAAGCTGAGAACCTTCCAGTTTCAGAGAAGAAGATTTTCAAAGATTTCACTATTTGTTTCTATTGAAAACTGCCCACCCCTGGGGCGGGGCCAATTTTGACCCCAGGGCCATAATTTATATAACTTTTGTAGAGGACCTGAACATGATGCTTTGTGCCAAATATGAAAGCTGAGAGCCTTCCAGTTTCAGAGCAGAAGATTTTCAAAGATTTCACTATTTGTTTCTATTGAAAACTGCCCACCCCTGGGGCGGGCCAATTTTGACCCTAGGGCCATAATTTATATAACTTTTGTAGAGCACCTGAACATGATGCTCTGTGCCAAATATCAAAGCTCAGAGCCTCCCAGTTTCAGAGCAGAAGATTTTCAAAGATTTCACTATTTGTTTCTAGTGAAAACTGCCCACCCCTGGGGCGGGACCAATTTTGACCCAAGGGGCATAATTTATATAACTTTTATAGAGGACCTGAACATGATGCTATGTGCCAAATATGAAAGCTGAGAGCCTTCCAGTTTCAGAGAAGAAGATTTTCAAAGATTTCACTATTTGTTTCTATTGAAAACTGCCCACCCCTGGGGCGGGCCAATTTTGACCCCAGGGCCATAATTTATAAACTTTTTGTAGAGGACCTGAACATGATACTATGTGCCAAATATGAAAGCTGAGAACCTTCCAGTTTCAGAGAAGAAGATTTTCAGAGATTTCACTATTTGTTTCTATTGAAAACTACCCACCCCTGGGGCAGGGGCCAATTTTGACCCCAGGGCCATAATTTATACAACTTTTGTAGAGGACCTGAACATGATGCTATGTGCCAAATATGAAAGCTGAGAACCTTCTGGTTTCAGAGGAGAAGATTTTCAAAGTTTTACTATATGTTTCTATTGAAAACAAGGCACCCCTGGGGCGGGGCCAATTTTGACCCCAGGGCCATAATTTATATAACTTTTGTAAAGGACCTAAAGATGATACTATGTGCCAAAGATGAAAGCTGAGAACCCTGTAGATTCAGAGGAGAAGATTTTTAAAAGGTTCAAATTGTTGACGACTGACGAGGGAGCTAAAAACTCATAATTTATTTACAAACCTTTACAGCTGGAAAGTTAATGTTAGTTTTGCAACAAATATAGATGTGCTTGACAAAAAAGCAGAAACAATTTTCAATGCACTTAATGAATGGCTAGCTTCATGGGAAATTCCAGCAGCCAAAGTTATGGTTTTAGCTACAGATGGTGCTGCCGTGATGACAGCTAGGTGCTAGATCAGGTGTTGGTGTAAGGATGAAGCATGAAAACCCAAGGTTGGAGCATGTACATTGTGTAGCACATAAATTGGCCCTTGCTGTCTCCCAGGCTGCTGCTTCAGTCAGAAGTGTTGAAACTTATGAGGACACAGTACAGTCACTGTATTTCTACTTCCACAACTCAGCAGTTCGGTACAACAGACTTAAAGCAGTGTATGCTCTGATTTAGGAATTGACAGTCTTGTAACTCTGAAAAGACCTCATGCTGCCATCCACTCATCTTGGGGTTCTTTCGTAACCACCTTGGGTGAAAAAGCTGTGAATAATGATCAAGCCAGGGGATACGTACCTACGTCAAGACTTGAAGTTGACAAGTTCATGTTCATTGCACGGACCTGTATTCTTGTTGACATTTTGCCAATGTTTACAAGGCTATCAAAGGTGTTCCAAAGGACTTACCTTGACTTTGGGTCTATGAGGATTAGCTTACAAACTGCAAGGGACACCCTGACTACATATAGCCAGGACATTGACACTTTGACAACATATTCAACACTGCGTCTGCAAATAACCACGACAGGAAGCTACCAAGGCCATCCTGTGACCATAACTGATGCTGAGGAAACCAGCTTCATTGCTGCAAAGGGTAACACAAAACTCTGTTTGTCTGTCAACAGTGTAAATGTGCTAAATTTATTGTTATGTGTATGTATTATTATCTCACTAAGCCAGCATTTTAAGCTTCAGGATACACTACATACAAGAAATCTAAAACAAATGCACTTGTAACATAATTATGCTTTATTTCATATTGCCTCATGTTTGCACGGAGCTCAAGATATGATGGAAGTTAAAATTAAACATCGATTTAAGATTTTGGTTTTATTTCTACACCAAACATACTATAACCAGTAAGATTTGGGTTGGCTTTAACCCATTCCTCCATAAATATGCTTTTCTATGTCTTTGCAAACAAAGTAGACCCTGATCAGACAGATCCTATAAGAGCTGTCTTATCAGGGTCTACTCTGTTTGCTTACAGAATACAGTCGAACTTCGATACCTCGCTGAACGTCAAGTGTCAAGATAGGAATCGGCTATAAAGCCTATGGAAAAATTATCTATCGGCATTCACTGATTCACAATGTCAGAAATACAACAGATTCAACAAGCTGAGCAACTTAGTGAAAGACCCGCATGCTATGTCTCAACAACAACTCCACAAATACATATTTTTTTTAATCACATGTCATAAGTATCTAAAACATGCCAAAAGATAGTTTTCTGACCCAACCAAAACAAGAGGGCCAGAATGGCCCTGAAGCGCTCACCAGACAATCAGAGGAGAAGATTTTCAAAGTTTTCACTATATGCTTTTATAGAAAACTAGCCGGCCCTGGGGCGGGCCAATTTTGACCCCAGGGACATAATTTATATAACTTTTGTAGAGGACTTGAACATGATGCTATGAGCCAAATATGATATCTGAGAACCTTTCAGTTTCAGAGGAGAAGATTTTCAAAGTTTTCTCTATATGTTTCTACTGAAAACTACCCACCCCTGGGGCGGGCCAATTTTGACCCCAGGGCCATAATTTATATAACTTTTGTAAAGGACCTGAACATGATGCTCTGTGCCAAATATGAAAGCTGAGCGCCTTCTTGTTTCAGAGGAGAAGATTTTCAAAGATTTCACTATCTGTTTCCATTGAAAACTTCCCACCCCTGGGGCGGGGCCAATTTGAACCCCAGGGCCATAATTTATATAACTTTTGTAGAGGACCTAAACATGATGCTATGTGCCAAATATGCAAGCTGAGAGCCTTCCAGTTTCAGAGGAGAAGATTTTCAAAGATTTCACTATTTGTTTCCATTGAAAACAGCCCACCCCTGGGGCGGGGCCAATTTTGACCCCAGGGCTATAATTTATATAACTCTTGTAGAGGACCTGAACATGATGCTCTGTGCCAAATATGAAAGATGAGAGCCTATCAGTTTCAGAGGAGAAGATTTTAAAGATTTCACTATTTGTTTCTATTCCGAAAACTACCCACCCCTGGGGCGGGGCCAATTTTGACCCCAGGGTCAAAATTAATATAACTTTTGTAGAGGACCTGATCATGATGCTATGTGCCAAATATGAAAGCTGAGCGCCTTCTTGTTTCAGAGGAGAAGATTTTCAAAGATTTCACTATATATTTCTATTGAAAAATGCCCACCCCTGGGGCGGGGCCAATTTTGACCCCAGGGCCATAATTTATATAACTTTTGTAGAGGACTTGAACATGATGATCTGTGCCAAATATGCAAGCTGAGAGCCTTCCAGTTTCAGAGGAGAAGATTTTCAAAGATTTCACTATTTGTTTCCATTGAAAACTGCCCACCCCTGGGGCGGGGCCAATTTTGACCCCAGGGCCATAATTTATATAACTTTTGTAGTGGACCTGAACATGATGCTCTGTGCCAAATATGAAAGATGAGAGCCTTCCAGTTTCAGAGGAGAAGATTTTCAAAGATTTCACTATTTGTTTCTATTGAAAACTTCCCACCCCTGGGGCGGGGCCAATTTTGACCCCAGGGTCATAATTTATATAACTTTTGTAGAGGACCTGAACATGATGCTATGTGCCAAATATGAAAGCTGAGAACCTTCTGGTTTCAGAGGAGAAGATTTTCAAAGGTTTACTATATGTTTCTATTGAAAACTTTCAACCCCTGGGGCGGGGCCAATTTTGACCCCAGGGGCATTATTTATATAACTTTTGTAGAGGACCTATAGGTGATGCTATGTACCAAAGATGAAAGCTGAGAACCCTGTAGATTCAGAGGAGAAGATTTTTAAAGGTTCAAATTGTTGACGCGGGACGACGGACGACGCACGACGACGGACGACGGACATCAGGCGATCACAAAAGCTCACCCTGAGCACTTTGTGCTCTGGTGAGCTAAAAAAACAAAGAGGGCCAAGATGGCCCTTAATCACTCACCTGATTACCATAGATTTAAGATTTTTGCTGGGTAGCCCATGTGTAGGGCCAATATTGACAATGATTCTGACCAATGAAGATTGGGCTAAAAATGTGCCCTCTAGAGTAATTTTTCTAAGATTTGACCTAGTGACCTACTTTTTATTCCCACCCAACCCATGATCACACTCAACCTTGATATCACCAAGACAAACACTCTGAGCAAGTTTGAGGAAGACTGGGCTAAAAATGTAGTCACTGGAGTGTAAACTAGATTTTTCTACTGTTTGACCTAGTGACCTAGTTTTTTACCCCACGTAACCAACTTTTCAAACTCCTCCGAGATTTTATCAAGACAATTATAATTCTGACCAAGTTTCATGAAAATTGGACAAAAAATATTACCTCTAGAGGGTTCACAAGTTTTTCCTACTATTTGACCTAGTGACCTAGTTTTTAACCCAACTTGACCCAATTTCAAACTAGTCCGAGATTTTATCAAGACATTCATTCTGACCAAGTTTCATGAAGATTGGACTACAATTGTGACCACTAAAGTGTTCACAAGCAAATTGTTGACAACGCACGACGGACATTCAAGTCTCCCAAAAGCTCACCCTGAGGTTTGCTCAGGTGAGCTAAAAACATTTTTTTTTTTTTCGCGAACACCCCTGCTCCATATAATAAGTAAAAGGTATTCAACTCCGGCCGAAATCTGTTCAAAATTCAATGGGTTCATTCACTACAGAGGTTGGTTGTCACTTTGGCGTTTCTTTGATAAATGAGACACAGTTTATGGAAATCGGTGGTCAAATAAGCTTTCAAGGACGTTCCCAGTGAATGAACCCATCGATTTTTTAGCAGATTTCGGCCGGAGTTGACTACCTTTTACTTATTATATAGAGCAGGGGTGTTCAAGAAAAAAAAAATTTTTTTTTTGGTTGGGTCAGAAAACTATCTTTTGATATGTTTTAGATACTTGTGACATGTGATTAAAAAAAATAATGTATGGTGATGGGAGTTGTTGAGACATAGCATGTGACGGGCACCTGTGCTTGCGGGGGAGGGGGGGGGGGGGGGGGGGTAGCTAAACTTGTCAGCAATAGGAAAGCAGGGGACGAAGAGAAAATTAGACCAGAAGACGTTTGTGAAACTGAATAAATCCAACGCCATCATCGAGGTTGAAATGGGAGAAAGAAGCAAGACAGATATTGCAAAAAGTTACAATGTGCCGAAAAATACACTTTCAGGCTGACTGAAAAAAGCCAACTCCATCAAGGAAGGTTTCGTAACGTTTGGACCTAACCGGCGAAACATGAGACAAGGCTCTTATGAAGAGTTGGAAGCTGCTGTGCTCTGCTGGTTCACTGACAGTCGTTCGAAAGATATTCCTTTGTCTGGGCCTATGATCATGCAGAAAGCTGACTCCTTCACAGACCATCTTGGAATTGCTGATTTCAAGCAGTCAACAGGGTGGCTCTATTAAAAGAGCGCCATGGCATAACATTTAAGAAGGTATGCTGGAATCCAAATCTGTGGATACACAATCAGCACAAATGGAAAGCTGGGAGAGAGCTAGTCACTCCTAAAGGCATACGACCCCAAGGATATTTATAATGCTGACGAGACAGCATCATTTTACAAGTTAACACACAACAAAACAATGGAATTCAAGAGTGTCTCGTGTCACAGCGGTTAACGCAGCAAAGAGCACATAACTGTGATGGCATGTTCCAACATGGCTGGTGATGACAAGATACCATTGATGGTCATCGGAAAGTACGCCAAGCCACGGTGTTTCAAGAACTTGAACACTCTGCCCACTGCTTATGAGTACAACACAAAGGCTTGGATGACCAGTGACTTGTTCACGAAGTAGCTTCAGAAGCTGGACAAATGCTTTCAGCGTGAAAACCGCAAAATTGCCATGTCTATACTGATAGACAACTGCCCAGCTCATCCCAAGGTGAAGGGGTTAAAATCCATCGAATTGGTATTTCTCCCACCAAATACAACAAGCCACACTCAGCCTATGGATCAGGGCATCATCAAGAACCTGAAGGTACATTACCGTCAGCTCTCCATTCTTGATGCGATGAGGATCCTGAAGACGTCCTGGGCTATGGTTTCTGCCGAAACAATCAGGAACTGTTACAAACATGCTGGGTTCTCGTCATCGACACAGACAACATTTGAAGCAGACAAGGAAGACGACGACGACATCCCATTGGCCAGGCTAGTCCGAATGCAGCATGTAGACCTCGGCAAGAAACAGCAGTAAAAGCAACACAGACCAGCAGAAGGACGATGAAGATGACGATAAAGAGCCAGCACCCACTCCGTCAGTGAGGGATGTTTTGAAATATTCTGAGGAAATTCAGTGATTCTTTAAAGTGCAGGTCAGTGTGGAGAAAAAATTGAGCTGGATGTGCAATGTGCACAGATCCCTATTACGAAGCAAAATTCAGAAGCGTACGCCTGTGCAGCGGAAGATTAATGACTTTTTTAAGAAGTGAGCGTTACATGTAATGACTTATGCTTTTTTTAAACAAGAGGGCCAAGATGGCCCTTAATCGCTCACCTGATTACCATAGATTTAAGATTATAGCTGGGTAGCCCCTTGGTGAGGCCAATATTGACCGATGGGACAATATTTGAACAATGTTGATAGTGGATCATGAGAAGTGGTTCTACAGAACAAGATTTTCAAAGATTTAGAATATTGATTTTATCAAGACAATCATTTTGACCAATGAAGATTGGGCTAAAAATGTGCCCTCCAGAGTGATTTTAAAATGTGCCCTCCAGAGTGATTTTTCTAAGATTTGACCTAGTGACCTACTTTTTTATCAAATCCTACCCATGATCAATCTTAACCTTGTTATCACCAAGACAAACATTCTGACCAAGTTTAAGGAAGATTGGGCTAAAATGTGGCCGCTGGAGTGTAAAGAAACCTTTTCCAAGATATGACCTTGTGACCTACTTTTTGACCCCACATCACCCACTTTCAAACTTGTCCAAGATTTTAAAAGGACAATCATTCTGACCTAGTTTCTTGAAGATTGGACAAAATATGTGACCACTAGATTGTTCACAAAGTTTTTCTACTGTTTAATCTAGTGACCTAATTTTTGACCCCATGTGACCCACTTTCAAACTTGACCCAGATTTTATCAAAACAATCATTCTGATAAAGTTTCATGAAATGAAAATTTGGCTAAAAATATGACCTAGAGTGTTCACAAGGTTTTCCTATTTGACCTAGTGACCTACTTTTTGACCCAACATGACCCACTTTCAAACTCATCCGAGATTTTATCAAGACAATCATTCTGACCAAGTTTCATGAAGATTGGACAAAAAATGTGACCTCTAGAGTGTTCACAAGTTTTTTCTACTGTTTGACCTAGTGACCTAGTTTTTGACTCCACGTGACCCACTTTCAAACTCGTCCGAGACTTTATCAAAACAATAATTCTGATAGTTTCATGAAGATTAGGCCACAAATGTGACCTCTAGAGTGTTCACAAGGTTTTTCGACTATTTAACCTAGTGACCTAGTTTTTGACTGCACATAAACCACTTTCAAACTCATATGAGATTTTATTAGGCCAATCATTCTAACAAAGTTTCATGAAGATTGGGCTAAAAATGTGACTTCTAGAGTATTCACAAGGTTTTCCTACTATTTGACCTAGTTCTTTCCAAGATTTTATCAAGACAATCATTCTGACCAAGTTTTATGCAGATAGCACTAAAATTGTGACCACTAGAGTGTTCACAAGCAAGATGTTGACGCCGGACGCTGGACATTCAAGTATCCCAAAAGCTCACATTGAGCTTTGCTCAGGTGAGCTTAAAAGCCAACTTGTTGTTTTTTTAACCGGAAGAAGACATTGTGTTTATGTATATGCTCAATTTGCTACATTTCATGACTATGTGCTTGATTTGTCACGTTTATTTGCATTAATGTTTGATAAGTGTGGATTTAAATAAAGAATATGATAGAATACTGTTTCTGTTTTTATTTCTATTGCCTATCGTAATAAATGTAATGCTTATTGAGTTTTCTTTCATACATAATATGATGAGGTCGATCTACGGAAAATGAAACTAATACACTAAATTCATTTATCTAATAATACACATTTGATAGTGAATTTTCAAGAATGCTATCAAATGTGCATTATTAATTTAATAAGTTTAGTACATGTATCAGTTTAATTTTCTGAAAATTGCACCAGTTTTCACTTTGCTACTGACTCTCCCAATATCGCCGGAAATGGCTAAGGGTATAGATTTATACATGTATGTACAGTGTTTACAACCAATTGATACAGTGTAGACTACCCAACAAGCCTTCATTTGCTTGAACTTCCCTTCACTCAAACTTCTTATGACGTCCCGACTCCCTGAGGGTGTTCCGAGTTATCAAAGTTCGACTGTAATATAGATCTGATTCTATGGTTTTTTCTTTCACAATAAAAAAAATTGTGTCAACATGCCATTTTAAAAAATAATTTAATTAATATTCATGATGTCATCATTTCTTACATGAATATTCATGGCATTATATGTATAATTTTAAATGATTTTATAGTTAAGTACTTCAAATATCATCATTCTCGTATAAATATGTGATAATGCACAGGTACATTTATTGTTGAACTTTGTCAGACAGTTTATGTATTGTTCCTGTCGGTCTTGTTACAGTGATTTTATCAGAATCAACATTGAAAGCTGTTCATGTAGATCCAATTCATATAAATAAACCAACCCAGTTTTTAATTTGAATATCATATCCCAAGAAAATATGAATACACTTTGACGGCAACCGGAAATGACATCGAATTTCAATGAGTGGAAGGGTACCGAGTCCTTATCGTAATCAGAATCGACATTATTGTGCTTTTAACTCTTTCCCTCGTTTAATTTTTTTTTCACACATTTGCAGACAGGGTAGACCCAGATCAGGGTCTGCTCTGTTTTCATATGGAATTACAATAATTCCGACTCCATGAAATTATAAAAATTCAGCTAATTAGTATCCATAGTCGCTATTTCTTACATAAATATTCATCTGTATACAGGGTTAAATGGGTTAATAAAGAGAAAAAAATAAAACGGAAGCTTACAAAATCACACCAAAGTTTTCAATCAATATATCCAATGTAAATCCACTATCCATAGTACCGGTAGCCATTTTCCCCAACTACATACATACAAGGCAAACCAATGTGGGTACATGTATGAAATATAGTTAACTTTGTGACCAAAAAATAAAGCAGTGACAAGAATATACTTGTTCAGTGACTATCTCCATTGCATAATCTTGTATATACTTCTACTGATGCCTGTATGAGAGGGTTGTTTTACAAGGTGTGAACATGTTTGGGTAAGGAGTGTGCCTAACAATGGTATACAATTCTTTTGTTTGTAACAGCATGCATACACAAGACACTGTATGATTTCATGATATAAAAGAAATCAATGCATTACTGTATAGAAAACTGCCAGAATTACCAATAATTCCCATCTTTATGTTGCTTGGTTCTATCTTTAATGCCCAACACCATATATAGAATATTTTCTACAAATGAGTTTTGTATATTTTAGGTGTTTTTGAAACCGTCAAATGTAGGGACATCCCTTTAACCCTTTACTCCATAAATGCGCCTTTTTCACCTTTGCAAACAGAGTAGACCCAGATAAGATGGCTCCCGTTTGATTGTGGTCTGCTCGGTTTGCTTATTTCAATATGATATAATGTAGATCTATCTATATATCATTCTACAGGTTCTGCTTTGGCAAAAATTCTGTGTTAATATGTCATTTTAAAAAAAACAAGAGGGTGTTTGTGAAACACTTATAATTATAAATGCCCCAACCTTTGACCCTGAAGGATGACCTTGACCTTTGACCCATGGACCAGGCAGTTGAATGCGGCACATCGTCTTTGTGTGAACATTAATTTTGTGCCAGGTTGTTTTGAAATCCATTCACAGATAAAATAAAAGTTATAGAAGGGACACGAAATTTGGGACGGACTGATGGAAGGATGGAGGGAAAGGCGGACGGAAAGGCGGACAGACGGACAATGCGATTACTATATGCCCGCCATTGGGGGGCATAAAAATTTAATTAGTAATCATGATAATTGATGGCATCATATCTTTTATAAATATTCAAGGAATAAAGAGTTAATATACAGACAGTAACAGTCACATAAATTAACTCTTTCACAAAAGCAATACAACTATAAACATAACCCTTTACTCCATGAACATCCATGTAAGAAATAACATCTTAAATATTATTAATCAGCTGAATTTTTAAAATCACTTAATTACATGACATTGTACATTGTATGAACACAGAAATGTCTGGCCATTTCAGAAACTGTAAGCAATTCATTTTTATAATGCCATTGGCATTGTGCCATATGAACACAAGAAAGTTTGCCAATGGCAGAAAATGTAGTCATATCATCTATATTATTGCATTATCAAACATTGCATTATCAAACACAGCAGACCCTGATGGGTCTACTTTGTTTGCAAAGGCACAGAATGGTGTATTAATGAAGTAAAGGGTTAACCGTTTATCTCAATGACTTGTGAATACTCCACTCAGGCACTCACTGTAATTTCTATAATGGCATTAGCAATAAATGGAGTTTTGGCCATGGAAGAAACCATAAAAAGTTTTTTAAAACAAATAGATCTATACAAACAAATTAGACTCTGTTACCAAACAACAGTTGTCCGATCTGGGTCTACGCTGTTCGGAAAGGTGTGTGAAAAAGTTAACATATGAGGTAAAGGGATTACATTGAATATTATATGGAGTGGAAAAAGCAGTGTGTTGTCTCATATCGGTAGTCCCGTATGCAGGCTATTAGTGTCAATAGTGGTGTTCCATACAATCATTTTACTTCATAAATACGCCTTTGCAAACAGGAGAAATATGGTGATCTGTGTTCACCTACTTACAATAAATTATTTAATTATTTAAGTATAACCATACTGATTAAGGATGTCAGCAGTCAACTCTAAGGAGGAGGATGGGAGGAATTCATCCTACTTTTTTGAAAATCCCCTCATATTTTTCATGGGAGGGGACATTTTCTATATAGATGAAGAAGACGAATTCATTTAATTTGGTATAATATCTGAATTTTAGTCAAAATTCTCCCCTCATTTTCAATTCCTAGATTAAACACTGTGCCAGAGGCCCTTGATTATGCCTTTACTTGCATAAGGTGTGAAACATGCATGCATATTCCGGCCAGTCAGGAACATGTGAAAAAACCCAAAGCCTGTACAGACCAATAATTCGCAGATCGACTTATGTATGGCAAAATTCTACTGGATCAACACCACGGGGCAAAAAATAATCTTTACAAATAATGAATTAAACAAGATGTGTTTGTGAAACACTATGCCCCAATATGACCTTTGACCCTGAAAGATTACCCTGACCTTGACATGTCACCCCTTAAAACTGTGCAGCTTCATAAGATACACAAGTATGCGCAAAAAAAAATTCAGTGCTGAAAATTAAAAATGTAATGCTGACATATACCCTCAATGCACACAGCACATTTCAATACCCTGTCTTCGCCAGTACCCTCTATAATCAACCAGGGATACATTTTCCCCATGAATGTAGTTTTATCACAAACCTGGTCCCCAGTGTGTTTTCTAATCGCCTTTTTTCTTGCCCTCCTTTTTGTCTTCAGCCGTTACATTTTCAATAAGAGAGTTAATTATTGACCTCACAATTGATTGCGATCTCTCCTTTTCATCTCCTCTTTCGAAAGAATTTAATAAATTTTGTGTTTTTTCAACACAATCTTTTCTTCTGTCGACCAACGCCAGATGACGCCATGACCGGATTTTTTATGTCAATCAGACACCTGCAATGTGACTATTCTCGGCCCTAGCCCCTTCGCATCTGTTCTGAAAAAAAACGTGACCGGTTCCGGTAGATGACAAGGAATCGGCCGCTACTCACCGGAATGGTACAAGGGTTGGTGCGAAATGCATATAATCGGAGTATCTCGGCCCTTCTCGGGTAAATACGCCAGTGCAAGCGTACGTCTGTCGACGATCTTCAGGTTTTTCAAGTCAGCTTTGGCAGAGACAATTTAAGAGAGGCAAAATGCAGTTTGGCAATTTAAATGCGTACACAATTTTATATATGCGTATCAGTATGCACGATTTTAGTTTCAAATGCGTTTTTGTTTGAAAAATATGTGTAAATACGCACATACGCCGCACCTTATCTGAAGTACTGTCTGACCCTGAAAAATGACCTTGACATGTCACATGCGGCTTTATGAGATACAATATGCATGCCAAATATCAAGTCTCTATCTGTACTGGCTCAAATGCTATGACCAATGTTAAAGCTGTCCTCAAACAAATAAATGGACAAACAGACAGGGCAAAAACAAGTAATACGCCCCAAAGATCTGATCTGGGCCCGGGCATAAAAATTTAACTCATATATGACAGACATAAAAATATATACTAGGGCGAAAAAGTAATGCAGGGTAGATCTACTTAAAATTTTTATTGCTTGGCCTAATTTTTAATGATGAAATTCGGTTGACTCAAAATCTCGGTCAATTACCACAATATCAGGTGGATAAAATCATGCAACCTCATTGTAGTTCCCTGTACGCGAGGTGTGAAAAAGCAAAATTATAATACCCATGCAAAAATTGTGATGACGAGACATTCAGTTGTCAAGTTCAGTCAATGGGATACTTTTCAAGTTGTCACATTTATTTTCGGAGTTTGGAACTGCTTTCAACATCTTCAAAGAATTACGGTACTGTACGCTTTCCCATAAGCTTCGCGCACTTTGTAGGGGGCGTCGCTGAGACCTATTGACAACAGAGAAAACGGGGTCCGTCATTCTGGAGGTGCCCCGAAAAAACGCTTTGTAAACATATTTATTCATGATTATAATCAGAATTAAGTTTTGAATGATTATGCATGGTGAAATACCTACCTTCCAGTGCTGAGTTCACTTAGGTTAATAGTTAGGTTTGTCATTGGTGAACTGACTCCGCCGCAAGTCTTTCCTGTTGGTGATAAGTGCATGGTGTTGTTGGTTGCAAGGGTTCTTAAAGCAAAGCTTGCCAGATGATTTTTGACCTTTGGTTTCTCCATGATCTTTCATTTATCTTCCTCAGTATACATTCAATCACTGTCGATTCTATAATGGAACTGTCATACGGTGCAAAGAATGCAGAGTCCTACGTCAAGTTCCCCTCGCCATTGTATATGTATACATGTACCTCAGAATGTGCAGTCGCACTTTCACTTCGTAAACAAAGCTACGGTACTGAAACCTGCAGACGCAGTCTCGATGCCAACAGTTTGTCACTACATATTTCAATACACAACGTCTAAACACACAGGACAACTTGTTATTTGGAATATACTTAGACTGTCAAGAGTTCTTATTTAACCCAAGCCTTTGATATCACATGTTTTTTGAAAAATTATTCCGGGACGTGAGTTTCTTTACACCGCCACAATGTTTGAAAAACAACGAGTCGTCAACCAATCAGCTGATGGTTTTTGGTGCGAGTTGATACAGGAAGTTACCAAAGTCAAATTTCGACGATAATCTTTTTAAAATTTAGTTATATGCATATTAAATTAAATGATATTAATGACGATTAAGTGATACATTTTTGGTAAATGACATATTTATGTTATTTTCCCTGTTGTTGTTGTAGTTTTACATGGTCTTATGAATATTTATAAATCATTCGTTGACCTAGATATACAGGTATCCGTCTCCGCTGTGTAATGTAAGGGCTGTTGAAGCAAAACGAAAGTAAACTCGGAAACCAGTAAATCTAATAACTTTACAGCGCATGCGTCGTTTGTTGGCGCGAAGTATGTATGCACAAGCTTTGTGGAGAATTTATCGGTTTCCAAAAGTGTAAAGAATTTTTGTTTCGGCTAAAGAAAATAAATTAATAAAAATCTGAACAGAAACCATTGGTGAAACACTTTAGTCATCCTATTTCGGCATAATACCTAGAACATCGATACTGAGACACTAAAAAGATATTTGCATGCATCAATAGAAAATCGGAAAATCAAAATGGAAAGGTGAGAATTTTTCTTTTGTCTGGAACAAATATTTGGAATTGCCTATTTCATTCGAACTTGAATTAATGTAAAACAAACAATCAAATTGAAAAGCCAGTAAGAAAGTTGCTCTCGGTAAAATTGCATGTATATACACGAAATGAATTCATGAAAAGAGCGGCTATATTTGACGCCAAAATACATTTCGAGTTTTATAAGGAAAAAATGCGTGTCCTTGAACAGTGAAGCAGACAACAATTAGACGCGAAATTAAGTAATGTTTAAGGAGTTTATACTCAAGTTTGATATATTGATTGGTTGTGCATATAGATCTGTGTTATTGTTTTGTAGTTTGTATGAAATTCTTTTGTTTGAGGACCTCAAGGGGTCGTTTCGGACCCTAACGTAAACGACCCTTATTTCGACACCTTAAGACACATATTCGTCATAACGATAAGAGTTTGTTGTTATCCTAACTTCTACATGACAACAAAGAAAGGCATACATTTACCAACGTTTTTCAATTACTATTGCTTATGAATGTGTTTGCAGTGCAATACGTTTTTAACTTGATCTGCTTTGGGTTGCTTATTTGGACAGGTGGACCCCAAATTCGACACCCTAACAGAATCTTAAAAATGGACATGAAACACAATTAACACATACACTGTTTATCAAAATCGAAATGATCAAAAAGTGTTCATTTAGAATGATTAAAAGAAAAAACACACTGTTTATCAAAATCGAAATGATCAAAAAGGGAACACATCTAGTATAGCGGACCCCATTTTTTACCTCAAAATATAATACAATTATGTTAGTTGCGGTAAACATACGATGACGTAACCAATGACGTCAGAATATTTTCAAATGGCTGGATGTTGCTGTTCTGTCGGGGCTATCGCCCCGAACCCCCTGCTTTATTAACTTTTTCCCATACAGAAAATCAAAACCACTTAAAGAAATGATATGATGAAACATTTCCCTGCTTGAAATTCGTTTATTCAAATAATTATACCCACCAGTTATTGTACAAAAGTCGCCGCAGTAACCCTAGGTAAACATAAAGCAATGAAACAAAATGGCGTCACTTTTAGCAACATTATTGGCTCAAAACAGCACGCGCTGTGCTTTATGATTCGTGATTTCCAGGGTCCGCTATACTAGATTCTTCCCACAAAGTGTTAATTTTGAATGATTAAAAAAAAATCCCAAAATAAACTTTCCAAAAGAGAAAAAAATAAAATTTGTGTCTGCCGTGATTTGAACCATCTTTACCCACTCGACCACGGCCACCAACATTAAATATCAGTGAATTTTAGTTATATATAAATCTGAATCTAAATTGAGACTATACACAAATCTAAATTTAGACATGTCAAATTAAGTAGCAATCATATAACTTGGCACCCTATTTCGACACGCCTAATTTGAAGGTCAAATCTCACAACGGATCATTCTACATGAAAAACAACATAAATGCGTTTCTAGTGTCTGTAATGGCTAAAATTTACAAACAATAAAGCACATTTACCTTCTGGTACATGTATGATGCCCCTTAACAATTTCCATAAGACAATTTCTTAGGGTCTTGAAAAATTTTGAAAATTTTTCTGACTGTCCAGTGTCAACAAAAATGCGCCTGTGTGATAAGATTTTCTGCCTGAAGTCAACATTTAAATTTGACAACATCAATTAAAATATTAATTAAAACATTTAATTAGGAGAAATGGATATGATTGTAAAAAGTTGTCGAATTAAGGGGCACGACGGATTTAGGTGTCATTGCTCTGTATGTTTATATAGTTGTTTGATAGTTGATTTGTTGTTTAATGCGGCTTTTAGCACCAATATAAGCCATATAATGATATTAATCTATATTTGATGTGAATAAAATCAATGCATGAAATCCAAAACAGAACTTGTAATGGACAATCACGAGTAATAATTCACATACATGTACATTATAACATATATAGCTAAATGGCATGCACAATCATACACACAGAAAAACACTTGTCAAGCAAAATATATACAGAACAAGACTTTTAGTATAGTTGTATACGTAAGGAACAAATATCAGTAATTCACATGGCATGAATACGTCTACACCGTACACACTCCCACAAACACAGATACACAGTGGATGAGCAATAATCATTATCTCTTTTTAATTAACCTGATATAAACGCTTTTTCAAATAGTGTAGACCAAGCGTCTACTCTCGTTACTTGCGGAATTATGTAGATGTGATGATTTCTGTAAAAACCATCACATGTTTTAAGTGGTTTTCTAAGGATTTACTAAATATATATTTTTGGGGAAAATAGGCTGTTAGCATTATTTTTGTGATAGGAATATTTGTAAAACTTTTGGTGATTATTGATTCATACGAAAATGGGCAGAATAATTGCGCCTTTCTACATCTTTGCAAACAGTAGACCTATATCAGATGGCTCCTATGATTCTAGTTTCTAAGTACTGTAGTACAGTTTCTGTCTTGGCCAAAAATGCTATTAGTATTACCGGTACAGTAAAACCTCTGTAACGATCACTAAATAACATCAAGTATTTTATGTTAAAGGCAGGTGGCTGCTTAAAGCAAGGCGAAAGTAGAACATTTCGCTCCTATAGGAGCGTTTTGTTTTACTTTCACCTTGCTTTAAGCGGCCACCTGCCGTAGATAACCAAATAATTGACACAATTTAGTGACTGTTATAGAGAGGTTTTACTGTATAGCAAATTAATCTAATTAATATTAATGATGTTATTCAGTATTCTCAATAAGAACCAGCCAGTGGCCAAAATAACTGCTTCAAACCAGATTTTTGCCGTTTCAAATTCGTCAAGAAGTAAAGAAATGAAAGTTGTAAGATTGTCTGAACCCCCATGACAGACCTGTTACTTTTTTAATCTGACCTGTTTATCCCATTCTTATTGAGAACACTGGTCATTATTTCTTACATGAATATTTATGGAATGGGTTAATAGATGTTGACCAAATGTTTTTGCAAAAATGATGAAACATCCCTTTTATTACAGGCCATGCCGCAGATATAACAAGGACAATGCCCTCAGTCCACTGCGCAGTCCCTTGAGAGAACAGAAAATCCAGGACAGAAGAGATCGGAATTCAAGAAGGAGAAAATATTTCGATTTGTAAGCAAAACTGTTGTCTTTACTTCAGTTATGTTTTACTGACTGTTCAAAGACTGGCCTATTTCTTGCAATTTGAAAAAAACGTATGCTAATAATTGGGAATTTGTGTAAAAATAATGATTTTGAAAACTTATTTTGCATATTTTTAGCATTTTAATCAAAATTTGGCATCTATTGAGATTTTCCCCATCAAATATCTGCAATTCTTTCTTAAATTGCTTCGAAGATCTCAATTCTTTTCACCATGTATGGTGTCAAATTTTGTAATTGTCTGTTATGACAGCCTACAGCAGAGGCCCTTAACCCTTTCCCTAATAAACATTTATGCTCTTGAATTGATCACTTCATGAATATTCATTTACATATTTTATATGATGTAAAATTTTCATGGGAAGTTTAAGTCTAGACAACTGTAGGGTCAGATATAATTCCCAAAACAAACAGCAGACCCTGTGCAGATGTCTCCTACAAGAGCTGTCTGATGATCAGATTCTGATGTGGGTCTACACTGTTTGCAACTTTAGGCACAAAAGAGATCTATGAGGTTAACTCATTCTCCTAGAGCTGTAAAGTCACACTTTATGGTGAAAAATAAAGCATTTGCTCCTATGGAGCAAATGCTGTTTATCTGAATGGTTTGAACTTTCAAAACTACACATTTCTTAAAAGAAATCCATTTTTGTAGTAAATACTTCTTTTCAGGGCTATTCAAAGAGATTGACTCTAAAATAGTCTGAGGGAAAAGGTTAAAGGAATGAAAGAAAAAATCCACTTTGAAATTTTATTGCAAATAAAAATGTAATTAAAATAATTTGTCTCCATGTCTTTGATATTTATGCAATTTTCTTATAACTTGCAAAGAACTTGTAAAGAACACCAAGGAATAGGTAGAGGGTGTACTTATTTAACCAAATCTGTTACTTTTTCAACCAAGCCCACTTTTAGCTCGTCTATTTTGAAGAAACGTTGAGCTATTGTGATCACTGGGTCGTAGTTGTAGTCGTGCAAAAACTTTAATGTAGCTCATTCCTCGAAAAGTATAAGACGTATCAACATGAAACTTCATAGAGGTGGGTAGATCTTATTGAGGAGAACATAAGAACCATAATGCTCGATTTCAAAATTTTGGAGTTGTGGCCCTTTATCATTTTCCAAAAAGTTTCCCTCCATTAGGTGCTTGTTCACGTCTTTGCAAACAAAGTAGACAAGTGCTGTCTGATCAGGGTCTACTCCGTTATCTTCTGAATTAAAAAAAAAATCGGCTAATAAATATTCATGATGTCACTTTCTTACATGAACATTCAACAAAGACAGGTAGAAAATAGTGTATACAGATTTCCTGAATTCTCCTTATCTCTAAGTGGAAGATACCCTACAAAGAGTTTGAATAACATTACTAGCTGGATTATCTGCCATTATACTCTTTGAGTTTGGTTTATCTAACCAAGTTTTTTCCTCCAGGGCCAGGGATAGTCCATCATCACTTGGCAAAGAAGAATTTCCACCATTAACAGATGAAGCGTAAGTATGGTGTTAATTTTGTTTCTGTGCCTATCACTCACTCCTGTCACTCATTTTAAACGGGATTTAAGTTTTTGGACAGATTGTATCATCGGTTTTTTTTTATTTTTAGGAACTCTGTACTCGAGTTTCACTTGATATAAGTCCTTAAAACATTGTTTACCCATTATACAGTTCCAACAAATGGCATATAGTTGATGTCAAATGGAACATTGATTCTTTGCACATGTCGGTATAACTCTTAGAAGATTGACATCATCTATTAGCCACATCATTTATGTGTACACTTTTCTTTATAGATGGACACCAGAGGGAATCAAATTTACTGGCAAACCATTAGACTGGTTAGCTGAAGTAGAGAAAGCAGAAAGCTCGGCAAATGATAAGTAAGCAATTCTACAGTTTAAGGTTATTGAAATGCGTCTTGTTTAGGTTTTTTAGCTCACCAGAGCACAAAGTGCTCAAGGTGAGCTATTGTGATACCCCTGTGTCCGGCGTCCGTCAACAATTTCAAACGACTTCTTCTCTGAAACCGACTGCCCAATTGTAACCAAACTTGGTCAGATACATACTGTGGGTGGGTGCTTCAAAAGTTGTTAAAAGATAGTGGGTGGGGACATCGGTTGGAGTCTGAAAATCTCTTTCGGCCCCGACATTGTTATGAAACAACAGTTTGCGGTTGTCGTAAAAACTAAGAATTAGTCCTATCAAAACAAACTTGTTTTCGGTAATTGTTTCGTGTATTTAAGCCATTTGACTACTTTTCTGCAAAAAGTGAATGCAAGAGTACAATTATTAAGCCTGTTGAATCCAACAGGACCAACACACGGTGTCGTGATTTGTAAACATAAGAAATCATCAAGAGTCATCTCCCTTGGTGTAACTGCGAAAAGACGTTTCGCAGCTGAAATGTTTCGCTCATATTTCAATTATTTCTGGCGAAAATATGTTGTTTTTTCTTTTAATTTTGTTAATTTCCTATATGTCTAATTGTATTCGTCAATATTCGGTTCTTTGGGTAGCGAATATGATACACTCGCCGCCAGAAACGATATTCGAATAATTCGAATACGTTAGTGTATCATGACAGCCCTAGTTGTACACATGATTTCTTGTGGTCAAAAATGGCCCCGCCCCTGGGGTTATCTCAGGTGATCGCTTCAGGGCCTCATGGCGCTCTTGTTTATAGGTTACCTGGGGTAGGTAAATTTGCTCTTGTCCTTTTGTACATATGTACATCATGAAAATCTTGTTGTGCCCAATGCTGCTTTACTGATAACCTAGAGTCTTAATTAAATTTCTTTGACTGTATTGCGACTACCAAAAAAAGAAGCATAAATCTGGGTCTTAAAAGCAAGTGCTAGCTTAATACAGGATGAAAGTTATGTGGAAAGCTCCCGTAGATTCTTTTTATAGTAGTGATTATTTTCATCCTGCAATTAGCTGGACATCGTGATATGACTGAAATACTGTTAAAATTATGTAAAACAAAAACTCTTTCCCAGAAACATATTCATGTAAGAAATAATGTCGTGAGTATTTATTAGCTGATATTTATATTAGCATCAGGGGTGGCAAAATCTAATTTGAACAACTTGTCTTTTCGCCAAAAGCTATTTTCGACTATGTTGAATTAATAACAAAAACCTATAAATTTCACTTGTTCGTATTGGCTTTGGGACAATACAGACAATGGATTTTGTCACCACTGAGCATTATGTACACAGCATTTTTATACGCCCGAAGGGACGTATTATGGTATGGTGCATGTCGTCCGTCCGTCCGTTAGCAATTTCTTGTGCAACTAACTCCTCCTTTATTTTTCAACATAATTTCTTCAAACTTTCAGGAATGATAGATACTGATGTGTAGTTGTGCATATCAGTGAGATAACTCTCATATCATTTTTCATTCTGGAGTTATTGCCCTTTGATAGTTTCGGGTAGCAATTTCTTGTGCAACTAACTCCTCCTTTATTTTTCAACATAATTTCTTCAAACTTTCAGGAATGATAGATACTGATGTGTAGTTGTGCATATCAGTGAGATAACTCTCATATCATTTTTCATTCTGGAGTTATTGCCCTTTGATAGTTTCGGGTAGCAATTTCTTGTGCAACTAACTCCTCCTTTATTTTTCAACATAATTTCTTCAAACTTTCAGGAATGATAGATATTGATGTGTAGTTGTGCATATCAGTGAGATAACTCTCATATAATTTTTATGCCCCCCAGATCAAATCTGGGGGGCATATTGTTTTTGCCCTGTCTGTTTGTTTGTTTGTTTGTCTGTTTGTCTGTCAGCAACTTTAACATTGGTCATAACTTTTGAGCCAGTACAGATAGAGACTGGATATTTGGTATGCTTATGTATCTCATAAAGCCGCACATTTTCAGGGGTGACATGTCAAGGTCAAGGTCATCCTTCAAGGTCAGAGGTCAAATATATGGGTCAAATTACCGACTTTAACATTGGCCATAACTTTTGGACCAGTAGAGATAGAGACTTGATATTTGGCATGCTTGTGTATCTCATGAAGCTGCACATTTTGAGGGGTGACATGTCAAGGTCATCCTTCAGGGTCAAAGGTCAAATTATGTTTTTTTGGCTGTAACTTTAATGCAACTTTAACATTGGTCATAACTTTTGAGCCAGTACAGATAGAGACTTGATATTTGGTATGCATATGTATCTCATAAAGCCGCACATTTTGAGGGGTGACATGTCAAGGTCATCCTTCAAGGTCAGAGGTCAAATATATGGGTCAAATCACCGACTTTAACATTGGCCATAACTTTTGGACCAGTAAAGATAGAGACTTGATATTTGGCATGCTTGTGTATCTCATGAAGCTGTACGTTTTGAGGGGTAACATGTCAATGTCAAGGTCATCCTTCAGGGTCAAAGGTCAAATTGTCTGTTTCTTTGTCTGTAACTTTAACATTGGTCATAACTTTTGAGCCAGTACAGATAGAAACTTGATATTTGGCATGCATATGTATCTCATAAAGCCGCACTTTTGAGGTGTGACATGTAAAGGTCAAGGTCACCCTTAAAGGTCAGAGGTCAAACATATGGGTCAAATCACCGACTTTAACATTGGCCATAACTTTTGAACCAGTACAGATAGAGACTTGATATGTGGCATACTTGTGTATCTCATGAAGCTGCACAGTTTGAGGGGTGACATGTCAAGGTCATCCTTCAGGGTCAAAGGTCACCAACTTCAAATTGGCCATAACTTTTGAACCAATAGAGATGGAGTCTTGATATTTGGTATGCATGTGTATCTCATGAAGCTGCACATTTTGTGGGGTGACATGTCAAGGTCAAGGTCATCTTTCAGGGTCAAAGGTCACAGACTTTAACATTGGCCATAACTTTTGAACCAGTAGAGATACAGACTTGATAGTTTGTATATATGTGTTTCTCATTTGGCTGCACAGTTTGGGGGGTGACATGTCAAGGTCAAGGTCATCTTTGAAGGTCAAAGGTCATTAACATTGGCCATAACGTTTGAACCAGTAGATATACAGCTTTGATACTGGTATGCATGTGTATCTCATGAAGCCGCACAGTTTGAGGGGTGACATGTCAAGGTCATCCTTCATGGTCAAAGGTCACCAAGTTTTAACATTGGCCATAACTTTCGAACCATTAGAGATACAGACTTGATATTTGGTATGCATGTGTACCCCATGAAGCTGCACAGTTTGAGGAGTGACATGTCAAGATCAAGGTCATCCTTCAGGGTCAAATATCATATTGAGGGGGCATAGTGTTTCACAAACACATCTTGTTCATTCTGGAGTTATTGCCCTTTGATAGTTTCGGGTAGCAATTTCTTGTGCAACTAACTCCTCCTTTATTTTTCAACATAATTTTATAGAACAGCCTTCGGGCGTATATTGCCCCGTCTCGCGGTGCTCTTGTTTTGTATTGGTAGAAACTAGTCAGATATATAATAATTTCATAAGCAAACAAAAGTAGACCCTGAACAGACGGCTCCTTTAATAGCCATCTGATCTGGGTCTACTCTATTTGCAAAGGTGTGAAAAGCATTTGTATGAAGGAAAGGGTTAAGCAACCACCTGTCTTTAAGAAATCACCCATGTTTATTAACCCTTATTCCATGAATATTTACGGAATAATGACGTCATGGATATTAATTAGCTGATTTGTTGTAACCCTTTCCCTCATATAAACGTGTTTTCACGCAAGTGCAAATAGAGTAGACCCAGATCAGACGGCTCCTAGAGGAGCCGTCTGATCAGGGTCTGCTCTGTTTGCAAATAGAATTTGATAGCTCTGGTTCTTTGCTTTCTAAAATGTCTACAATGTTCCATCTCCCATATTTCTTTATAACTATTTTGCTCATGAATATTCAGTAGGTATTGAAATTTGGAATAAACATGGAACAGGGAAAGGGTTAATGGTACTATGAACAAAGGTATTTTATCTCAGAAATTTATCTATATTATCTCACAAGCAAACAAAGCAAACCCTGATCAGATGTCTCCTATAGAAGCTGTCTGATCTGGGTCTACTCTATTTAGAAAGGCATATCTATGGATTAAAGGGTTAAATAGTTGCATCAGAGAGTATCTAGTATCTACTGTAGTTATTCTGACAACTTAAATGTCATCTATTTAGAGTTATGCTATTTTTATTTACAGACCCAGACGAAGACTTGATCTCCGGGACAAGTTGAAGGAAAAAGAAAAGTTTTACAAGTAAGTTTGTAACTTCCTGTCTATAGTAATTTATTTAACCTATTGCTCTATATTAGTAACAAAGAATAAGATCAAAGGTTTGACATACAAATACAGTACTTACCTCAAACTTGCTTGTGACTTCCGGAAAGAAAATATTTTATACAAGACATTGTTGCCTCTCCATCCAGTATCGGTTAACACCTTACCTAATGAAGAAATAATGTCGCTACGAATATCAATGAAATTATTTTTTATAATGAGCGCAGGATTGCCAGAAACTGTAGAATCATATCTACATTATTCCATAAGCAAACAAACACTAATCAGACAGCTACTTCAGGAGCCATATGATCTGGATATACCCAGTTTGCAAAGGCCTGGAAAGGCATTTCTATCAGGTAAGAGGTTAAAGACGGTTTGCATGACTTCATGTATATTTCCATATGTCCTGCAGAAAATTTGAAGTAGAAACAGATGAAAAATTGCTATCAAGACGAGAGAAGGATCTTGACTATGGGAAAAATACTGTGGCCTATGACAGATACAGCAACTTAATTATCAAGTAAGTCATGTTGTATGTTTTTAGAAGATATTGAGCTTACCCTGACAGTGACTGAGAAACCAAGGGACCATGTGCCATCTTGTATATAAATACTTTGTCACATAGGTTTGATAGTTTGAGGGCCATTGTCATATTAAGTGGAAATGGAGAAAATGTTTATTAGAAAATGTCACCAAAAAAAACAAAAAAACTTGGGCAAATAGTGCAGACCCAGATCAAATGAACTCTGAAGGAGCCATTTGATCAGGGTCAACACTATTTATTACTATTTCATTAAAATGGAGTCAAATTGTTATTCAGCATTACAATCTAGTGAAGAAGGGAGAATGGGTTCTGAAACTTTTGGGAAATAAACTAACAAAGTTGACTTTTGTGTACAACAAATGAAAATAATCACCATCTTTTGTGTATAATGTGCACCAGAGTATAATGTCATCACCAAAAAGAATAGGGAATTCTGTTTGAAAGTGAATACTAATGGTGGATTAAAATTTAACCCCTAACCTGCAGAATAATTAAAACTGGCTCCTTCCTTTCTGAATATCAATTGTATCAAAATTTATCAAGGAAGAAAATTATTGGTGGAAATTGATAGAAACTTGGCAGTCGGATTTTTTTTTAAACAATAATGCCATTTTTCCTTGTAGGAACAAGAGAGTTCGAGGTGTGCATCCAAGAACCCCAAACAAGTACCAGAAAGTCAGTCGCAGGTCATGGGATTCCCAAGTTCGTTCCTGGAGAAGATCATTGCATCAGTGGGATCCCCCAAGCAGCAATGATGAGCAGACTGGGTAGGTGATGAAAAAGAGGAAAGACTTGGCTGAATCTCAGACTTCACAAATGTGTTTTCCTTGTGCAAGTTCCCCCTGTTAGGCCGTCTGTCACTTGTGTCTCATGCCTAGCTCTGAAGTAATTTACCTACATTGTGATATTTTGTATGTTAATGATATGCACTGAATTATAGTTCTGGTTATATGGGCAATATCCTGGAATAGTTCTGTGTAGGTGTCTAATGGGTCTGCCCTGTTTGCTTATTGAATAATATAGAACGTCTACATTACTAATACCGTCTCCATAGAAGTCTAGATCAGATTCAGTTTTCACTTTGATTTTGAAAATTGGGGTCCCAGGGCCCACTACTAAATTCTGAAAGTTTCTTTTTGTCTAGCAAATGCTCCTTTTCGGTAGATTTATTCAAAGAGGTTGGGTCTAAAAATAGTCTAGGAGGGAATGAGTTAATTTGGAAGTGAGGATGTACATAGCGTATTAAAATGAAATACATAAATATGTTGGTACACTCAGTTATGAACGGGTTCGGCTTCGCCATCTGTTCATAGTAAGTACAACACATTTTCTGCCCTGTTGAAGTGTAGCCATCCATAATCACCTTTCCATTCACCAAGAAATTTGTGTTTCTTGCTTTACTTTTCAATTTAGATCCAGATAGCATGTTGAGCCTTTTCAATTTAGATCCAGATAGCATGTTGAGTAACTTAACATCTCAGCATAATCCAGTTTGTTACTGTGATGCAAGTTTTTGCAGAGATAATATAAGGAAAAGTTATTTTGAAAATTGTAGCAGACTACATATTTTGCAGACAAATTACTGAGCAAGCAAAAAGTTCCAACCCTTTACTCCATAAAGACCCTTTCAACACTCTTTGTCAAAGTAGCCCAGTCCAGACAGCTCCTATAGGATATGATTCAAATACTGTTGAAGCAATGTGAAGCCCTGAAACGAAACAAAACAACTTGTGGCATGATAGAAATGATTTTTCTCATGCATATAGTACCATTATAATAATTGAGTACATAAATATTCGTTGAAAAATGGTGTATAGATGGGGGGAAAAGGTCCACTTAACCTCCACATTTGTCAAAAACAATAGAACAATGCTTATCAGTTGCTCTGCTAAATGTTTAAATGCCTACTAAGATATGTTGGTAGTCAACTAAGAAATGAATTTCGTTATTAGTAGCTTGTGATGTAACTAGCGCTGATCTGTGAGCAATGCAGTGGTAATTTAATAACATATGGTTTACACTGAAAACTGTTACACCAACTCCTTTACCAGTCATTACTTTTGCACCATCCAAACCTAGCCTCATGATTTTTGAGGTTGGAATTTTTCTTGATTTCATAGCATGAGACAGCTTATCAAAAAAAATGGCTTTGCCAGGTGCACTATGTACTTTCATGTTTGTGATGAAAGGGATTGATGGTTTAAAAGTGTCTAGGTCTAAAAGTCTGGCCCGTATGAACAGTTTTTATCCACACCAATGTCTGCTTTCATCACAAAGTAGACTGACAAACTGGGATTTCTTCAAAATTGTCTACAGATTCTCTTCCAACACAAGCTAAAGACACAATCATCTCAGTGGCACAGCAGAATAAGTATTTGAACAGGCTATCATACCTCATTATGGAAGTATCTTCCTTTGTCATCCAAAGTACAACTTTTGGAGCTGCCAGAACACAGCTCTTTTTATCATTGTAAATACGCTTATCACTCTTTTGCAGTTCCCCAGACCTGGAATTTGCCAGCCTCACAGCTTTATGGTCTGAACATACAGCATGTCTAGTTAATGTAATTGTTCGGGAAAATTATTTTCTGCTGTTAAAGAAATGTTTTTCTTGTAACACAAAAAGTACATGACATAGTTATTCTTCTCATTGAAATAAAGCTAAGAGAAATCTTGTTACCATTTCTTTTGAAACTTTTTCCATATGACGAACGAACTAAGTGTATCTAATTTGTCAGATGTACCATTGGACTTGCTCACACTACAAGAAGCATTTGTTCCATCAGCTTTTGCATTTTTCGGCGTAGATTGTCGGAAGAAACTGAGAATAGTTTCCTGCTAAATCGCAAACACTAAACAGATGTTTCACCACATTATCTTACAAAAGTTTCTATTTGCCCAAATCTAAACGTAGAGTAGCAAATGTGAAAAATCATCCAATCAGTTACTTTGTTATTAAGCGATTCCCACTGAAACTGGTTTCAGTAACATTCTTCCAAGTTATGAGATAAAGCAGGGTACCATTCCCTGACCAGAATAGTCCCTTTTACTTTATTACTCGGATTTTTATATACCACAAGACGCACACAACACACATTTTCAATGTATATGATAATAATAATAAAAAAAATTCAGCAATAGAGCTCTGGTCCTCTTTTCCAGTTTGTACACTTTAATGTTATTCTTGTAGTTGTAGTTGGGTTTGTCACTGTTGCTAATATATATATATATATATATACTGTCCCCCAGCATTGTATATTACTAAGGCATCAGGCCTCAGGATTCCATACTTATATATAACAATTATCAATATTTCCCAGCTGTCCGTGCAAACAGCTGGATAACAGAGTTATGATCTACACTACATACATATCCATGTTGGTTCATGGTTAGTCCCCATTGTTCCACAATGCCACTGTCACCTGTCATGTGTATATGTCACCATCACTACTTCCTCGTTTTTTAGGGCCATGATCTGTATAGATTAGCCCAATAAAGATTTAGAAATTGAATTGAAATATTCAAACACTCAATTTTGTTGCTCCAATAATCACTCACATAGATGACATTTTTGTCTCAACTCAATGTTATTCCTGGAACAAGTTGCCAGACATGTCACAAATTTGACCTGAAGGAACAGGATTATAACTGGTCTGGAGGGGCAGCAAGGCCATTATAATGACCTGGTCCATTTATTTTATGGAAACCTGTTTTGATTGTGGCATTATTTAGAATATTAAGAATTAAGTATTTTTCACAACTGAATAATCAATTGTGTCTTCTGTTTTTATTGTTAATATTCGGACACAGCATCTCCTTCTATTAAAGTAGCTATCTAAAAAGATATATTAAAGCTCAGTTGGTCTCTGTTGACATTTTAATATGTTAAAATCTTAAGCTCCTGATCCAACAGATACTTAGATCTTGGTCTACACATTTTATCCATCCCAATACTATACATTAAATATGGTACTTGTATCAACAGGTATACCTGTGGTGTGAGGTGATGCCTATTTCTGTTCATAGAACAGTTTTTAGTTATCTATTCTAGTCATGTACATGCAAGTTACGCTGTGCATTACATTGACTTGTTATCCTCTTCTCAATTCAAAAATGAGATTCCTCCATTATAAGCAAGGCCGTTGTAATGACCTGCTCCATTTATACCCCCTGCTGGTCCATGTCCATGTTTCTCTGTATTGGCACCCCCTCTCCCTGGGGCATCCCAATAAGCCCATCGTTGGCTGAAACAAAGTTTATCAACACAACCATTTATAGTATGATTCTCTGATAATGTTGGTGATAGAGACATGAACTTGTGTTACTATCATCTGATCATCTCCAACCATTGTAATGTGGTAAGGCAGTGATGTTAATATGACTTTTTCATGTTTTTTCTTCTTGTCATGTCGGTAATCTTGACACAGTTGTACTTATAACTAGTCCCTGCCATTTGTCCATCTTTCAGTTCAGCAACACCACCATTGTTACAGTCCTTTTTATCTGTTGATGTTTTAACTTTGATGTCATGGATGTAATTAATAGCAATTTCTGGTCCCGAGATGAGCTGAAGACAAATTATGTGGTTTGATACGGGTTGCCTCTTTCTCCATTGCTGAAATCTTTTCCTTGCATATTTCATGGCAATAAAGAGTTTATTATATTCTACATTTAGTCTTTTCAACATACAGCTGGATAACACAGTTATGATCTACACTACATACATATCCATGTTGGTTCATGGTTAGTCCCCATTGTTCCACAGTGCCACTGTCACCTGTCATGTGTATATGTCACCATCACTACTTCCTCGTTTTTTAGGGCCATGATCTGTATAGATTAGCCCAATAAAGATTTAGAAATTGAATTGAAATATTCAAACACTCAATTTTGTTGCTCCAATAATCACTCACATAGATGACACTTTTGTCTCAACTCTGTTATTCCTGGAACAAGTTTCCAGACATGTCACAAATATGACCTGAAGGAACAGGATTATAACTGGTCTGGAGGGGCAGCAAGGCCATTATTATGACCTGGCCCATTTATTAAATGGAAACAAGATTTGATTGTGGCATTATTTAGAATATTAAGAATTAAGTATTTTTCACAACTGAATAATCAATTCTGTCTTCTGTTTTTTTATTGTAAATATTCGGACACAGCATCTCCTTCTATTAAAGTAGCTATCTAAAAAGATATATTAAAGCTCAGTTGGTCTCTGTTGACATTTTAATATGTTAAAATCTTAAGCTCATTGATCATCAAACTTGAATGCCCGATGTCTCACATAATCTAAATACCCTTTTCCTTATGTTGAGGCCTTGTTTAGTAACTTATTTAATCTCCAACCATTGTAATATGGTTAGTCTCTGACATTAATATGACTTTCTCATGTTAATGATTTAATTTTGATGTCATGGAGATAATTAGCAACTTCTGGTCCAGAGAAAAGCATATTGGCATATTTCATGGCAATAAAGAGTTGATTATATTCTCAATGTCGGAACTCATTTCCTTAACATTTTTGATAAAATTGATCATCAAATCTGATTGCCTGATGTCCTGCATAATCTAAAAATCCATTTTCCTTGTGCTGAGGCCTTGTTTAGTAACTTATTTAATCTCCAACCATTGTAATATGACTCTGACATTAATTCCCTTCCCCCCTACCCCGAGCTGGCATATAGTAATCGCATTGTCGCTTCCATCCGTGCATCCCAAATTTCATGCCCTTTCTATAACTTTTTTTATCTGAATGGATTTCAAAATAACCTAGCACAAATGTTCAACACACAAAGACTGTCGCGTTCAACTCCCTGTTCCATGGGTCAAAGGTCAGGGTTATCCTTCAGGGTCATAGGTCGGGGACATAGTGTTTCTTAAACACATCTTGTTTCTTTTTGTCAAGTCAGTAATCTTGACACAGTTTTACCTAATCTTGACACAGTTGTATTGATCAGTCACTGCCATTTGTCCATCTTTCAGAACAAAGCCACCACTGTTACAGTCCTATTTTTCTGTTGATGATTTAACTTTGATGTCGTGGAGATAATTAGCAACTTCTGGTACCGAGAAAAGCTAAAGGCAAATTATGTGGTTTGATATGGGTTGCCTCTTTCTCCA
Source organism: Azorinus chamasolen (assembly GCA_963576725.1). NCBI lineage: Eukaryota > Metazoa > Mollusca > Bivalvia > Cardiida > Solecurtidae > Azorinus > Azorinus chamasolen. The sequence continues at coordinate 39,561,056 of OY755245.1, forward strand.
TTGCTGAAATATTTTCCTTGGCATATTTCATGGCAATAAAGAGTTGATTATATGCTTCATTTAGTCTTTTCAACGTCGGAACTCATTTCCTTAACATCTTTAATGAGATTGATCATCAAACCTGAATGCCTGATGTCTCATAATCTAAATATTATTTTCCTTGTGTTAAGGCCTTGTTTAGTAACTTGTTTAAAAATTATATAGATTATGGAGAAGTTGATTGATTTCTTGTCTTAACTGTCTCACATTAGCCAAAGTCTGGTTGTAATTCTTTGACAAGTTTATTTTAGCTCGTCTGTTTTGAAGAAAACTCTAGCTATTATGATCACTTAGTCATAGGCGTAGGCGATGTCGTCATAGGCGTGCAAAAACTTTTATGTAGCTCATTACTCAAAAAATATACGAGGTATCAACATGAAACTTAATAGGTTAGTAGATCACATTGAGGGGAAGGCCCCTGCATTAGAACTGTAACTCTTGATTTCGAAATTTTGGAGTTGTGGCCCTTTATTTTTTTCAACAAGTTTTAATTTAGCTGGACAACCTCTAATTCAGACAAGCGTTGGCGCTGCACGCGGCTCTTTTTTATATTCTACACTGCGCATTATTTCAGTGGAAATCTCATGTTCGGTATGGCAGATTTGGTTCCGTTTTGTAATGGATCAGATTGTTGATGCGAGCTTCAGAAAAACTTATATGCTCCTCTGAGTGTTTCTGACATTTATCAGTGGGTCCACAGCCATGAGACCATAAAGATATTTGTTTAGCATCTTTTCATATCCATCCACCACTTGTCTTTTTCTACAAATATACTGCATCAGATGTTCCCACTGCTCTGCTTCTTCCTTTTCTTTCTTGGATTTACTCTCCAGTGTTCCGATGCCTTTTTATACCCCCACAAACGAGGTTTGAGAGGAGGTATATAGGAGGAGTTGGTTGGTCTGTCTGTCTCTACGTGGCACAACATTTTGATTTGCGATCAAAGCAGCTGAGCGAGGGTATTCCATCACCTTTAGTGATAGTTCTAGTTTATCATCATTGGGTTCTAGGAGCTCCTTGAGATTACATTTTCTAAATCTAACTATATTTTACAGTATTATCCAAACAGATGTGATATAATGAATGTGCAATAACCTTTATCGAAAATAAAATAATTATGCAAGAGTATCGTGTTTTTGACAGTTATTATACCCCATGCAACAAAGATGCTTGGGCTACAATGTTTTTGACCTAATTGTCTGTATCGACACATTGTTGCTCATCTATCACTTTCATTTCTTGACCAATTTATCTCAAATTGTCATGACTAAAAAAATTTGGATGATTTAGATTTTGAGAGGATTCTGTCATTGGGAACTACTTTTTATACGCCCGTCTTCAGACGGGACGTATTATGTCGTGGCGTTGTCCGTCCGTCCGTCTGTCTGTCTGTCTGTCTGTCCGTCCGTCCGTCCGTCCGTGAACTTTTGTTTGTCCGCTCTCTAACTCGAACAAATTGAATCGGATCCTTTTCAAACTTGGTCAGCATGTATATGGCCAAAATGACTCGGCTAAGTTCGATAATCAGCAACATCGCCCTGCACACTTCTGAATTATCTCCCCTTTTTTAATAAATTTTTAACAAAATTCTCTTGTCCGCTCTCTAACTCGAACAAATTGAATCGGATCCTTTTCAAACTTGGTCAGCATGTATATGGCCAAAATGACTCGGCTAAGTTCGATAATCAGCATCATCGCCCTGCACACTTCTGAATTATCTCCCCTTTTTTATTAACTTTTTAACAAATTTTAAACAAAATTCGTTTTTTGTCCGCTCTCTAACTCAAACAAATAAAATCCAATCCTCATCAAACTTAGTCAGCATGTATATACACAGTTGTACTCTTAATGTACATGTAGTGTTGCAAGATCACACTTAATAGATTTACTACAAGTGTTAGCTTCTATATTTCAATGTTGTAAAATATCAGCTCTACAGGAAATTATATGACATTGGGGTTTGTTACAGTAAACCCTGTCCATAGTGACCACCAAATATAATATTTGCATTAGTGAATGCAAGTGACTTAAAGCAAGTAGCTTAAAGCAGGTTGAAAGTAAAGCAGAATGCCCCTTACAGTGCATTCTGCTTTACTTTCAACCTGCTTTAAACAGTCGCCTGTCTTCATAACTAGACACAGAATGCATATATATATATACACCTGGAAACGTTCAGTGTATTTTCTATTTTCTTTTAAAAATCTATGTATGAAAAGGGGGGTTACTGCAGGAAAAGTCATTGGACTTGTCACAAAATCAATAGCTGTCTTCCCTGTATGGTGATGAAGCTAAGTATTTAATTTGGTTACAACAGGTCTATATTATATATATAGCTCTACTAGGCAGTTGCCAATGATAGTTTCACATTGTAACAGATTCAATTTCCTATTAAATTGGCTTATCACTGACTTTGCCGACGGGCGTATTTTGCTGCACAGCGGTGCTCTTGTTTTTTCTCTGACAATGTGGGATGTGGCGTATATAAGCTTGCTCATAAAGTTATTTGATTACAGTAGAACCTGTCTTAATTGGACACATTTATTGAACGTAGGAGTCTTAAAAAAGCAAGCTGTTGCTAATGCAGGGCAACAATTTAATACATGTACAATACTTTTGACCTGCACAATACTTTTGACCTGCATTAAGCCACCACTAGCCTTACAGACCTATAATTAGACATTTTTGACTGCCGCATAACCGTTTACTTTGTAAATACATCTCTCTTTGCCTTTGCAAACAGAGGAGACCCAAACCAGATGACTCTTATATGAGTCGTCTGATCAGTCTGCAAAGCCTATGTTTGCTTTTATGATATAATACAGATATGACTTTAGTTTCTGCCATGGCCCATCATAAAATCTCTAATAAATATTCACGATGTCATTATTTCTTTCATCAATATTCATGTAGTAAAGGGTTAAGACAGGTTGTACTGTATTTTATATTTGTCCATGGAAGTTGATCAGACTCTAAAACTTTCAGTCACCAATGTTGTGCTTTGTCATCCACCAGGCTGTGAGAAGCTGCAATTCCAACACCGGTTCCAATTTTTCAGCCACAACTTTCTTGGCAGCTTGCATATAAGTAGTTTTTATTGATAAGTTGTGTTCGTCACTCCTCTCATGTCTTGATAAAGCTGATTTTTGATAATCTTTTGTTCCTGACACAATGTTTGTTTTGTTAGGCAAGCAACGTGCTGCATTCTTGCATGTAGGACAGTGCATGCTCTTTTCAGTTTTGTCACAGATGGTCACACCACTTTTTCTTATGGACCCATTATTTAGAGCAGTTTAGAATGGGCATACATATCTCACAACATTCTTTCCATCCATTTCACCATTGGTGTTTTGGCATGTTCTTGTGCCTTTTTTCTGCCACAACTCCTCAGCTTTAAACTGTAACCTTGGGAATTCCTTGAACCACTCTTCCTTTTCACTCTTCCTTTTCCCCTGGTCGTATCTGAAAATAAATTCCAATAGAAAATCAGCATCAGCATTTTGCTAACCCTATATTGAATCAGATCATTCAACAAATAGAAAATGAAATGTGTGATCTCAGTCCACTCTCTTATAAAAGTCACATCAAAGACTGGATAATTTCATGGCGTGTTGGCACTCTTGTTGTCATTGCCAAAATATTTTTTGTCCATTTATCATTATAAATATTCAGCTGAAGATATCTTGACAAGGTTACAGTAATAATTTTTGGTTTGCTCATTTCCAGCACTGCTGATGATGATGACACTTCTTCAGTGACTTCATCGGAGAATCTCACCTCCATTGCTGAAGATCATTTCATGGAATCCACCAATTCATCAGATGCTGATGACGAACACTCAAGTCAAACTTCCTCATCCCCAGGGATCACACTCACCCCTGACATAAAATCTGGACCATTCAAGTACCCAAAAGAAATGTCCCCTAAAAAATCAAAATCCCAGATCTTGGCCCGGAGTGTTGATGCTGCAGTAAAGAGTGAAAAGGAGAATGATGATGGGTTCTTCTCTAGTTTGGATGTAGATGATTGTGAAATGGAGATTGTCTAGGGATTGAAAGGAAAGAAGGCTCTAATCAGAGGTCCAGATAACATGCGTAAATTAAAAACATTTTTGAGAACAACTTTATTTCTCCACCAAACCCTATGTTGTGACCGCTCTTTAGAAAGAATTGTCTCTTTGAGAGGATTCTAAAGAGTGGTTGTAACATAGGGTTTGGTTGAGGTATGAGTATGCACTTTACCATTACCTCATAGGCTATTTTTAGATACAACCTCTTTAATTAAATCTACCGAAAAGCAGCATTAACTAGAGAAAAGGAAAATTTTAGAATATTGTAGTTTGATACCATTGTGATAAATAGAGCATTTGCTCCTATAGGAGCAAATGCTCTATTTATCACAATGGTTTCACAAAGTTGTCAATATGAGGGAATGGGTTAACCCTTTTACTCCATGAATATTGTGCAAGAAATTATGAATACTGATTACATTCATTTTTATAATGGCATATGAACACAGGTAATGTTGATCCTACAAGAGCCGTCTGTTCTGGGCGTTCTGTTGGCATATTTATTGAGTACAGTGTCGAGTGGCAATTTAACCCTTTATATAAAAACACCTTTTCATACCTTTGCAAACAGGGCAGACCCTGATCAGATGGCTCCTGTAGTTCCGTTTACTTATGACATACAGTAAAACCTCTCTAATGGCCACTAAGTTGTGTTAATAAGTTGGTATTTAGGGCAGGTGGCTGCTTAAAGCAAGGTGAAAGTAAAACTTACTTTCACCTTGCTTAAAGTAGACACCTGCCTTTAACACAAAATATTTTTTATGTATTTTAGAGGTTTTACTGTATTTATTGAGTACAGTGTCAAGTGGTGACAATTTAACCCTTTATATAGACACCTTTGCAAACAGGGCAGACCCTGATCACATGGCTCCTGTAGTCTGTTCCATTTACTTATGTATGATTCTTCAGTTCCTGCCATGATAATAAAATTCCTTTGTTCAGTGGCCATTATAAAAAAAAATCTGTTTTTAAATGACTGCATGACTTGTATAAATATGCTTGAAGTAAGGGTCAGCCAAGTGACAGTGCTTACATCAGTGGTTCCTTTATTCTAAAATCACTTCACAATTCATAAAGACAAACCCCTTTTTTAACTGTAAATAAAAAATCATTCATGTGTAAATTTTATTTATTTCCATTTTGTTATCATGTTTCACAAAGACTGGCCACCATTTGGTTAGCTTAATATTCTAGTAACCTTTTATTAAAATTGCTATATTGCTCATGAAATTAATGGCTACTTCTTTGTTTAAAATGGGTCATCACTTCATGAATATTAATTTTTGCAAGGGATTTTTTAGCCTAGACAGAAACTAGGGTCAGATCTATATAACCCTTTCCTCCATAAATTTGCCTTTCTACACCTCTGTAAAAAACACCTATTGAACAAATAGCAAATGCTATCACAATAGTTTCAAACTACAACATTCTAAAAACAAATCCTTTTATATAGTTGATGCTTCTTTTCGGTAGATTTATTCAAAGTGGTTCAATCTATAAAATAAAAAAAAATAGCCTATGAGGGAATGGGATAATTCATAACCCAAACAGATCAGACAGTTCCTATAGGAGTCATTTGATCTTGATCTCCTGTTTAAAAAGACGTTTATCTGAAGAAAATGGTTAATATGCAATTAGGATACACATGCAGTGTGAAGACCTAGATTAGGGAGCTTCTCAGGCCATAACCAGTATAGTTAAAATTAATGTGAATTTTAGTTCTTTCATTCATGGTACCAGTAGTCAATTATGAATAAACAATTGACGGGAACTTTTTCATGAAAGAAGCTTTAACCCTTTCCTTCATCTAAACGCCATTGCAAACAGTAGAACCAGGTCAGACGGCTTCTGTTGGAGCCATGTGATGAGGTCTTCTCTGTTTGCTCATGAAATTACTGTATGTAGATCTAATCCTTCAGCAATTCTATTTTAAATGTTTACCTATAGAAAATAAATAATCATGAAATTATCAATTTATGCATACTGTTCATTAGAGAAGGGGTTCAGCACTTTGGTTAAATAGATAAATCTTTTCTAGATAAATGCAGAGGTCCAGATTGAAACGATTTAACTTTATTTCTCCACCAAACCCTATGTTTTGACCACTCTTTAGAGTTGTCTGGACATCACCTTTGATTTTTCATGCATTATTGTATGTGTCCTAGGAAACGATCAGTCTGATATTAGTTTTCAATATAGCAATGATGTAGACTCCAATTAGGCACTGCATTTGCAGGGTTGCCACATTTTGAGGAGGGGAATTTTCAAGGCCAGGGAAATTTGAAAAAAATGAGATTCAAGGCCATATATTTTGAGACGTCCTCAAAAATATTTTATAAATTATGACAAAGACCAATTGTCACTATGTAACATATCGGGGAAATTTGAAAATATGTCGGGGAATTCTGTTTCCTTTGAAGTGGAATTGCCATATGACCAGAGTAGTAAACAAAATGCTGTTAACCTTTCTCACACTAATAGTGTACAAATCTGCATTTACAAGTAGTGTAGACCCATATGAGACCGCTTATAGAGCTGTCTCATATTAGCATGTACTATTTGTCATAATTCAGTTGCTGCATTTGATCCGCCTTAAGAATGATTCACCTTGTTGATATTCATATTGGAAGAATTTGAATATTCAGCATGAGAAGGGTTATCCTAATCTCATACAAACACGTTTGCACACCTTTGCATACAGAGTGGACCCAGATCAGACAGCTCCTGTTGGAAATTATAACGGATCTGACTACAGTTTTTACCAATGCCAAAAATCCTTTGTACATGCCATTATAAAATTCTGTTAATACATACTTCTTGCATGAATATTCAACAGGGAAAGAGTGATCAGAGGTATTTTAATGTGATGTCTGATCTGGATCTGAACTTTGCAAATGTCTGTATGCTTCCTTTTCATTGTTTAAGAAACTACATATTTTACTAATTTCAGATGTGTGTGGTCTTTATTTTTATTCTGTTGTTGTTTGCCATTCAATAAATAAGTTGTTGAACTTTGAGTCGCTCTCTGATAAATGGGTCCTACTGCATTACAGGGTAGAACCAGAACTCAAAATACAGGTGGTAGCTTGTAAGCAATGTAGAAAACTCGCCTAGGAGATTTCTGCTATGTGGCCTTCATTCTGCGTTAACCCATTCCCTCATACGCTATTTTTAGACTCGATGTATTTGAATAAATCTATTAAAAAGGAGGATTTTCTAGAGAAAAAAGGTATAAGTCAGAAATTACTACACATTCTGATGGTTGACAAACTGCACACTGGTCTGGGTCTGCATTGTTTGCAATGCAACACGACCCTTTTCCCAGAGAGCAGCTCATATTAATTTGAACTTAGTTTAGCATAAATAAGTACACTAATATATATATATGTATTCATATTATCAAGCAAGTTGAACAATTAAAATGTTTAGTTTGTAAATTTAAATTTTAATTTGTAATCATGGAGATTTGAAAGGAATGTATGCTTGATTTACTTGTGTAGTTGATTAGAGTAGGGGTTTTCTAGATAAGAACTCTATATTCTTAGCACACTACATGTACAATACTCAGTGCAATCTATCTTCTTCACCAGTTTGTAGAGCTGAATAAATCAGTTTGGCATCAAGACTGACCATATAGTAAATCATGTAAACCCTGATAAAACTGCTCCTTTGGGAGCAGTTTATCTGGGTCTGCAATATTTGCATAAGCTTATCTTTAACCCTTACACTAGGAGCCCTCTCATCTGGGTCTACACTGTTTGCAAAGGACATTAGTGACACAGGTCCTGCACTGTAAGGGTTAAATAATAATTATTTGTAATGTGTTCAGTTATGAATCTGATTATCTATGCAAACAATTTGATTGCAGATGAGATATCGAGTATAGTCAGGGTATAGTAGAATTCAAGTTTCTGGATCCATATCCCCATATTTTATCTTGATGTAAATGAGATGTGGGTCCGGCAACTTTTCTCGTCTTGATGCAGTATAACCTATATAGGTTTGCAGTGTTGTAAAACCCCATTCACTCGCTCAAGTTTGCTGCAGCATATATCATGATTTAGTGCTGCAAATATTTCAATTGCAGGTAATATTACCCAGGTCAGCAACTAGTGTTGGGAATCGGACCACTATTTACTATCCATTATTGGTTTGATGCAACTGATTGATTAATAACTGATTATTAACAGCTCAAGATATTGAATAAACATGTATTTAAAATTTTACTTAAGCTTTTGCGTCAACCAAATGGTATGCTGTGACGATTCATTAGAATCGTCTGAAAGACAATTCTAATGAATGGTCACAACATACCATTTGGTAGTCTTATTGACATCATGATTATTCAGTTAAAGGACTTTAGACCATTAAATTCCCATTAAAACACCTTCGAAAATTACTATCGATAATAGATCGGAAATACTTTTTCGATCAATCATAGAATATAATTGGAACAACACTATCAGCCATAACTCTTTGATAAATATGCCTGTGCAAACCGAGTAGACCCAGATCAGACAGCTCCTGTAGGAGTTGTCTGATCAGGATCTGCTCTGTTTGCTTATAGAATAATGAAGATAGTTTCTATCAGGGCTTAAAATACTTTTGTTCATGTGCAATTACATGTATAAAAATAATCTAATAGATACGCATCAAAAAATGCAATGTACTTGTCAGCATATAAACAAATGACATATTAAATTTTTAAAATGTTGCAATTACTTTAACCCTTTACTTCATAGATACGCCTTTCTAAACAGTGTAGACCCAGATCAAACAGCTCCTGTAGGAGCTGTGTGATAAAGGTCTGCTTTGTTTGCTTATAAAATGATATTAATCGGATTCTACACTTTCTGCCGTCACATGGTTCGTATGACATTAAATATCGGTTAATTAATGTTCATGTCATTATTTCTTACATGAATATTCATAGAGTAAAGGGTTAAGGCAAGAAAATTATGACGACTGAATTGGATATCGCTCAGGAATACTCTGATCTACATCAGTATTTTGTCTTCTGTCATTACCTTGACCTCATGGCTCTCTTGACATTGTGACTAGTCCAGAAAAAATCAATAATGTATTGTTTATACTAAACACCAGATTATATTTTAGGGTTGAGTGAATGACTGTTTAATTATGTACATTATTTTACCCTTTACTCCATGAATGTTCATGTAAGAAATAGCGATATGAATATTTGATTCTTTTTTATAGTGGCATATGAAAACATGAAATTTTGGTCATGGAAACCGGAATATATCTATATTATTTCATAAGCAAATCTAAAATGATCTCACATCATACAAGACTTGGATGGTACAATTTATTATTAATTTTCTAGTACTAGTTCTTTTAGCTATGTATTAACAATTAACAATATAAAATAATGAATTAACCCTTTCCCTCGTAGAAACTAGAAACGCCTTTTCATACAAAACACTGCTAAGTTTGCTTATTAAATAATAAACAACTAGATGATTTAGAACTGATTCTGCAGTCAAAAATCTATTTGAATATTGGACATTGTAAAAATTTGTTTAATGAGTATTCATGAATTTGTGAATTTAACTAAAAATATTCATGAGTTGAAGGGTTGACTGATGTTCATAATTGGAATTAATTGTTAACCCTTTCCCTCATAGGCTATTTTTAGACCCAATCTCTTTGAATGAATCTACCGAAAAGGAGCATTTAATAGAGAAAAGGAAAATATTATAATTGTTTAGTATAGAAACCATTGTGATAAATAGAGCATTTAATCCTATGGAGCAAGTGCTGTATTTATCACAATGGTTTCATTAAGTGGCTATTACAGTGGCGAGGAAAGGCGTATTTATGGAGTCTGCTATGAATATTCATGGAGTAAAGAGTTAACATGATCATATTGGATTTCCACCATATTACTTTGAAATAGTTAAGTGTTACAGATTGGTTTACATAGAGAAGTGCTTCTTGTAACAAATATTTTATTGTATTTTAACACTAGAACTTAAAAATGTGGATGTGGTTATGCATGGATATTGTGTCTTGTTTGTAACTGTTATATTGTGTTCTGGAATGAGTATACCCTGTCCCATGTTTGTGACTTGAATCTTTAGATTAGATATCCTTTTTGCTGTGCAGACAGTGTAGTGTAGATCCAGACCATGAATATCTGATTTGTGTTAACTCTTTCCCTCGTATAAGCACTTTTTCAAACAGTAGACCAAGGCCAGACAGCCCCTGTAGGAGTCGTCTGATCAGCGCCTACTCTATTTGCTTATGAAATTATAATAGATCTGACTACAATATTTACCAATATCAAAAATTCTTAACATACATTACCGTCATAGAAATTCAGCTAACAAATACAGTAAAATCCTTTCTTTAACAGCCACTAAATTACATCAAGTATTTTGTGTTAAAGGCAGGTGACTGCTTAAAGCAAGGTGAAAGTAAAACTGAACGCTCCTATAGGAGCGTTCTGTTTTACTTGCACTTTGCTTTAAGTAGTCACCTGCCCTAAATACCAACTAATTAACACAATTTAGTGGCCATTATAGAGAGGTTTTACTGTATGCATAATGTTACATGAATGTTCCATTAGGAAAGGGTTAACACGTCAAAATCACATGGTGATTCATATACCCATTGATTTCGCACAAGAGGTTTTGCAGTGATGTACTTGTGTGTGTAGTTTTTTGTACATTTTATACCTGCTAACGCTGAACGTGTCTACCTAAGCAAACAGTCTGAATCAAGATTAGACCCACAGTAGCTCAGTATCTCATCCATATATGGATAGTTTGACTCTGACTGCATTTTTGAAGAGAAAGGATCATGAACTTTCGGGATTGCAGTTTTTGCCGATGAAATATAGCATGCATCATCATTAACCCCTTCCCTCATATAAACGTGTTTTAACGCATTTGCAAACAGAGTAGACCCAGATCAGACGGCTCCTAGAGGATCCGTCTGATCAGGGTCTGCTCTGTTTGCTAATGGAATCTGATAGACCTGTTTCTTTACTTTCTAAAATGGCTACAATGTTCCACCATCCATAATTCATTATAACAATTTTCTTTATAAATATTCAGGTATTGAAATTTGAAATAAACATAGAACAGGGAAAGGGTTAATTAGTTGGTGGTTTTATTCATGTGGATGGATGGACTTTTCCAAACAAATCACTGAGACAGCACATTTATTGGTCAGATATGGCTAAACACAGCTTTTGACATGTACTTTGACGTCTTTCATTTGTTAACTTTCTTCCAGTATCCCGAAACTTCTTATAAACAGTATTTTTTTTGTAAAAGAAGAAAGTGACTTTTATGTTGTTTATTGATATGGATGTCAGACTTGACTGCAAGTCCAGTCAACTGTTACAAATGGATTAGGCACTTTATTATCTAGATGTTAGCATTTTGATGGTAGTCATGGTATTGAATTGTACTGTTTAGAAGTTTGTAGTACTTGGTCAAAATAGTCTTACAGATAACCCTTTCTTCATATGAACGCCTTTTCATGCCATTGCAAATAGTGTAGACCCAGATCAGACGGCACCTCACCTGTAGAAGCCATCTGATTAAGATCAGCTATGTGTGCTTATGAAATTATAATAGATCTGACTAGTTTCTACTTCTACCAAAATGTCCTGCGTACACATTTCATTATTACAATTTCGCTAAAAGATATTCATAATGTCCTTATTTTTTTAAACCAAAAGGAAGGTTGGGCGACCACTGGAAAGAAGTCTATTTAGTCTTAAAGACCGGAGGTTGCTTTATGTATAATAAATGGAGCTGAATTTTTATAACGTAAAATTTTCAAATGAATATTTTGCTTTGACAAAAAGTATAAAATCAGATTCTATATTATATCATAATCACATCATAAGCAAACGGAGCAGACCATGATCAGACGGCTCCTATAGGCGCCATCTGAGCTGTGTGTAGTTTGTTATCAAAGGGCGTCTCTACCAGGTAAAGGGTTTGTTGTATAATATAACATTTTGTAATTGGTTGAGAGCACTTGTTCATGCATTCCAGATATGCAGCATGCAAGAGATTCATCAGTTTCATTAAAATCATTTACATTTATCATATTTATTTTTTTATGGTGAGTAACCAAATAAATTTGACAATTCTTAACTCGACTGTGTTTGTGTTGATATTGTTAACCCACATGTCTATGAAGAGTTGTTAGATAAAGCGAAATCTGCATAACCCTTTGTGCTAAGCTCGATGTGACTGGTATTTGCAAACAGCTTGGATCCAGACGAGACTCTTAGTGGCTAGTAAGGCGATACAATGCAAAAGTTCATAGAAAAATCATACCAAGGGAGATAACTCCTGGGGGTTGGACCAGATCGTACGAGTAACTTCCCTCTTTTTGCCCTTGTGCAAAGGCACTCTGCACGGAGATTGCTTCAAAAGTTCTATTCTACACTTTTCTCAATTTCAATTCAACAGTCACTTAACTGTTAACTCCATGCAAATATCTGCGAAAATGCTTCCTATGGACCCTCGGCTTTCTTCCTGTAGTAACCCTTTGACTTGTTGTTTGTCATGTAAGATCATGTTCTTTCAAATTTTACCCATATGGACTATACCACCAATGATCAAAATGAGCAGACAAAGCGGATGCTTCGTGTGGCAGGCACCTATTTGTTAATCACGGAGTGTTTTAACTACTACATTAATGAATATATGAAATTGAATATAAATTAGCTGAACTTTTATGGTCCTGGCAATTTTTGACGGTGGTAGAAACTAGAATCCGATCTGTCATTCCATAAACGGAGAGGAGCTATCTGATCTGATTTTCAGTTAAATATTCATGTGAGAATGACACGAATATTTTATTAACTGACTATAATAATATAATTGTATGTATTATCCTACCAATTTAACCTGAAACTCGTGCATATTCCGTGTATTGTCGGTAATCTTCGAATAAATTTCCGAAGGTATAAGAATGCGCTATAAAAATACAGTAAAACTGCTCTAATACGACCAGCAAAAGGGGGAATAATTCACAGTGGCAAAGGCAGGTGGTAGCTTAATACAGGACGAAAGTTATGCAGAAAGCTCCTATAGGAGCTTTCTGCATAACTTTTGTCCTGCATTAAGCAACCACCTGTTTATACAGACAGCCATGTTTATTCATTAAGTGGTCGCATTAAAGGGGTTTTACTGTACAATCCACGGCTTTTGGTTTGCTATTTTTTGTCACAGAGTATGACGAACAATCCCGATAAACACGCCGAAATTTAAACGAGTCTCAGGTCAAATTGGGAGGATAATACACATGGATTGTTGGTATTGGTAGCAACTGTAGAGTCAACTCTATCATAAATTTATTAGCAAATAGGAGTCGTCTGATCTGGGTCTACACTGTTTGAAACTGCTTTAAAAGGCGTATCCATGGAGCACAGTAGACCATGTCCTAAGCAGCCATTCATTTATTGAACATAGGTCTTATAAAGCAGGTGATTGCTCATTCCCTCATACTGACGCCTTTTTGCCCTCTGTAAAACTCATTTATTGAGAGCAATTTGATAAATAGAGCATTTGTTCCTATGTAGCAAATGCTCTATTTATCATAATGGTTTCAAAATTGAGCAAATGCTCTATTTATCACAATGGTTTCAAACCTACTCGCTTCTGAAAGTCTCCTTTTCTATAGCTAATGCTCCTTAAAGATGTGGGGTCTGAAAATAGTCTGGGAGGGAATGAGTTAATGCATGGCAAAGGTAATGCAGAAAGCTCCTATAGGAGCTTTCTGTATTACTTTTGTCCAGCTTTAAGCTACCACCTGTCTTACAAACCCATAAGTATACTTTTTTGATGGCTCTTTAATGCAGGCTCTACTGTAAAGGGTGAAACAACGGTGATCTATTCCACTTGGAAATTCTGGATTCAAAAGTAAAAAAAATGGTAAAAATGTTACGGTAAGCATCTTTACTCCATGTATATTCATGTTAAGAAATAGACATCATGAATATTAATAAGATTAATCGTTATGATAGCACATGGACACAATATATTTTGGAAAAGGCAGAAACTGGAAGATTGTATCATAAGCAAACATAGCTGACCCTTGTAAGACGGCAACTATAGGAGCCGTCTGATCAGGGTCTACACAGAAAAAGGCGTATAAAATGCATTTATGGAGTAAATGCCACGGCCAAGAACAAGGGATATACTCTGACATTAGGATGCGCGGGTCTGCTATGAGATTGTCTTGCTTGCGGACCGAGCGGACGTTCCGTGTGACAGGCAGCAATTAGTAACACAGTCCTGCACTCAACGACAGCTATGGTGTACCGACAGTGCAGGAAGCCTAAATATCTCCTTTCGTTTATTCATTGTGATTGAATAACAAAACTAAGAAAAAAATCTCATGGGTTTTTTTCTGTCTGGTCTTGGTTTAAATGTATGTATTTTCTTTTCATTTTTGTTGTTGTTGTTGTTGTTTGGTTAAATATCGTTAAGATGAATTCGTAGAAGCAGATAAAAGGTACGGGCGTTTCGGGATGGCAATTAAATACCATTTAGCCATTACTGGTGTAAAAATTCTCGCTCTTCCAGGATAAACCCAACATATGGTAAATAGGTGGTCACTGGCAGAATCTGGGTGACTGACAAAATGGCAGTGACAACCTTCACTGAGACCTTCCTCTCACTCACCCATTGTCTGTCTACATTCTGTTTCCGAAATCTTAGCGGTTTCCTTAACCCATTACTCCATAAAAACGCCTTTTGTAGACCAAGATCAGATGGCTCCTGTAGGAGCTTGTAACTTGTACCATGCATTAAGCAATCACCTGCTTGAAGAGACGTCATTAAGCAACCACCCGCTTTAAAAAAACGCCAATTTCTATTCATTAAGTGGTGGCTTTATAGTTCTACTGAATTCATCCACTCCATGTTCAAGATATACGGTTCAAACATGTTTTATCCTGATGGGACGCCGACTTATCGTATGCGTTTCATCTGGATTCAAACTGTTTGTATATATAAATAATCACAAATTCCTCTATAAGGCGTAGACCCACACACGGTTAGATATGAACAAGAGCTAACAAACGCTTAAAAGAGAAAATCCCCTACAGTAAACTAAAGGTTGACTCTTTAAAAAATGTTCACTAACAATGAAATTATTATCAAGATCCGAATTATTTGACACTTCGGCACATTTGTTGAAAAGTAATGTAAGAAATGACTATTTTTCCAACCGAGGCAGACCGGGGTTTTTTTTCAATTGATTCAGACATTTTTCTCCCATACTTATTTCTTAATTATTGAACGGGATTAATTCAGGGCAGATCATTTCTTCACACGACGTCTCGTCTAGACAGCCTTAAATATGAACATATCGGCGTAAAATACAAACAAGTTACAACCAGTTTGGCAATGTTGTTGGTTGTGAAGTCATTCGATGCGAGATATGTTCTTGTTTCATGAGTGACAATCACACTACATGTATAATGTAGATTAGAAGCAGACACATACTGGTCCTCACTCTCTTACACCCGGTGTGAGAGTAACGAACGACAACTCTTCAAGGAGATTGACTGGTCCTTTCTATTTAACCGTTCACCTCATATACGCCTTTTATCGCCTTTGCAAACAATGCAGACCCAGATCGAACGGCATGTAGGTAGCAGGGCCAGTTGGAACCAGATCAAACGGATCATGTTTGCCTATAGGATATTGTAGAGCTGATTACTGTATACAGTTTCTGTCATAGCCAATAATGTAGAATACACAATATCGATATACTATATCGAGGGCTTGGTGCAAAACTATTCTAACTCCTTCACAAAGTGAAGGAGTTAGAATAGTTTTGCACCAAATCCTCGATATGATTCTACAGTTTCTTTATCCATATTCCATTAGAAAAATTCAGTTGCATGCATTTACTATTTATGATGTCAATATATCTTAACCCATTCCACATACTGTTGACTTTTGACGCCTCTGTAAAAATCACCTTTTGAAATCATTGTGATAAATAGAGCATTGGGGTCAATGCTTTTTATCGCAATGGTTTCAGAACTACACAATTCTAATTGTTTTCCTTTTTTCTAGTAAATGCTCCTTTTCGGTAGATTTAAATTTTATTCAAAGAGGTTGGAGCTAAGAATAGCCTATGAGGGAATGGGTTAAATGTATAGTCATCAGGTAAATTGTTAATCTAGAAGTATCACTTTTGCAATTCACTGACGCAAAGGTTTGTCTTATATTTTGCACGACGCCTTACGAGATAATTTGTATTTTACTGGAAACCGTTTTCTCCACCATCCTGTCAATTCCCGTGTATGGATTCTCAGATTACCTCAGCGCCTAACCACGCCATCGTTACAGCTCACGAGAAGCATGGGGGTTTATTTTTTGCATATTTTTTTAAACCGAATGTTTAACAACATATAAAATTCATACAGACATTAAATGATCGTCCAGCCCCGTTGATTTCTTAAGTCAATCGCATCAAAAGATTTGCCGTTTTAATTGCAAGTGTAGTTTGCGCGATGTTTCCGTAAACAATCGGGTACCAGTTACTGTGCAGTATCTGGTTTCCGGCTTGACAGAAACCCTATTGAGGGGCAGTGCATAGCCGTCGGCGACCAGCACAGGTCACGTGCCAAACACGCGTGCCCTCTGCGCGTGGTCCAGCCTGGGTCCTGTAACTTAAGTCACAGAAAATCCCATTAAATTCATACTGTTTCTTTTGACAGAATGAACAGTTACAGAAAACACGCAACAAAGAAAAAAGCAAATCACTGATGAAGTGGACCACAGCGAGAGATTTGTCTTTTCCCTACAAACCTAAATTTATTTTACTAGAAAGACAGCCTTAGCCTCCTGTACCTTATAGGGACACCTTTTTAACGCCTTTGCAAACTGTGTAGATCCGGATCAGACGGCTCATGTACAGTAGGAGCCGTCTTATCAGGATCTACGATGTTTGCTTATGAAATAATTCAGATTTGATTACTGTATACAGTTTGTGACATGGTCAGACTTTCCTGTGTTAACTCTTTGCACGCTAGCGGCAGAACTGTGATTACCTATGCAAACAGTTTGGATCCAGATGAGACGCCGCATAATGCGGCGTCTCATCAGGATCCAAACTGTTTGTAATCTTGACCATATTTTTGCAAAAAAATGAGAGAAATTTTATTTTAAGAATTGAAGCAGACAACAATTGTTGCAGACGAAAAATTACTTAGCATGCAAAGAGTTAATAAATTATAAAAGTCAACTTACTTTATATTCACGATGTCATTATTTCTTACATGGATATTCATAAAGTACCTGTTGGATATTCACGTAAGGAAGTGTATACTGTACAAATAATGATTATATATAGCTAATTTTATAATTGACATTATGAACAAGGCAGTTTTAACATAGCAGAAACTGTAGAAGCAGGTCTACAGTAAAACCTCTCTATAACGGCCACTAAATTACATCAAGTATTTTGCGTTAAAGGCAGGTGGCTACTTAAAGCAAGGTGAAAGTAAAACAGAACGCTCCTACGGAAGCGTTCTGTTTTACTTTCACCTTGCTTTAAGCAGCCACATTCCCTAAATAACAATTTAGTGGCCGTTATATATAGGTTTTACTGTGTATCATTACTTTTTATAAGAAAACAGAGCAGATTCTGATCAGACAGCTCATACAAGAGTTGTCTGATCTGGTCCTGCTCTTTTTGGGCAAGTACGTCAATACGTCTCTATCAGGTGACGTGTTAAAAAATCAGAGGTCCAGAGATTTGCATTTGCGCACATTGGCATTTCATTTGCGGATTTTTTTCCTTCGTTTGCGCACAAAAAAGGTTTCATGTGCGCACAAGTTTTTACTATCAAATGCGCACGTGTACCTCATCCGTTAACACTGTCAAATGTTAACATCGCCGCCCCTTGCTTACCATTGGGAGGTGGAAGTAGGATTTTAAACTGTTACAGTGTATAAATATAGTATAAAATTGTCGTAGATAATCCACTTTTTCCCTTTGTTTGTTTCAGAAATTGTAATTTCCAGATAAGACTGTCCAGATAAGATGCGTAAATTAACACATTTTCAAGAATAACTTATTTATTTCTCCACTATTCTACCGCTCCTTAGAATCGTCTCGAAGATAGCGTTTGGTGGAGAAATGACGATTTTAGTATCTGAATATGTACATCATCTGTTGCTCTGAAAATTCACAGGATTGTAAGAACCAACCATATACTGTATCACTGATCTGAGTTTACATTACATGTACAAATACATGTATATTGGGGGAAGAAAAAAAACACAGTTTCTTACGGTGTGTTTCCTTTTTTATGTTTTTTTATTTCACTTTTATCCAACTGAGCCTAAATACTGTAATAAAAAATTTCTGAAATCTGTATTAATGTCCGCCATCGCTTTTTGATTATTCTAGACCGTATTTTCCGAAAATATAAAACACTTTTTTAGAACACTGTTTTGTGAGTTCTTATTTTTCGATCGATTGCAGCGCAAGCTTCATTACATTAAGGTGTTGTGAGGACAAGCTATTTCGGGAATAGTCCATGCCTAGCCCTTTACTTCATCAATATTCATGTAAGAAATAATGACATCATGGATATTAATGAGTTGAATTTTTACAATACAGTAAAACCCCTCTTAACCGGAATTTAGTACAGAAGAGTTTAGATACTTTTAGTCAGGTGGCTGCTTAATGCAGGATGAAAGTCATACAGAAAGCTCCTAGAGGAGCTTTTTGCATGACTGTGCTGCCACCTGTCTCCAATACCAATATTTATGCTAAATTTAACGTCCGGTTTAGAGGTATTTTACTGTACTATACGAGCACAGACGTTTTTGCCCATGGCCGAAACTGTCCAATCAGATAAAAAAATGTACAGTAAAACCTCTCTATAACGACCACTAAATTACATCAAGTATTTTTGTTAAAGGCTGATGAATGCTCCTATAGGAGCGTTCTGTTTACTTTCTCTTTGCTTTAAGCAACCACCTGCCCAAAACAACAACTAATTAACACAATTTAGTGGTCGTTATAGAGAAGTTTTACTGTACATGTATATAATTCCACAAGCAAATCGAGGAGACCCTTATTAGACGGCTGCTTATAAGAGCCAGGTCCGGGTCTACTCTGTTTCAAGAGGTGTTTCAAAAAGCGAATCTATCTAATGGAGTAAAGTGTCGATATGCCTTTTCATTTCAAAGGCATTGTCGGATTATTCTTAATGAAAACTTTTGTCAAATTAACTGAAAAAGGTCAACAAACCCGCTTGTATTTAGATCCTAATCAGACGTTGAGAAATTCAATTCATATACGTACTTGATTCATATCCAAAGTATTTGCTATCATGAATCTTATTCATATTTCAGAAGAAAAATGATATCTGCCATAATTAATGATGATGATGGTGATGCTAATAATATTATTAATATAATAAGAAGAATGAGGAAGAAGAGGCCAAAAATATAATAATAAATTTAATAATGATAATATTTTTTTTAAATAATTATATTAATGATAGTAATAATAAATAAATAATAATAATAACACAATAATAATAATAATACAAATGTAATAATATTAATAATAATAATAAAAATAATAACAATAATAATAATTAGTAGTAGTAGTATCATTATCATTATTATTGTGTTATTATTATTATTATTTATTATTAATATAATTATTAAAAAATATTATCATTATTAAATTTATTATTATTATTATTATTATTATTAAACCGACATCTACACTAGCCAATAATGTAACTGTTATCAGAGGTAAGCATCGTCATCGCGCGATATCTGAATTGGTCGATGCAGCTGTTGGGTTAGGACAACACTGAAGGATTATTTTTATTCCAAATGTAAGCAAACAACCGTAGGAACTGATGAGTTACAAACAAGGAAGACAAATTATTTGCATTTATTTGATGCATGATAATGTTTACAATATAATGTATGTAAAACTTTCACACGAGCAATGCTGGTCGTTGATTTCAACATTTATTAATACATGTGTTGACATTGTTAGTTTGTAGACAGTAAAACACTTATAAATCGGACGTATAGAATAATACCAATGCCAGTCAAAACCGGTCTTTAACTCTTTTGGCGCCAAATTTAAAAGTGTCGTCTGCAATAATAATTTCATATTAAATATAATTCTAAACTAAATAATTACGGTATATTATTAAAACATTTGTTTTTAAAACCCGTATGCTTGGGCTGAAATAATACAGAAAACGGTGAAGTCCCAGGTCAGATGCCGCCTTTTCAAGGCGGCATCTGACCTGGGACTGCACTGTTTTCAATGGTGCCAACAGGCGACATTGGCGCCGAAAGAGTTAACACAGACGACTGCTTAATGCAATGTGAAAGTCATGCAGAAAGCACCCACAGCTTAATGCTGGATGAAAGGCGTGCAGAAAGCACCCACAACTTAATGTAGGGTGAAAGTCATGCAGAAAGCTCCCAAAAGGAACTTTCTGCGTATTTTTCACATTGCATTAAGCAGTCACCTGCCTAAAATACCTAAACTTTATTAAAAGTCCCGTTTGGAGAGGGTTTATTGTATTTAGTCATGTCGGATGACAGGGACTACACATTACAAAATCATCTCATTAACTCTTTATCTCGTGAATATTCATGTAAGAAATGACATCTTGGATATCTAACACATGTATTGCTTTCTATAATGGTATATGAACACATGCTGTTTTGATTTCGGTAGAAACTGTAAAATCAGATCTACATGTATATATTTCCATAAGCAAACAGAGCAAACCCTGATCAGAAGGCTCCTATAGGTGCCGTTTGGTCCGGGTCTTCGCTGTTTACAAAGGCGTCACAATGAGACTACGTTTGGTATAAGGTTAACCCTTTCCTCCATAAATACGCCTTTCTATGCCTCTATAATAGTCACTTCTTGAAACCATTGTGATAAATAGAGCATTTGCTCCATAGGAACAAGTGCTCTATTTATCACAATGGTTTCAAAACTACAAAATTCTAAAAAAGCCTTTTCTATGGTTAATGCTCATTTTCGGTAGATTCATTCAAAAAGGTTGGATCTAAAAAAAAAGACTATGAGGGAATGGGTTAAACATTTTATGCAGATAAAGACATGTCACGGTGATAGGGTGATTTTCACAAACATTTCGATGATTGGTTTTGAAAGCAGCAAATTAAATTTGATTGCAACTTGAGCGTCATATACACTGTACATGAATTATACAATTGTCAGTAAGATTATACATGTACATGTATATTGTATATCAGAGTACTCGTTTCTTGGTATTTAGAAGTATTAACCCTTCTCTTGCTGAATTTTAAAATACATATCTCCTTCTTTACCCATGCCCTGTTGTATAATTACACATATCTTCACTGTGTACAAGTATATCGCTGTGCAATCACTGCTGTGGAATGCACTGGTTGCACAATCAACTTGTAAATAGTGCAGACCCTGATGAGACAGCTCCTGCAGGAGCTGTCTCATCTGGGTCTACACTATTTACAGGTAGGTATATTGACGTGAATAGCAAGAGAAGGGTTAACCCTTTCCCTGTTTAATATTCATGTAACTAATGGCATTATGAATATTTCTTAGCTGATTTTTTGTAATGGCACAGGCTCAGGCTCAGACAGAAACTGTAGAGTCAGATCTGTATATTACCAGAAGCAAACAGGGCAGACCCTGATCAGACGGCTCTTTTAGGAGCCGTCTGATCTGGGTCTACTGTGTTTGCAAATGTGTGAAAAGGCGTTTATATGAAGGAAAGGGTTAACTCATTCCCTCATAGACTATTTTCAGACACAACCTCTTTGAATAAATCTACCAAAAAGGAGCGTTAACTATAGAAAAGGAGAATTTTAGTATTGTCTACTTCAAGTCGAGCATTGCAACCTGATCGGAAAACTGTTAGTAGGACTCAAATGTTACTTATAGAGGCAATATATACATGTAAGTAGAGCAGATTTTACTTGTCTTCAGGTTAACCCCATCCCTCCTAGACTATTTATAGATCCAGCCTCTGAATAATTCTACCGAAAAGGAGCGTTTACTAGAAAAAAGGTAAACTTGATATTTATCACAATAGTTTCAAAAATGACATTTACAGAGGCAACAAAAAGGCTCCAGTAAGAGGGGATGGTTTAAAGTATTCGTACACATTTTTTTTATAAAAGATCCGGACACTGGGTGTTTGGTCTTGATCTGAAGCATATTCCACAATATCTGAGATTTTAACCCTTTATTCCATGAATATTCAATGTAAGAAATAATGACTTCAAATATCACATATCAAATTAGATTAATTGCTATAATTCCACATAGACACGGGGTGTTTGGTCAAGGCATAAACTGCAAAATCATATCTATATTATATTAAGCAAACAAAGCAGTCCCTGATCAGACCGCTCCTATAGAAGCCGTCTGATCTGGGTCTACTCTGTTTGCAAAGGCACAAAAAGGCATATTTATGGAGAAAAGGGTTAATACGCTCAGCTCCTTTGAATGAATCACAAGCGATTACATCTTGTATAAATAGCAAACCATTTACCTCATGGATATGCATGTAAAAATAATGACATAATGAATATTTATTTGCTGAACTTTTAAAATGACATCTGAACAATGGAGTTTGGGCCATTGCAGAAACCGCAGAATCGGATCTATTGATTTCATAAGCAAACAAAGCAGACCCTGGTCAGGATTCGTCTGATATGGGTCTATTTTGTTGGCAAAGGGGTGAAAAGGCAATGCTGTCAGGTAAAGTGTTAAAATCACAATGTCTGATTAGATTTCACTTCACTTCATCTTGCGGCTCTACATTTTCTATAGTTTTGTATATACATCGTTCCAAATGTATATTATATAGTATCATATTTTTCTATTTTTGAATTGAGAATCGATTAAATCGAAAGCCAAATAGACACAAGACACAGTTCAATATTATCTCTTATAATTTTGTCAACTGTCCACTTTAGATTACTGTTAAATTATTCTCTGCTCCGAGACAAACATATTACTATAGTCCGAGATTGTTCAAGTTATACGGAACTCAGTGTATTTATAATTGCGCTCATGAATGTGATATGATGATATGATGATTTGCAGAATGAAAAGGAAACCACCCTTGGTCTCGAGTTAATGAAACTGAATTCATTCTTAATTCTCAAATAGGCATATTTCATTGGTCAGATTTTGAGCTTGCTCAAGATCTAACCAATCAGATGCATGAGAATTAATCAAAATCAAGTCGAATGTTTTATAACATCGGAGCCAGATATTAACGTCTCTCCGAGTGACATTTCCTATCTATCCATTGCTTGAATGTACCCGCATATGCCGGTTGAGGTTTCCTGACTGAGAAAACCTCAGAAGACATAGTTTGCACTGGTATGGCTTCTCCCCACTATGAATCCTCAAGTGTTTTGTCAAAGTAGAACTGTCCGAGAATGCCTTTTTACACAGTCGACATCGGTAAGGTCTCTCGCCACTATGAGTGCGCATGTGCGTTGTGACAGACGAACTCTGGGAAAAATGGCGGTCACATACTGGACAGTGAAACGGTTTTTCTCCGCTGTGTGTCCGTGCGTGCGCGGTCAAGTTCGCTGCTTGCGAAAAGGATTTGTTGCAGGCATTGCACTTGTAAGGCTTTTCCCCAGAATGCGTGCGCATATGAGTTTTCAATGTACTTGGGCGTGCGTAGGTCTTTCCACAAATGCGACAGAGGTTTATTTTAGAATTATCCGGGCTGTGTGTGATGTGCAGCGGTTTGTCGTCAATGAATTTTGCACGCTTGAAGTGGGCTGAAGTGTAATATCGAGTGTTGCCCGATTTGAACTCATCCGATGCCTTGTAGTAGAAGTTCCTGTTGTCTGACATGGCGGACCGGAAGTCAGGAGGTATTGAGTAGGACTGAGAATAATAGTTCTGAGAGTACGGGTTGTACTGTGGTTGGAAAGGCTCTTGTGGACTGTGTGGGTACTCTTGACCCATGTTGTAGTGTTGGGGAGATGTCTGCCATTGTTGTGGTGGGTTATACTGGTTATTTCCAAAATTTGGCGGTACTACATTCATGCTCATTGATACATTGACACTCATCGCCGGAAAAACGCTGTGACCGTGCTGCTGGTGCGTATTTCCGGCGATATGGTCTCCGTGGATCTGCGCATGCACAGACGGGTACTGTGGACTACTTCTTCCAGTGTAGCTAACTGGATGTACCTGAGTGCTATGGTTTACTGTATAGGCTAGAGGCTGTTGACCTTGCCCATTAATACCATTCGGGTTCAAAGTTCCAAGGTGCATTGTTGGAGATAGAGGAGAAAGCTGACTGCCAAAAGATGGATGCACGATGGCGTTCTTTAGTGACAACAAGGCATCGGTCACGTCGTGGCTTGATTTTTCTTTCAAAACGGCGAACTCTCTACAAAGTAGAAAAAATAGATTAAGCTCTCAGCATCGGCAACTCAAACATCGTCTGATTCTGAGTCTCCCATACATTTATGGAGCAAAGGGTTAAGATATGTTCTACTGCAGTGATGAAACCGATAAATATATACGATACTAATATGTTGGCTATACCTATCATCAAGTCCTTGAAAATAGATTTTAGCGATATGGCGACATTTTTTTTAAACAAGACTGAATCGTCATTAGAAGACTTTTGATCAAATAATACATTTATGATTAGGTTACCGCGTTAAGTTTTGGGTTTTCCCTTTTCATTGAATTAAAGTTTGATTTTGAATATTTTAGCAAATGAGAAAGTGGGCGAGTGAATGAGCGAATAACAAGCGATCGAGTCAGCGCTATAGCAATGCGAAACAAGACTGGTAATATTTTTCGAAAATGGCTGCTAAAAAATGTCGCACGGTAAGAAAAAATAGTTACAAAAATAGTGTGGAAGCCAAAGGCAGAAGCAATGCAGAAAGTTAAATAATGAGCTTTTTTGCATTGATTTCAGCCTGCATTGAGCAATAACCTGCTTTTTACATTTCACCTCATATTTATACAAGAGTCAATGCCTTCGTGAATATTGATTAACTGATATTTTTGTATAATGGCCTGTGAATACAACGTGTTTTGGCTATACATGTATAACATATTTTGTAGAATCGTCATAGGTATACATGAAGTTTTGGTAGTGGTAGAAACTACAGCGTCACTTCTACTATAATTTCATAAGCTCGAAGAGCCGACCCTAATCATACGGCCCCTATAGGAATCGTCTAATCTGGGTCCACTCTGTTTGCAAATGCGTGAAAAGGCTTTTTACATAAAGTAAAGGATTAACCAATATTTGCAGTGCGTATAAAATTAGAAATATAACAAATACAATGTTATAGTTGAATCTTTAACTTCGCTCTTAGAGGCAGGTGGTAGCTGAATACAGGGCGAAAGTTGTACAGAAAGCTCATCCTGCATTAACTAATTCTCTCCTAGGCTATTTTTAGATCCGACCGTTTTTAATTAATATACCAAAAAGGAGCATTAACTAGAGAAAAGGAAATTTTTAGAATTTTGTAGTTTGAAACCATTGTGATTAATAGAGCATTTGCTCCTAAATGCTCTATTTATCACAATGGTTTCAAAATGTGAATTTTATAGAGGCGCAAAGATGCGTCACTAGGGGATAATGTGTTAAGCAATCACCTGCTTTTAAAATCACCAATTGTTGTTTATGAAGTGGTTGCATTAGAATTATGATTAACCTGTGAAATATGCCTTATCTATGTTTTAATGCTCTAATTATTCAAGAACAAAAACGCAGATGATGGTAGATATGCCCCTTGACGCCTTTGAAAACTGAGTAGACTCAAATCAGACGATTCCTGTAAGAGCTGTCTGATAAGGGTCTGCTCTGTTTGCTCGCAATTGGTTCTGCGCTTTTTGTCATTGCTAGAAAAATACATTTTTTCTACGAGTTTGTTACGGCATGATAGCAATGTATTCATTTGTTTTATATAAACAACATAAGCTAATTATAGTTCATGAATGTTCATGTGCCATCAATTAAAGGATTAAACTTTTACCTCATGAATATTCATAAAGACTCCGCTAAAGGCGAATATTAATGAATTAATTTCTTGTATTGAAGTACAAAATAAAGAAAAGCATTGCCATGGTAGTAGAGGATCAGATCTGCAACACAAGCAAACGGAGCAGACCCTGGTCAGACGACTCCTGCAATAGCTGTATGGTCTGTGTCTAGTAACTGTTTGCAAAGGCGTAACAAGACGAAACTATATATAAAAAAAGGTTAACGCTTACCTTCATATAAACGCATTTTCGTGCATTTGCAAACATAGAAGACCCAGATCACACGGCTCATATAGGAGCCGTCTGATCAGGGTCTGCTCTGTTTGCTTTTGACATAGCATAGGTCTGAGTTTACAGTTTTTGTCAAAGCAAAACGTTTTCTAGAAAAGTTTACATTATGAAAAATCAGATGATAAATATCCATGGTAACATTATTTCTTACATGAATATTGAACAGGGAAAGGGTTAACCGTTTCCCTCATTATTAATCTTGTAATTCTGTGCATTAAAACAGACAGTAGTTATTTGCAGAGACATAAAACATACGCATGTATATGTCTCTGTTTATTGCAAGATACAAGTAATGCAAGATAGCTTCTTTCGGAATTTTTCTGTATTGCCTTTGCCTTGTACACGTTTTAATACCACATTTTTTCTCAACCAGTGACCGCTTTCAACACTTCACTGTAATATTCTACAATGCAATATATGTCTTTTTCCGTCATTTACTGTAAAACCTCTCTATAACGGCCACTAAATTACATCAAGTATTTTGTGTTAAAGGCAGGTGGCTGCTTAAAGCAAGGTGAAAGTAAAACAGAACGCTCCTATAGGAGCGTTCTGTTTTACTTTCACCTTGTTTTAAGCTGCAACCTGTCCTAAATACCAACTAATTAACACAATTTAGTGGCCGTTATAGAGAGGTTTTACTGTACTTTCAATCCTAATTTTACTTGTCATCGCCATAACCGTTCCTTGTTCTATGTTTATTCCAAATTTTAATACCTACTGAATATTCATGGACACAATAATAAAATTGAAATATGGAAGGTCAAACATTGTAGCCATTTTAGAAAGTAAAGAAATAGATCTACCAAATTCCAAAAGCAAATAGTGCAGACCCTGATCAGACGGCTCATACATGAGCTGTCTGATCTGGGTCTACTCTGTTTGCAAATGCGTGAAATGGCGTTAATATGTAAGAACGGATTAAAAAGACATTTCTTGAATTTAAAAAATAGAAGAAAAAAACTGGAAAGAGGAAGACTCAATATAGAAATAAAGAAGTTAGCCTGCAGCGTATGGTATTGCTACCCATACAATCTAAAGAAACAAAATCACTTAACCTTTAAGGTGATATATACGCATTTAACAGCTTTACAAACAGAGTAGACCCAAATCAGCCGTCTGATCAGGGCCTGTCCTGTTTGCTTCTGAAATAATATAGATATTATTCTACAGTTTCTGCCATGATTCACTTTTTCAGAATGCCTTTATAACATTTCAGCTAATTGACATTCATGGTGTCTTATCAGAGATCCAGATAAGATGCGTAAATTAAAAACATTTTCAAGAATAACTTCTTTATTTCTCCACCAAACCCCATGCTGTGACCACTCTTTAAAGAGTGGTCACAACATAGGGTTTGGTTGAGAAATTACAAATTTAGTATTTGAGTACGCAACGATATCTGTAGCTCTGCTTTTATTTCTTATATGAAATGCATGTACATGTAATGCTTTGGTAAAGAGTAAACCCTTTCCCTGTTGAATATTTATGTAAAAGATGACATTATTAATATTTATTAGCTGAACTTTTATAATGGCATAATGTACATATGAATTTTTGGTTTGGGTGGAAACAGTAAAGTCAGATCTATTATAATTCCAAAAGCAAACAGAGCAGACACTGATCAGACTGCTCCTATATGAGTCATCTGATCTGGGTCTACTGTGTTTTCAAAGGCGTGAAAATACATTTACATGACGGAAATGGTTAAATGATAGATGTGTTTTACTAAACCAATGTACAAACCAATGTTATCGTCCACAGCCAACGAATAGTACAGTTGTCAGATAACAAATGACTTGCTTGGACATTAGTGGACATGCATTTTGTTACTGTAAACACTTGAACCAGGGCTGGTCGGACACGCGGCTCATTTGCATAATTCCTAACCCCAAACAAGTAGTGTCCAAATATTATCTAAGTATTGAATAAACACAAAAGGACGGTAGCAAAGGTAATTTAAAACAAACAGCTGACCACTTAGTAGCCAGTGTCCAGGCTGACCAGTGCCAAGTGTGGCCTTTTTAGTGGGGACGTTTCACACATTAAAATCAGGGGATTAACTGGTACCTGGTTTAAGTTTACATTGGTTGTTCTTAACCCTTGTCCCACTGTGAAAAATAATGTCTGCTCAAATTTGGATCTGGTGCAAATTTGAACGGGCTTGGTTTGATTAAACTCTTGATAAACTAACCACCGGGTTTCAAACAGCTGGGATCATGATGCGACGCCCGGTTGCTCGGAGTCTCATCTGGATCCAAACTTTTGCAAATGCGAGCCGGGTCGCGGATCCGGGAATAAGGGTTAACCCGAGATGATCAACATTTCGCTATTCATGTGGTGTTGGCGCTGGAGCAAAATTGTCAACAAGGTGGGACAATCGTTTAGAAAACCATTGTATACCAGAATGAGGAGATTTCAATGAAGGGGCAGTCATCTTCAAATAACTCGACCATTAAGCTAATAATATGATACTTGAAAGTACCGGACAGCAGGTATTTGTTGAAACTGGACACGGCGATCAGCGGACTTGAGTGTTTGATTTTTTAAAAGTGAAAATCTCCCAGTTAACCGGCTTAACGCCAGGAACGTGTCAACACCGGTTTTGCTCATTCTTTCAATAAATACATGTCGTAAGTTTTCATTAGTTTTCTTATCAAGTTTGTTTTCTTACATTAGCCCATTTCCCTGTTCAATAATGTGAGAAATAATGACGTCATGAATATTTATTACCAGACTTTTACGGACGGCGAATTATGGACAGAATTTCGAAGAGAAAGGTTTATTTAAAAGCATTCGAAGAGAAACATCTATTTATGCAAACAATGAATTAATATACATGTATGAGACTATCTTTTACAAACGATTAAATATTCCATAATAAGTATGTGCATATCGTGGGCTTGGTGCAAAACTATTCTCACTCCTTCACTTTGTGAAGGAGTTAGAATAGTTTAGCACCAATCCCACGATATATTAGCTAAGATTTAACCTTATAACCTTTACCCGAATTACGCATTTTGACGTTTTCGCAAACAGAGCAGACTCAGATCGGACGGTTATGGTGGAGCCGCCTGATCAGGGTCTACCCTGCTTGCACATTGAGTTATATATAGTTTCCACCACGGTAAAAAATTCTAATGCAAATGAATATTAACGATGCCATTATTTCTTACATGAATATGCGTCTGTACGGTCAAGTACAGGATTAACCCGTTACTCCATAAATACGCATTTCCCCCATAGGAGCCGTCTGACCAGGGTCTGCTCTGTTTGCTTATTGATATGATTTTGCAGTTTCTACCATGGCCAACAATTTATGTATCCATGTGATATTATAACTATTGAATATGATTATTATTCATGATGTCATTATTTCTTACATGAATATTCATGGAGTAAAACGTTAACACAAGTCGTCCAGTGGTTCAAATCTAAACGCTAGAAATCAGATAAACTTAAGTAAGTGCAATCGATGGCTTGAAATGTATCTTGATAAACATAAATATAGATTATTACTGTTAATTCTCGTCGGAAATATTGTAAAACTGCATTCAAGGTCAAGGATAGTCATATCAAACTGAAAATATATTATTTGTTGTATATATACAGATACATGGGAAATCATACTCGAGTCTTCGGGTTCTCATTCCCACCCCATTCGTTATACACTGCAATTTTGAAAAAAAAACTGCGGTAGGTTTAGTAACTACAGTAAAAATTCCTCTAAAGCGACCGCCTGAAACATGCCAAATACTGGGTCTTGGAACCAGGTGGTAGCTTTACCCTTTGCTTGCTATTCACGTCAATACACCTACCTGTAAATAGTGAATACCCAGATGAGACAGCTCCTACAGGAGCTGTCTCATCAGGGTCTGCACTATTTACAAGTTGATTGTGCAACCAATGCACTCCACAGCAGTAATTTCACAGCGAAATACTTGTACACAGTGAAGATATATATAATTATACAACAGGACATGGGTAAAGGAGGAGAAATGTATTTTAAAATTCAGCAAGAGAAGGGTTAAGTTGTATCGTCATACATTAAGCAACCGTATGCACTTAAAGATGCCAGTGTCTAAACTTTTGACAAAAATGATTTCTCCATATCTGTTGACAATTCGAACTTTGTGATATAAACGTCTCAGCCATGACCATAGTTCGAATAATGACATACATTTGTATCTAGAAATGGCAAAATATTGGCCCAAACGTTATGTGAGAAGGAGCGAAACTATGAAACCTGCGTGCAAACAAACGAAGAATTACAGTAAAACTTCTCTATAACGACCACTAAATTGTGTTAATTAGCTGGTATTTAGGACAGGTTGCTGCTTAAAGCAAGGTGAAAGTAAAACAGAACGCTCCTATAGGTACGTTCTGTTTTACTTTCACCTTGCTTTAAGCAGCCATCTGCCTTTAACAGAAATACTTGATGCAATGTAGTGGCCGTTATAGAGAGGTTTTATATTAATGTAATAGGAAATTCCGAAAAGGGTGGGGTGAAGGGGGACATGTCCGCAGTGAAAAACACACTCGACGAATGTTTTCAGCGTAAATTTTAACAAAGTACCAACTTTTTATTTCATGAAAATGCATACATGTAAGAACTAATGACTGTATGAATATTGTTTACTGATTTTTTAAAAATGGTATATGTATAAAATACTGTTTCGCTGTGACAGAATCTGTAGAATCAGATTTATACTACAGTAAAACCTCTCTATAACGGCCACTAAATTACATCAAGTATTTTGTTTTAAAGGCAGGTGGCTGCTTAAAGCAAGGTGAAAGTAAAACAGAACGCTCCTATAGGAGCGTTCTGTTTTACTTTCACATTGTTTTAAGCTGCCACCTGTCCTAAATACCAACTAATTAACACAATTTAGTGGCCGTTATAGAGACGTTTTACTGTATTTTATAAGCAAACATAGCAGATCCTGACCAGAATACTCCTACACGAGTTTTACTCTGTTTACAAAGACATAAATACGTATCTAGGGAGTAAAGCAGTAAGAAATGGTAAACTCTCTAACAATTTACATACCTAGACCTTGAGATTAAATTATTTAATTTATTTCTTTATCATTTACAAGGGTTGCTGATGTTAAATGATGAGCTATTCCACATGAACTAATGGCCCGAGTCCAAAATGATTTTCAGAAGTGGACTGTCACATGATGCACATTCTTGGCAGCTATTGGTTTACATAATTATACAAGGTGTATAATGATATATTTTATGGATTCATTTGGATGTACACTATTACCTTGTATGGATTTGTTTGGGTGTTCAATATTGCATTGTATGGGTTTCTTTGGGTGTTCAATATTATCTTGTATGGGTTCGTTTGGATGTTCAATATAACTTTGTACGGATTCGTTTGGGTGATCAATATTATCTTATATGGATTTCAACTGTACAATATAGATTTACATTGTTGGATGTTCAATATAACTTTGTACGGATTCGTTTGGGTGATCAGTATTATCTTATATGGATTTCAGCTGTACAATATAGATTTACATTGGACTGCCACGTGATGCAAATGCTTAGCAGCTATTGGTTTACATTTGCAAAATGTATAATACCTTGTATGGATTCCTTTGGGTGTTCAGCATTATATTGCATGTATTTTTTTGTTATTCTTTGGGGGTGGGAGGGGGGGGGGGGGGTTCCAGCAGGGTACAGGATGCGTTACAACGTGTATGTTAAAAAATGAAAAATTAAACCTGTGATTGCTTTTATTAATTTTACTAAATTCAACATTTCAATATAACGATTGAAAGTTAAATATCCCGCACACATTTTAACAAATTAAGAAAACAAATCCATTTTGTTTTAAATTTTCATAATCGTCAGCTATCGTTATCTTAAAATGGAGTTATAGTTTTTGTCTTTATCGAAGAGAACATTAATGTATATTTTTTATTTATTCACAGATAATTTGAAAACCCTTCACATATCAACATGGATAGCCAGTTATCATTTTATGATTTGGTTCTGTTGTGTTTGCTAAAGGGAGTATTTAGGTCTGATGCTACAGTTTATGTCATTATTTCTTACATGAATGTTAAATAGGCAAAGTGTTAAGCATATACCAGTTTACAGTTTGATATTTGTTAAGTCTTAACCCATTACATCATAGGCTATTTTTAGATACACTCTCTTCGAATAAATCTACCGAAAAGTAGCATTAACTAGAGAAAAGGAAACTTTTAGAAATTTGTAGCTTGAAATCATTGTGATAAATAGAGCATTTGCTCCTATAGGAGCAAATGCTCTATTCATCACAATGGTTTCACAAAGTGACTTTTACAGAGTCGTCAAAAGTCGTCAATATGAGGGAATGGGTTAAAGAAGTTTTACTATTTGCTCATCAAAATCATCAACTTACTTGTACGTTGGAGTGCATGGAGAGAAGGTGAGCATGTTTGGGAAATTCTCAATGTCGTAGCCACTTGGCTGGTACATGGCGGTGTTGAGTTCGAGCGGAGACCTGGACGACATGTCAGACTTATCTGCCGGACTTCCTGGCCGCCACATGTCCGGGTACGTTGGCGAGCTAGAGATGGAGTCTGTGACTTCGCCATGTTGCTATGGTGAAGAAATAAAATAACAACATTTAAAGCTCGTTTACTACAGCATTCCTATACACCTAACTCTGCGTTCAGCTCCACATGAATTCGGCTTTATCACTATCATATCTAGGGCTTACCCCTTTACTCCATGAATATTCATGTATGAAGTAATGACATCATGCATATTAAATAGCTGTATTTTTTTAATAACATATAAACATAGGCATATTTAACCAAAGCAGAACGTGTAGAATCAGATCTATATTATATCATAAGCAAACGGAACAGACCCTGATCAGACGGCTCCTTTAGGGGCCGTCTGATCTTGATCTACTCTATTTGCAAAGGCGTAGAAAAGCGTATCCATGGGGTGAAAGGTTAAATGCTTCTTTTTAACTCTCTTGTCGCCAAATACTTTTCGTCTGCAAACAATGTCGTCTGCTTTACGTTTCAGAGCGGACTTTCTGTTCTAAAACGGAAATGAAGTCTCAAACAGTTAGATCCTGATGAGACGCCGTGTTCCTCAGCGTCTCATCTGGATCCAAACGTTTTGCAAAGGTAATCATGTATTCGTCCATTGCAGCAAACCATGTGGGTTACTTTCCGGCGATTTCAGCGGGTACACGCTACTTGGTAAAAACCTACAGTTTTCGGACACATTTTCGCCCCTCTTTACGGGTTTGTAAAACCGAATAAATCAATTTGGCACCAATTTAACACTAAATTAGACTGACACAGGGGCAAATAGTGTAGGGCTTGATCAAACTGATCCATCGGTAGCAGTTTGACATGGGTCTACACTGTGTCTCGTTTTATATGTCCGAATACAACATGTCCGAATACTTAGGTAATTACGATAAATGAAAATATTTAATTTCTTTTCAAACATGTGATCGGAGTGTCAGACAGTTTAGATCCTGATTAGATGCCGAGTAACTCGGCAAATATTATCAGGATCCAGACTGCTTTCACATGTTTATATTTTCATAGCTAAAGATCCGCACTTGGCTTATTAACCATTTTATGATTTACTTCATGAATATTCGTGTAAGAAATAACGAATGTATGAGTATTTATTACCTGACATTTAAAATGGCATCATAAACAAAGGAATGTTTTACCTTGGCAAAACTATAAAATCATATCTATATTAATTAAATTAACCATTTCCTTCATAAATACGCCTTTGCAAACAGAGTAAACCCAGATCAGGCGGCTCCTATAGGAGCCGTCTGACCAGGGTCTACTCTGTTATCATATGGTATAATATAGATCTGGTTGTCCAGTCTCCGCAATGGATAAAATATCCTGTGTCCATATGCTATTATAACAAAATAATCTAATATTAATGACGTCATTATTTCTTACATGAATATTCATGGAGGAAAGGGTCAAGCAAATAAAGCAGACCTTGATTCTGTTGACACTTGTTGAAGAGTTTCGCATTAGTTTTAACGAACCGAAAGTAAGAAACATGTAGCAAATCAGAATTTGAGCAGATAATGTTTTAGCATTTAAGCAATTAACCCTTTCCCTGATGAATATTCATGTAGGAAATAATGACGTCTTGAATTTTAATAAGATTTTTTATGATGTCATAACAACACAGGACATTTTGCCTCAGGCAGAAGCTGCAGAATCAGATCTTTATTGCATCATAAGCAAACAGAGCAGACCCTGATCAAACGGCTTCTATAGGAGCCGTCTGATCTGGGTCTACTCTGTTTGCAGATATGTGAAACTGCGCTTACATAAGGGAAAGGGTTAAAGATTGGGCCGTAACACACAGACCTCGGTGCTTCAAAATGTATAATCTCGGGGTTTTATACAGGTGCGCCCTTTCTTTTATATAAACCCCTTTTCACGCATTTGCAAACGGAGTAGAGCCATATCAGACGGCTCCTATAGGAGTCGTCTGATCAGGGTCTGCTCTGTTCGGTATTGGAATTTGAAAAATATTTTTCTTTACTTTCTAAAATGGCTGCAATTTTCCAACTTTCATAAATCATTATAATTATTTTGTCCATGAATATTTCGGTAGGTATTGAAATTGGAATAAACGTAGAAAAGGAAAAGGGTTAATGCAGGACAAATGGTGTGCATAAAACAGCTCTATGTATTATTATTGACATGCACTTACACTTCACCTCATGCATATTCATGAAATAAGTACAGTAAGACGTAACGTCAAATACCAGTGCCACTTTTGAAAATATTTTAATCCAGTGCTTTCATCTGAATAGTATATAACCTCTGTTATTTTATTATAGTATTGTTATATATCAAAAGAAAGCTAATACAATTTCTTAATTTATATTAATTCATAGCTTAATTTGAAAACCCCGCTAATGCGACCACCTAAAAGAGGTATACTTATGGGTGCTAGATGCAGGTGGTAGCTTAATGCAGGACAAAAGTAATGCAGAAAGCTTTCTGCATTACTTTGCCCTGCATTAAGCAACCACCTGCTTATAAAGACACCCATGTTGATTCATTAAGTGGTCGCATTAGCGGAGTTCTATATGTACATGTAATGATATCATTACCTGAATTTTATAATGTTAATCTAGGTCTACTCTGCTTGCAAAGGTCCTCAAAAACGTATCTACCATGGGAATGGTTAAGCAATTAAATGCTTTTCAAACCCCCATTTTCGTTCATTAAATGGTCGCTATAAATAGGTTTTACTGAATATTGTTTGTGCTAAACGTAGAATATAATCTGAATATATAGTAGTTTATTATTTAAATATAATATACAGTAAAACTCCTCTAATACGACCACCAAAAGGGGCATAATTCTGGGTGGCAGAGGCAGGTGGTAGCTTAATTCAGGACGAAAGTTATACAGAAAGCTCCTATTCTGCATAATTTTCGACCTGCATTAAGCAACCACCTGCTTATTAAAAAGGTCATGGTTATTTTTTAAGTGGTCGCAATAGAGGGGTTCTACTTATATTGTTATTATTTTTGTTCACAACCGATAGGGTGATTATGCTAACAAAACAATGATAAACTCGACAAGGTCAGTTAATCGACCGTTTCTAATAGAACTATCTCGAGTTATACCTATATTAACCCTTTAACCCATAGATAGATGTTTTTGGCACTTCTACAAACAGAGTAGACCCAGATCAAACGGCTCCTATAGAAGCCGTCTGATTATGATCTGGCCTGTTTGCTTATGAAATAGCATAAATCTACAATTATTTCTAAAGTTTCTGCCAATTTCAAAATTCCCATGCTCATTGTGCAATTATAAAAATAAAGCTTATTAATATTCATACAGTTATTTTTCTGATATGAATATTTACGGAGTAAGGATTAAACAGAGCTGATACAAACATTTTCCTTTACAGCTTACCTTTAGATAATGATCCTCGTGTTTGGTCAGATATCTCTCTGTCGCGTCCGAGTACACCATTATTTCCACAATCACTTTGTTCTTGTTAAAGACTTAGAATTGAGCTCATTATCTTTTCTACAGTTTTTAGAATAAACACCTCAAAGTT
This sequence comes from Azorinus chamasolen, assembly GCA_963576725.1. NCBI lineage: Eukaryota > Metazoa > Mollusca > Bivalvia > Cardiida > Solecurtidae > Azorinus > Azorinus chamasolen. The sequence continues at coordinate 39,597,603 of OY755245.1, forward strand.
TGAAGCTCACAGTTTTAACGAAGTAGCTCTGTTTACTTGTGTTCGAAACGTTTTGCTATAGCCTCAACACAAATCTATTGTAAGACTTCGTTTTCCTTTCATAAGAAATCATAAGGCTATAAATGCCTTCTATCCAATATGGCAAACACGCCTGAAAATGATGTAAAAAAAAGATCGAAGGTCAGGAAAATTTCTCAAACCAGTCTCAAGAAGCGTTATACGGCTTTGCTTTATAACCTAGCAAGGATTCTTTCTCTCAAAATATGGGTAAAGTTTGCCAGATCTTCTATAGCGTGCTATTGGCAATGTCGCGAAAGGCGGGTTCTAGGGAGGGCAAAGTCTGGCCAATACTCCAATGATGAAACAGCAAATACTCAAACCTGCTTAATAGTAATGAATGCTTATGAAAAGGTGTGAAAATTGTAAGGATTTCTCAAGATTTCTACAAATAAAAGACTCTTGGGCACGCATAGTTGTTGACTGCGGGACATTGCTGCAGATTACGCAACTGTTGTGTTTGCTTCCATACTCCAACTTTCTTTGGCATTTACTCTATACAAACGCCTTTGCACTTTTGCAAACAGTGTAGACTCAGGTCAGACCAAGCCGTTTGATCTGGGTCTGTTCTGTTTGCTTATACATGTATAATTATATAGAAATGATTCTACAGTTTCTGCCATGGCCGAACCTTTCCCTAGTTCATATGCCAGAACAAAAGTTTTTATTTCTTACATGAATATTTATGAAATAAAGGGCTAAAATAAGACTGCTATTGTAATCCTCCTCGTGCAGAAACATTCTCTGATGTGTTACATCTGTCACATTTGTTACATTTGTCACTTCGGTTTGATTCTTTCAATCTATGAACCCTTTACTCCATGGATATTTATTAGGAAATAATAAAAATATGAATATTAATTGACTGTATTTTTATAATGGCATTATGAACAAATATATTTTTTACCATGGCAGAAAGAGTAGAGTTATACCCAAATTATTTCATAAGCAAACAGAGCAGACCCAGATCAGACGGTTCCTATAGGAGCCGTCTGATCTGGGTCTACTCTGTTTGCAAAGGCGTAGAAAGGCGTATTTATGGAGTAAAGGGTTAAGAAACTACTGACTTAGTGTCAAACAGCTTGGATCCTGTTGAGACACCGAGTTACACGGTATCTCAACTGAATCAAAGTTAATTGCACATGGTACCCAGGTCGAGCTGCGTATAAGAAGGATTAACTGACCTCCTAGTATTTGTAACATGCCCCATATACAAACTCGTTGAATAGTAAAAGTATTTTCTGTCTGAATTAACACGACGAGAGATTCCAACGAGAAAGATGTTGCCTCTTTTATATTTCTTTGTATACGCAGATAGTTCGGACCCAGATGAGACACCGAGTAACTGTCTGATGAAAAATATAGAAAAAAACTTTTAGCAGACGACAAAGTTTGCAGACGACAAAATATGGCAACGAAAGAGTTAATAGTATTTAATATTTATTAGAACGGAAATGATCTGAAATTATTTTGTATATGCATCACGTGCATTAGTACATATAAACGAGGGAAATGTGATCATGATATTGTCAGCAATTCTCATTTTCCTATTAATTTCAAGTATTCGGACACTATTTGGGTATGTAAAGCTGAATAAGTCAATCTGGAACTATTTTTATAAATTTAACCCTTTCCCTGTTCTATATTTATTCCAAATTTCAATATTCATGGACAAAATAGTTATGATGAAATATGGAAGGTGGAAAATTGTAGCCATTTTAGAAACTAAAGAAATAGACCTTTCAAATTCCATTAGCAAACAGAGCAGACCCTGATCATCTAGGATCCGACTGATCCGGGTATAGGCCTACTCGGTTTGCAAATGCGTGAAAACACGTTTATATGAGGGAAAGGGTTAAGCTAGACGGATATAGGAACAAATAGTGAAGAGTCTGTAGACTCATTGAGGAGCGGTCTGACCACCGCCTGCACCAATTGCTTAATGTGTACCAGTCTGGGCACTTAGGGTAATTAGGACAATACGACGGGTATACAAAAATAAATGAACCATTCAAAAAATAAGAAAGTAAAAGAACTATTTCTACAGATTTGTCTCATATTATGAATGATACTAACACAGTATATTAATCCTTTCCTTCATAGTCACGACTTTTAACACCTTTGCAAACAGAGTAAACCCAGATCAGACGGCTCCTATCGGAGCCGTCTGATCAGGGTCTGCTCTGTTTGCTTATGGGAGTATATAGGATTGATTTTACAGTTTCTGCGATCACCAAATAACTCTGTATTCATACACCATTATAAAAATTCAGCTGATAAATATCAATTAGGGAATGTGTTAACCCAGTCTCTTCTATTGACGCCTTTTTTCGCCCCTGTAAAACTCATTTTATTGAATTCATTGTGATGAATAGAGCGTTTGCTCCACAGGAGCAAATGCTCTATTCATCACAATGGTTTCAAAACTGCACTATTCTAAAAAAAAGTTTACTTTTCTATTGACAATGCTCCTTTTCGGTAGAATAATTCAAAGAGGTTGTGTCTAAAAATAGTCTAGGAGGGAATGAGTTAAACCAGGGAATTGAATTGTTCAGCAAAACATCTCTAATTTGACCACCAAAATAGGTATAATATTCAAAACGGGATCTTAAAGACAGGTGGTTGCTAAGGCAGGATGGAAATAATTCAGAAAGCTTCCGTATAGTTTTCATCCTCTATTAAAATACAATGCTTTCCTTCACATTCACTTTTTTCACGCTTTTGGAAAACAGGGTAGATCCAGATCAGACGACTCTTGTAGGAACCGTCTGATCAGGATTAGCTTTTGGATTTTTAAAGCTTTATAGTTGAGTCTGAGTTCGTTCTCAAATGCGGCAAAGGCTCAAATCTAACCAATCAAAAACTTGAGAACGATCTCAGACTCAACTAAAAGTTTTATAAGCATGGACCCTGACCCTACAGTTTTGTCAAAGCGAAATTTCCCATAAAATTTTAACATTATAAAAAAATAAATTAATGAATATTCATGAAGTGACCTATTCAACCATAAATGTTCATTAGGTTAAAGGGTTAAAGGTAAAGAACTTGATTTGTTTTCAATATTTTCAGTGTCCGTTGTAGACCACTGGAGTATCGGGCATGCGTATTTGTGCCTTAGCTCCATGAATTTTTTTGTCAGCAATAATGAATATATGGATATTAATTAGCAGATTTTTTCATTATATCATCATAAGTGAATCTTTACCATTTTTACCAGGACATAAACTGTAGAACCATATTTATGTTGATGCATTAGGATACAGAACAGCCCCTGGTCAGACGGCTCCTACACTTTGTTTGCAAAGGCTTAAAAAGGCGAATTTATGGAGTAATGGCTTAACCCTTCTCTTGCTGAATTTTAAAACACATTTCTCTTTCTGTACCCATGCCCTGTTACATATATATTCACTGTGTATAAGTATATCGCTGTGCAATCACTGCTGTGGAGTGCACTGGTTGCACACTCAACTTGTAAATAGTGCAGACCCTGATGAGACATCTCCTGCAGGAACTGTCTCATCTGGGACTTCACTATTTACAGGTAGGTATATTGATGCGAATAGTAAGCGAAGGGATAATGAGATCTGGTAAATGAGATCGATCAACCCAGAATGGTCTGGTACAGTGACATTTAATAAATATACTTACACTTTTCTTTTGCGTTTCGTTTCGTCAGAGGGACTGTGATTAGTTATATTCATGATTGATTATATTCTATGGCAGTGCGATGCCTCCATAGTAATTCAATAATTATTGTGTATTACTTACACATGTATAGTATGTATGAACATACTTGCCTCTTTGCTCCATGGATATTCATTTTAGAAATAATGACTCCATGATTAGGTTAATTTTATTATGGCATACAGACACATGAATATTTGGCTATGGAATCATATCTGTGTTGTATCGTAAGCCAATGCGTGGAAAGGGTTAAACATGTAAATCATGTTTCACGTGTATTTTGATTATAATATCTCTTGTTTCATGCTTCTGAAATATAATATATCTTTAATTGCAATTGGTATTGTCAGTAATTTATCCTGTGCTACATGCCATTTCTAATTAATTGTATTTATATCACTATTTACATGTTATATATTTGTATATTCTCTTGACATTTACATGATGCTTAACTCTTCATATATGAAGGTAAATAAAGAATAAACCAATGAATTATATAGAGAATCGAACCCAGAGAGCGTATATAAATTAAATTGTTATTTAAAGAACAACACATGTGAATAATGTTGTTTTAATAGGAAACTATGAAACAGGATCTGCTCTGTTTGCTTATGGAATTATTTAGATCTGATTTTAGTTTCTGGCATGATCAAAATATCCTGTGGTAATACGCCATTATAAATATTCAGGTGTTAGATTTTCATTTCTAACATGAGCATATTCAGGGATGGGGTGGGTTGTTTGGGTTAACAAGACAGATCTGCAATGTAACATGTATTTATCTTTTTAAATCCAAATTCGTAATTTTCGGTAAAGCATTTACGGAGGCGTCTTCATTGCAGTTTGCACGCTACGTGTGTGTTTAACTCTTTACTCCACAAATACGCATTTTGACGCATTTTCAAAGAGAGTAGACCTCTAGGGACAATCTGGTCAGGATCTGCTCTGTTTGTTTTCTGGAATTATATAGATTTGATTATAGTTTCTGCCATGGCCAGAATTTCCTGTGTTCATCTACCATTATACCAAATATTCTAATTAGTGTTCAAAATGTCACCATTACTTACAATGTCTGCTCTGTTTGCTACTGCAGTTATATAGAATGGTTTTAAAAGGGGTTACCAGGACCAACACTTTTCTTGTTCATATGCCATAAAAATATAAAGCTAATTAATCTTCACACAAACTTTATTTCACACATGAACATTCAGAGTATAGGATTAAATCATTACCTTATACGCTATTCCTAGAGTCAGTTTGAAATCTGTTGAGAATTAACAACAAAAATGAAAATAGACTTGTGTAACTTTGAAACCATTGTGATAAATAAAGGGTTTGCTCCTATGGAGCAACTACACTTTTTATCACAATGGTTTCAGAAAGTGACTTTACAGAGGCATCAAACGTGTCAACTTGAGGGAATGTGTTAAGAAACAAATATTTTACTGCAATTATTTATCGTGTATTTGATTACAATTAGGTATTCACGATTCCTTTACGATGTGTGATCTAATTACAGTAAAACCTCACTTAACGGGACGTTCAAATGAGTATCAGTGTCAGTCTTTCAGATAAATGGTTAATTAATGCAGGGTGAAAGTCATACAGAAAGCTCCAAAAGGAAAGCTCCCAAAGGAAGTTCCTGCATTAATCAGCCACCTGCCTAAAAAGGCCTACATTGTTCTTTATTTAAGTTCCGGTTTAGAGGGATTTTACTGTACCAATAGTTTAAGCTCATCCTTACGTTATGTCTGACTTGACTTGTATATATTTTGCCAATGATGATGTGATTTTAAAATTTAACGAGACTTTAAATTGTCCTTTCCTAAAACATTTGTCTGTCGCTTATAAAATACACCTTTCTTGGTTTTTAAACTATACAAATTTGCCGAGGAGCACGCAGTTTAGATCTTGATGACATACCGAGATTCTCTGAGCTCTATCTGGAATCCGTGCTACAGCTGAACTTCGATATCTCGAACTCGGATAACTTGAACTCGGGATAACTCGACTTAAAAGTTCGATCCTTCCAAAATTTACAATGCAGAATTTTCAAACTTGTATCACTAAGTATATCTAGAGAAACACTAATGCAGGTCGAAAGTAATGCTAACTTCTACATGAGCTTTCAGCATTACTTTAGACCTGCATTAACCTATAAACTTGAAAATTGTTCAGATTAGAAATCGGATGACTCGAATCTCTGTTTTTTCGAAGTATTTGTATGGTCCTTGAAGTTCGAGATATCGAAGTTTAGCTGTATTTGAAGTTGTCAGGATGCAATTAGCAGGAATTGACGTGGGTGGATTCTATCCTAATTTCATACGTTTAAATTGAGAAACACTCTTATCAATTTTCTTTTAAAAATCCCATAAAACAAGGGCATGTTGTATTGCTATGCAAGACATGAGTCCCCCACCTGACTGAAAAAAACTCCACTCTCCCCACCCCACCAACCCATGGTGTGGTTGACCATGGTATATACATGACCACCTGAATGGTATTAGTACCTTCTTTCATACATTGAATCAGTAAATAAAAAGTTATTGTCCCGAAAAAAAATTATGAAAAAGGGGAGTAACTCCAAAAATATTGATGCTAGAGTTATTGCCCTTGTGCATGACACTACATCTCATCATGCTTGTTCCATATGAGAAGTTTCAAATAAATTGAACCAGTACATAAAGAGTTATTAACTGGACAAGAAAATATGAAAAGGGGAATAACTCCAACAATATAGATGCTAAAGTTATGGCCCTTGCGCATGACACTTCCCCTCATCATATGTGTTCCATATGTGAAGTTTCAAATCAATTGAACCAGTAGAGAAAGAGTTATTGTCCGGACAAAAAAGAATGAAAAAGGGGAATAACTCCAAAAATATTGATGCTAGAATTATGGCCCTTGTGCATGACACTACTCCTGATCATGCTTCTTCAATGTGTGAAGTTATAATGAATTTGGCCTAACTTTGTAGGAGATATTGCCCGGACACGAAGTGTGACAGACGGACTGACAGGAAAATATGAAAAAGGGGAATAACTCCAAAAATATTGATGCTAGAGTTATGGCCCTTGTGTATGACACTACCCCTCATCATGATTGTTCCATATGTGAAGTTTCAAATTAATTGAACCTGTAGATAAAGAGTTATTGTCCGGACAAAAAAATATGTTAAAGGGGAATAACTCCAAAAATATTGATGCTAGAGTTATGACCCTTGTGAATGACACTAGCCCTCATCATGATTCTTCAATGTGTGAAGTTATAATGAATTTGGCATAACTTTGTAGGAGATATGGCCCGGACACGAAGCGTGACAGACGGACAGACGGACGGACAGACGGACAGACGGACAGACAGACAGACAGACAGACAGACGGAATCGAGCAAACCTATAGTCCCCCAACCGGTAACCGGTGGGGGACTAATAACAAATACTATATTATTTTGATTTAATATATACAAAATCAAGTGTTTCTTCATATACAGTAACACCCCATTAAACCGGAGCTTTATTAAAGAACACTTTAGATCTTTTAGGCAGATGGCTGCTTAATGCAGGATGAAAGGCACACAGAAATCTCCCAAAGGAGCTTACTGTATGACTTTCAACCTGTATTAAGCTGTCACCTGTTTGAGAGACCGTTACTGATATTAATTTCATCGTTTGGTTTATAGGGTTTTTACTGTATTTGTATTCAATGCGAGTTCTGCAACTAATTGAAAATTACCAACGGCAAGTCTAATTTCGACTAATAACATTCACGTAGACCTTGAACACTGATAACAGGGAAAACATTCTGATAAAATTTAATGTCAGGCTTGAATATAAGAATACAATTTGATAATACCGGTATTTCAAATATTTAATAATTTTGATATGTTAAATGTATTCTTAATTAGAAGACGCTAAAATTGGAAACGACATTTCTGTGTATTGAAAACCAGGGAATCGTCTTACGAAATATCGTACGATCAAAATTCTTATGCTAACCATGTCCTGACTTGCATCTGTAAACAGTTTGAATCTTGATGAAATGCCGAGTAAATTCGGCTTCTCGTCAGGATCCAAGCTGTTTGCCGCTCGGGATGTTTAAGAAAGTGGGATAGCTTTGTGCAGGAGAATGCAGGGTGTCCCCCAAAAAATGCAACACCTCATAAAAATGTAAATATCTCTTTTGTTTTTTAAGCTACGATAGTTTGTGAATTGCACATATAATTCCAATTAATTTGACATATAGAAGAAGAATTGTACAAAATACAACATAGGAGCGTTCTGTTTTACTTTCACCTTGCTTTAAGCAACCACCTGCCCTAAATACCAACTAATTAACACAATTTAGTGGCCGTTATAGGGAGTTTTTTTCTTCACATCGTTTATTATCCCCGTAATTGGTGAATGAGGGTCGGGGAACCATCCCTCTCTACACCTCACAAACACATATAACATGTTATAGTATATACACATTTGAAATATTATAAATGTTTGCTCAATTAGTGAATATAAAACATTAACAGGACCCTTAAATACCAAACGGGGGAAATAAACAAAAAAGACAACAAAAAAACCTGAAAGAAAAACTCTAAAAAAAGATGCTTTGCAAATAAAGGAAAAATATAACAAAAAACTTTGTGGCCAGTATATTTACGTGTTCAAGACCTTTAAGTTGTTTGCTACAGGTATTTGTATATTTTTTAAGTTATAAGATGTATTACTTTATCCCAGCTATTTTTAAATTCTGTTTCTTTGTTTTTTGCCAAAGCTACGTTATGTGCAATATTGTATTTAAAAGAGATATACCTTATTAGACCGAGTAAAGTAGGCATGTTGTCTTTACTACTACATTTTAATAAAAATAATAACGTTATTTTTTGCAATGTCCAGATCGGGTAAATAACCAAAAAATATAACATTGGCATTTATCGGAAGAAAGGGCTGTCTTCAAAAGTCAAAAAGTCTCTTATGATGGTCTGATTGATTGGGCAATACCAAAATAGATGTTCGATGGTTTCTGGTTCTGTTTTACAAAAAGTGCAATTTATATTTTCCGACAGCTTTATTTTATGCAGGAAATAGTTTGTTCCTAAGATGCGGTGTAGAATTCTCACTTGAAACAATTGCATAAAGGAATCATATGAAATTGAAAAGGGCAAACTGAAAATCTTTCTCCAATCCGTTATAGTAAAGTTTTTGCACGAGTCCAATTTGGTACACCATGCAGTTTTACATTTTGGTTACTCAGGTGATTTATTTAGGCAGTTATACATTGGCCTCGAACCTCTTTCCTCTCTGAATAGAATGCTTATGTAAGGGGGAATAAAAGGTCGTTGTTTATCCGTTAATTCTGATGTACTTAAATTAATTGATTTAAATAGTTTTTCTATCGCTAATTTCATGCCACGATATATTAAATGGTTGGTTTGTAAACCGTAAGTTTGGTTCAGTTCATCAAGGCTTACTATAGAGTTTCGAGCATTCAAAATATCTCTAATACAATTTATTCCTGCATTGTACCATGTTTTGTTTTAAAAATACACTCTTTTGTGCAATTAAAATATGTTCACTGTAAAATAGAGGATAATGTTTAAATCTATCCTTTTCAATTTCCTGACACTTGATCAGGTTTGAAAATGCTTTCAAAGTATCAGACCAGAACATATTTGTGCATTTTCGAGAAAGAGCTTAAATAAAGTGTGATCCAGAATGAAAAACTTTATTAATATCTACAGTGGACTTTATTATGTCTGACCAACCTCCAGTTTTCAAAATTAAACGCTTTATCCATGTAGTTGTTAGAGCATTTTTAAATGAGGTTTTACTGTAATTGACAATGACAGACACTGCAGGATCAGATCTATATTTTTAAATAGGAGCCGTCTGATCTGGTGTTGCTCTGCATGAAAATACGTATAAAACGTACTTATCGAGTAAAATGTTAAATACAAATCACGAACCGGTCAATGGTTGTCTGTGATCGATAAGTCACCAATTTGTCCCATCTGCAACTTTAAAAAAAAGACGACAAACGTGTAACAACAATCGCCATTGGCGCGGACTAGATCGCCACGTGACCGGTTTGTTTGGAGTGGGCGGGGTACTTTGGGGAAACACGCACCCGAGTAATAATGTAACAAAAGTCTAGCAATTGTCGCTCGTTGGGACTCGGGATAATTAAAAGTGGGTTAGAGTATCTGGAGGAGGAATGTGTCGCGAGCGATATGCTGGTAGTTGTGGTATTGAGTGTCGTGCTTGTTTGTAGATTGGTGCACTGGGGATGGACGGACCCCCGGTATCAAGTGGCAGTCTCATTAACTATAAGCATGCTGGGCAAATTGTCGGTAGCAAAGATGTCATCTAAAACATGTAATTCTTTAATCCTTTGCTCCATGAATTCATATAAGAAATAATTACATCATGAATATTAATTAGATTATTTCTTATAATGGTATAAAAGAGAGGAAATTTGAACATGGCAGGCAATGTAGAATCAGGGTCCATGCTTATAAAACTTTTAGTTGAGTCTGAGTTCGTTCTCAAATTTTTGATTGGTCAGATTTGAGCCTTTGGTTTTCAAATACTACACGGACATTTGTGCTACCGTTTTTTTTTTATAACGAAAGCCATCCATGCGTATTCCGGCAACTGTTTATTTACTACCGACGTAAAATAACTCTTATTCCATTATCCGCGACCCGACTCGCATTTGCAAACAACTTGGATCCAGATGAGACGCCGAGTAACTCGGCGTCTCATCAGGATCCAAGCTGTTTGACACTCGGTCAAAAGTTTATCAAAAATTTGTTCGAATAGGAAGTACTCACAATTGCACCATATCAAAATTTGAGGGGAAATTATTTTTTTCCACAGTGGATTAAGTGTTTACGGAGAAGGTACCAATTAGAGTCCCAGCTTCCCCCTGGCCCAGGGCTATAGCTGTTAAAGCTTCAACCTCTGCCCTCTATGCTCGACCCCTACACACGACCGCAAATATGGCGAGGTTGCCGAAATATGCTACCGGGGTCCGTAATTTCATTGTCCTCTTTGCTTTTAATTATTCATTTCCCCCTCAATACTAAGTTCTTTCCCTGTTGAATATTCATGTGTAAAATAATGACATTATGAATATTTATCAGTGGAAGTTTAATGATGACATATATACACAGGAGGTTTTGTGTCTTTGGTAGTAACCGTAGAGTCAGATTTATTTAATTTCATAAAACAGAGGTGTAGGAACCATCTACATGTAATTTGGATCTACTCCGTTTGCAAAGGCGTAAACGCCTTTGTATATTGCAAAAAGGATAGATGATTGTGTTTTGTAATGTATTTAGGAGTGGTCGATATGACATGTTTAACCATTTCCTTCACATAAACGCATTTTCACGCATATACAAACAGAGTAGACCCAGATCAGACGACTTCTATAGGAGCCGTCTGCTCAGGGCCTGCTCTGTTTGCTTATAGTATGGTATAATATAGATCTGATTTCTGCGTGAGCCAATACATCCTGTGTACATGTCATCATGAAAAATCAGCTAATGAATATCCACATTGCCATTGATCTTTGCATAAATATTAACAGGGAAATGGTTAATCCTTATCTTAATGAATATCCATGCCAGTCACCGCCTATTTTGGATATTAAATTATTAATGTAAAATATAGATATGCATTGCCACTACGAATAGTCAATCATTTTCCCTAATATAAACGCATTTTCACTCATATGCAAACAGGGTAGACCCAGATAAGACGGCTCCTATAGGAGACGTCTGATCTGGGTCTGCTCTGTTTGCTAATGCATTATGGAATTTGAAAGATCTGTGTCTTTAGTTTCTAAAATGACTACAATGTTCCACCTTCCATATTTCATTATTACTATTTTGTCATTGAATATTCAGTAGGTATTGAAGTGTGGAATAAACATAGAACAGGAAAACGGTTAAGGGTTACATTTATAACATATTATAAGCAGAGCAGACCCTGATCAGACGGTTCCTACAGGGGCCGCCTGATCTGAGTCTACTCTGTTTGTAAAGGCATCAAGAAGCGATTATATAAAGGAGCTGTTTAACAGGCTACTTTCAAATGACGTCACAGAATCAGGAACAGTGGTTTAAACGTAATTTTGGTAAATTAATCAGTAATCAGACCTTTTGAACCGTTGAATAATTAAAACATTAGAATTTGTTTCAGCTTCGATAACATTGCTTTCTTTTTGCCTCACCTGACTGGATGAATTATGATTGTGGTTATTTGCACAACAGATAATGCGAGCTTCGCCGGAACAAATCGCTGTATTACAGTGCCAATGTATTCGAGGAATTTTTCCGAGTTTACCGGAAACCACCGAGTATTTATGATTGCAGGACTAGATTTCTTCGTATGGAACGCCATTCTGCCATGCTAATTGCTTAATACAAAATGCGAAATGCTTTTTGCCAATTGTATAAATTGCTAGGAAATGTTCCAAATTATGGATGTAAATGCCAAATGCTTATTGCTAAATGCATGTTTGCACTACTAGCATTGAACAGCGCTATTTTAAAGTAACTGTACATTTGCTAAATGCATGTTTATTTACATTCAAGCTTATTACTTATTGCACTATTAAATTAAAAATGGCCCTGTTCAATGTTAGTAGTGCAAACATGTATTTAGCAATAAGCATGTCGCATTTGTCATTTACATCCATCATTTGGAATATTCCGGTTCTTTCCCTAGCAATTTACACAATTGGCAAAAAGCATTTCGCATTTTGCATTTAACATTTCGCATTAAGCATTAAGCATTTAGCAAAAAGCATGGCAGAATGGCGTTCCATATCTTCGCACTCATTGATACTCTTTGTAAACAGTTTTGATCCAGACTCGAATCCGGTTTATTTGCTGTCTCATTAGGATCAGTACTTATTTCTCATTGTTAGTTTTGAAAAAAAATATGGAAATCTAGAAATGTCGAAAATTTGAGCTGACGACAGTTTTGTTGTAAATGATAATTAGAGTGCCAAGATTGATGATTGCGAATCCCACTAGCTGTCAAGTTTGGGCGGAAATTGTCTCCAAGATGTACGTATAACTTAAGCGCACTTCCCCTTCCATGTCGTATGTTGTCGCTTCTCGGCTTCCAGGTGTGATGCCAGTCAATAAATCTTATCCCAAGGCCTATTTATTGCTACCTGACCCGCATATACAAACAACGTCAATATACCTACCTGTAAATAGTGAAGACCCAGATGAGACAGCTCCTGCAGGAGCTGTCTCATCAGGGTCTGCACTATTTACAAGTTGATTGTGCAACCAGTGCACTTCACAGCAGTGATTGCACAGCGAAATACGTGTACACAGTGAAGATATATGTAATTATACAACAGGGCATGGGTAATGAAGGAGAAATGTATTTTAAAATTCAGCAAGAGGATTGTAACAGACCTTGGTTTTTACAACAGGTCAAAGGTTAGGCTTTCACACTGTTGTCTGTTACAACATTTTTGTTTACCAAATATTTTCAAAATGGTTTCATAATTTGAGAATTTCAACAGTTAACCATTTTCCTCCTACAAACGCTTTTTTCATGCCTTTTGAAACAGAGTAGACCCAGATCAGACGGCTCCAGGTGCAGATCCAGGATTTCAGATTAGGGGGGGGGGGTAAGTTTTTTTGGAAGGAGAGGGGCGTAGATTTTTATGTTTGATGACATAAATAAATAGTGTGTTTGTAATACATGTTGAAAAAAGAGCTGTGTTAAAGGCAGGTGGCTGCTTAAAGCAAGGTGAAAGTAAAACAGAACGCTCCTATTGGAGCGTTCTGTTTTACTTTCACCTTGCTTTAAGCAGCCACCTGCTCTAAATACTAACTTATTAACACAATTTAGTGGCCGTTATAGAGAGGTTTACTGCATATGCTTATTACTTGTCTGTATAACCACAGGTAACTCCGGAACAAATACGGTTTATATGGTTTGTGACGCGTTTTACCTCTACGGGTGGACTGGTCCTAAAGGTCACAGCTCACGGGTCAAAATCGAACTATAACAGATCTCTACAGTTTCTGCCAATACTAAACAATGCTATATACATATGCCATTATAAAAACATCGGCTAATAAATGTCTATGATGTCTTTATTTCTTATATGAATATTCAACAGGGAAAGGGTTAAATATGTATCAATTATGTTTGCCTGATCTAAAACATCTACATCCAATTTTTTTTTACATGTTCCCACTTTCCGCAAGCAGACTATGTGGGTGTTAACACGTTCGCTGTCACGCGTTGTCGTCTGCAGCCGTTATCGTCTGCTTAAGTATACTTCATCGTTTTCAAAAATGTATCAAACAGCTTTGATCCTGATGATACATCGAAGTACTCGAACCTGATCTGGATCCAAACTGTTTACAAAGGTGATTCGCAAATGGTAGCGAAAGGGGCTATACTCTTTCGTTGCCAAATTTTGTCGTCTGCAAACTTTGTCGTCTGCTACAATAATCCATTTTTATTTTACTTCATTTTTGTTTCAAGAAACAGTTATGGTAACAAACCATTTGGATCCTGATGAGACGCCGGGTTACTCGGCGTCTCATCTGGATCCAAGCTGTTTGCATAGGTAATCACAGATGCAACATTGGCAGCGAAAGTCTTTTAAACTCTTTTCACACTTTGAGCGACTTCTTGATAACCTTTGAAAGCAGTTAAGATCCAGATGAGACTCCGAATAACCCCGTACCTCAAAGGGACGCTAACTTTTTAACACTTGGATTCTATTATTTTTTTTTAAAAGAAACAGAAAAAATGAAACAGACGACAATTTTTGCAGTCGACATTTACTTAGTGTTGAAAGGGTTAAACTTGTCTCGTAGAACCGTCTTCAACAGAAGCCAACTAACATATTTGACGCGGGAAAATCTCCGGCTAATCAGACGAAAACTCGTTAGCGAACATTATCTCCGGTAGAACCATCAGGGGAAGCCCAAGAAATATCATGAAGAGAAATGAAAGAAGCCTTGTTACTCCGCAAAACCAGAACCTTGTCTCTTTATCGGCATATTTACCAAGAAAGTAGTTCTTGGCGGACGTACGCGAAGTTCACCTTTAGGGGATACTGCCGATGGGCTATCATAGATGTCTTTCCGGATAAGTTACCCCTTTATTTCATGAATATTCATGAGAGAAATAACGAATGTATGATTATTGTATAATGGCACCACGAACAAGATAAGTTTTACCATGACAGAAGCTGTAGAATCAGCTGTACATTATTTCATAAGAAAACAGAACAGACCCAGACCAGAGGGCTCCTACATGTGCCGTTTGATCTGGGTCTACACTGTTTGCAAAGGCACCAACAGATATCTCTTTTAAGGGAAGTGTTAAACTCATCTCATGTTGACATACTGTCGTCAGGAAAAATGTCGCCTGATCATTTGGTGAAGAAAATTTAAACGAATCTGAAGTACGTAAGAATTGCACCAAATGAGAGTTTGTGCAGGGCCATTCCCTCATAGGCTATTTTAGACCCATTCCCTCACAGGCTATTTTAGGCACATTCCATCATAAGGCTATTTTTAGACCCATTCACTAATATGCTTTTTAAAGACACAATCTCTGTGAATTAATCTACTGAAAAAGATCATTTGCTAGAAAAGGGAAACTTTTAGAATTATGTAGTTTTGAAGCATTGTGATAAACAGAGCAAATGCTCTATTTATCACAATGGTTTAAAAAGTGACGTTTGCAGAGACGCCTAAAGGCGTTACTATTAGGAAACGGAATACTGGTTAAAAATAATGTTTCTTCTCATGCAAAGCGAATTCTAACATACATAATTATAAAACGGATTGAGTCACAGCGACACTTCAAACTGCACGTAGTCATTTCACTAAAGGAAAACTTGGTTGAAAACAGTATGATAATAGTAACTTAAATCAGGATATATACAAGTATGAAAGTTATAAGTAAACTAGACTGAGGTCGACGGAAGTTGTGACATGTATGGGAACAATGAAGTGTCGTATAGCACTGACATTACTCGTTGAGTGTTATATGACTCAAGAGGGTTTGGAAAACAACAAAACAAAACGTGGTAGACCAGGAACAGGGATAGTTAAGAGAACATTGAGAAAATGATCAATCTTAGGATAAAATATGTTTGACTGACTGTTCATTAGTTAGCTGGTCGCACTGTCTTGCGTTTATCCCAAGTTCATTTCATTGAAAAAAAATCTAAAAGTTGATAAGATTTGTGCACGACGGATCACTTACTTAACGCGGACCAAAAGCGAATGTGAGAATTGAAGGCCAGAAATAAAAATATACCTAAAATACAATCAAAAGATTTGTTCACATCTCATAACTGGTGGTTAATCCTGGGTTACAATATGTTTAATCAAATTAAGAAAGCAAGCTGGCCGTGTATGGCTACAGAAACAATAACGAGTTATCATGAGAAAAATACATGTAAATTAAGACTAAATCAGCGTGCAAGCACACTTAACCTTGCTTTTAAATTTTCTTTTCTTTTATGTTTTCAGGACACTTTAAAGAGGAAGGCAGAACTGGGTCCATGCTTATAAAGCTTTTAGTTGAGTCTGAGTTTCGTTCTCAAGCTTTTGATTGGTCAGATTTGAGTTCTCAAGCTTTTGATTGGTCAGATTTGAGCCAAAGGCTCAAATCTGACCAATCAAAAGCTTGAGAACGATCTCAGACTCAACTAAAAGCTTTATAAGCATGGACCCTGATATCAGACTATCAAAACAACACCTATAGGAGCTGTCTGATCTGAGTCTACTCTGTGCGCAGATGTGGGAAGGACAGGGTTAACATACTTAGCTAACTGATATCTGTTAACCCTTAATTCAATAGCTACAACTGTTTTACATTGTATTGCCTTTATTCTGTTGTGATTTTCATTTTACAAGATCTGGATCTACATGTGAATAGTAGTGATTAAACTTATGTCATTGTTACATTTTTATCTGTTTATAATCCTCATTCTAACTCATTGTGTTTAAAGGGTCTTTAAAGACCCCTTGTGTCAGATATGTTTTTCTCATTTTGTCACTAACCTGAAATATTCCCTCCCTACAACTGTCACCTCTCTACAACAGCCACTTTGCTTCATTCCGGCTGCTGGCTGTTGTAGAGAGGTTTTACTTAAAGCGTCGATCGTCAACGAGAATGATGTGCATTGTACTGTTGCATGACAATGCTCCTTCACACAAGGCAGCCGCAAGGAAACAGTTTTTGAAAGAAAAACAAGTATATAAACGGAGTTTGATTACCAAACCTACTCACAAGACCTAGCCCCATGTGACTTTTTCTTATTTTGAAAATTCGAAGGCCAAAGGACATTCTGATCTTTATCAAAGCGTAAAAGATGTGTGTAGTTTCTTGCAGTATGTATTTGTTATATACAATAAATTCCCGCTAATGCGACCACCTAAAAGAGGTATAATTATGGGTGCTAGATGCAGGTGGTAGCTTAATGCAGGACAACGTAATGCAGAAAGTTCCTAGATGAGCTTTCTGCATTACTTTTGTCCTGCATTAAGCAGCCACCTGCTTGTAAAGACACCTATGTTTATTCATTAAGTGATCGCATTAGAGGGGTTCTACTGTAATAATAGAAGGAACCTCTTTGCAACCCTGTATCTAAGACTGATTCTATTCTGAACGACACTAAAATGTAAAAGAGTACATGTATAAGGTAAAGCGCGGGGGAGGGGGGGGGGCGTGGTTCAAGATTATAAGGTAAGGGTGTGTCAAGGTTATGAGGTAAGGGTGTGTCAACTCTTGTCTGCTACTACAAAAATGAGCTATTTACTCTATGACTATTCATGTAAGAAATAACGATATTCTTGTTATCAATTTATACGTTTTGTAATGGTATACAACTACATGATTGTTAAGTTATGGTAAAAATGGAGAACAACAATGGACGTCATTTCACACTGATCATCATCACAGGCACCTAATTTCGTTATAATGCATCCATCAATATTGACCTGCTAAAGGTAAACACTGGGCAGGCTTGTTCCATTGTGACGGCCAAAGGTCAAGGTCATGGTAACAGTGGGTTGGTTATGTTGTGCAATTTTCTACTAAATTGATTGTTCTGCTCGACTGTTATAAAGCGACAATATTAAAATGATGTCGTAGAAGTCAGTCTTAAAGAACATGTTAAATAACTGAAAAGGTCACTAGGAAGAAGTCTCTAAGAGGAAAATGTCAACACTCGTCACCATTTATCTATGGATACAGTATAGAGACACACATTAACGCCTTTGCATATAGGGAAGTCTCAGATCAGACGGCCCCTATATATCCGTCTGATAAATAAGATAAGATAAGTTTTATTTAACGTCGGCAAGATACATAACAATCAACATAAGCCCTAATTGGAATTTTCCGAATCAATGAAAACCAAAGCTCAGCAAAGAAAAGGAATATTCAATAATCATAGTCAACACCCTATTAAAACATAAATACATCTATACAGTTTAAGACAAGCTAAAGATTATATTAGTTAACCATTATACTAAGAATGATCTAATAATATATAAGATCTGAAGCAAGTAAGATCACCATAAATTGCACACAGCCTCAAATTATAAAAGATATCACAAGGATGGCAAGATAAGCTATGTATTTAGTGACTATGCAATTAAATTTGCTAAATCAATGAAAACAAAGCTCAGCAAAGAAAAAGTAATATTCAATAGAGACCAGACCTCTGTGTAACATTGAATAAATACAAGGAGAGTACTATATTATGTCATACATGAGGAATTGTTCTTACGCATTGTGTGCCCCTATCTATTCTTCTGACTCGACTATCAAAAGCACGCAGGCATTTATGCAGGCATTCATGTATATATAAGCATATAGGCATACAAGTAGAGTATTAACAACTTTAACATGACAGTAATTTAAGCAGTTGGCATTCGGCTAAGGTGCTAGAAGCACGTACCACATCACATAGTAAGTAATGGTACATATATAGCGCATTATTCTAAAGCAAACAAAAGCTGAAGCAAACATATAGCACAAATAACTGATTGAACATGAACAATAGGACACTGATTTGCTTCCAGCCCTGTGGAAATACAGTCTATTTAATAAGCTACCCCACTTGATTACGACATGCAGAGCATTTACAATTGTTCCCATCCCATAACGTTATCTGATTTTTGAACTGATTAAGGTCTGTTGTGTTTAGTTTTGGAATATTATAGATATGATCCTGTAGTTTCTGCAATAGCCTAACTTCTTGCGTCCCATTACCATTATATTAGTTCAGCTAATTAATAAACATGATGTCAGTACATTTGTATATCTTAAAATAAATGGTCACCAGGTAATGGACTATATAATGAGATCTTAGCAAGCGTTGCACGAATTCGTGATACCATTTTACAGTTTTGATCCGGATGAAACACCGATTTACTTGACCAAGCTAGCTGATAAAGACGGACCATCGTTTGAAAAGGAATGAAGAAGAAATGAAAATTAAAATCGAATGGTCAATTTTGCAGACGACAATAAGCTAGAGCTGCGAGTTTGGTTTACTATTCTCGTGCTAAGCACGTCTTGACTCACATCTGCAAACAGCTTGTATCCAGGTGAGACGCCGAGTAACTCGGCATCTCATCTGGATACAAGCTGTTTGACACTCGTTTTATTGCTTGTCATGAGTTTGATCGAATCGAATGAAAAAAACTCAGAGATAAAGCAGACATTATTTTTTCAGCATGAGACTGGTTGGTTGTGCACTCACGGCTATTTAGACATGGAGACGTAAGGGGAGTGACCTTAACTGTAAGAAAATTTGTCTTTTATTCTTTGCCACCGTGGGTGGCTGCACCCACCAATTGTTCCAGGGTGTCACGGCGTTTGGTTGTTGACAGAATTCGTATCGTTTAATGATAGTCATAGAGCCATTGCATTTTTATGACCGCTCACACACCATTGGGGTGAGCGGAGTAATTTGTTCACGCATGCGTATCAGGTATCAATCAGAATTTGCATCACTGCAAGTTTCTGCGACTAAGCCGAAATAAGAGAAACCATTCGTTTTATCCTTAGAATTAAATCTATAAAAGCACATTGTTTGGATTTTCTTGTCATTGACATTTTTGTGTTTTAGCAAGATGCAGACGTATGTCCAGCGAGACACTGATCTTGATTTACCGCCGTCTAAGCGGGAACCAAACGGGGACACTAGCCAGTCTTCCAGCAAGCAACACCGCCAATTACGGACAATACAATGACCAGCTACTGTGTATATAATTGCAGAAAAAAACACAATGCAGAAGTCTTGACCTGGCAGGGTGTGGTTTCGACGTAGACCTATATGTTTTACATGGGGCACGATGGTATCATGTACAACTGTAGGATGTTTTTTTGTAATACAGTATAGTCTCGCTTCTATGCGACCACATAATTTATTAGCACTCGAGTTTTTAAAAGCAGTTGGTAGCTTAACCCTTTCCTCCATAAATACTCCTTTCTACGCCTCTGTAAAAGTTACTTTTTGAAACAATTGTGATAAATAGAGCATTTGCTCTTAAAGAGCAAATGCTCTATTTATCACAATGGTGTCATAACTACAAAATTCTAGAATTTTCCTTTCCTCTAGTTAATGCTCCTTTTCGGTAGATTTATTCAAAGAGGTTGGGTCTAAAAATAGCCTATGAGGGAACGGGTTAATGCAGGACAAAAGAAACATTTATGTGTGTGTGCGCACGTTGAAACTTAAACTCCATACATGGCAATCTTGAAATACCTGCCTGATTTACTTACTGTCTCGTGGATAGCAGTGTCGAACTGGTCCGCGGTACAGGTATAGGCCCACATGCACACCAAGTATAGGTTAGAGCTTATAAACTGCAGTCTTCGGAAATAAGACGGCCGATAACGCGAGCGAAGCGAAGCGTTTTAGGCCGTCTTATTTTCGAAGACTGCAGTTTATAAGCTCTAACCGATTTAGTGATTGCCCTACTTTTCAACAGGCTCAGTTTATAAGCCCCGCCCACTGAGCAATGCCAAACTTGTATATAGTCACGTGATTATGGTACATCTAAAACATCATCCGTTTATGCAAAATACACAGAAAACCCACCAATCAAACAAACGTCGTCTTTGTTAATATTCTCACGTGTTTATGTTTTGAAAATCCTACACAGTGAAACTGATTTCGCGCCTTTTTCTTGTAAACATTGCCATATTTGGCTTTGTCACGTAATCAAATATTCCCCGTCTATGTGTAAAACAGTTTGACACAATTTTCTGGAGGCAAAATAATAACAGCAATAATGACAACAATCTGTCGTTGACCTGCTCTCTGGCACCGAACAAGCAGACTTATCTAACGAAGATTTGTAAGCCGAGAAGACCCAGATCAGACAACTCCTATGCTGTACGTCTTATCAGGGTCTACTCGGTTTACACAGATTTAAATCTTCACTGGTACCGAAACCCAAACATTTATTATATTATTATCAGAATATTGAAATAAGAATAATTACAAAATATTACAGGTTTGATTGTTTATGTTTTGTTGAACGGATTACGGTTTCGAATACAGGTTTGCGCTTATTTCCTGATTTATTTGCTTATTTACATTAGTCCTTTTTCAATATAATCCTGCTTCAACAGGTGGGATTTTCGTGATTTATTTGTCCATTTTCTATTGGGTCTATAATTCTGCCTCTCAGTTTATTTGCCCAATCAGTTTATTTGCCCAATTACATGTACTATTGGGTCTATAATTCTGCCTCTCAGTTGTTTGCATTACATAGTCTTCCTCTCCACGTTTTACACACGTGTATTAAAAAAATACTTGGGTATACTCGTTCACGTGTCGATAGCGTCATAACAACAACTCGTTCGATTTGTCTAGTAGTGGGCGGAGTTTTGTTGCGCATGCGCACTGGAAGGTTTGTCTTCGAAAGTTAGAGTCGATTTTATAAAATTTATGAGGATTAGAGTCTGAAAAATTTCAAAAATGCGGCTCGTTGATTGGATGGAAAAGTAGGGCAATCACTAACTACCTTTACTGGCCTTTGCTGATCCTAAAAATACTTTAACTGCATTGTGTAATGTTGAAAAAACCCATCAGGATCCATGCTTATAAAGCTTTTTAGTCGAGTCTGAGTTTGTTCTCAAGCTTTTGGCTCAAATCTGACCAATCAAAAACTTGAGAACAAACTCAGACTCAACTAAAAACTTTTATAAGCATGGACCATTACCATAGTTGCCATAAGAATTCGGAGTCCCGTTATAAAACTTCTGAGTCTAACCAATCAGATACTTGAAAATGGCCCCAGACTCGATCATAAGTTTTGTAATATCTGGGCCTGAACAATTCTCAGCAAGAGCTGTGTGTCTCATTCTCTTAGACTGAGCTTTAGTTGATGTTCATAATATTAGTGTCACAGTCAATGTTGACTGATAATGAAAAATATATCCTAACTTTAACAAATCTCTACTTAACAATTTGCCTGATAGAGACGCGTTTTCATGTTTTTACAAACAGACTGTTGTCACAAACCTTCTCAACATGAGCAAAACTCAGTCTCAAATTCTAACTCAATTATTTTCCACTTGAGATTTATAAAAAAAACAACATATTTCAGAAAACTCTTCGGAAAATCAAAATATGTAGGTTCGGAGAGGTGACAGCGGCTTATCAAGACTAGAACTATACTTGGCAACTTGGCAAGAAGTGTAGCTCACTGACCGAGAATGTGTCCAACTGAGGAAAATGTGTCGAGCCATGGCATTAAATAGTAGAATTTGGCATGCACTGGATATGTAATGTTTGATGTCTGAGTAAGCAGAAACTGCCCCATGCCACCTGAAAATTTGCCCTTGTTTCTCTTAATTGGGTCAAAGGTCAACTAAGTGCATATTTTATATATGTTATTTGAGAAATCATTATATCTTTACCAATTTTAGGTGTAAAATAACAAAGATGGTACCAAAATGAAGGTTAAACATTGGCCTTTAATTTGCACTTACTTTGTGTAAAATATATTATTTGAATATTCATGAATATTAATGAGAACATCAAAAAACCAGTAAAAATCATTAAAACCAACATATAACGATGATACATGATGTCATGTCTTTGTCATTATTGCTATTTAACAAAAATGAATTATGTTAAAATAAAGGTTAGACAGACTGCTACTGAAAACAAACTGTATACAGTAATACCAGCTATATGTTATGCACACATACTTCTTAAAGTAAAGTGGGTGGGGTAAATAAACACCTAAACAAAACTTTCAGTTCTGTTTAAAGTAACTAATTAATTCACTATATTTTTATGGATATTTTCTTGGTTGGTACAATTAACACCATCGCAAAAGATATATAATGTTTGATGTCTAAGTAATCAAACATTGCGCCATACGACCTGAAAATTTGCCCTTGTTTCTCTTAATTAGGTCAAAGGTCAACTAAGTGCATATTTTATATACGTTATTTGAGAAGTTAATAGATCTTTATCAATTTTAGGTGTAAAATAACAAACATGGTATCAAAATGAAGGTTAAACATCGGTCTTTAATTTGCACTAACGTTTTGTAAAATATATTGTTTGAATATTCATGAATATTAATGAGAACATAAAAACAGTAAAAATCATTAAAATCAACATAAAACGATGATACATGTCATGCCTTCGTCATTATTTCTATTTAACAAATATCAATTACGTTAAAATAAAGGTTAGACAGACTGCTTCTGAAAAAACTGTATGCAGTCATACCAGCTATATATTATACACACATAAAGTAAAGTAGGTGGGGTAAATGAACACCTAAACAAAATGTTCAGTTCTGTTTAAAGTAACTAATTAATTTACTATATTTCTATGGATATTTTCTTGGTTGGTACAATTAACACCATCGCAAACACATGTTAGTGTGTTTTGAAACTACTTTGAAGCATTTACAGCGAATATATTTGCACTTGGTTTTGCACCCATAACTTGTTCAATGCAAGCATCAAGTGCAGTTGGTATATTTCCTAACCACTTATAAAGGTTCAGCACCGTCTTGCTATGTGTTAGTATCAATAACATTAATGTCTATCCATTAGCTCAGATCCATAAAGCAGCTTAACAGTTTGCTCTTGAAAGTTTCAGTTCTAGTACATCCTTTGTTGGTGGAACCCGTTCAAGTGTTTTCTCTACCTTAACCATATTGTGAAATTCTTGCATCATCAATGGGTTCTCCATTCAGACACCATACATCAAACGTGTGTGCCTTGTCTGACCGTGCATCTCTTCAAATATCTGAAAGCAGATCGGACATGTAAAATATTTCTTCCAACAGGTCTTCTTTCCGATTCTAGTGAAAGCAACGGTTATGTTGCATCCATTTATTTCATGATACCCTGGCATGTTCCGGCAGACATCTTGAGATAACTTGCGGAAAATACAATTTTGTTTTCCCCAGCCATTATTCAGACTTCATTGCTTAAAGGTCCAAGATGGTATACATGTATCAGTACAAGCAGTACATCAAAATCTTGGCATTTGACAACTATCCAGCATTGGCCCCTTTCAAACAGCATCCAAGCCATGTATCCACCTCGTCATGATTTGATGGCAGATGGGACAATTCATGTCTGTACTTGTCTTGAATGACGATATTCAAGCGTATCTGTTGAATACTGCAATACTAGTATACTACTAGTACAACTCTGTGTTTGTGTCTTCTGCTTCTTATTTTGTCATGCTTTGCCGCTTTAAAGCAGGCATACTCGCACCATTGTGATATGCACATAGGTGAGGGAGGGTCCAACGTGCAAGTTAAAATAACGGGTTAAAACATTGTAAACAGAAGAAGAGTACATGACATCTAAAATCTTAACCTGGACAGTTGGGAGCTATCACTTGATGTTATGGCAGCTTATTCCAGATGATGTTGACAGCAGAGTGGAAGAAATATTCCCTCAGGAAAATGGTCCTGCAAAACCTTGGAACGAATAATAAGGAATGACCTCTTGTAGGTGCACCGTAAGGGAGTCAAAAGGTGGGGGCGTCAGCTGCAACAAAATCATTTACAAACCTATAGAACATCACAGCCTTTACTTGTTTCTGCCTATGTTTGAGCAAATCGTGTTGAACATGGCACCAATGCTGATCACTTGTTTTGCAATAATGCAAAATTACAAATATGGTAGCTCTACGTTGGATCATCTCCACATGCGTTGTCATGGCCTTGGTGTGTTGATCCAAAACAAAAGATGTGCACTCAACCTGCAGACTGATCAGGAGTTTGTAACATGCCTCCTTGGTTGACTTTTGGGAGGCTCCAAGGTTCCTGCTTGGAACTGTTGTGGATCAATTTGCCTCCTTTATGACCATATCGACTCGGGATATTCAAGACACTTTCAAAGACAGTTATGTCCCAAGTTATTCTGCCCTCTTTGTAGTCTTCCGTTTCATGCTATGGACAGTATTAACTAGTCTCTATGATGTTGGCGATAAGCAGGACCTAGCACTTCTCTGCATTAAACCCAGTCTCTTCCCTTTTCTACAGACTGCCGAAGTCTTTCTGGAAGACGTCTGCATCTTCTATTTACTCGGCACAAAATTGAGGCATCAGCAAAGAATCGACATGAAGAGTGTGGTCATCATTGCATTCAAGGGAAAAGAAAGGACTGAGAACAGCACATTGATGAACACTCGATGCTATCGGTACTGACTCAGAGGAAACACCCTTCAGTGTGATTTGTTGGCTGTTGGATACAATCAAGCATTTTGCATTACACATCATAGTGTTGGAGCTTAAGAAGAAGGTATCTGTAAGACACTTTGTAAAACGTTTGCGTCATCTGATAGGATTGGTCCAGACCTGACCCAAGGTCATTGACCATGTTGATTGATTAGTTAAGTCTCACAGAAGCGCTGCTTCCGGAGTCAATGCTGGTATGGGTTGATGATGTAATGGTAAAACCAGGTTACTGTGTATGATGTATTCTAGAATCTTACATGTGACAGAATTAAGGGACACAGGCCAATAGTTTGAAGGGGTTATTCTTGACCATTGTCTTGTATATATGATTAACATGAAATCATCCAGTCACTGGGGACTTTATCCTGGTCGTAAGGCCTGGAAGATCAGAACAAGAGCAGGAGCCAGTGAATGTGCCATCTCTTTCAAGAACCTTGATAAGATGGTGTCTAGACAGGTAGCTTTGTGGAGATTAAGGCCATTAAGAAGCTTGCAGACATGAATAGGACGGGCATTCGAATAAGGATACTCTCAAACGGCACAAATGAGAGATAGGATTTCATGTGTAAAGACAGAAAATTACTGGTTCAGTATTTTAACTTTGATTTGTGTATCAACATTGTTAATGGCACCATTTTTCAGTGGTGCTTTTCCCGAGCTGTCACATTTCTTGCCTTGCTCCTAACAAAAGTGTAAAGCTTTTTACAGCTGGTATCTGTCACTAAGTCAATCACATACCCATCATGAGCTTGAGCTTCCTTGCTCTTCTGTGCAAGTTTTATGTAGCCCCTTATATATGCGCCAGTCCTTCTGTACCTTGGTCCTCAGCACTATTTGTACGCACATTTCGTCTTTCGTGAGAAACGGCGGGTGATTGAGTTGCACCATGGCTGGCTGAACCTGGTGGATGTCAACTCAGAAGGGAACACTAAATATATCACATATAGTACAGATTCGTAAAGGGACTGATTTTCCAAGTGTGCTGCAAACTCAGCCATTTTGATGGCCATAGAACATGTATTAGCCTCTTTCGAAGGGTGGACAAGATGTGGGGTAGGCTTCCTTCGTGAAGGAAAGATATGTTTGTCAGAACTCTGACATACTCACTTATTCCAGGTATTGATGTATATCTGATAACTAGTGATTGCTTGTGGCAATAACATATAGATTGTTGTCATCACGGATAGGGAAGGTTACTCATAGCCGGCGGCACTGAATATGCCTATGAGTTCATTGTTGAGTTAGAGTGGGTACCTATGGCCAGTAACTGTTAAAATGGCCAATCAATATCCGGGATATTCATGTCCCCACAAATGTAGAAAGGGTTTTGTCATGGGTACTGCTGGTGTAGGTAAAATATTTAAATTCATTATGTAAAAACATCGCCATACTCACCAGAGGCTATGGTGTTTCAATCGCTAATGATACAAACAGCTAATATTAGTCATAGTGTACAATAAAACATACCAATATTACACTGAGATTATGGCAATAAGAGACTAATCTTCTGGTGTTTCATTATCATCTCTAACTGATATATCTGCGTGAAGAGGTACTATAACTTGCACAGATTTGCATTAAAGTTATATATATAGTGTATGATACTGTACCGTACATGTATTTAAAACGATATTTTCCAAACTTGCAATCATCACAGGTCACTCAAAACTTTCTGAAATGCACCATAAATAGTTCTATACTTACTGTGGAGACATTGCTAAGAAATTAAATGCTAAAAAGTATTGAAATTGTCAAAATTACGGCTATGTTATACTATATAGAGATTTTATTACATTTTTGCACTCATTTGACCTTTGACCTAGTTTCTGACCTTCAAAGAGGGTTTTGACAGTGGCATGGGCCAAAACCATAAATGATTAGTATCTGGCAACACAATTATGGTATTCAAACATTTCTACTAAAAAATGCCATGGACCTCGAAAAATAAGCGACTTTTTGCACATCGGATTGCCAACTATAAGTTGTCATGCAATGAATAGATATGCGATATCTCTTCTCCTGAATATTAAATAGATCTAGATAAAAAGTATTTCAAAAACCTGGTAATGATATGAAGTTGGATTTCAATATTTTCAGATTTTCAGTTAGACCATTTATTAAATCAATATACGGCATGATCAAATATTATATACACATTGTATGTAGATCTATTTCATATTCGACATTTGTTTTTGCAAATTAAAAAAGCAGATTCTTTTTTCTTTTTCTTTGCTAAAATATCTTGTTTTTATTCCATTTATAGTGTGTCTTATACACCCAGAACAGTAGAGCAGATAAAAATGCAACACAGCAACATAAGACAAAGAGGTGCGTTATTTTGTAAGTTTAACCCTTTACCTCATAGGCTATTTTTAGATACAACCTCTTTGAATAAATCTACCGAAAAGGAGCATTAATTAGAGAAAAGGACATTTTTAGAATTTTGTAGTTTGAAACCTTTGTGATAAATAGAGCATTTTCTCCTATAAGAGCATAAAATTATGCTCTATTTATCACAATGGTTTCACAAAGTGACTGTTACAGAGTCGTCAAAAGTCGTCAATATGAGGGAAACAGAATATAAGTACATGTAGGCCTAACGGCCTATATAAATGAATTTCATTGTAACATGAAAGAAGTAGAATCTATAACACATAAACAAGACACAGCATCTTGTTATAATTTTATTGCTTATGGATATGCTTATGAAAACAATCCCATTAAAGATAATAATAATTGATATGAAGACACAATTTTTAAATCTTTTACCGCTATGGTCAATGAAAGGCAACTAAAGAGGATAGTGACCACGGCAAACAGTTTGTATCCAGATTTCATCTTAAGTCAAATGTTTAACACCATGTATACATTGATTTTGGAGCAATTGAAGGAATTGTCATTTGTTATCAAAAGAATACGATTATTCTAGCAGATGAAATAGATATATATGGTGACTAAAGAGATAAACCATAGCATGATTATTGTTTAATTCAGCTAAGGAGCGATAGACTGGCGGAGGTCCAAAACCACCACCACCACCATCACCAGTACAAGCCACGTTGTTAGATAATTTGATGGATAAAGCAATATTGGATGGGCTTGTTGGTCGTTTAGATACTGAGGGTAAATATTGAACAAAACATAAACATTTTACTTTTGAATGTATCAGCCTTTCCATGCCTTTCTAAACAGATAAGACCTATATATTAGACAGCTCCGATATCTGGTTTCTTCTCTATTTGTAAAGACTAGATAATGAAATTACTGCATTTATCGAACACCCATTTAGTTTCCAAATACATAATAATTCATAACAGACTTTTGAATACACATTTAAAGATGTATTCTGCTTGTATTTTTTGGAACATCAGCTTAACAAATGTGGGTTTTTTTTTAAATTAACCTAGGTAATCAACATACACGTATTCAACTGTCTATGTATAATTCGCCCATCCAGCATAGTTAAATAAACAAATATATTTGTTTCAGATTTAGTGTTTGTACCGTCAACAAATGCAGATGGTGGTCAGTCTGCACAGGTTGCCCATGCAGCAATGGGACTAATAAAAAGAGAGGTCAGTGTAGTTTCTAAGTTGATTATTAAGTCTGAACTATTAAAAAACGCCTATAGGCTCCTACTCACAGTACTTAGTAATGGGCACCCTTGACGTGATTTTAGAAATATGAGAATCTCACTTTTCTCAAAACTACCAGATTTTTTCTTTATTTATACATGCACAGTAAAGCCTATCTATAAAGGCCACTAAATAAAGTGTTAATCAGTTGGTATTTAGAACAGGTGGCTGCTTATTTAAAGCAAGGTGAAAGTAAAACAGAACGCTCCTACATGAGCCTTCTGTTTTACTTTCACCTTGCTTTAAGCAGCCACCTGCCTTTAACACAAAATACTTGAGGTAATTTAGTGGCCGTTATAGAGGGGTTTTACTACGTTAAGAACAATGTTGTTTGATAGTCTAAAAGGCGTATATCGTCTATTCATAAAAAACAAACAATAGTTTCCTTAGTTACGCTAAAAGAGACAAAGAGAATATTTGACCGTGACAGAGACTGAAGAATCTGTTCAGCAGACAGATCAGCCCCTGATCAAGTGGCTCCGACATGGGCCTCAGATATGGGACTATTCTGTTTCCAAATGAGTTAAAAGAAGTATACGTGCATATGGAGTAACTGATTCACCCTGGGGCATGCAGGTAGTAATCTTATTTGGCGGCGAAACTGTTGAAAACGGAAGTGACATGCTTTTAGTATTATAGGAATCTCATTTCCTCATGTCTATGAAAATTCAATAGCTCTGAGATTTTTCTTATTTACACCGATCCTATTTAACTTAATGTTTGTTTGGTAGCCTAACATGCCGATATATTCTCGTTATTAAAAACAGATAATAGTTTCCTTGGTAACACTGCCTCCTTTTAATGTGTCGATTTTCAGAAAGGTGAATTCAGTTTTAACCTTGTTCGTTACAATGTCGTGCATAATTTCCGAAAATATTTAACAATTATGGAACTTTATTTGATGGTGAGTCATGTTTTAACCATTTCCTTCATATAAACATATGTTCACACATTTGCAGAGTCGACCCAGATCAGACGGCTCCTATAGAAGCCGTTTGGTCAGGGTCTGTCCTGTATGCTAATGAAAGTTGAACGATCGGTTTCTTTACTTTCTAAAATGGCTACAATGTTCCAACTCACATATTTCATAATTACTATTTTGCCCATAAATATTCAGTACTTAGGTATTGAAATTTGAAATAAACATAGAACATGGGACGGCTAACCTGGCATTTATTCCATATTTACACATTTTACCGATTTAGCAAACAGGATACACGCAGATCAGACGGCTCCTTTAGGATATGCTCCGTTTGCTTATGGAATTATATAAATCTGATTCTAGTTTTTGGTATGATTATATATAACAATAGCTCCGTGTGTCGGAATTCTTTACGCCCAAAATGACCTTTACCTCAAAATATATAAGGGTCATCTACTGGCCATGACCAAGCTTACTTCTAAGTATGAAGACAACACACCTTATCATCATCAAGACAAGCTTTTTGAGATGAAGGTCAGTGACCTTGACCTTTCACAACTGACCTCAAAATCAAAAGGGGTCATCTACTGACCATGGCCTATCTTCTATTACATATGGGGCTTGTACACCTAATAGTTGTCAATTTATTGAGCGGACTAAGATGTGACTAATAGACGGACACGCGCCATACCAGAATACGACCGAAGTAACCCATGGGCGTATATAAACTAAAGTAATAAATAAAGTAAAACCCCTCTAAACCGGAATTCTAGTAGAGAAGAATTTAGATACTTTTTGGTAGGTGGCTGCGCAATGTAGTTCGAAAGTCATGCAGAAAGTTCATACAGAAGTGCTTTCTGCATGACTTTCACCCTGCATTAAGCTGCAACCTGTCTGGAAGACCGATATTTATACTAAATTTAATGTCCGGTTTAGAGTGGCTTTACTATATACATTTATTAAATCAGCATTTCTTAGACTACTGATAAGTATTTTCGGGAAATGTTCTTTCTTACTTTCAACAGGGAAAGGGTTAAAGAAAGACAACTCTTATAATACATTAAGAGATTCATTTATTAGTTACCGGTATCACCAGCCTTCATCAAACAATACATACAGACAGACAAATTATATAAAACCAATAGCAGCTTAACTCCCTTCAAAAGTGAATAACTTCCATTTTGAAAATATTGTCGTCTGCTTCAATTTTCCCATTTCTTGAAAAAAAAACCCAGTACCAAAGTGTCAAACAAGTGGACCATGAAAGTACTCTGATTATTCCCATTCAA
This sequence comes from Azorinus chamasolen, assembly GCA_963576725.1. Lineage (NCBI taxonomy): Eukaryota > Metazoa > Mollusca > Bivalvia > Cardiida > Solecurtidae > Azorinus > Azorinus chamasolen. The sequence goes on from OY755245.1 coordinate 39,628,940, forward strand.
ACAGCTTGCAATGGTAATAACACAATGGTCCATAGTGTTGAAAGAGGTCAACTCTTTACTCCATGAATATTCATGTAATAAATTATGATATCATGAATGTAATTTGATTAAATTTATTTATTTTGGCTTATGAACACAGGGATTTTTGGATATGGCTGATTCTACGGTTTGTGCCATGAAATTTTTTTCTGTGCTCATTGCCATAATAAAAGTTGATCTGATTAATATTCATGATCCCATTATTCCTCAGATGAATATTCATGGAGTAAATTAATTCTGAAACCCTGATTTTGTTGCTACTCATGTGAGCCACCTCTTAGGTAAAGTTTGGCACAGAAAAATGCGTAATATTTTACCTAGATTTCCTAAATACTAGTGTGACCACCAAACAGGGGTCTAATTCAGGGTCATATACAGGTGGTAGCCTAATACAGGATGTAGGAGCTTTCTGCATTACTTTCACCCTGCATTAAGCAGCCACCTGCTATTATTCATTATAAGGTGTTTATTTATTAAGTGATCTTTTTAGTCTGGTTCTGCACTGTGTACAAAGCCTACAGGATGTTTTCTAAGAACTGTTCCAATATTATCTATTTTGCAAAACACAGGGAAATAGCTGTTTCATATCTTTGCTAATAGACTTTCAGTCATATACATTTCATTTTCAAAACATTTCATATATACTATAATATTTCTACAGTAAAATCTCGCTAAAACAACCACATAATTTATCAACATAAGAGTCTTTTGAAGCAGGTTGTCGATAAATGCAGGGAAAAAGTAATGCAGAAAACTCCTACATTAAGCTACCACTTTGGTATCATGATTACTTCAATATACAACAATAGTAATAAGCAAAAAAGTAGCACTTAAATGCAATCAAAACATACCCAGCTTGAATAAGATCAAATAATGCCAAGCTGAGCCTATTCGACAAAAAACATTTGAGCATTTTAGAAACAAAAAGAAACACATCTATCAAATTCCATTAGCAAACAGAGCAGACCCTGATCAGACAGCTCCTATAGGAGCTGTCTGATCTGGATCTACTCTGTTTGCAGGTGCACGAAAAGGCATTTATATGAGGATAAGGGTTAACACAATCTAGAGATGCATTTTGAACTTTTGCAAAAAAAAGAGTAGACCCACATCAGGCTGCTCCTGTAGGAGCTGTTTGATCAGGGTCTGCTCTATTTGCATATATGTTACAGAGTCTCTTCTGTATGCGATGGCAATAAATTTCCTCATTTTCCATTTCATATATAAATATTTAAAACTTTCCTCGTTGAATATAAATGGTAAGAAATAATGACATCATGAATATTTATTGGCTAAGTTTTTATAATGGCATATGCATATAAGATTGTTTTAGCTCTGACAGGCAGAAACTGTAGCGTCAGATCTATCATAGTTTCATAAGCAAACAGAGAAGACCCCGATCAGACAGTGTCTACAGGATCCATCTGATCTGTGTCTTCTCTGTTTGCAAAGGTGTAAAAAAAGTGTTCGTATGAGGGAAAGGGTTAAATTAGTTACATGTAATAGAGTCTTGCATAATCATTCAAGAAGTAAAAGGGATAAACAAATACCGTCAGCACCTACATTAACCCCTCGCTTGCTATTCACATCAATATACCTAGCTGTAAATAGTGAAGACCCAGATGAGACAGCTCCTGCAGGAGCTGTCTCATCAGGGTCTGCACTATTTACAAGTTGATTGTGCAACCAGTGCACTCCACAGCAGTGATTGCACAGCGAAATACTTGTACACAGTGAAGGTATATGTAATTATACAACAGGGCATGGGTAAAGAAGGAGAAATGTATTTTAAAATTCAGCAAGCGAAGGGTTAAGTAAAATAATGAGATTCCTGTTATACAGTAAAACCTCTAATGTGATCACCAAAAAGAGGTACACACATGGGTCAAAATGGCATGTGGTAGCTTTCATAGAGCAAGACTTTTAAGCATCCTGTATTAAGCAACCAACCATCTACTAGAGAGGTTCTACACGTTAGAGAGGTTCTACTGCACATTATTCAAAATGTTTGACAAGTATCACAGAAATATAATTCATTTGGACAGTTACAGCAGAGTAGACACAGGTTGATCACTTCCCATTTTAACCCTTTAAACCATGAATATTCATGTAAGAAATAATGACATCATGAATATTGATTGGATTAAATTTATATAATGACACATGAACACAGGAATTTTTGGCCATAGCAGAATTTTTAAAGAATTAACTGTATTTGTATATTATTTCATAAGCAAACAGAGAAAACCCTAATCAGACAACTCCTATAGAAGCTGTCTGATCTGGGCCTACTCTGTTTGCAAAGTCATATAGAATAAAGGGTTAATATCCATCTGAGTATGATCTGCACTAGTAACAGCAGAGGTTGAAAAATACTGTTGATCTCAAGAAGTGTAGAGCATCTGTGGAGTCTCATCTGTATCCAAGCTGTATTTACAACAATTTGAGTGAAATCATCAACAAATGATATGTAAGTAAACTAAATATTCTTATGTCAACAAATGTATCACATCCGTTTCAAATATTCAGACAGGACCAGATTTTTTACCATAGGTAGACAAACAATTTTTCAGACAATATTCTATCCAAAAATATTCATGTAAAAACATTCAGATCTATCTCAATAATCACTTCAAAAATTACTTCAAAAATAGATACCGTAACCGAGATCAGTATAATCTCTGTAGATTTATAAACATCTTCAAAGACACATATAAATATCTAAGTTGCTTTAGGCAAATGATTTGACTTCTGTTATTGGTAGCCTGATTCTCAGACCTAAATCATTTTTCACAGGATTTGGTAAATATAGAAAAAATTGAGTACATTGTTCCCACAAGAAAAATGATTCAATTCCCAATGATTTGCCACTTTACGAAGTGATTTTTCCACAAGCATTATACATGTATCAGCATGGCAACATTTCGAAATTTGTTGCATTTTTTTTTAGTTGTTAATATCGACAAAACTTAGACATGTTCATCACTTAATAATACAATACAATCTCTTTACAACAACATAAGGCCTTTAACCCTTTACTCCATGAAGAAACGATGACATCATGAATATCTAATTAGATCAATTTTTAAAATGTCATATTAACACATGAATTTTTTGCCAAAGCAGAAACTGTAGAATCAGATCTGCCATAAGCAAACACAGCAGACCATAATCAGACGTATAGCGCCGTCTGATCTGGGTAAACTCTGTTTGCAAAGGCGTATTTACTGGAGTAAAGGGTTAAACCATGTTGTAGCTTAACCCATTCCCTGATGAGTATTGAGTAAGGAATATCAAGATCATGAATATTAATTACCTGAATTTTTATAATGGCATTATAACCAAGGAAATATTTTAACACTGTAGAATCATATTTATTATTTCATTTGGTTAATGCAGGAATAAAGCTATGCAGAAAGCTCTAGGCGAGCTTTCTGCAAATCTTTCCTTCTGCATTAAGCAGCCACATGCTTTTAACCTATTCCTTCATAGGCTGTATTTAGATTCCACCTCTTTGAATAAATCTACCGAAAAGGAGCATTTACTAGAGGAAAGAAGAATTTATGAATTGTGTAGTTTTGAAACCACTATGGAGCAAATGCTCTTTTTATCACAATGGTTTAAAAAAGTGACTTTTACAGAGGCATCGAAAGGTGTCAATATGAGGGAATGAATAAAGACACTGATGTATGTTTATTTATTAACCCTTTACTTAATATAGACACATTTTTATACCTTTACAAATGGAGTAGGCCTAGATCAGACAGCTCCTGTAGGAGCTGTCTGACTAGGGTCTAATCTGTTGCACATTAAATTGTTTTGATTGTACAGTTTCTGTTATAGGCAAATGTTTCTGTGTTCACATGCTATAACAAAATAAAATCTGATTACATGTAATACTTACAATGTCTTCATTTCTTAAAATAATTATTCATGAAATGTTAACTCTTTACTCCATAAATACCTCTTTTCTATGCCTAGATGCAAAAAGAGTAGACCCAGATCAGATCTATAGATTCTACCAATACTAAAACATCCTGTGTATATATGCTAGGGCTGTCACGGTTAGACAATTCTTGAACCGGTTAATCGGGAACGCCGAACCGAACCGTAACTGGTTAACCGCCATATTTATCATCCGTGTCAGACTGTATATAGGATAAAGCATGGTGCGCTATATATTCTGAAATTAAATCCTATTTGGGCCGATATAAGACTTGAAAAACCTGTTGACATCCTGCTTGACTCAGTTGTTGACCGAAATCATATAACCATTCATTTCAATCTGGTAGATTTATGACGAAAGTGAAAGTAAGAATCGTGTTTACCTTTTGAGTCTCAACTTCCGCTAGACTGGTCTACTGTAAAACTATCAACTTCCGTTATGAAAGTGTACTGACTTAAAGTGCAGGTTCGATTGCCCTTCCACTTTACCGTAATGCTTGTAAAAGTAATAGCACACACTACACAGAGACGAGGAAAACTGGATAAAATTGAGAACGAACAAACATTGGTTTATTGGTAGACAAGTGTACATGATTAACCACCGTTAGGCAAGTGGAAGACTGTGTTACCTTTCAATTAGATTTGAGAACTTGAGACAGTTTTTTTTTTTTTAAATTAGCGTGTAAACGTGATACGTAGCTCGACGTGAATTATGTTTACAGAAGATGATATGTATATGGTTTACAGCCCCAAATAGTCAGATACCTGCACTTTTCTCCATCATAGCATGTCGAAGGGAAACAAAATGACTTAATTGAGATATGACAGTATAAAATAATATTTAGCGTAATTTACTTTCCCAAATTATTGCAGCCAGTTCACGGTTAGTGAAATTTTGAACCGGTTAGAACAACGAACCGAACCGTCAACGATTAACCGAGTAACCGTGACAGCCCTAATATATGCCATAAAATTCAGCTAATAAATATTCATGATGACATTATTTCTTACATATGAATTCAATAGCGAAAGTTTTAAATAATCACTGGAGACAAGTCATACGACAATCATCTTTTCATTTCCTGTATATTCATCCTTTGTGATTACTTCATTGACAAAATGGTGGTCTTTATGATATCAATACACTCCCGGAGCTGAGGTTCTGTGATGACAAGGGGTGGAGCAAATCGGATGATGTCACCATGGGTAGGTTTGGCTAGGAGGCCGTTACCCAACAGCTTCTTACACACTTCTGAGGCATCAAAATCTGAGAAAGAAATACAGTACTGTGTTTATATACAACATTGAGAATCCAATCTCTGATCACCACTTGTTAGTCAATTTGGCATAATTGATACAGTAAAATCCCTTTGAAGTGACCACTCATGTGCATAAACATAGGTGTCTGTCAAAACAGGTGGTTGCTTAACCCTTTCCCTGTTCTGTATTTATTTCAAATTTCAATACCTACTGAATATTCATGGACAAAATAGTTATAATGATAAATGGGAGGTGGAACATTGTAGCCATTTTATAAACTAAAGAACCAGACCTATCAAATTCTATTAACAAACAGGGCAGACCCTGATCAGACGGCTCCTATAGGAGCCATCTGATCTGGGTCTACTTTTTTTGTACAGTCGGCTGAGCGGTCCTTCGACTGAAAGTAGACTACAACTAGGTACTTTTTTACTTTACATGCTGAGTAACTCGGCATCTTATTACAATACAAACTGTTTGACACTTTGAAAGGAAATTGACAAAAACATTGCTTCAACCCTTTTCATCATATATAAACACATTTTCATACATTTGCAAACAGAGTAGTTTCAGATTAATCTGCTCCTATAAGAGCCGTCTGATCAGGGTCTGCTCTGTTTGCTTTTGCTATTATTCAGCTAAATATTTATGATGTCAATATTTTTTACATAAATATTGAACGGGGAAAGGGTTAAAATTTGAAGCAGACAATTTTAGCACAGAAAAATTGGATAAGCTGCGAAAAAATAAACTTTTACTTCCTAAATATGCCTTTTAACCCTTTCCCTCATATAAAAGTGTTTTCACGCATCTGCAAACAGAGTAGACCCAGATCAGATGGCTCCTGTAGGAGCATTCTGATCAGGGTCTGCTCTGTTTGCTAATAGAATTTGATAGATCTGTTTCTTTACTTTCTGAAATGGCTACAATGTTCGACCTTCCATATTTCATTATAACCATTTTGTCCATGAATATTCAATAGGTATTGAAACTAGGGATAAACATAGAACAGGGAAAGAGTTAAGCTGACCCAGATCAGACGCCATATGATGAGAGTCTGCTTTGTTTGTGCAAGGCATAATAAATATCTGCTTCTACAGTTTCGGCCATGATTTGTTTGCCATGGCAAACAATCCTTTGTTCATATGTCGTTATAAATATTCATAATGTCATTATATCTTACATAAATATTAATTTAGTAAAGTTTTATGTCACGAGCATAACCAGCCTTAGACTAAAACAAAACATAATTTGAACACTGCACCTAACAGTCTACCTACATGGAGAGGCTTAACCCTTTCCCTCTTCTATATTCATGTAAAAATAATGACATCATGAATATTCATTAGCTGAAGTTTTATAATGGCATACATATTCAGAATGGTTTGATACTGGTAGTAACTGTAGAGTCAGATCTATCATAATTTCATAAGCAAACAGGAGGTGTCTGATCTGGATCTACTCATTTTGCGAATGTGTGTAAAAGAATTTATATGAAGGAAAGGGCTAATAAGACATCAGCATTAAATGATTGCATTATCTTTCACATTAATTTAAGTATTAACCTTTTACATCATGAATATTCATGTACAAAGTAATGTCTTCATGAATATTAATTGGCTTAATTCTTATAATGGCATCAAGATCAAGGGACATTTTTTACGACGACAGAAACTGTAGAATCAGATCTATATTACATGTATTTCATAAGCAAACAGAGCAAACCCTGATCAGAGAGCTCCTACAGGTGCTGTCTGATCTGGGTCTACTCTGTTTGCAAAGTTGTCAAAAGGCATATATATCGGGAAAAGTGTTAAAAAATTAAGACATTGCAAGGTTATCTCCCTTCTTCAACATACTCTTACCTACCTTCATTAATAACTATAGCGTTCAGAAGACCCTTTCCTCTGACAATTTTCACTACATCCTTTGGCAAGGTAGACAACTCCCTCCTAAGAATAATCCCAAGTTTTTCAGCATTCTCTGCCATTTTCTCCTCCTCTAGCACCTGAAACAAGCACAAAATCCACATAGGGGTCCTTAACATTCAGTAACCAATATTCACAACAGAGTAGATTCAGATCAGAGGATTCCTCTATTGTTCTGCATTCATTTCCTTCATATAAATGCCTTTTCACGTATCTGCAAACTGAGTAGACCCAGACGAGACAGCTCCTGTAGGAGCTGTCTGATCAGGATCTGCTCTGTTTGCTTTTGACATGATATAAATCTGATTTTATACATTTTTTTTTGTCAAAGCAAAGTTTCCTTGAAAAGTTCACATTATAAAACTTCAGCTAATACATCTTCATTATGTCATGATGTCTTACCTGCAGATTGAACAGGGAAACAGTTAACTGATTTCCATAATGGATAAACAAGGCAAATACGATCCTGGAAAAAACTGTACCATCAGATCTATATTACAGTAAAACCCCGCTAATGCGACCACCAAAAAGGGGTATAATTCTGGGTGGCAGAGGCAGCTGGTAGCTTAATGCAGGACGAAAGTTATGCAGAAAGCTCCTATAGGAGCTTTCTGCATAACTTTCGTCCTGCATTAAGCAACCACCTGCTTTAGACGACATCAGTGGCTGTTTATTAAGTGGTCGCATTAGCGGGGTTTCACTGTATTTCATAAGTAAACAGAGCATATACCCTGGTCAGAAGGCTCCTACAGGAGCTGTCTCATCAGGGTCTGCTCTGTTTGCTTATGAAATAATATAGATATTCTACAGTTTCTGCCATGGCCAAAAATTACTGTTTTCATGTACCATTATAAAAACTAATCTTATCAATATTCATTATCATAATAAAATTATGTCATTATTTCTTGCATGAAAATTCATGAGGTAAAGGGTTAACCTTTAATCCATGAATACATGTACATACCTTTAGAGCTTCTATGGCTACCTTGCAGGACAGGGGGTTACCGCCGTACGTAGAGCCGTGCTCTCCGGCCTTGATGGTCAACATCACCTCATCATTAGCATATACAGCTGACACCTGTAAAAACAAAACAAGATTAAATTCAAAATCCTCAAATTATGTTTTAGAGTCTAAGCACTTGTTATCTGCCATAATTCTAACAGTACATCTTTTATCTTATTCATTTAACCGTATCAGTGTTTAATATTCATGTAAGAAATAATGACATCATGAATATTATTTATAAGTTCATCCTTTACTCCATAAATATGCCTTTCTACACCCTTTGCAAACAGACAAGATCCAAGATCAGAGCTGCCTGATAAGGGTTTGCGCTGTTTGCTTATAATATAGATATGATTCTACACTTTCTGCAGTATCCAAACATTCTGGTGTCCATGTGCTATTATAACAATTAATCTTAAAAAATATTCATGATGTCATTATTTCTCAGTAGGCCAGGTGTATACTCACAGGTAGTACCCCTCCAGACAATGCCTTGCCCAGGATAAGAAGATCTGGCTTCACATTCTCATGGTCCACCGCTAACCTCCTGTAATAGGCACACAGAAATTAGTGCAAGGCCTTTAGCCTGTAAATTAATTTTAGCTGAATTTTCCATCTGTTTCAATTTTCTCTTTGAAACTATAATTTCGGGGATATGTTTATTCATTAAATACTTATGTATATATATAACAAAGTAACTGCCCTAATAGAAGCATCGTTTGATGCCTTTGCAAAGAGAGTAGACCCAAATCAGTGATCAGTGTCTGCTCTGTTTGCTTGTAGGATTGCATAGATTCTGCCATTGCAAAGAATCATGTGTTTACATACTGTTATAAAAAAATCAGCTAATAAGTATTCATGATATCAACAGAAGTCCAGCTAAGATGCGTTAATTAAAACATTTATGAATATCTTCTTTATTTTTCCACCAAACCCTATGTTGTGACCATTCTTTAGAATCGTCTCTTTGGTGGAGACGATTCTAAAGAGCGGTCACAACATAGGGTTTGGTGGAGAAATGACTATAGTATTTGAGTATGCATGTTTATCTGTGTCAATATTTCTTACTAGAATATTCATTAGATTAAATGTCAATACGCATAACGATAAACACCTATCTATATTTTTTTTAACCTTTTCAATGTGGAATGGTACATTATTATTTAAATTGATAAAGTCCATTATTATGAAAGGGTATATTTTGCGTGAGGAGTCCTAAGAGCCCTCTGATTTGGCCAGTAGGCCTACACTGTTTGCAAATAACAGTACAAACATGCACCACACTCAAAGGGTTAACCCTTTCCTCCATAAATACACCTTTCTACGCGACTGTAAAAATCACCAGTTGAAACCATTGTGATAAATAGAGCATTTTCTCCTATAGGAGCAAATGCTTGCTCTATTTATCACAATGGTTTCAAACTACAAAATTCTAAAACTTTCCTTTTCTCTAGTTAATGCTCCTTTTGGGTAGATTTATTCAACGTGGTTGGATATAAAAATAGCCTATGAGGGAATCATATTAGTTCTGAAAAGAGTGCAGACCCTGATCAGACAGCTCCCACAGGACTATTCCAAAATTAAAACCGGTCAAGTTTACTGTGGATATTCAGGGATTATTTTTTTTTAATAAATGTTTAATATGGCAAACAGTGCAGACCCTGATGAGAGGACTTCTAGAGGTCAGGTGCCCTCTCATTGATGTCTTCACTCTTTGCAAAGGACATTCGGAACTCGTTTCCACTACTGAAAGGCTTCAAGGCTTAAGACAAGTTTACTGTACAGACCTTCCTGTTCTGGCCAAGCCAGTCTGGACCTCATCAGCGATCCACAGCACATTGTACTTGGTGCAGAGTTCCCGCACCTTCTTAAGGTAGCCTTCGTCTGGCACCACCACACCAGCCTCTCCCTGGATTGGCTCCACCATGAATGCACAAACATTCGGGTTCTGCAGCTTTTTCTGAATATCAATAAAACTGATATGAGTTGTGTCATTAAATATTTAACACTATCCCTGTGGAATATTCATGTAAGAAATACTGACATCATGAATATTTATCAGCTAAATTTTTATAATGGAATATGTACACAGGATATTTTGGTATTGGACGATACTGTATAGTCAGATCAACTATAATGTTATAAGCAAACAGAGCAGACTCTGATCAGACAGCTCCTACAGGGTCTACTCTGTTGGCAACTGCATTACAAGTCTATATCAGAAAAATGATTAACCCATTCCCTCATATTGATGACTTTTGATGACTCTGTATTAGTCACTTTGTGAAACCATTGTGATAAATAGAGCATTTGCTCCTATAGGAGCAAATGCTCTATTTATCACAATGGTTTCAAACTACAAAATTCTAAACTTTTCCTTTTCTCTAGTTAATGCTCCTTTTCAGTAGATTTATTCAAAGAGGTTGTATCTAAAAATAGCCTATGAGGTAATGGGTTAAACAGGCAACACAATTGCTTAGAGAGCAAAAGTGTTAAAGTGTTAAAAGCTCCTGCAGGTTAAATAGTGTTGTGTTATCCACACAGAATGAAATCAAAATACAGTGATATCCGTCTACAATTATATTGAACCTCTCTCCAATTATATTGAAAAAGAAGGTTTATTTCTATCTTTAACCCTTTATTCAATGAATATTCATGTAAGAAATACCCGGTAACAACACCATAATTATTTATTAGATTATTTTGTATAATGGCATATGAGCGAAAAAACATTTGGCCATGACAGAAACTGTAGAGTCATATCTATATCATTTCTTAACCCTTTACCCCATGAATATTCATGTAAGAAATAACAACCCCATGGGTACTTATTAGATTAATTCTTGTAATAGCACCAGGCAGGATATTTTGGCCATGCCAAAAACTGTAGAAACATAACTATATTATATCATAAGCAAACAGCAGATCCTGATCAGACGGCTCCTATAGGGTCTACTCTGTTTGCAAAGGCGTAGAAAGGGGTATTTATGGAGTAAAGGGTTAAGCAAACAGAGCAGACCCTGATTGGACAGCTCAGGTAATAGATCAGACCCTGATCGGACAGCTCCTAGATCAGACCCTGATCAAACGGCTCCTTTTATAATGGCATATGAACAAGATAATTTACTGCTATGGCAGAAACTATAGAATAAGATTTATACAATTTGATCAACAAACAGAGCAGATGGGTCTACTCCGTCTACAAAGGTGTATGAAGGCATATCTTATCTATGAATTAACCCTTTCCTCCATAAATACGCCTTTCTACACCTCTGTAAAAATCACCTGTTGAAACCATTGTGATAAATAGAGCATTTGCTCCTATAGGAGCAAATGCTCTATTTATCACAATGGTTTCAAACTACAAAATTCTAAAATTTTCCTTTTTCTCTAGTTAATGCTCCTTTTCTGTAGATTTATTCAAAGAGGTAGGATCTAAAAATAGCCTATGGAGGAAAGGGTTAAAGGGTTAATGCAGAATGAATGCTATCTGCATTACTTTCATAATGCATTTACCATTTCCCTCATAAACAATTTTTCATGCCTTTGCAAACAGAGTAAATCCAGGTCAGACGGCTTCTTTAGGAGCTGTCTGATAAGGGTCTGTTCTGTTTGCTTATGAAATTATGATAGATTTGACTCTACAGTATCTACAAATACCAAACAATCCTGTGTATATAATAGAGCCATTGTAAAAATTCAGTTAACAAATATTCATGATGTCATTATTTCTTACATGAATATTCAACAGGGAAAGGCTTTAAAGATTACAATATTTATTCATTATGTGTTCCATTTATTGAAGTGCTACTATACTCTATAAAACCCAGTTTCTGGAACGGCAAACACCGCATCCTCCCATATACTGCATTCATACAGGTTCGTAATATTTGCAATATTGAATTTGCTATTTAAAAACGTCGTTGTATGTTTAATGCAATAAAATGTTGTAGTTGTAGTAAGGTTTATGAGTATTATGTTGATCTGTGTGCTGTCAAAGGTTTTGGAGTGCATCTTACTATGATGCAATACATAACTCTATATTTACATACCTCAATTATCTACATACCCATATTCAGAGCAAAAGCAGACTGCGTAAGCCAATAAAAGCATGCCCCAATTACCCTAAGTATTCAAAAATCCTGTTTCCCTTCTTTACCAGTTACACAGCTGAACAAGTCATTTTTAGGCCATACTTGAAACTTTCACCCTTTCCTCCATAAATATGCCTTTCTACGCCTTTGAAATTACAGTAGACCCAGATCAGATGGCTCGTGTGTCCATATGCTATTATAACAATTCATGTAATTAGTATTGATGATGTCATTATTTCTTATATGAGTAAAAGGTTGAATTTGACTGATGTAGTAGCAAATATTGTAGATCCTGATCAAACGGATATTTCAGGAGCTGTTTGATCGGGATCTGCACTATTTGCCTAAGTTTGTCCATCCAAATACTTATTTAGGGTATTCCTTCAGGCAAATATTTTGGATTTAGATGAGATGTCTAATGTCAAGGTGTCTAATCAGGATCTAATCTGATTGACATTTAAATCTTTGATTATATACTAAATAATATGTGTTTGTGAAACACTACGCTCCAAAGCGGTGCTTTGATTTATAATATATATTGGCCTAGATAGACAGACAGAAACACAGGCCAAAAATTAATATGACGCAAATCTTAAAGAAAAGAAAATGCTACATTGAGATTGGGTATAGGGGATATTTTCTGCCAACATCACATATAGCAGCTATATGTAATTTAAAGCTAATTCAGCTTTTAAATTTAACATGCCTTCTGGCACCTTTGCAAACAGATGAGACCGCTCCTGTAGGAGCCATCTGATCAGGGTCTACTCTGCTTGCTTATGAAATACCATTGATCTATTTTTACAGTTTCTGCCATGTTGAAACTTCTCTCGTTCATGATACCATTATAAACATTCTGTTAATTAATATTCATACAGTCATTATTTCTGACATGAATATTCATATTTAGTATTTTAACCCATTACCTCATAGGCTATTTTAGATCCAACCTCTTTGAATAAATCTACGGAAAAGGAGCATTAACTAGAGAAAAGGATTTTTTTTTTAGAATTTTGTAGTTCTGAAACAATTATTGTGATAAATAGAGCATTTGCTCCTTAGGAGCAAATGCTCTATTTATCACAATGTTTTCAAAAAGTGACTTTTACAGAGGCGTACAAAGGCTTATTTATGGAGGAAAGTGTTAGTAGGGTAAATGTACCTCAAGAGCTGGAATATCATTGTATGGAACCAAACTGAATCCTGGCATAAAGGGTCCGTAGTCATCAAAGGCAGACGGGTCTGTAGATGAAGACACTGCTGCTAGGGTTCGACCCCAGAAGTTATCTTCAGCAAAGATGATCTCAGCCTGGTTTTTTGGGATTCCCTTCACCTTGTACGCCCATTTCCGAGCAAGCTTACAGGCTGTCTCACCTCCCTCAACACCTGAAAGAAAAAGACCCAAGTATTTTGAAGGACTCACTCACCCAGACAAACATACCAAGACAGACAGTTCGCTGGACAAATGGCCATGGCAGAAACTGTGGACTAAAATCTATAATATTTCATAAGCAAACAGAGCAGACCCTGGCCAGATGTCTCCTACCCCTTTACTCCATAAATACGCCTTTCTATGACTTTGCAAACAGAGTAGACCCAGACCTGACATGTGACATAATAAAAAATAATATCTAATTATAATTCATGATCTCATTATTTTTAACAAGAATATTTACGGAGTATTGGGTTAATTCTACATCATCCATATATGCAACTGACATAAAAATATATCAATTGTACACAAAGCAAATAGCATGAGAACTACATTCTTCCAAAATATTGATCAGGGTATCAAACAGTCCCATCAATGATCTGTTTCCACACTATTTGCAACAATCACAAGCATGTTCCATAAATATCAGTCACAGTAGTTTTCGGCTAAAAGCCTTTGATTTGCAAAGATTGTGATCTGCTTAACTCTTTCCTCCATAAATACACCTTTCTATGCCTTTAGTTTAAACATAGTTTTATTTCATATGATTTCTTAATCATGTGTATCATCCATAGGTACAGAAAGGATTGGGTCGAAAGCAACATGCTTATAAAGACCCTCTCCCTACATATAATAGCAATGCAATGGTGGACAATTGCTATGAGTAACATAAGTTCAGTTTGTTGTCGAGTAAATCAAGAAAACGAATGCCCATATATTTACGTACATTCGTAGAACGTATGCATTTTCAGCAGCTTGAGCATATCTCAACAAGAAAATGATTACACCTATAATACTCATTCAGAAATGTCTAAGACTATTCAAAGTAAATATATTAATGCAAATACAAAAAAGAGAAAACGGTCAAAAAGGAGACAGTCATTATACGGATATGAGTAAAATGGCACCAGAAGACGCGGGCAATACTTGGATACCCTCCCACGAGGAGCCGCGTGGGGCTTAAACGAACCACCTTGATTCCAAGATAAACATTTGAACTGCTTGGAAAATGGTGGAGTTACTTTGAACATCTATGCCTTTGTAAACAGAGTAAACCCAGATCAGACAGTTTCTATACAGTATGCCTATATATCTGACTTTTGTCTTACCTGTGTTCATAGGAAGCACCTTGTCATATCCGAATAGTTTTGTGGTGTACTCCTCAAACTCTCCAAGCACGTCATTGAAGAATGCACGAGACGTTAGCGTTAGTTTGGAAGACTGATCCACCAATGCCTGGCAAATATATAAGAAAACACAGAATATCATAATCTATTTTTTTCTCCATGAATATGGTGCAAATAAAAGACAATTTTTGTTTTCTTCATTTGAATGTTGAATATTCAAAGAAGGATGACCCACCAGTTTTTAACCCTTTACCTCATGAATATTTATGTAAGAAATAACAACCGTATGAGTATTAATAAGCTGAATTTTTATAATGCCATTATGTTTTTTACCATGGCAGAAACCACAGAATTAGATCAATATGTACATGTATACATATAATTCCATAAAAAACACAGCAGACTCTAATCAGACAGTTCCTACAGGAGCTGTTTGATCTGCGGGTCTACTCTGTTTGCAAATGCACCAAAAGGTATATATATATGTACAGTAAATAAAGGTTGACTATAAAAGAGTCCATTCAGTATGAAAAGCTTAAATTTACCAGACAATTCTGAATGACAAACAGTGCAGATCCTGATCAGAGGCCTCTCCTGGAACCCTCTGATCAGTGTCTACACTGTTGCAAGTGTTAGCAAACTGATTTTCGCACTTAAAGGGTTGACAGCAGTCCAACCCTTTGAATAAAAGGACATAACCGCAATACACAACACACACTTTCCCATGATGTTGAACATTCAAAGTGGAATGACCCATCACTGTTTAACCCTTTCCCTGTTCTGTGTTTATTCCAAATTTCAATACCTACTGAGTATTCATTTACAAAATAGTTATAAAGAAATATGGAAGGTGGAACGTTGTAGACATTTTAGAAAGCAAAGAAACAGATCTATCAAATTCTATTAGCAAACAGAGCAGACCCTGATCAGACGGCTCCTCTAGGAGCCGTCTGATCTGGGTCTACTCTGTTTGCAAATGCATGAAAACACGTTTATATGAGGGAAAGGGTTAATTCATTCCCTCCTAGACTATTTTAAGACCCAAGCTCTTGGAATAAATCTACCGAAAAGGAACGATTGTCTAGATTTGAAACCATTGTGATAAATAGAGCATTTGCTCCTATGGTGTATATGCTTTATTTATCACAATGGTTTCAAATATTGATTTTTCAGAGCCACCTGCCTACAAAGAAATAAATTCTTAATTACTTAAATTCATCGAGTTTTTACTGAAAATCAAAATCCCTTTTCATCAACTGATGCAGAAGAATATGTGTAAAGAGTTACATCCCTTACCTTGATGATCCTGGGGTGACAGTGGCCCTGGTTGACTGCACTATAGGCACTCAGGAAGTCAAAGTACTTATTCCCATCCACATCCCATACAAACACACCTACAACAATATAAAACCAGTCAACACATTCATGCCTAGTGTCCCATAACACTTTCCCTCACGAGAATATAAATGCTTTTCACCACTTGCAAACAGAGCAGACCCAAAACAGACAGCTCCTGAAGGAGCTGTCTGATCAGCGTCTACCCTGTTTACTAATTGAATTTTGTAGATCTGATCTTACAGTTTCAACCATGAATCAAACAGGGTGGAACCTGCAGAAAAAAGTCCTTAAGGACCCCTTTACTCTGTGTTTTCATTAACCTATTATCTATTCAGCATTTATTCAGGATTGTATTACCTCATTAATATTAATGGACAGATTCATTGAAATTAACATAGGAACTGGGTATCTCATCTAGATCTTAACCCTTTCCCTCATAAAAACATGTTTTCACACCATTGCAAACAGAGTAGACCCAGATCAGACAGCTCCTATAGGAGCCGTCTGATCACGGTTTGCTCTGTTAGCTAATGGAATTTGGTAGATATTACTTTAGTTTCAAAAAATGGCTATAACGTTCCACCTTCCATATTTTATTATAACTATTTTGTCCATAAATATTCAGTAAGTAATGAAATTTGGTATAAATATAGAACAGGGAAAGGGTTAACTGTTTGTCAATCTATGTTTTCAGAGAGAATTTACCACAGCCTGCAAAGAGTTAATGCAGTCTAAACTGGGTAGTGTGACTACTGCAGAATCATCCATCATTCCATCTTAACTCTTACCTATTAGAGACACCTTTTGGCACCTTTGCAAACAGAGTAGACCCAGATCAGATGGCTCCTGTTGGAGCTGTCTGATCAGAATTTGTTCTGTTCGCTTATGACATAATATCGATTTAATTCTACAGTTTCTGCCATTGTAAAATAGCTAAATAATAATCAGTCATATTATCTTGCATGAATATTCATAAGGTAAATGGTTAACCAAGTATCAAAGTTAGGCTCACTAAGGATTTTCCTTTTTCAAGTGCCTGTTTTTTTGTTGTTTTTTTTAAATATCTTTACACTCCAGGGGTTCTTAAAATTTACACCCCACCCCTTTCCCATCTCATACTTAATTCTTAATTATTTGTATGCTAGTGCTAAATTGGTCATCATTATCTATACACATAGTCTCGATCCAGATGAGATGCTAAGTAACTCAGCGTCTCGTCAAGATCTAAAATGTCTGACTCTTAGTCATGGTTTTTGGAAAACAATGGAGGAATTCCACTTTAACCTTCTCTTGCTGAATTTTAAAATATATTTCTCCTTCTTTACCCATGCCCTGTTGTATAATTACATATATCTTCACTGTGTAAGTATTTCGCTGTGCAATCACTGCTGTAGAGTGCACTGGTTGCACAATCAACTTGTAAATAGTGCAGACCCTGATGAGACAGCTCCTGCAGGAGCTGTCTCATCTGGGTCTTCACTATTTACAGGTAGGTATATTGACGCGAATAGCAAGCAAAGGGTTAAGAAAATTTTATCAGATGAAAAACAGAATCAGATGAAAATTACATAGCTTGCAAAAAGTTAAACCTCTTATAAACTTGAACTTCAAATCCACTAGGCATTGGCCTTAGATAAGGACAAATCATAAACATAACCCTTTGTGTGTAGGAAACGCAATACATGTATTGTCTTTTGCAAATAGTGTAGATCCAGATCAGTGGGTTCCTAGAGGAGCCCTCTGATCAGGGTCTGCACTGTTTGTCATTCAAATTCCTCTAGCAAATTAATTAAGCCTTTCATACAGTTAAACACTGATGGGCTATATACATGTATTCCAATCTGATTATTCAGCGGTGAAACAGCTAAGCTTATATACAAATGTTATCAGTCACAACAATAGCATTTAAATCTACGTACATTGAATATTGTTCTTTTTTATGTATAAATATTTCAAAATGCAAACTGGCAATTTTGTTTGTGGCTTAATGTATATGCTAGACAGGGACCTACAGCTAGCGATACACAGCTAGCATGTGCGTAACATCAATCTGAAAGGTGAAAACATTATTATGGCCAAAATGTAACAAAAACTGAAGGCTAAGAGGAGGTAGACTTTAACAAATGTTGTATCTTGTCATATAAGCTTTAACCTACATGTATTCCCTAAAGTTGACACATTAAAACCATTGTGATAAATAGAGCATCCCCCCTATAGCCAAGATGTGTACATCTACATTTGGATTCAGCTATGCTCCTGTCAGGCCATCATGACATTATTTCCAGGGCTTTGTGCAAAACAATTGTAACTCCTTTACAAAGTGATGGAATTACAATAGTTTTGCACCAATCCCTCAATTTGGTCTGTGAAAAGAATTGGATACAAACCATCTGTACTTTGAAACTATTTGCACTGTTGCAAAGGAACTTTTGGAAACAGAAGAAACTGTAGATATATACATTATTTCATAAGCAAACACAGCAGACCCTGATCAGACAGCTCTTACAGGAGTTGTCTGATCTGGGTCTGCTCTGTTTGCAAAGGCATAAAAATGTGTATATGAACTATTTATGAAGAAAAGGGGTATGAAATAAATAAGTACTCGTCATAATCCCTGTCTTGGCTTTTGTCGGGGGTAAAGAGTCACTTAGACACTTGCAAACACTATAGACTCATGTTAAATTTCTGTGCTCGCCCTAATCACCCTAAGTATTGGGAAAGACAAACTCTAGGAGCCATCTGATCAGGGTCTGCTCTGTTTGTTAATGGAATTTGAAAGATCTGTTTCTTTAGTTTCTAAAATGGCTACAATGTTCCACCTTCCATATTTCATTATAACTATTTTGTCCATGAATATTCAGTAGGTATTGAAATTTGAACTAAACATCTATAGAACAGGGAAAGGGTTAAGGGGTGAGAAAATTTGAATAAATATGAAACATGTGAAGGGTACAGTCACATAGGTATGCCTCGTTATGCCTTTGCCACCAGAGTAGACCAAGATCTTGTAGGAGCCATCTGATTAGGGTCTGCTCTGTTTGCTAATGGACTAATATAGATCTAATTGTACAGTTTGTACCATGGCCAAACAAACCTATGTCCAAAACATCATGAAATTAATAATTTAATATTCATTGTGCCATTATTTCTTACATGAATATTCATGGAATAAAGGTTAACCAATTCCCTGTTGCAAATTTCACGTAAGAAATGATGACATCATGCATATTTATTAGCAGGATTTTTATAATGGCATATGTACACAGGATTTGTGGTATTGGTAGAAACTGTAGAGTCAGATCTATCATTATTTCATAAGCAAACAGAGCAGACCCAGAAAAGACAACTATATAGGAGCCATCTGATCAAGGTCTACTCTGTTTGCCAATGCTTGAAAAAACGTTTATATGAGGGAAAGGGTTATGTTTGGTTGTCCAAATATATTTAGGAAACTTGTGGTATGTTGTTATTATGTATAAGCATGATTTAGCCTATATTTATAATCATTAACCCTTCGCTTGCTATTCGCGTCAATATACCTACCTGTAAATAGTGAAGACCCAGATGAGACAGCTCCTGCAGGAGCTGTCTTATCAGGGTCTGCACTATTTACAAGTTGATTGTGCAACCAGCGCACTCCACAGCAGTGATTGCACAGCGAAATACTTGTACACAGTGAAGATATATGTAATTATACAACAGGGCATGGGTAAAGAAGGAGAAATGTATTTTAAAATTCAGCAAGAGAAGGATTAATGCATATTCTTATAATGTATAAACATGATTCAGCCTGGCTAGTGCATGACTGATTATAACAGTACCATGTGAGATCATGCTAGGATCACTTTTAAGACACCGACAGAGATGGTTGTGTGGTAATGCACTCAACTACAATACCAGGGGTCCTGGGTTCGATCCTCCGCCGAACGAAGTCCTTCGGATGAGACTATATACCGAGGTCTGATGTATCAGTGCTTCACAAGAACCAGAGAAACTCTGTCGATAATAAGAGTAGGGCATCACACCCTGGTTTCTCTGTATCCTTTCCCCTCTCTCTGGGGTGTCCATTTAGCCCAAAGTGAGCAGAAAGTGATGTTAATCGATCAACACAATCAGTCACTTTTAAAGAAAAATACATGTATGTGTCTATGTATGTGACACTGTCTATTTCAGTTTTTGTTTTAGTCCTTACCGTGCTATGAAAATGCTGTTTCTGATCTGTAACAATGATCTGTCACAATTTTCACATACTTCGATTGGTTCAAACCTTTGAGAAACTTTTGAGCAATCCTAAATCATTTTGAACCCTGATGAGAAGTTACTGCAGAGTCACTCTGTATCTCATCTGGATCTTAGCTGTTTTCAAATGTTGGCTAGGTGCATCTAGCAGATGAAGGGATAATATCGGCCTTCTTATTTGCCATCATGGACAAATTAATGACTTGGCACAAAATTATCGTACAATATTTATCCTAGATTTTAAAATCTACTGTTGAAAACATCAATTCAGCACTATTTGGATAACTCTAAGTCTCTAACCCTGCCCCTGATATCAACGCCTTTTGACGCCTTTGAAAACAGTAGACCAGGTTCAGACAGTTCCTATAGGAGCCTTCAGTTCTGATAAGGGTCTCCTCTGTTTGCTTATAGAATTTGGATCCAGACTGTTTGCATAGATCATAAATGCCAGGAGAATCCGCTGCTACTATGCAAAGAGTTAAGTATGTTTTGGGTATAAGCCAGGCTGTCACCATTTGCGGACAAGTTTAAAGCCGGTTGATGCAGAACAAAAGCAATACACTAGGGCTTGAAGACTTGTGAGATTTGTGCATTGCTTTGGTGCTTCATTAACCTTTAACCCATTCCTCCCTAGGCTATTTTTAGACCCAACCTCTTTGAATGAATCTACCCAAAAGGAGCATTTACTAGAGAAAAGGATTTTTTTTAGAATTTTGTAGTTTGAAACCATTGTAATAAATAGAGCATTTGCTCCTATAGGAGCAAATGCTCTATTTATCACAATGGTTTCAAGAAGTGGTTATTACAGAGGCGTAGAAAGGTGTATTTATGGAGGGAAGGGTTAACTCAATAAATATGCCTATTCATGCCTTTACAAACAGAATAAACCCAGATCAGATGGCACCTATAGGAGCCATCTGATCAGGGCATGCTCTGTTTGATTATGGGATCATCCAGACCTGGGTCCATGCTTATAAAGCTTTTAGTTGAGTCTGAGTTTCATTCTCAAGCTTTTGATTGGTCAGATTTGAGTTCTCAAGCTTTCGATTGGTCAGATTTGAGCCAAAGGCTCAAATCTGACCAATCAAAAACTTGAGAACGAACTCAGACTCAACTGAAAGTTTTATAAGCATGGACCCTGATTCTACAGTTTCTGTACTAGTAATTATGGCCTGTATGTCTAAAAAATTGTGGAAAACAATCTAATTAATATTCATTGTACCATATTTCTTACATGTATATTCATAGAGTAAAGGGTAGAGTAGAGAACACATCTCTAAGATAAGTAATTGGACAGCTTTCGAGTGGTTACTTTACAGAATTGTACTGTTGAAACATTGCTTCATTGAATATGACTGGTCAAAATAACATAAACCAATAATTACAAAGCAAATGGCTTTTTGAATACAAAGTTCAAGGTTACACTGATTAGGATCTAAATTGTTTAGTTTCTTTGATGATGATTTCTGAAGTATTAACCTTTATCTTGCCAAAAAACATATGCCTGCTCAAAAGTTGTACTGACTTGAGATTTGTTAAGCCCTTTCCCTGTTGAATATTCATGTAAAAAATAATAACATCATGAATATCAATTAGCTGAATTTTTATAATGTAAACTTTTTAAGGGAATTGTTTTACTGTAGAATCAGATCTATACCATGTCAAAAGCAAACAGAGCAGAAAGATGAGGGGAGATTGGATGTCACAGTATTTGGGTTCTTTCATTGTGATTTGCTGGCATTGCATACAATAGTAAACCTTGACTATATTTTTAAACAATGCTGAAATGCCAAATCTGTGTTTAAACCCTTTACCTGTTCAATATTCACATAATAAATAATGACATTGGGAACATTTACTAGCTGAATTTTTATAATACATTTTGCTTTCACAAGCACTGCAGAATCAGATCTATATCATAAGTAAACAGAGCAGCCCCTGATCAGGAGCCATCTAATATAGGTCAACTCTGCAAATTAAAGGGTTAACTAAAGAGTCCACTGAGCCTAAAAGCCTATAAAGGCTTTAACCTTTTCCTCCATAGGCTATTTTTAGACACACCCTCTTCGAATGAATCTACCAACAAGAGTGCCAGTGGGCACAATATACGCCTGTCGAGGTCTTGTTCAACATAAACTGGGGTTAACGTATTTGCTAAACTCAAACTCTAAGTCCAATTTTGCGACCAATTTTCAAGGTTGTAAATAGGCATACTTTAACAAAAAACCTTAACCAAAAATTCTAAATTAAAAAGTGCCATAATTGTTTCTAAATGCTTGACAGAGTTACATTGTATTTACTCTTGCCTACAGATGAAGTTTCTGATGGGGAACAAATGTTTCAAGTTTAAAAGCTTTATCTGAAAGGGTTATGTAAATAAGTGGACTTTAACCAAAACCTTAACCAAAAATTCCAAGCTAAAAAGCGTCATTATTATGTCAAAATGTTAGACAGAGTTATGTACTCTTGCCTACAGGTGAAGCTTGTGATGGTGAACAAGTGTTCTAAGTTTAAAAGCTTAATCTGAAAGGGTTATGTAAATAAGTGGACTTTAACCAAAACCTTAACCAAAATTTCTAAGTTAAAAGGGGGCATAATTCTGTCAAAATGTTGGACAGAGTTATGTACTCTTGCCCACAGGTGAAGCTTGTGATGGTGAACAAGTGTTCCAAGGTTAAAAGCTTTATCTCAAAGGGTTATGTAAATAAGTGGACTTTACCCAAAACCTTAACCAAAAATTCTAAGTTAAAAAGGGGCATAATTCGGTCAAAATGCTTGACAGAGTTATTTACTCTTGCTTACAGGTGAAGGTTGTGACGGTGAACAAGTGTTCCAAGTTTCAAAGTTTTATCACAAAGTGTTATGTAAATAAGTGGACTTGTTCCACATAAATTGAGGTTAACATTTTTTCTTAACACAAATGCTAAATGCAAATTCTAAGTCCAATTAAGCGACCTTGACCTTGGATAAATGAGCCGTGACTTGGCAGGCTACTGTAGCATGTCTAGATGAACATTGTGTTAAAATTTGAGAAGGATCCACCAAGCGGAACTTGAGTTAGAGATGTTACAGACGGACGGACGGACAGCGCCATTCCATAATACGTCCCGTTTTTCCAAACGGGTGTATAAAAAGGAGCATTAACTAGAGAAAAGGAAAATGTTATAATTGTGTGGTATAGAAACCATTGTGATAAATAGAGCATTTGCTCCATAGGAGCAAATACACTATTTATCACAATGGTTTCATAAAATAACTTTTACAGAGGCTTAGAAAGGCCTAGTTATGGAGGAAATGGTTAAACTAGCTAGAGGATTCTGAATGACAAACAGAGCAGACCCTGGTCAAAGGGATCCTTTAGGAGTTCCCTAATCTGGATCTACACTCTTTGAAAATGCCAATGCATGTGTGTCCTGCATTCAAAGGGTCAAATCAGGGCTACAGATAAAGGTGCTTATACCCAAATACTAAGATCGTCATTTCTCCACCAAACCCTATATTGTGACCACTCTTTAGAATCGTAGTACCACCTGCCTTACAGACCCATAATTAGATCCCTTTTGGATGGCCACTTAAGACAGGTTCTACTGAAGATCTCTTGAAAGATTACCTTTAGAATCTATATACTTTCAAAACATGATTTCTCTACTTTGGTTGATAGTGCAGACCCAGATCAAATGGCCCCTGAAGGAGCAGTTTCATTAAGGTCAGAGAAATTCTCTAAGTACTTAGACATACAGACTCAAGCAAATCATGCAGACCTAGATCAAACAGCTCCTGAAGGAGTTTTTATAACGACTGGGGACAAAACTTTAACTAGTCCGCTTGTCCTGTATATGATTTGCAACTCTTTGTCTTTATTGAAGGACAAGTGAGTTTTCTTGTCTGTTTCTTTGTCTGTCTATATTGCAGGACGAGTGATTGTGACACATTTTTGTTGCCTTAATGGAATATTAATACAGGAATTTGGCCATGGCAGAAACTGTAAAATAATTTTTTTATTATATACAGTAAAACCCCGCTAATGCGGCCACCTAAATGAGGTATAATTCTAGGTGCTAGATGCAGGTGGTAGCTTAATGCAGGACAAAAGTAATACAGAAAGCTCCTAAAGTAGCTTTCTGCATTACTTTTGTCCTGCATTAAGCAACCACCTGCTTATAAAGACATCCATGTTTATTCATTAAGTCACTTAGTGGTCGCATTAGAGGGGTTCTACTGTATATATAACTCAAAAGTGAACAAGCAGACCCAGATAAGCCAGTTTCTACAGGCATTATTTGATCTGGATCTACATACATGTACTCTGTTTGCAAACTATGTAAAGGTGCCAAAACTGAATTTGAAAAGGCAGCTCTACTGTAATATGAGGTTAACCCTTTACTCCATACAGTCATGTATGTATGCTTTTCTATGCATTTGATATAGATCATACAGCTCCTGTAGGAGCCATCTGATCAGGGTCTGCTTTGTTTGCTTATTCATGAAATCTACAGTTTTTGCCATGACCAAAAGTTCCTGTGTTCATATGTCATTCTAAAAATGAATCTTATTAATATTCATGACATCATTATTTCTTACATGAATATCAGAATATTCATGGAATAAAGTGTTAATGGCATACATACCTTCTCCTTTGTTGATGGCAACTTCCATTGGAGCATAGTTGTGTGCGCCATATTTTTTTTCTCGCTTAAAAATGTTCCTAGATTTGTCTCCAATCTTGACAGGCTGCACTGAAGCTGCCCTAACTGTCTGATGCAGGACAGATTTGGCTGCCTGGCCACTGGTCACACTTAGTCGATTAAGCATTGTTCTGAAATAGTAAGGGTTCAATCTAGACCTTCAGATACAATAAAATACCTAACAAACGGACGTTAAAATTAGCATCAGTGCAGGTCTTTTTAGGCAGGTGACAGCTTAATGCATGTTGAAAGTCATGCAGAAAGCTCCCAAAGGAGCTTTCTGCATAACTTTCATCCTGCATTAAGCTGTCACCTGCCTAAAAAGACCTGAAGTGTTCTTTATTTAAATTCCGGTTTAGAGGGTTTACTACATACAAATAAATCCAATCCGAAAGACAAATATTGGCAAATATGCAGACTCAGATCAAATGGCTCTTGATGGAGCTACACTATTTGGTACTAGATCTACATAAATCTTAGTTACCAAAATGATTCCAAATGGAATTGTTCAGCTTAAAAAATTGACAGAGTGTCCGAATACTTAGGGTAGTTAATTAACACTTTCCCTCATATAAACACATTTGCAAACAGTGTAGACCCAGACCATGCAGACGGCTCCTGTAGAAGCCGTCATATATATATATAAGGTTCTGCTCTTAATTATGACACAATATAGATCTGATTCTATAGTTTTTGTTAAAGCAAAAGTTTTCTTGAAAAGTATGTATGTAAGAAATATATAATGACATCATGAATATTTATTAGCTGAACTTTTATAAGGTATATTTTTCAAGTAAAGTTTATGCTTTGACAAAACTGTAGAATTAGATCCTGTCAAAAGGCAGCAAACAGCAGATCCTGATCAGATATGGCTCCTATATGATCCTGATCTGCTCTGTTTGCATAGGGAATTATACAGATGTAGTTTCTGCAATGCCCAACATATTCATACATATATATCATTTCGAGGGCTTGGTGCAAAACTATTCTAACTCCTTCACAAAGTGAAGGAGTTAGAATAGTTTTGCACCAAGCCCTCGATTTCTAATATGAATATTCATGGAGTAATTAGTACAGTAAATAGTTGAGCTAGGTTATTTGCATCATCAATTATTTCTGATGTACGTAGTACTAGAGATGACGCAATCAGACAGTCACTGTCTAAATGTCATAGCAGGATCCATGCGCATTTTTTACTAACGTTTCACTCTACAAATCTCTTCAAATAATCAACAAGTCATGGCAATAATTTGTCATCGATGCACATCGCAATTATTTCGATCTGCGTATTAATTAGATAATTGCCACTAATTGTGTATACGGTAAAGCGATAAACATGCAAGCCCAGTATAATTTTATACGTTGTATCCACGTATATAACTTTGTTACCGGAAAGAGGACAGTGTCAATCGAAGGAGATGAGTTTTAATCCTACCCCGTGTTACTGTTTTATCCGCGTCGTGTTTCGACTGTTCCACTGACTTTACGCTGTGTACATGTGTATTCACACAGACCGGCAATGTTCGCTGATTTCCGACTTGCGCATACAGCTTATAACGAGAGCAGAGAACCAACCCATTGTGTCAAGGCCGTTAGTCTAGTATACCATTATCGATTTTTATAAAACTGGCATTTGGCGGTTGAATTGTCGAACAACAGCTTGAAATATTTGTTCCATTAATTTTTTTATAAATTTACGCACATTACAAAAAACACCAGTAAAATTTCATTTATAGATAGATCTAGCATGCTCTCACCGTCTAGCTTATAAATTTAGACACATCGACAAATTAATTTTCCGTCGGATATGTCTGTAGCAATCAAATTAACATACCATATGTCTTTTATTTCAACAAAGTCAAACAAGTGTAAATCAGCATGTTTATTTGTAGTCTTTTCATACTGTCCTTGAATCAAAGTAATGGCCCGGAATTGCTGTTAACTTTGATGGTGATTAAACCTATTGTTCAGTATGATTTGCATTGAGAGTAACCGGGGTATTTTAACCATTTATAGTCCATGGATATACATGTAAGAAATAATGACATAATGAATATTAATTGCATTATTTTTTTTATAATAGCACATGTAGATCTATACAGGATTGTCTTAACCCTTTCCCTGTTCTATATTTAGACCAAATTGCAATGCCTACTGAATATTCATTAACAAAATAGTTATAAAGAAATATGGAAGGTAGAACATTGTAGACATTTTAGAAAGCAAAGAAACAGTTCTATCAAAATCTATTAGCAAACAGAGCAGACCCTAATCAGACGGCTCCTCTAGGAGCCGTCTGATCTGGGTCTTCTCTGTTTGCAAATGCGTGAAAACACGTTTATATGAGGGAAAGGGTTAAACTGTAAATAGAATTATATCTAGATCTATATTATTATTATGATTCCCAAACAGACCAGATCCTGGTCAGACTGATCTGGGTCTACTCTGTTGCAAATGCGTAGAATGGCGTAATTATGGAGTACAGGGTAAAGTAACCGATGATGATGACGAGGGTTAAGTTTAGAAACACCATGCAGTATAGTTCAACGCAACAATTACTTCCCTTGTACATAGCTTTTAGCATTTAGTGTAGTTGTCTCTCTTAGACAACTATTATCACCATCCAGTGGTCCAGCCACACACCTAAAATTAAAGTACTGAAAGTATTGTTAGATTGTGATTATACCTAATATATTGTCTCCTAATACTTTGGGGGATACATGGGCTGAACATGTATATAACCTTTGGCAAGAACATGACAAAATGCTGGAGCAAGTTGACAACTTATATATACATGTTCATGTATTTTATCGATTCGTGTGTTGAAAGGCAAGGTTTGCAAAAATCGTGTTAAGGGCGTATATCACAATTTTTTTTCTTACAGACATATTTTTTTTAAACTTTGCACATGTATATGAAGTTTATGGTTTACCCATTGAAATGCCACTAAATTTTTATGGGATCACCGTGCTTTTTTCCGAGATTGATACTTTGAACATGGCCACTAATGGTCCTTTTAATGGATGTTTGTGTCTAAATATATGTTTTTCTAAACAACATGGGAGAATCAACAACTATGTAAGAATCATCTGCTAAATAAATATAATTTTATTTGAAATTCATTCATGTAAGTCTTACAAGTAGAATAAATGTTTATTTTTCAGAATTACCAAATATTAAGCATTTATTTCGTGACAAACATATACCAAAATGGAAGTAATTTGACGAATGAAAAATGGAAAAGGTGTAAATAAGGAATGTTCTAGCAGACAGATCGTTTTCATTTTTTCTACAGTTGTACCAACTATAATTCAAATCAATATAAAGAAATAAAAATGGGACTTACCCGTGCTAATTTTTTTTTCAATACAACATGGTTAAGTCAGACACCTGTCATCAACACTGCTCTATTGTATCTATTATAATGAGAAGTGCAAACCTCAACATTGTGCACCATTATAAACCACCTAATTAATATATCCAATAAATGAAGAGCAGCGTGCACGTTTTGATGTCAGATGCGCAATCAAACTTTTTCAAAATGGCCCTGATAGTTCATTATTCACTGGTACTGCCCACTAGTGATGGGCTGCACGTCTATCAAGTCAACTTGTGCACGGGAACGAAAGTCATATAAGGCAGAATTGGCTTCACGATCACTTCAGTAGCTGTTGTTCTCTTCTTCTTTTGACACGGAATGCATGTAGATTTGAACAATTTCAATGCTTCTTGTGTTGTGTTGGCGTTTTCAGAGCAACGGATAAAAGGTGCGTACCCAAATACTAAAATCGTCATTTCTCCACCAAGCCCCATGTCGTGACCACTCTTTAGAATCGTCTCTTCGAGAGACAGCATAGGGTTTGGCGGAGAAATAAGTTAAAGAAGTTATTATTGAAAAGGTTTTAATTTATACATCTTATCTTGACCTCAGCGATTTTATACTTAGCTCTTTGGTCATCTGTTCTCTTTACCACAGTGACGAGTGGCATCGAAAGTGTCTTCTAATGGAAATGTTTATCTTGACTCCTTTTTATATTCTTGTCATGCAACAGGTTTACACATAAGTAAGTCACAGGTTTTAATGTTCTAAATAATTATTATTCAATCACCCCTATGCAATATTGAATCACACCGGTTAATGCAACTTTACTTTGAAGTATTATAATACATGTACAATCAACCAAATGTATGATCAAAATATTTGAAACGTTAAGCTTCTAATTAAGCCTGGTGCTTGCAGACAAGGCATTCGTGCACTAGGTCCGGAGAATATGCGTACATTAAAACATGTTTAAGAAAAAACTTCTTTATTTCACTATCAAACCCTATGTTGTGACCAAAAGAGACGATTCTAAAGAGTGATCACAACATAAAATTTGATGGAGAACTGGCGAGTAGTGAATAAATTATCTCATCAAATTGTTTTGTTCAGTTAAGCTTTTAACCTATGCCTTCATACGTTACTTTTAGACCCAATATATTTGAGTCTATCTACCGAATTGAGGCATTTACCAGCAAAAAGGTAACTTTTAAAATTGCGCTGTTTTTAAAGCATTATGTTGAATAGAGCATTTGCAAGAAAAGCATTAGACAGAAAGCTCCTATAGGACTTTTCTGCATCACATTTGTACTGTATTAACACTTTTTCGAGACTTTTGAAATATAGTAGATCCAGATCAGATGGCTAGTGTATGAACCGTCTGGCCAGGGTTTGCTCGTTTGCTTATGACATGATATAGGTCAAAATAAGAAAAAATCCAAAACAAGTGGTATTACAATATTGTAGCACCCTATATAGGCCAAAGCCGTTGAAAATCGTTGAAAATTTTACATAATGAAAAGTCAGGTAATGAATATTCCTGATATAATTTCTTACATACATATTGAAAAAGGAAAGGGTTAAGGAGTTACCAGCTTCTAAATACTCATCGTTTGGTACACTATGTTGTCGCTTTTTAAAATAGCGATACTCTATTTTATGATAAGAAATATATAGTATTATAAACTTGCACAAACTCTACTCTAGTATGTTCTACGCTACTCTATCAACTCTACTCCTGCCCTTCTATTCTATATTATACATACCAGTATGCTATAATATAGTAATATATACCAGTATGCTATAATATAGTAATATATACCAGTATGCTATAATATAGTAATATATACCAGTATGCTATAATATAGTAATGTATCGTAGACTCACCTTCTATCGAACCTCACCTGTTTATTGAACCTTTCATTTTTTGTGTTTTT
This sequence comes from Azorinus chamasolen, assembly GCA_963576725.1. Lineage (NCBI taxonomy): Eukaryota > Metazoa > Mollusca > Bivalvia > Cardiida > Solecurtidae > Azorinus > Azorinus chamasolen. The sequence continues at coordinate 39,659,289 of OY755245.1, forward strand.
ACGCATGTACAAGTGCATACTCCTTCATAAAATCATGAGTACCGTTGCTTTGTCGGTAAACAACGCCACGTAGCTTTAAAAACGAAATATACGTCATAAACAGGTCAATACAGTTTATTTTTCCTTCAACTATGCTAAACATGAGAAAACTCTTAACACGTTATAGAATATCAACATAAATTGAAAAGTGTACCACATTAAATATGTTTGACAGCTCTGACCCCTTTAAGCTTATGCAAAGGTCGCGTGCCCATGGTGAAATCACGTGATTATGAGTATTATGTTACAGTAAACAGATTCTAAAATAAAGGTTCGATAAGAAGGTGATATTTTTCTGGCAGCCATTTTTGTTTTTGTTATGCGGGTGGTGGGGAATACTGGATTGTTTGGGGATTAATAGATGAGAATAAAATTACTTAATTGTTTCAAGGTATGTATAAAAGATTATTTTGAACTGCTGATTTACTTTTTTCTTCAATATTCACAGTAAACGTTTTCTGTTCCTGGTCAAAGGTTAAGAGGTTCGATAGACGGTGAGACCATGCTATACCAGTATGCTATAATATAGTAATATATACCAGTATGCTATAATATAGTAATACCACCCAAAGCGACCAAATAAAACAAGCATAATTCTGGATCTGCTGTCAGATGGTTGTTCCATGAAGGATGATAATTATTCAGAAAGCTTTTGCTTCGTCCAGCATCAAACCACCGCCTGCTTTTAATACACCGAAATCTAGTCACCAAGTTATCGCTTTCTAGAGGGGTTCTGTTGTACTTCCAAATGGCCACTCTGTTTGCAAATACGTTAAAAGGCGCATTCATGGATTATACGGTTAACAACTTATACTTGCAGTTTATAATCAAACGTGTTAGTCTGTGAGTATTGCCTAGGGAATAGAATGTTTACCATTTAGGGAATGTTTTACAAGGAAATGTTTACAGTCATTGGAATGTTTACACTATATTTTAGGAATGTTTTGCAATTTAGGGAATGTCTACAATTTAGGATACGGTTAAATATAAGTGAATGTTTATAATGTAGAGGAACTGTTTACAAGGGAATGTTCACAAGTTAGGAAATGTTTAAAATATATTTATGGAATGTTTCACAATTCGGGAAATGTTACAGTTTAGGAAAATAATTATAATTTGGGGAATGTTTACAATTTTGGGAGTGTAAATAATGTTTACAATTTATTTGAATGTTTAAAAGTTTGGAAATGTTTAAAAGTTTTGGAATGTTTACAAATTAGAGAGTATTTTATGATTTAGGGAATTTTACAACTTTGGTAATAAAAAAAATATGTACACTTTTGGGAATGTTTACAGTTTAGGAAATGTTTACAATTTAGATCTATGGATGGGTGATAGGCTACTGCAGCCTTTAACGGGTTGATGAGAGCGCTTCATAAATCTCGACAAGTAATCATTAATCCAATATCTATGTTTATTGGAAAAGACGTTCGATCAGTTCTATTCAACAGTCACGGGTTGTTTATCAATATGCAGTCAGGGGAATAGTTATAGAATGTAACGTCTGGATTCGCTTGCTATTCGCTTTAATATACCTACCTGTAAATAGTGAAGACCCAGATGAGACAGCTCCTACAGGAGCTGTCTCATCAGGGTCTGCACTATTTACAAGTTGATTGTGCAACCAGTGCACTCCACAGCAGTGATTGCACAGCGAAATACTTGTACACGGTGAAGATATATGTAATTATACAACAGGACATGGGTAAAGAAGGAGAAATGTATTTTAAAATTCAGCAAGCGAAGGGTTAAAATAGATGGTTGGCAACTTGCTAATGCTGGGCGAAAGTAATTCAGAAATCTCCCAAGGGATCTTTCTGCATAACTTTCATCATGCGTTTATCTACCTAAATGTATCTATTACTCAGTATTATACTAGAACTATATATGATGGTCGCATTGAAGTAGGTCTTATACTTCTATATATGATGGTATTATGGTCGCATTGGAGAGGGTATTATATTTCTATATATGATCGTCGCATTGGGGAGGGTATTATAACGGTATGGTGGTCGAATTGGAGAGGGTATTACACTTCTGTACGATGGTCGCATTGGGGAGGGTATTACACTTCTGCATGATGGACGCATTGGAGAGGGTATTATACTTCTGTTTGATGGTCGCATTGGAGAGGTTTAGGGTATTATACTTCTTTTTTATGGACGCATTGGAGAGGGTTTACTGTACATTTTATAAGGAGACCTGTTTCTGAGCGTTTTATAGCTGATTTCCAAACTTGAGGGACGTTATAATAACGAGCTGGCGAACAAACTTTGCAGATGCACACCATATTAACCCTTTCATTCATATAAGCCCCTTTCCACACATTTGCAAACAGAGTAGGGCCAGCTCAGACGGCTCCTGTGAGAGCCGTCTGATCAGGGTCTGTTCTGTTTGTTATCAAATGATATACATGCACATGTAGATTTGATTCTACAGTTTTTACCAATACGAAAAACTCCTGTCTACATATGCTATTATAAAAATACAGCAAATTAATATTCACAATGGCATCGTTTCTTACATGAGTATTAAAAAGGGAAAAGGTTAAGCGTGAGAGAAGAAATTCTATAGTAGACTACAACTTGAAATGAAACACTTTCATTTAAATTCAAATTAAGTACCTCAACACAATAAACAATCTATCATGACTTTTGCAAACAGTTCGGATCCAGATGTAACATGAATACATACGAGTATTCTCAGTGAATGATGATGATGATGATGATGATGATGTTGTTGTTGTTGTTGTTGATGATGATGATGATGATGATGATGATGATGATGATGATGATGATGATGATGATGATGATAATAATGATCGTGATGATAATGATCGTGATGATAATAATAATAAATAATAATAATAATAATAATTAAATATAACAATAATTAACACCTTCCACATTCTTCCATATTCTTACGTTTGGAAGTGAAAGGAGAAACGATTGTGACACAAAAAAATCTGCAAATATAGTTTGGTCCTTCGGATGAGACTATAAACCGAGGTCCAATGTATCGGTGCTTTACACTGGGCATCTAAAAGAACCAGAGAAACTCTGTCGTTAAAAAGAGTAGGGCATCGCTCCCGAGTTTCTCTGTATCTTCTCACCATCTCTCTGGGGCATCCAAATAGCCGGTTGTGAGCAGAATTGGACGATAATTAACACAAACTAACAAACAAAACTGGTTTTTACACATTTCCTTTTAAAACGATGCCCAGGGTATAAATAGTTCCGAAACTGATGGCATGTTTCGCTTGGATCCAAACAGATTGCATTGATAACCCAGCACTTTCCCTATTATGTGATTTAGTGATAACAAATACTGTTGATCAAGTGATATACTGTGACTTATTCCATTCCCTCCTAGATTTATTTTTGACCAAACCCCTTTGAATAAATCTACAGGAGCATTTACAAGAGAAATTGAATTTTTAAAAATATGTAGCTTAGAAACCATTGCGATAAACAGCATCTATGGAGCAAATGCTCTATTTATCATAATAGTTTCAAAAACTGACTTTAACAGAGACCTCAAAGGGCGGCAGTAGGAGGGAATAAGTTAATTGCTTATATTCACCACTATCCCGATGTGAAAAAAACAAATCTGCTCAATATTGGATATGATGCAATTTTGACTCCTTCCGATCAGACCCAGTTTTTAACCCCTTTCTCCATAACTACGCCTTTCTACGCCTCTGTAAAAGTCACTTTTTGAAACCATTGTGATAAATAGAGCATTTGCTCCACAGGAGCAAATGTTCTATTTATCACAATGGTTTCAAAACTACACAATTCTAAAAAACTTTCCTTGTCACTAGTTAATGCTCCTTTTCGGTAGATTCATTCAAAGAGGTTGGGTCTAAAATGGCTTATGGAGGAAAGGGTTAAGAAACTATTGAACAAGTTTCAGACAGCTTGGATCCTGATGAGACATCGAGTTACTCGCCGTTTCATCTGGATTCAAGCTTTTTGCAAAGGCGAGCCAGGTCGCAAAATAGCGGACTAAGGATAACATTTAGATGAGTATTTGTTTGTGTTAATTAACGTCCGTTTCTGCTCACTATGGGCTAATTGGAGTTCCAGAGAGAGAGAGAGGGGAGAGGATACAGAGAAACCCGGGCGCGATGAGTAAAAACATTTATAAATAAAACTGGAAAATAATGAAACGGTATTTCACCATTTACTCTTTTAATATTCACGTAAGGAGTAACGACATCATGAATATTAATTATAGTGATTTTTAAAATGTTGGCCATGTCATAAGCAAGCAGAGTATATGTATACCCATGTCAGACGGATCCTATAGGAGCCTTCTGTTCTGGATCTGCTCTGTTTACGAAGGCGTTTAACCCTTCGCTTGCTATTCACGTCAATATACCTACCTGTAAATAGTGAAGACCCAGATGAGACAGCTCCTGGAGGAGCTGTCTCATCTGGGTCTGCACTAATTACAAGTTGATTGTGCAACCAGTGCACTCTACAGCAGTGGTTGCACAGCGAAATAATTGTACACAGTGAAGATATATGTAATTATACAACAGGGCTTGGGTAAAGAAGGAGATATGTATTTTAAAATTCAGCAAGCGAAGGGTTAAAGACGTATCTATGAGGTATGTACGAAAGACCGGTGGTGACATTTCCACTTCAATATTTCCCACAATAGAATTCATGATTTCACGATTTCACAATTTCATGATTTCACAATATCATGATTTCACAATTTCACGATTTCACGATTTCTCGATTTCACGACTTCACAATTTCTCGATTTCGCAATTTCAACCTCGTGTAAAATATTGTAGTCACGTGACACGCTTGACGTCATTAAAGCAACAGAGTGGCTCTCACCCTTGAAATCAGGATGGCGATTTGAGATCCATAAATACACCTTTCTACGTCTTTGCAAACAGAGTAGACCCAGCTCAGACGACTCCTATAGGATTTAATCTTAATTAAATCCATGATGTCATTATTTCTTAAAGTTTATTATTAGTTAAAGTATCCTCCAATACAGTGCCATACAAACATAAGACAACGATTTAACATAATAAACACATGATTGGCAATTCTCATACATGAATATTCATGGAGGAAAGGGTTAAACAATCTTGATAGTGAACCATGAGCACATGCTACATGCCAAGTATGAAGGCCCTCGGGCCTACAGTTCTGGAGAGGAAGATTGTCATAGTTTTACGCCGTTTCTTTCTTCGTGGCTTTTACTCCAACGCTGTGATTCCCGCGTTTTAATGGCGTCATAACAATTAGAATGGGCAAATTGAAATCATGAAATCGTGAAATTGTGATATCGTGATATCATGAAATTGTGAAAACGTGAAATTGTGAAATTTTGAAGAGAAATCGTGAAATCGTGAAATTGTGAAATCGTGAAATTGTGAAATCGTGAAATTGTGAAATTTTGAAGAGAAATCGTGAAATCGTGAAATTGTGAAATCGTGAAATTGTGAAATCGTGAAATTTTTGAGTGAAATCGTGAAATTGTGAAATCGTGAAATTGTGAAATCATGAAATTTTGAAGTGAAATCGTGAAATCGTGAAATCGTGAAATTGTGAAATTGTGAAATCGTGAAATTTTGAAGTCAATTGCAATGTGTGAAATCTTGAAATGTAAATGTCACCGCCGGTCTTTCATAGGTATGATAGAAGACACGGTCATGGTTGGATATTCAATTGTTGAAGTGCAATACTCTTTTCCTGTACGCCATTTATAATTATGTTCATTTCAGGTTCTTGGCAATCCATCGGAAATGACGCGCATTGTGGGGTCATGTTCTATGTACAAGAAACTCTCAGCTACTCATCAACACTTTTGCTCACACTGACCGCTCTTGACCGTTACATAAAAACATGCCACCCTCTCAAGGAAGGAATTACCCCTACGAGAGCCAAATGTATATGCACGGGTATTACTATATTCGCTATGTTAGTTTCCGCTCCAATACCCGTGTACATCAAATATGATGTGAGTCGAAACTGCAAGTACATCTTCCCTGACAGCAGTGTGACGACTCTGTTCAATGTCATGATTATCGTTATTCAGGTTAGCTTTGTGGCCATGTTCGTGGTTGTGATCGTCTGTTACTGTAAGGTAAGCTTAAGTTGTGTATGTGCGTACATAGTATAGCAAAACATTCCACTGTTATAATTATAATCACGAGTCTCTGAGAACCCTTTCAACTCTGACTTTTCAGGAGTAGAATAGTCTATCGTTATTTAAACCTTTCCTCCATAAATACGCATTTTAACGCCTCTGTAAAAGTCACATTTTGAAACCATTGTTATAAATAGAGCATTTGCTCCACAGGAGCAAATGTTCTATTTATCATAATGGTTTCAGAACTACAAAATTCTAGAATTTTCCTTTCCTCTAGTAAATGCTCCTTTTCGATAGATTTATTCAAAGAGGTTGGATCTAAAATTAGCCTATGAGGTAACGGGTTAACTATAGAGTTTACTATATGAAACGCTTATACTTGCTATAGGAATTTTAATGAGGCGTCGAAAATCGTCTCTATGAGGTAAAGGTTTAATTAATGGATATCGTCCCATATCTGCTACAATTGATCATCCCATATCTCCTAACATATATAGATATCACCCTTAATATCTCCTAACATGGATAATGGATCCTAAATAGATATCGCCCCATATCTCCTAAAATTGATACAATTCCCTACCTACTACCATGGATATCGGCCCGAATCCTGTAACGGTCATATCTTCAATTTTTTTCTAACATGGATACCACCCAATATTACCTAAATCAATATCGCCCCGTATTTCTAACATTGATATCTCCCTATATTTCCGAACATGGATATCTCCTAACATGGATATCGCCAACAATATTTCCGAACATGGATATCGCTCTATATCTTCTAAAATGGATACCCCATATCTTTTAACATGAATAGCCCTATATATTCTAACATAGATACCGCTCCCATAACTACCATATTCGCAATGTCATTATTTCGTACATGAATATTGAAGAAGGAAGTGGTTAATGAGACGTCATATTTGCAGGTCTCCTTATTAGACTGAAACTTGTTTAATTAATTTAGAGTATCCCCTATTAATTGAATAGGGCACAACCATCATGTTTATTATTGAATAAGATCGCCCAGTCTTTATCTAAGGTAATTAAATGCTATTGGAAATGCTACTTTAATTAAGAAATATTCATGTATTAACTCCATTCCCTCATACTGACGCCTTTTGACATCTCTTTAAAAGTCACTTTTTAAAGACGTTGTGATAAATAGAACATTTGCTCCATATAACAGTGGTTTTCTCTAGTAAATGCTCAATTCTGTAGATTTATTCAAAGAGGTTGGGTCTAAAATAGCCTATGTGGTAATAGATTAAAATGATAAACAAAGTTGAGTTATTGTCAATAGCACTGTCCGGTGCTCGTCCAGGATTTTCTTTGAAAACCATTAGTATTGAAAGTCACATGCAGTAATGCCGAATTAATCCTTAACAGAACAATAGTTGTATGCAATTATTTTGTTATGTAGAATTTATTTCAACTAAGGTTGGCATTTCGACACATATTCATGTCATAACACTTACTCATTGTTCGCCATGCTTGCTGTTTTAGATAATTTGAAATGTTTTCTTCGAGAGGTTTGTGTTAAAATAGCATCTTAGGACTGCATAAGGACTGCAGCTTTAATAGCTCTTTCATGTGCGCACATGTTAGACCCAAGTATTTTTGCACCCGGCTGTACACATATTTTTTCCCCCAAGAATTATTTTAAAACTGTCTGATATTTGCACACACCATCTTCTCTGCGCTAGTAGTTATTCGGTAAAACCGGAAAGGAATTAATGATGTCACAACAGTAAACAAAATGGCGGTCTCCGCGGTCGCACAAACACCTTATTTGAATTTTGAATCGCTTTACTGTCATTACTTTTCATATCATGTGTAAATTCCGAACCATTTTGGATACATTTTATCAGTAATCTTGTGTTTGAACGCTATTTGTCTCCATATATGTCTCCATCTTTAATGTTTTACTTCATAGGTGTACCTTTTAATTCATTTGCAAACAAATAAGACACAGATATACAACTCATGTAGGAATCATCAGATCACGGTCTGTTCTGTTTGAAGCAAAATACTATAGATGTGATTTGTGCCATGACCATATATTCTTGCGTCCATATGCAAGAATAAAAAAATCAAATTAATATTCTTGAAGTCATGAGTTTTTGCACAAGTATTAATGAGGTAAATCGTTAATAATCTGCCACCTTGTAACTTTGTAATCACTGTTTAGGCATACATCTTATGAAGATCACTGTTTAGGTATACATCTTATAAAGCTAAAATATGATTCCATTTATCAGCAACATATTGAAACCATTGCTTTAGTGCATTTGTACTCATTTACGACCGTCATACTTTTCATATTTAATGACTTCAATACAGAATTTCACACGAGATCGCTGCCTGCCTGGGTTTTTATTAATGTTTAACTTGCTGAAAGGAGATAATGTCCGCTCAAACTTACATTCAACTATTTAAAGCTTATAAATGATTGACCGAGTGTCAAACAGTTTAGATCCTGATGAGACGCAGAGTGTTCATCAGCATTCAAGCTGTTTGCAAACGACAGCTATCGTCTCGCTTAGCAGGTTGAGGGTTTAATACAAACACGGTTAGAACGAGGATATGCTTATGAAATAATATTGATCTGGAAGAAAATATTAAAAACATACTTGATTACAGTTTCTCTGCTTAATAGGTTGAGTTGTTCTCAGATGTACCTGTAAGCTCAAGTATATGCTTAAGTAGTATTCTTAAAACTAAGTATGCTTAAACTTAAGTACCCAAAATAAGTTACGTAAGTAAAATGATAAAATTTGCAATGGTGTAGACATTTGTTATAACATTATAATTTATTTTCACGGAATGCCATTGCTTTCAGACTATTTAACCTGTTGTACATAAAAACGGTTTATAAAAAGATTAGTGGAATTTGGTATTCCATATCACCCCATCCACATCTGACTTCTTACACTCTGAAGTGAACAGATGTGAACAACGTTTGTTTCGCTAAGCTGATGATAGTTTCTGTGGAAAGAACATGAGCTAAGTAAGAAACAAATGGTCACATACTGTTTTAATCGCAGTTAAGCCGAAAACATAACTGCTTGTAAGTGTTAAGAATATGCTGCTTAGAACATTTATGAATTATACAATTATACTTAAGAGAGTGTGATTATTAAATATTTTTATGAAAATGGGTTCTGAGAAGAAAATAAGTTAATAAGTATTCATAATGTCATTATTTCGAACATGAATATTCATCATGTAAATATTTAAACTGTTTGTATCATTCGTTTTTGGAGGTTAGTAAGAGCTATTTTGTTATTGGCATTAGATGGAGGTGGGAGTTGTAATGAGTCGATTTTAAAATAGAGTAGACGGTAATGTTATAATGTTTTAATGGAGTGTGGCGTCTATATGGAATTCAGCACAGGGTCTGTACCGCTTCATGGGAGTCTATTATATACCTTAAATAAACAAGGGTTCCAACTGACAGAACGGACATCCGTGTACCTCAAGTACAAACAAGTATATAACTTTTACAATTTATATGATACTTTCGTAATTATTTCGGCTATTGAAAGTCAAGGTATTTCACTACCAAATAAGTATAATCTTCTGATGGTATCATATGCATATGGTATCATATCACAATGATTTTCTCAAATGTTTTCTTGGTCACTGACAAGCGTTCGTTCACCCCGATCTCACCCTATCACAGCGATAACCTGACGGTATGCAGTTCAAAAGATGGCGTGATCCAATAAAACGACCTGATTCGATCACAAATCTTCATCAAAACGATGATGTAAAACTGGCGAGTTTTGTCAGTTAGCTTCAAATCGTCGAGGAAGGAGCCATTCTACGTGGCGTCACGAATTTTCCAAGTTTTCCTTCGCTCATCCAATGAAATGGCTCCATTCATATTTGTTGCAAAATGGCTAACCCGAAACCGAAACATAACGACAGTCGGAAAGGTTGCTGTTGCTAGTTGCTTACTTATTTAGAGGACAAAACAATGGATATTGGTGATAGAATTTAGTTGTTTTATTGAACCACGCCATCTTTTGAACTGTAAATCGCCAGTTTAAATTTATAGCTGTGAGAGGGTGAGACCGGGGTGAACGAACGCTTGTCAATGACCCAGAAAGCACTGAAATTTCGAGAAAATCATTGTTAGATTGATACTAGTGCATAAGTTACCGTCAGAGGATTTTTATTTATTTGGTAATAAAATATATTGGCTTTCAATAGCCGAAAGAATTACGAAATTATCATTTAAATTGTAAGAGTTACAGTCATATTTGTAGATGTCCATTCTGCCAGTTGGAACCCTTGTTATTATATAGTATATATAGACTCCCATGAGGCGGTACAGACAACTATGGAATTCAGTTGATAGAATTTCCCCTGATAGGAGGAATGCTTATTAGACAAGGCAGTCCAAAGGACAGCTATATCCCCCACCGCCGCCACCTAAATTAAGACATTGACCTTAAGGTGATACAATAGGTTTTAACGTGGTTGACATTCAACCTTCCAGTTGTTAAGAAAATAGGACGCGGAAACAAATATAATGGAAACTGAAGGTAAGAACACGACTTTCAAATGTGACCTTGACCTTGAGCCGACATGACTGCCACATGTGTTCTGCACATCATCTCAATTTGGTTAATATTTGACTCAAGTTTTATGAAAATCCTTCAAATGGTTTAGAAGATATGGAGCGGACACGAAATGTAATGGAAATAGAAGATTAAATCACTTGGCCTTCAAATGTGACCTAGACCTTGAGCCGACATGACTGCCACATATGTTCTGCACATTGTCTCAACGTGGTTAACATTTGAGGAAAGATTCCTGAAAATCCTTCAAGAGGTATAGGAGATAACGAAACTATAATGGAAATTGAAGGTAAGAACACTTGATCTTCAAATGTGACCTTGACCTTGAGCCGACATGACTGGCACATGTGTTCTGCACATCGTCTCAATTTAGCTAATATTTGACTCAAGTTTTATGAAAATCCTTCAAAGGGTTTAGAAGATGTGGAGCGGACACGAAAATGTAACGGAAATTAAAGGTTAGAACACTTGACCTTCAAACGTGACCTTGACCTTGAGCCAACATGACTGCCGCATGGGTTCTGAACATCGTCTCAATTCATTTAATATTTGACTCAAGTTTTATGAAAATCCTTCAAAGGATTTAGAAGATATGGAGCGGACACGAAACTGTAATGGCAACTGAATGTTTAAACACTTGACCTTCAAATGTGACCTTGAACTTGAGCCGACATGACTGCCACATGTGTTCTGCACATCGTCTTAATTTGGTTAATATTTGACTCAAGTTTTATGAAAATCCTTCAAATGGTTTAGAAGATATGGAGCGGACACGAAATGTAATGGAAATTAAAGGCTAGAACACTTGACCTTCAAACGTGACCTTGACCTTGAGCCGACATGACTGCCGCATGGGTTCTGCAAATCGTCTCAATTCATTTAATATTTGACTCAAGTTTTATGAAAATCCTTCAAAGGGTTTAGAAGATATGGAGCGGACACGAAACTGTAATGGTAACTGAAGGTTTAACACTTGACCTTCAAATGTGACCTTGAACTTGAGCCGACATGACTGCCACATGTGTTCTGCACATCGTCTTAATTTGGTTAACATTTGACTCAAGTTTTATGAAAATCCTTCAAAGGGTTTAGAAGATATGGAGCGGACACAAATATGCAATGGAAATTGAAGGTTAAAACCATTGACCTTCAAATGTGACCTTGACCTTGAGCCGAAATATCTGCCACATATGTTCTGCACATCGTCTCAACTTGGTTAACATTTGAGGCAAGTTTCTTGAAAATCCTTCAAGGGGCATAGGAGATATGGAGCGGACACGAAATTGTTACGGACAGACGGACGGACGGACAGACGAAGGCCATTCCTATAACCCCCTCCGCTATGCGGTGGGGGATAAAAATAGTAGACATGTATTTGTTTGATTATGAGGGTGCAGAATGGCAATATCTGTGAAATGAAATGTCGAACACTTGGAAAAATCGAATTATTGTTGGGACAGTATTTTGTATTGCTGTAAATTTATTTTATAATGGAAATGAAACTGGGATAATTACTTCTCCAAAGGTCTTGGCAAACTAACGAGCGAACCGCGATTTGTACGGTCGTCTATCCAAAGGTCGCGGTTTATATATGCCAATAAACAATTGATGAATTTATAAAAATGAATTATCCTATTGCATTTGTTGTATTTACATATGCCTTTGTTTACTTGTTCACATATTCTGTTTATATAAATGACCAGTCATTCAGCGAACGGACAACTACGCCAGGCGATAACACTATACCAAGGTAATAATAACAACGAATGAAAACAATCCGAAGATTTTATTAAAAAAATTCAATTCCGACAGTACGACTTTAAAACTGTTATCAAAGAAGCCATTCTTTTTGCATGCATTAGATTAGGTTACATATACAATGCAGGGTATGTATTTGACATGTCAAGCAAGAAAATAAACCTTTCATCAAGTAATGAATCCAGTATCACATTCTCAGGTTGGAACTTAAAGAAACTTTTTCTAAACTATGTTGATCCTGATAAAAAAATATGTATGTTAAAACATTCAACACTGTTCGTGCTATTAATTTATTTGCTATATGTATTTATACAATTTCCTACAGGTCTCAATTACATTCCAGAACATAATCATTCACCGAATGACTTGTTAGGGTTTCTGCTTCTTTTGCTTACAGGGACATTTTCTTTACACTCCGAATCTTCAACTTCACTGAACTCTAAAGCGGTCGCTGCTTTCACAGAGCAAGCAGTTTTAGCATACAGTAAACCTCTCTATAACACAGGGGTCTGGACCGCTTCATTGGGGTCTATATGTACTATATAATAACAAGGGTTCCAACTAGCAGAACGGACATCCGTACACACCATGAGTACAAATATGACTGTAACTCTTACAATTTACATGATAATTTCGTAATTCTTTCCGCTATTGAAAGCCAATGCATTTTTCTATGAAATAAATTTAATCTTATAACGGTAACTTATGAACAAGTATCAATGCAACAATGATTTTCTCAAAATTTCACGTGTTTTTGGGTCATTGACAAACATTCAAACAAAATTATTATTGAAATTGCAAGAGTTACATTCATATTTGTACTCGTGGTACACGGATGTCCGTTCTGCTAGTTGGAACCCTTGTTATTATATAGTACATATATACCCCAATGAAGCGGTCCAGACCCCTGTGCTCTATAACGTCCACTAAATTACATCAAGTATTTGTGTTAAAGGCAGGTGCCTGCTTAAAGCAAGGTGAAAGTAAAACAGAACGCTCCTATAGGAGCGTTCTGTTTTACTTTCACATTGCTTTAAGCAGCCACCTGTCCTAAATACCGACTAATTAACACAATTTAATGGCCGTTATAGAGAGGTATTACTGTACATGTATTTAAACCTTTACTCCATGAATATTCATATATGAAATAATGAATTTCAGTTACATTATATTTTAATGCACATTATATTGTACGGAAACAGGAACTGTTGGCGATGGCAGGAACTGTAGAACCATGTCTTTATTATATCATAAGTAAACAAAGCAGGCCCTGAATAGATGGCTCCTACACGATTCGTCTGATCTGGGTCTGCTCTGTTTGCATAGGGATAGAAATGCGTATTTATGGAGTACATGGTTAACCCTTTCCCTGTTCTATATTTAATCCAACTTTCAAAAACTAAAGAAACAGATCATCCAAATTCCAAAATCAAACAGTGCAGACTGATCAGACGGCTCATATAGGAACCGTCTGATCTGGGTCTACTCTGTTTGCAAATGCGTGAAAACACGCTTATATGAAGGACATGTTTAAAAACCTGTTGAGAAAGTTCGTCTCTGCATCCGTTTAGCGTTCAGCTTCCGTGTGCGCATCCTAACCGATGCAAGGCACCTATTGCCCTGTAGGCCATCAAATCAATCACATTGTTTCCTTTCTGAGCGATTAATTCTACAGTATTTCAATGAATGATCTTATCTGGAATGGCAAGTAAATATTTTTAATTTCGTTACCAAAATGCAACCAGCCTTTTAAAGCTTATCCAAACAAGACGATTGGCGATTTAAAACAAAGGACATGCACGCGTCGGTGATAAGAGTATATTAACCCTTAGCCTGCTATGAAAATGAGGTCTGTTGCCGTCGTCACTTACTTCTGATTCGCTCAAACTTTTGAGATAGTACTGGCAGAGTGTCAAACAGCTTGGATCCTGATGAAACGCCGAGTTACTCGGCGTCTCATCTGGATTCAAGGCTTACAAGCTATTTGCAAATGTCAGTTAGAGCACGCTTAGCTGGTTAAGGGTTAACACTCACAGAAATGTTACCAAATGCATGCCACCAGCCCCTTGACTTGTCCTATCAAGCTTATCTAAACAATCAAGATGAGTGGCGAGAACAACAGAGGGAAACAATGGAAATGGGCGAGACGGTGATAAGAGAAGATTAATTATCGCAGAAAATGTTACCAGCGGATTTTTTCTCAGATATTTTGTAAAAATCTGGAGATTCGACAAAAAAATCCGGAGATCCTAAGATCTGATTAAAAATCCGGAGGTTTAGGAAAAATCCAGAGAATTGACAGGCCAGTAATAAGGAATAAATTTCTAAACATAAAGTAATTTGATTTGTTCTTTTTGTGAAGCATAGCCTTCTTTTATTCAATACTGTATACTATTTACATACATAATATGATTTGTTCCTTAATTGCATAAATCGCGTATTTCAGGCCAAACCTAACTGTGATCTATTTTATCACTGATAAATCGACATTATGTTTTGCATGGCCGCATTGGACGGATATTGTCATACTGCGGTTGTTTACTGACAATGAATTCCAAATCTGAAGGCTTTTCTCCAACTTCAAACTAAAACCAAATTCGACAAAACGTCAGTCATTTACTAATCTGAATGGATTTGTTTAAACCAATTAATGGATAAGAGATGTTAGTGAAAGCGGAGTCTGTAAATATTAAGTTTTAGATCCGCATGTATAGTATACATTAATTTACTTGCTGTGGCAGCAACTGCGGTAACCAAACACAGTGCTTTAACCTTTTCGCTGCCAATGCAGGTGTAACGAAGTAAAGTGACCCCCATAGAATACTGACCCCCCGGTCAGTATTTTTAAAAAAATAGTGACACCCCGGTCATAGTATTTTGAACCCCCGGTCATAATATTACGACCCCTTACGAAGAATTGTGACCCCCATAGAATAGTGACTCCCTGTCTTTGTTTCAACAAAACATACACCCACACGCCTGCGCACACACGCACACACACACACACACACACACACACACACACACACACACACAACACGCATGTACATACACAATTACACACACGCACGCATGCACGCACACATACCGGTACACATATGCACGCACGCACGCACATATACCGATACTTACACATACACTTAGAAACACTCGCATACATGCAAGCACACAAACACTCACGCACGCACTCACGCGCACGCAGGAGCACATGTACCAGCATGCATATATAAAGAGATCACTTAATAAATTGTAAAATGTTGTATTGACTTCTATCTGACGTAAATAGCTGTTAAAATTTCAATAATCTAAGTTCTAACTTTCGTGGATGGAAAACTGTGTCAGTCACTGTAAAACTAAAAAAAACGTCCTAGGGTTTATATATCTCAACTTATTCGTTTTGCTAGAGCTTTGTTGCAACCTGAATTGTAATAACAACCGGAATTGTAATAAAATTTATTACAAAACTGGTTATGATGCGAAAACGTTATTACAATTGGTGGTCAACCTGAATTGTAATAACAACCTGAAGTGTAATAAAATAATTTTGTGTCTGTATTTGTGTGTCTATGTGAGTATGAATGTGCGCACGTGCTAGTATGTTGATAGTATGTGTATGCGTGTAGTTTGTATGGGAGGGGCGCATGCGTGTGCGCGCATGTGTACATGTATGAAGTAATACATCAGATATTCTAGATGATAGTACAACGACTTAGAAATTTTTATTACAAAACTGGTTATGATGCGAAAACATTATTACAATTGGTGGTCAACCTGAATTGTAATAACAACCTGAAGTGTAATAAAATAATTTTGTGTCTGTATTTGTGTGTCTATGTGAGTATGAATGTGCGCACGTGCTAGTATGTTGATAGTATGTGTATGCGTGTAGTTTGTATGGGAGGGGCGCATGCGTGTGCGCGCATGTGTACATGTATGAAGTAATACATCAGATATTCTAGATGATAGTACAACGACTTAGAAATTTTTATTACAAAACTGGTTATGGTGCGAAAACATTATTACAATTGGTGGTCAACCTGAATTGTAATAACAACCTGAAGTGTAATAAAATAATTTTGTGTCTGTATTTGTGTGTCTATGTGAGTATGAATGTGCGCACGTGCTAGTATGTTGATAGTATGTGTATGCGTGTAGTTTGTATGGGAGGGGCGCATGCGTGTGCGCGCATGTGTACATGTATGAAGTAATACACCAGGTATTCTAGATGATAGTACAACGACTTAGAGATTGTTATTACAAAACTGGTTATGATGCGAAAACATTATTACAATTGGTGGTCAACCTGAATTGTAATAACAACCTGAAGTGTAATAAAATAATTTTGTGTCTGTATTTATGTGTCTATGTGTGTATGAATGTGCGCACGTGCTAGTATGTTGGTAGTATGTTTATGCGAGTAGTTTGTATGGGAGCGGCGCATACGTGTGCGCGTATGTGTAAATGTATGAAGTAATACATGAGTTATTCTAGATGATAGTACAACGACTTAGAAATATTTATTACAAAACTGGTTATGATGCGAAAACATTATTACAATTGGTGGCCAACCTGAATTGTAATAACAACCTGAAGTGTAATAAAATAATGTTGTGTCTGTATTTGTGTGTCTGTGTGTGTATGAATGTGCGCACGAGCTAGTATGTGTATGCGTGTAGTGTGTAGGTGATGGGCGCATACGTGTGCGCGCATGTGTACATGTATGAAGTAATACATCAGATATTCTAGATGATAGTACAACGACTTAGAATTTATTATTACAAAACTGGTTATGATGCGAAAACTTTATTACAATTGGTGGTCAACCTGAATTGTAATAACAAGCTGAAGTGTAATAAAATAATTTTGTGTCTGTATTTGTGTGTCTATGTGAGTATGAATGTGCGCACGTGCTAGTATACACATCTTATCAACATACTAGCACGTGCGCACATTCATACACACAAAGACACATAAATACTGACACAAAATTATTTTATTACACTTCAGGTTGTTATTACAATTCAGGTTGACCACCAATTGTAATAACGTTTTCGCATCATAACCAGTTTTGTATTACATTTTATTACAATTCCGGTTGTTATTACAATTCAGGTTGCAACAGAGCTTGTTCATCTATTTACGATTTTAATACATATGCTCCTCCTTGCGCGTGATGTTCCCCGTGCTCCATCTTACGGGGTTTATATATCTCAACTTATTCGTTTTGCTAGAGCTTGTTCATCTATTGACGAATTTAACAGTCGAAATCTCATTTTAACTGAAAAACTGCTTAAGCAAGGATATAGATACCATAAACTAAGAAAAACTTTCTCTAAATTCTACTATCGAAATCTCTCGCTTATTGGCAAGTACAAATGTAATCTCAAGGCGCTTCTGCGACACGGTATTTCACATCTGGAATTTTATGGTGATGTGATTTACAAACTTCGTAAAATTATTGGACATACCCATTTTCTCACTTTGTTCATCAAATATGTTAAAGAATTCATTAAAAAGGGATATGATCCTGTAGTACTACAACATACTGCATGTTTGGTTGTCAACCCTTTTACATGCAGTTGGCAATCACGCTGGTCTCTTTGCATGTACGCCGACAAGAAAGGTTTAGTACTCTATGACGGCGACCTATTAAATCCAGAAATGGAAGGAGAATGTCGGATATCTGTACTATTTCGTTTTTGTCGTACCCTTTATTACTTTTCTACAGTTACTCTGTTTGCAGCTCAATCATTGAGTACACTAGCGATAGGTGGATACAGTTTGTTCACTTAAATGTTTTCGTTATACATGCACTTTACCACTGTATTTACCATCGCGGTTGTTGTAGATTAGTTGGAGAGGGGATACGTTTATTTACACTGTTTGTCTTTTAGGGTGGAGATGGAACAAGTGTGAGGTTGGGCGCCCATAAACCGGTTTACCCCCCCAGTGACTTTTGTCACTGACCGTTCCAAGGCGGTACTTCCATCTTCCCCCTATTATATGTTTGTTTTGTCTTTGTGCGTCTCTTTGTGTTTTTATAGTTATGTACATTTGCTGTTTCCTTGTGTTGCTGTTCGGGCGGCTGTTTGTTCTGTATGTGGTGTTTCCTGCATGACTCATTCTTGTACTTTCATTTGGCAGTGGATTTTCGTATGGTAAATGCTGTGTGCAATGCCATATATCATATCCATATTTTGAAAACATTTGTAATTTATCACCTATTGAAATTAATTGAAATAAATCTCATCGAAGTGAGGCAACATAGGGGTTCGACATCATGCCTTTTGAATTATTTTAGCGAAGCGGGAAATAATATTTGTTGTTGCTGTTGTGTTTGCTTCGTCTACCACCACCATCACCGTCACTAGTACTACCACTACTACTACTACTACTACTATAATTACTACCACTACTACTACTACTACTACTACTACTACTGCTATTAATCCCACTACTACAATACTACTCCTCCTACTACTACTCCTACTCCTCCTCCTACTACTACTATTACCTACCTACCTACCTACCTACCCAATAACCCACCCACCCACCCACCCAAAACCCACCCACCCACCAAAGCACAAACCCAACAACCCACAAACCCACCCACCTACTACTGCCGCTGCTGCTGCTACAACTGCTACTACTACTATTCCTACTTCCTACTACCTACTACTACTACTACCTATACTACTACTACTACCTATACTACTACTACCTATACTACTACCTATACTACTACTTATACTACTACTATCTAACTATCTACCTATCATGACTAAAGCGCGCAATACTAATTGAACCCAAGTATTTTGTACATAGGGGGTCACATTTTCTGAAGAATATCGACCCCCGGTCAGTATTTTTTTAAAAATAGCGACCCCCGGTCATAGTGCTTTGACACACGTTCATGATATGTTGAACAGTTCCCGCGACTTTAATCTACCTCCTGTATAATTTAAAGAAAGGGTTTAACTTTACTCGTAAACTATTTAACCTTGGTCATAATTATTACATATGTAGTGACCCCCGGTCACAGCAATTCCAGCCGTGTTTATCATATAATGGCTAATGCGCGCCTTGCTAATTGAACCCAAGTATTTTGTACATAGGGGGTCACATTTTCTGAAGAATATCGACCCCCGGTCAGTATTTTTAAAAAATAGCGACCCCGGTCATAGTGCTTTGACACACGTTCATGATATGTTGAACAACTCCCACGAACTTTATCTACCGCCAGTATAATTTAAGAAAGAGTTTAACTTTACTCGATTTTATTTAACCTTAGTCATAAATATTACAGATGTAGTGACACCCGGTCATAGCAATTTCAGCCGTGTTTATCCTATCATGACTAAAGCGCGCAATACTAATTGAACCCAAGTATTTTGTACATAGGGGTCACATTTTCTGAAGAATATCGACCCCCGGTCAGTATTTTTTAAAAAATAGCGACCCCCGGTCATAGTGCTTTGACACACGTTCATGATATGTTGAACAGTTCCCGCGACTTTAATCTACCTCCTGTATAATTTAAAGAAAGGGTTTAACTTTACTCGTAAACTATTTAACCTTGGTCATAATTATTACAGATGTAGTGACCCCCGGTCACAGCAATTTCAGCCGTGTTTATCATGTAATGGCTAATGCGCGCTTTGCTAATTGAACCCAAGTATTTTGTACATAGGGGGTCTCATTTTCTGAAGAATATCGACCCCCGGTCAGTATTTTTAAAAAAAAATAGCGACCCCGGTCATAGTGCTTTGACACACGTTCATGATATGTTGAACAACTCCCTGCGAACTTAATCTACCGACAGTATAATTTAAGAAAGAGTTTAACTTTACTCGATTTTATTTAACCTTAGTCATAAATATTACAGATGTAGTGACACCCGGTCATAGCAATTTCAGCCGTGTTTATCCTATCATGACTAAAGCGCGCAATACTAATTGAACCCAAGTATTTTGTACATATTGGGTCACATTTTCTGAAGAATATCGACCCCCGGTCAGTATTTTTTTAAAAATAGCGACCCCCGGTCATAGTGCTTTGACACACGTTCATGATATGTTGAACAGTTCCCGCGACTTTAATCTACCTCCTGTATAATTTAAAGAAAGGGTTTAACTTTACTCGTAAACTATTTAACCTTGGTCATAATTATTACAGATGTAGTGACCCCCGGTCACAGCAATTTCAGCCGTGTTTATCATATAATGGCTAATGCGCGCCTTGCTAATTGAACCCAAGTATTTTGTACATAGGGGGTCACATTTTCTGAAGAATATCGACCCCCGGTCAGTATGTTTTAAAACATAGCGACCCCGGTCATAGTGCTTTGACACACGTGCATGATATGTTGAACATTTCCCTGCGAACTTAATCTACCGCCAGTATAATTTAAGAAAGAGTTTAACTTTACTCGATTTTATTTAACCTTAGTCATAAATATTACAGATGTAGTGACACCCGGTCATAGCAATTTCAGCCGTGTTTATCCTATCATGACTAAAGCGCGCAATACTAATTGAACCCAAGTATTTTGTACATATTGGGTCACATTTTCTGAAGAATATCGACCCCCGGTCAGTATTTTTTAAAAAATAGCGACCCCCGGTCATAGTGCTTTGACACACGTTCATGATAATTATGTTGAACAGTTCCCGCGACTTTAATCTACCTCCTATATAATTATACCCCCCACAACGAAGTTTGGGGGGGTATACTGGAATCAAATTGTCCGTCTGTCCGTCCGTCTGTCCGTCCGTCCGTCTGTCCGTCCGTCCTTGGACACAATTTTATCCGACCTTCTTCTTCTACAGTTTTGTTTCAATTTTGTTGAAAGTTCATATATAGCCATATGACCATATAAACCTGTGCACCGCATATTTCCGTTATGATCGGACCACTACTTCAGGAGTTATCTCCCCTTTTCAGTCCCCTACCAATGTTTTCTGGTTTTCTGGACTTTTTATGGAAGTGACTCGAGATATCAACTCAATATTTAGTACAAAGCTAAATCTAGATAAGTTATAGCTTATGTTACAATCTCAGTCCGGTTGAATAATTATTTCAAGAGTTATTGCCCTTGAACTTTAATTTTTTTCTTCAAATTTGGGATTTTCCAGACTTGTTTTGGAAGTGGTTGCAGATATTAACTTTATATTTGGCATAAAGCTAACTCTAGATGAATTACAGCTTAATTCCCAATCTCAGTCTGGTTGAATAATTTTTGCCAGAGTTACGGCCCTTGAACTTTAATTTTTGTCAAATTTTCAATTTTCTGGTCTTTCTTTGGAAGTGGTTGGAGATATTAACTTCATATTTGCAATAAAGCTAAATCTAGATGTGGTACAGCTTAAGTTCAAATATGGGTCTGGTTGAATAATTTTTGTCAGAGTTATTGTCCTTGAACTTAATGTTTTTCTGAAAAGGTACCTAGTTTTAGAACTTTGGATTTGACAAAAACCTTATGAAACGGTCTTGTTACTCTGAATTATTCTTCATTTTCATTACATAAATTAGGTTGGGGCATGTATTGTTTTTAAATCTCTTCATGTTTCTGTATGTACATATGTTCAGATTGATGATAGGTGTTCTGACAAGCAGACAGGTGGGGGTATTCGTTAGCCTTTGGCTTACAGTTCTAGTTTAAAGAAAGGGTTTAACTTTACTCGTAAACTATTTAACCTTGGTCATAATTATTACAGATGTAGTGACCCCCGGTCACAGCAATTTCAGTCGTGTTTATCATGGCTAATGCGCGCCTTGCTAATTGAACCCAAGTATTTTGTACATAGGGGGTCACATTTTCTGAAGAATATCGACCCCCGGTCAGTATTTTTTAAAAAATAGCGACCCCGGTCATAGTGCTTTGACACACGTTCATGATATGTTGAACAACTCCCACGAACTTAAGCAGTGTTGCACTTTCAATTACTGCTCATGAACAGACTCAAAAAACCGAGTCTGCAATTTTCTCTTTTTGTGTTGCAATTTTTGCTTTCGGGGGATCACCACCCTTCAGAATTTATAATCTTCACAACAGCAGGTGTTAAGTGCTTGTGTGGCGGCCGTAAAACGTCGCCCCGTACTTCATTCTCAGTGTTGTTATACCTTCTGATCCTTCGAGATCATGAATTTCAGTACTTCTTGTTCTGAAAATTGGATACCGCTTAAGCCGGTGCTAGGGGGCGAGAGCAGTGTTGCACTTTCAATTACTGCTCGTGAACAGACTCAATAAAACCGAGTCTGCAATTTTCTCTTTTTGTGTTGCAATATTTGCTTTCGGGGGATCACCACCCTTCAGAATGTTTAATCTACTGTTAGTATAATTTAAGAAAGAGTTTAACTTTACTCGATTTTATTTAACCTTAAGTTGTCATAATTCTTACAGATGTAGTGACACCCGGTCATAGCAATTTCAGTCGTGTTTATCCTATCTTGACTAAAGTGCCCAATACTAATTGAACCCAAGTATTTTGTTCATAGGGGGTCACATTTTCTGAAGAATATCGACCCCCGGTCAGTATTTTTTAAAACATAGCGACCCCCGGTCATAGTGCTTTGACACACGTTCATGATATGTTGAACAACTCCCTGCGAACTTAATCTACCTCCAGTATAATTTAAGAAAGAGTTTAACTTCACTCGATTTTATTTAACCTGTGTCATAATTCTTACAGATTTAGTGACCCCCGTCATAACAATTTCAGTCGTGTTTATCCTATCATGACTAAAGCGCGCAATACTAATTGAACCCAAGTATTTTGTACATATTGGGTCACACTTTCTGAAGAATATCGAACCCCCGATCAGTGTTTCTTAAAAAATAGCGACCCCGGTCATAGTGCTTTGACACATGTTTATGATATGTTGAACAGTTCCCGGGAACGTAATCTACCTCCAGTATAATTTAAACAAAGGGTTTAACTTTACTCGTAAACTATATTTTATATCTTGTACATAGGGGGTCACATTACCTGAAGAATATCGACCCCCGGTCAGTATTTTTTAAAAATAGCGACCACCGGCCATAGTGCTTTGACACACGTTCATGATATAAGTATATGTATGAGGCATTCAGGAAACACCGCATACAAAACACACAACCGCCCAAACAGCACCACAACGGCAAACAACAAATGAACATGAATATAAACGACACAAAGTGACGCACGGACATAAGAAACAAACAATAGGGGGAAGATGGAAATACCGCCCTGGAACGGTCAGTGACAAATGCCACTGGGGGGGGGGTTACACTGGTTTATGGGTGCCCAATCTCACACTTATTCCATCCCCACCCTGAAAAAAAGACACACAGTGTAAATAAACGTATCCCCTCTCCGACTAATCTACCACAACCGCGATGACAAATACAGTGGTAAAAGATGCAGTGACCTCCGATTATAGCAATTTCAGCCGTGTTTATTATATCATGGCTAATGCGCGCCATGCTAATTGAACCCAAGTTTTTTGTACATATTTGGTCACATTTTCTGAAGAATATCGACCCCGTCATTATATTTCATAATATAGCGACCTCCAGTCATAGTGCTTTGACATACGTTTATTATATGTTGAACAGCTCCTGCGAACCCAGTGGTGTTTTTGCTGCTGACCGTGCCAAGGCGGTACTCTCTTTGTCACCCTTCCTTTTGTTTGCCTTGCGTCTTTGTGCTTGTGGTTTGTTCATGTTGTGGAACGTTTGTCCCTGGTTCTTGTGTGTCTTTTGGTGTTTTCTGTGTTCATTTCGTGTGTGTGTGTGTGCGTTTGGGTGTGTGGTTGTGTGTGTGTGTGTGTCATGCTGTCTATCGGTGTTTTGGTGGTGGTTGCGTCTTGCATGTGGCTTTGCCTGCTTGACTTTACTACTTTTCCATTAATCTACCTCCAGTATAATTTAAAGAAGGGTTTAACTTTACTCGTAAAATATTTAACCTTGGTCATAATTCTTACAGTTGTAGTGACCCCTGGTCATAGCAATTTCAGCCGTGCGTATTATATCATGACTAAATCGCGCAATGCTTATTGAACCCAAATATTTTGTACATAGGGAGTCACATTTTTTGAAGAATATCGACCCCGGTCAGTATTTTTGAAAAATAGCCACCCCCGGTCATAGTGCTTTGACACACGTTCAATCGTTCATGATATGTTAAACAGTTCCCGCGAACTTAATCTACCTCCAGTATAATTTAAGAAAGAGTTTAACTTTACTCGATTTTATTTAACCTTAGTCATAAATATTACAGATGTAGTGACCCCCGGTCATAGCAATTTCAGCCGTGTTTATCATATCGTGACTAATGCGCGCCATGCTAATTGAACCAAAATATTTTGTACATAGGGGGTCACATTTTCTGAAGAATATCGACCCCCGGTCAGTATTTTTTTTAAAACAAATAGTGACCCCCGGTTACTGTGCTTTGACACACGTTCATGATATGTTGAAAAGCTCCCGCGAACTTATGTGTGTGGCTTTTCCTGCTTGAGTTTACTACTTTTTCATTTAATCTACCTCCAGTATAATTTAAGAAAGGGTTTAACTTTACTCGATTTTTATTTAACCTTGGTCATAATTCTTACAGATGTAGTGACCCATAAGTATTTTGTACATAGTGGGTCACATTTTCTGAAGAATATCGACCCCGGCCAGTATATTGTCAAAAATAGCGAACCCGGTCATAACTCTATGATTCACGTTCATGATATGTTAAACAACTCTAGTATTTATTTATTTATTAAAAAGGGGGTTCACGTTAATCGAAAAATACCTTTTCCTTTGTCATAATTCTTGTAGATGTAGTGACCCCAGTCATTGCATTTTGACCGTGTTTATTATACTAGACTAATACGCACAATGTTAATTGAACCCAAGCATTTTGTACAAGGGGGTCACATTTTCTGAAGAATACTGACCCCCGGTCAGTATTTTTAAAAAAAATAGCGACCCCCGGTCATAGTGCTTTGACACACATTCATGATATGTTAAACAACACCCTGAAACTCAAATCTATCTCTAGTATAATTTAAGGAAAGGGTTTAACTTTACTCGAAAAATATTTAACCTTGGTTATAATTCTTACAGATGTAGTGACCCCCTTTCATAGATTATTTTTAGCCCCGTTTATTATATAATGACCAATGCGCCCAATGCTAATTGAACTCAAGTTAGTTGTAGAAAGGATGGTGTCATTTTTTTGAAGAATATCGAACCCCGGTCAGTATTTTTTAAACAATAGTGATCCCCGGTAATAATGCTTTGGCCCACCTTCGTGATATTTTGAACAACGCCAGCAACTTTAATTTGCCTCAAGTATACTTTAAAGAAAGGGTTTCACGTATTTCGAAAAAAAATATTTAACCTTGGTCATAATTGTTACAGATGTGTGACCCCTAGTAATATCATTTTGAGCCCCGTTTAATATATCATGACCAATGCGCGCAATGGACGCCAAGTAATAGATCCAATAAATCACGAACACGAGTCTTATATTCTATTCATAACATAACTTAGAGAAGATAGTTTTCCTTGTGTGTTCGTCACCTATTTGTGGCTGCCTAGTAAGTCAAATGTATGACATCGAAAATATCAGCACCTGTTGAGTTTCAAAACAGTTTGCCAATCAGACTGAGATTAATCGTCAACTTTTATCCTCTTTTATATTCAATTGAACTTAATTTGCGTTTGTGTTCGTTTATATTGTGAATTAGTACTCAAGGGTACACAATAAAATACACAAGTAGTAGTATTTGCCTTTATAAAAAGAAGAGTTTACTTACTGTAAAGATTTAAAAACATGATTTGACAAGTAAGGTCGGTCACTGTTAGAAGTATAGAACCATTTATTAGATCGCACAGAAAAGGTTGTTATACTCAAAATGCATTGTAAATGTCCCCTTAAAATAAGTTATATTACCACTACTTCTACTAATGCAACTATTACTTTCACACCAATGTCACTCTTCTGCTAGTGTCAACATTTTTCAAAATATTGACAGTTTCTAAATAATAAAGTGTTTCCGTTAAATTTCGTTTACCCCCCCCCCCCACACACACACACACCACACACCACACACACACATACCCACCCACCCGATGCTGCAGCAACAACAACAAAAACAAAACTGCAGCCGCAACAATATTAGGTATTCAAGTATTTGCAATGGTTACTAATTTGTTAGTAATAGTTGGGGCGGGGGGTCAATATTTTATAGATATCGCGGAGGGGTCACTATTTTTCAGAGGGGAGTCGATATTTTTCAGAAAGGGGGTCGCTTTTTCTGAAGAATAGTGACCGGGGAGTCAGAATTCTATGGGGGTCACTTTACTTCGTTACACCTGATCTGTGATTACCTATGCAAACAGTTTGGATCCAGATGAGACGCCGAGTAACTCGGCGTCTCATCAGGATCCAAACTGTTTTGTTACTGTTACTATGTTTTTGAAACAAAAATGAAGAAAATCAAAAAATGAAAATTTGTAGCAGACGACAAAGTTAGCAGACGACATAGTTTGGCAGCGAAAGGGTTAAAATAATTCTAACGGTTACGTAGACATCATGTTCATAATGCATTTCCATGTTTGCGCTTTTCGTTCTTATTCAGTATTCACGCATGCGCACTTTTATGTTTTTTTCTTGCAGTAGTCTGTGACAGATGCTTATTGTGTATCGGAGTGATAGACGTTGGCTCTTTTCATGTTTTCATGACCCCCTTCGCCGTCGCCATAGGCAAATCTGTGAAGAGCTTTGATTCAGAGGAGCCGCCGAGTAACTCGTCATCTTCTCATGATCCAAACCGCTTGACACTGATTATACGCGCGTATTAGTAAAGAAATTTTAAAGAAAATACCACTTTGAAACCCGAATCAGACGACAATCTTAGCGGGTGAAATTTATTTGGCTCCGTAAGGTTTAATGGACACTTTATTCGTGTCTAATGGCATCGTGTATAGAATGCTACAAGGCAAAACGGATCTCCTATTCGGAGTGAATGAAAAGTGCTTATTATTAACCCCTTCATAGCGGGTCTGCGATAACATATGAAAGCATTTTGGATCCAGATGAGACACTGAGTAACTCAGCGTCTCAGGATCCAAACAGTTAGACACCATGTTTTGTCAGTTTATAATGAAACTGAATAAGCACCCATTTTAAAACTTGAAGCAGACGACGATGTGTCTAGCGTACGAAATACTAATAGTTAATTGCCGATTATCCACTCTAGGCACGTGAATTAAGTTACGATGGCAATAACAATTTCATCGTCATTTATTTTAAGTCTATAATGATCAAGTACAGTGCTCCCTCTCTACAACGACACCCTTTGGGATACGAAGATTGTATGTGTTGTTCAGAGGGAGTTGTTATAGGGAGGTAAAATCAAACACAATTAGCTTGTTTGCAGATCCCCAGATCAGGTGTATTTCGAGAACTAAAACCGTTATGCCTCAATCAAACCCTATGTTGTGACCACTCTTTAGAATCGTCACAAAGTGACGATTCAAAAGAGTGGTCACAACATAGGGTTTGATAGAGGCATAAAGAAAATACGATGGAAAAATGTTGTTTCTGGAGCCTTGTTTCGGAAACAGTGGCATGCGTTGTTGTAAGGAGGGAATCGTTATTGAGAGGGCCGTTGAAGGGAGGGAGCACTGTAAATTAAATCATAACTTCCCGCGTCAGGTTCTGTTGTAAACAATTGAAGCCATTCTCTTATACTGACACCTTTTGACGCTTCTGCAACAGTCATTTTTTTTAAACCACTGTGATAAATAAAGCATTTGTTCCATGCTCTGTTTATCACAATGGTATTACATGTGTGGATAGAAAGGGATCTTCCAGGTGTAATAGTTTGTCAAAGGATTGAAAGAATCGGACGTTGGTAAAAACTTTCAGCAGATCAGAGATTAAGCAGACACTATTTTTCAGCATGAGAACGGTTAAACTTAGTTGAGGGAATGGTGCCATTCTGAAGCCATTTGGATGACGCCAATTAAAATGACGGTTTATATAATTGGAACGAGCGGCTAGACTGCATACCAGTATGGAGGACGATCAACGCCAAAATTGCATCATGCTTTGTGGCATTTCAGTTTGCTTCATTGTAATTGCATCATGCATTGTGGCATTTCAGTTTGCTTCATGATAAATGCATCCTGCATTGTGGTGTTGAACAGTTTGCTAAACGATTATTGCATGTCAAGATGGGAGTCCTTCTTTCATTGAAGTTTCTTCAATGACACATGACCCAATGCGGTAAGCCCATAGCAACAAGCATAAAGCCGAACGACGAGCGCCGAAGGCATAATGCACTTCAGCCGAACTCGCCATATAGGTGGCGCTGCATGTAAAACCAGATAATCAAACTACTGAAAGTACTGAGGATGGATTCAACGTAGATCGAATTAAATGTTTGGTTTGGTTTTTAAATGTTGTTTTGAGCGAAAAAAGAACATTATTCGGACGTGTGTGTAGGGGGGGGGGGGGGGGGGGGAGGATCAATTATTTAAAAAAGATGTTGCCTTTGGTGCAATTTTATTTGTTGCTTTTTTATGTCCGTCTGATCAAGGTCTGTCTTGTTCGCTGATGGTCTGTCAAATATATAATTCTGCATAGTTTGCCCTGATAAAATTCACGTGTCCATATGCTATTTCATTGTCATTATTTTTCACATGAATATTCACTGAGTAAAGGGTCAGCTGTGTAGTACCCTGATCGCCGATGTGTGATAGACCACGCGTGGATCATGTACGGACCGTCTGATCAGGATCTGCTCTGATTGCTAATGGAATTTCATTCATCTGTTTATTTAGAATTTCTGAATGACTTCAATGTTCCACCTTCCATATTTTCATTATAATTTTTGGACCATAAATATTCTGTATAGGTATTGGAATCGGGACTAAATATAGAACAGGGAAAGGGCTAAGATTACATGTATAAATATAAACATGTCTAATATATCATAAAATAGCATATTTTTATTAGAATTATATTGGGTTTGAGAAATACATTACATTACATTATTTTCATTTTGTGTACAATATACTTATAATATGTTTACTAACCCTTTCTCTCATGTTAACATCTTTTCACACATTTGCAAACACAGCAGACCCAGATCAGATGGCTCCTATAGCAGCTGTCTGATCAGGGTCCGCTCCGTTCGTCAATATAATTTGAAAGATGTTTCTTTACTTTCTAAAATGGCTACACTGTCCCACCTTCCATATTTCATTATAACTATTTTGTCCATGAATATTCAGTAGGTATTTAAATTTTGAATAAACATAGAACAGGGGAAGGGTTGAAAATAAATTAAGATATGAATAATAATAACTCATGAAGGTGTAATGAAAATATCTGAAATTTTGAACATTGAATACTTTATTTAACGAGGGTAGCTAAATTAGTCATAATCACTAATCTACCTTGAGGCCCTCAAAACAAGCATTTCATACAAAATACAAAACAATAAAACACAGATCTATATACACAAGAAATACATGTTCAGAAGTTCAGTAATGTTGCGTCTGGATAATTAATAAATGTTGTCTGCTTCAATTTGTAGATTTATTCTTTATGGACACGCAGTTGGATCCTGATAAAACTCCGAGTAAAATGGCGTCTAATCTGGATCCAATCTGTTATCATAGATTTGATTTGCCACTAGCATCCAAATAGTTGATATAAAGCTATAATATATAAAGTATTGCACATAAAAAAATGAAATGCATAAATGACATCTGACCCCGATTCAGGTGGATGAATGCACGCGCTATTAAAATCACATATTTGTGACGTCATTTACTCACGCTGTAATTATTATAAATAAAATACGAGAAAATATTTTTGCTCAATAGTAGTTAATCTAAAATGATCTCTGCTTCAATTTTTTAAAAATGCAAATAGAGAGTAAACTAATTGAACCTGATGAGACTTTGAGTTATTAACGATATAGATTAATATATTCTTTCTGAAATTCAACCAATTTGCCCAGGGAGAGGGTATACATACTTTTGTGCATGCCCTTATTTAGATCTACATTGTTATATGTTTAAATTTCATTTACATTTTCTTAAATTTTCTTCACTTGAGGTCCTCTACAAAAGTTACATAAATTATGCCCCTTGTGTCAAAATTGGTTCACCCCAGGACCGGCTAGTTTTCTATAGAAACACATAGTGAAAACTTTGAAAATCTTATCCTCTGATTGTCTGGTGAGCGATGTCAGGGCCTTTCAGACCCTCTTGTTATTATTATTCTTCTCCCAGCAGTAAATACCCCCCCCCCCACACACACACACACACACACTCTCTCTAATGTAATGGATCAGTAACCCTTCTATTTTTGTGTGTTTTTTTGAAATCCTTCTATTTCTATGTCTTCATAGCGTTTTCCTTCTTTACCTATGTATTCGGCAAATCACTTCAGCATTTTAGTCCGAGCTGACTAGAGTACGACAAAGACCGGGGCGAAGATGGAACAACGAACCACGCATCAAGCATCAAGCACCAAGCACCAAGCGCTAAGCAAATAGCACAAAGAATATGCTCCAAAGAAGTTTAAACAATGAAACACATTATTTGACGTTATTATAATCAATAAACAAGTTTACAGAAGGTTAAATGTCGGATCGAGGAAGAAACTTCAAAGAAAGAAGAAAGCACATCGTGACATGCAATAATCATTTAGCATAATGCATTTAACATGAAGCAAATTGAAATGCCACAAAGCATGATGCAATTTTGGCGTTGATCGTCCTCCATATTATACCAGTACATGTACAATTCAGATTTTATCATGCAACGTCACGAAATACAGTCACTTCCTACTAGCATAATATTTTCCACGGCGACGCTGTATTTTGTGAGGTACAGTGCATGTGTACTGGCCCGACTGGAATGCAAGTTTAGTTCAGGCAATAGGAGGAAAACAGAAGGACGAATAAGGCATTATTAAACATAAACACCAAATTAACATATTTTCTCACCTTTGTCTCAACTATTTGTCCATATAAAAGGATTAAATCAAGTTTGTTTATTTTGTAAAAGTCGATGACGTCACTGCATGCCAACATGACGTCACGTAATACGTACTTGCATGTATTTTCATTCAGAGGACGAAACCGCTTTAGCAATCTTTCTTTTTCTTCATTTTCTCCTTTTTTTTCTTGGAGTTGCATGATAAAAGAATTACTATGCTAGTAGTTTGGAAGTTCAGCTGTATTTTGGCTCGTCAGAAAAGTAGTTAAATGCTCGCCAAGGCTCGCATTTAACAACTTTTCTAACTCACCAAAATACAGCTGAACTTCCAAACTACTAGCATAGTAATTCTTATTTATTTATGCACGCGCACACTGTGCATGTGCATAAATAAAATCTGAATCGAATTGAATCGGGCGAGGATTGTCTTTGTATAAGCGGGGATTTGGGGGTTAATCGGTACGTGCACTATCACTTTGACAATATTTGCAACATCGGAGCAGAATAAGACCTTCGCCAGGTATCGGGGTTCTGTTGCTATAGAATTAGAACAATTTACATCGTTATACAACTCTAGTTATTTAGTCTGGGAGCGGTTGTATGGATCGAATCGACGAAGTGAAACCTGTCGGCCATTTCGTTTGTTGCAGCAACAAAGCGAGGCCCTCGACGGGGGAAATTCTATTGTTGCAGAATGTTGAGGGATACATCGCTCTATCTCCATGGCTAATTGACCAATCAAAATCGAGGATTTTACTTTGCAGTATAGTAAGATGTTGATGTACACGGTTTGCAATTTTTTATACGAATTTCCGTAAGGAGCTATCTGCATAAAGGTTGTTCTGCAATAAGTTACCATTTCTCTGAAATTTTAGTAATGAAGAAACGATGTATTTGTAGGCAGGCGGCTGTTTAATGCAGGGTGAAAGTCATACAAAACAGCTTCTAGATGAGCTTTCTGCATAACTGTCACCCTGCACCTATGTTAAAGATCAATAATGGTGCGTATTTGAGTTTTCGTAGTATCGAGTTTTTACTGTATTTTGAGGGGTTGTGATAGAGAAGATTTACTGTATATAGTAACAAAGAAATTATCGTGAGGGCAATATAGTTTTAACACTTTACTTCATATTATATACGCCTTTTTACGCCTTTGCAAATAGAGTAGACCCAAATCAGACGGTTCGTACAGGAGCCGTCTGACCAGGGTCTGCTCTGTTCTATTTCTGTAGCTTTGCCATGGTCAAATTTGCATGTGTTCATATGCCATTCTAAAAATTGATGAACATATAATTAATATTCATGATGTCATAATTTCCTGTATGAATATTCGTTAAGTAAATAGTTTTGCAATCTAACCAATTGTTCAGTATACAGATCTTATCTCTGAAGGAGAAAATGCACGAAACAATTTCATTTTTTTTTTTAAAACCACTTTACTTTAACCCTTTCGGCACCAACTTTCTGATTGTCGACTGCAAACCAATTTTGTTAAATCATTCGGTAAAATAAGGAAATGAGATAAATAAATGAAAATTTCAAAGGAATAAAGTACAGATATAGAAATAGAGTTTGAGATAAAAAGTGAAAAGGCGGCATCTGATCTAGGACTGCACTATTTGTCGTGGTGCATTTTTGCGACAATGGCGGTGAAAGGGATAAGAATATTTATGTAAGAAATAATGACATCATGAATATTAATTAGTTTATTCTTTTACAATGACACGTGAAAACAGGAAGATTTGGCCATTGCAGAAATTGTAGAATCGCATCTATATCTTTTCATAAGCAAACAGAGCCGCCTGATATGGGTCTACTCTGTTTTCAAAGGCATAGACCGGCGTATTTAAGGAGTAAAGGATTATAGTTTTGATAATACGTCCACTGCTCTTATTCCGTCTCTTTTTAGTTAAATATATCTGTATTTCAGATTGCAGTGACCATAAGGGGAAGAAATAGACGAATGAATGAACCACAACTCTCGCTACAAACACAAGCAAAACCACCACCGAGAAGACGGTCCGCCTATAGTTCCACTATATTTACTGTTCTGGCAAATTTGAAATCCAAAACAAGCAAGGTTGCGCCTCTATCAGCATCACGTGATGATCAAATGACAACGGAAATGGACATGGCAGCTACAACATCTACTCTGGTCATAAAGGACGATACATTGGCGCAACGATATAACAACGAAAGAAGCACGCCAGTTACAAACATTACACATCAGGGTACAAATATAGTAAACGCCACGACACAAAACATAAGACTTGAAAAGGAGAGGCAAATAAACAAAACAACGGCTATCATGTTTGCGGTAACAATTGTGTTTATTTTATCTTGGGTACCCGTTTGGGTTCAGTCAGCCATCCGGCGGTACCAAGCTATGGACACCGCCACTGAAAGGGTTCTCTCCGTTTTCCTTCGGAGGTCTTTTATAATCAACACGTGCACCAATCCGCTGTTTTACATTGGTATGAGTTCCGCGTTCAGGAAGCTGACTCGTGAGACTATGAGAAAAATCTGGCAGCGCGTACAGAGACTTGTTGGGGATTGAGACCTCTTAACCCATGCCACCATAGGCTATTTTTAGACTAAACCTCTTTGAATAAATCTACCGAAAAGGGGCAATTACTACTACAGAAAAGGATGATTTTAGAATTAAGTAGTTTTGAAAGCATTGTGGTTTTAACAAAAAAGTGACTTAAAATTATGGAGCAAATGCTCTATTTAGCACAATGGTTTCAAAATGACTTTTACAGGATTCGGGTTATTACCTGATAACATAACCTTTGACTCTATGGATATGAATTCTAAACTTTCCCCTCATAAATACGAGGAAATGCAGGAAATAAACGCACCATGAATCATAATAAGGTTATTGGTTATTATATGACTTTAAACATCGCACTCGGAGTGTCATCTGGATCCAGACTAAAATAAAACAAAACTGTAATATTTCTCTACATAATGCCACAACACGTTCTACGTTATACAACCCATTATCAAGCAGTAAACATGATGTCTACACGAACTCAAATCTGGTGGAATATTTACTTGATTTATATGATTCGTCCAGTCTTTCGAGACTAAGACCGAGGCCGAGTGTTAAACATCCTTGGTCCTGTAAATACTATGGGTTATTCGATATTGATGCAAACCGTTTGCAAACGCACTTTTTATGACTAACGATGTGGGTTTTTTTCAGACACACATAAAGACAATCCGTTTAGATCACAGGGGGTCATTTCGAGGGTCTAGATGGTCTAAAAAGTTTTAAAAAAGCAAGAGTGCCAGTGGGCACAATATACGCCCGTCGAACCAAAACCTTAACCAAAAATTCCAAGCTAAAAAGCGTCATATGTCAAAATGTTAGACAGAGTTATGTACTCTAGCCTACAGTTGAAGCTTGTGATTGTGAACAAGTGTTCCAAGTTTAAAAGCTTAATCTGAAAGGGTTATGTAAATAAGTGGACTTAAACCAAAACCTTAACCAAAAAGTTTCAGTTAAAAGGGGGCATAATTCTGTCAAAATGTTGGACTGAGTTATGTACTCTTGCCTACAGGTGAAGCTTGTGATGGTGAACAAGTGTTCCAAGGTTAAAAGCTTTATCTCAAAGGGTTATGTAAATAAGTGGACTTCAACCAAAACCTTAACCAAAAATTCTAAGTTAAAAAGGGGCATAATTCTGCCAAAATGCTTGACAGAGTTATGTACTCTTGTCTAAAGGTGAAGCTTGTGATGGTGAACAAGTGTTTCAAGTTTAAAAGCTTTATCTCAAAGGGTTATGTAAATAAATGGACTTTAACAAAGCCTTAACCAAAACTTCTAAGTTAAAAAGGGGCATAATTCGGTCAAAATGCTTGGCAGAGTTATTTACTCTTGCCTACAGGTGTAGGTTGTGACGGTGAACAAGTGTTCCAAGTTTCAAAGCTGTATCACAAAGTGTTATGTAAACAAGTGGACTTGTTCCACATAAATTGAGGTTAACATGTTTGCTTAACGCAAATGCTAAACGCAAATTCTAAGTCCAATTAAGCGACATTGACCTTGGATAAACGAGCAGGGACTTGGCTACTGTAGCATGTCTATATAAACATTGTGTTAAAATTTGGGAAGGATCCACCAAGCGGAACTTGAGTTAGAGATGTTACAGACAGACAGACTGGTTAACATTTTTGCTAAACGCAAATTCTAAGTCCAATTGTGTGACCTTGACATTGGATAAACAAACCGGCACTTGGCAGGTTACTGTAGCATGTCTAGATAAATATTGTGTTAAAATTTGAGAAGGATCCACCAAGCGGAACTTGAGTTAGAGATGTTACAGACGGACGGACGGACGAACAGACGGACGGACAGCGCCATTCCATAATACGTCCCGTTTTTTTCAAACGGGCGTATAAAATGATTGGGTCGATTTAGTGTTATATTATATACGAATATAATATAACACTAAATCGACCCAATCATTTTTTTTACTTTTAAGACTATCTAGACCCACGAAATGCCCCCACCCACCCTGTGGTTTAGATCAATATACCCTAGAAAAAATGTGAAACAACAAGCAAAGGTTGGGCCCGGGTGTGTCGTTACCATTTCCCTGTTCTACGTTTATTCCAAATGTCCATACCTACTGATTATTCATCATCATCATCATCATCATCATCATCGCCCTGTTTATATTATCCAGAGCAGACCCCTGAGATCAGATGGCCCCTAGGAGAGCCGTCTGATCAGGGTCTGTTCTGTTTGCTAAAATAATTTGATATATGTATTTCTTTAATTTCTAAAATGGCTGCAATGCTCCACCTTCCATATTTCATTATAACTATTTTGTCCATGGAAATTCAGTAGTTATTTAAATTTGGACTAAATAAAGAACAGTGAAAGGGTTAAACTAGCTTTTAGCAGATGATTAAGTATGTGCCTTTCGATTTCACTCTTTCGCCGCTATATAGTCGAATCTCTGATAACATTTGCAAACAGTTTGGATCCAGATGAGACGACGAATAATTCGATATATCCTCATAATTCAAACTGTTTGGTATTCTAATCTAAATCTATGAAAGAAATTGAAGAAGACTCCCAGGTAAAAACCTGAAATAAACGGTAATTCTAGCAGAACCAAATTAGTGTTCTGAGCCAGGGTCAACTTCCGACAAACTTCCAAGCTTTGAATCTTGTCTGAAGTTTTAAGTGGCTTTAATAATGACAAGTTATATCAAAGTAAAGTTACTTTTTATTTCATGTTCTGAACTGGTTTGTCTTTGAAAAGAATTTTTTTTTTTTTAAAGAATTGGAAACGTTTACAATTTAGACTTGAGGGAATATGTACGTTTTTGGGAACGTTTACAATTTAGACTTGAGGGAATATGTACGCTTTTGGGAACGTTTACAATTTAGACTTGAGGGAATATGTACGCTTTTGGGAACGTTTACAATTTAGACTTGAGGGAATATGTACGCTTTTGGGAACGTTTACAATTTAGACTTGAGGGAATATGTACGCTTTTGGGAACGTTTACAATTTAGACTTGTGGGAATATGTACGCTTTTGGGAACGTTTACAATTTAGACTTGAGGGAATATGTACGCTTTTGGGAATGTTTACAATTTAGGAAATGTTTACAATTAGGTCTATGGATAGGTGATAGGCTACTGCAGCCTTCAACGGGTTGACGAGAGCGCTTCATAAATCTCGGAAAGTAATATCATAAATCCAATATTTACATTTATTGGAAAAGACGTCCAGTTCTATTCAACATTCACGGTTTGTTTATCAATATGCAGTCAGGGGAATATGCTGTCAGTATTTGTTAAAGAATGTAACGTCTCTGGATAGCCTTTACTTCACTTCAAGACTAGCTACGGGAGAGAAGCATCAAACAGACTGTAGAATACTGTTATGAAAGCTGCAGGGTTGTAGCTAATGTGGTAGCTTTGATATTTCCCGCCAATCCTGCCTTGTTGCTATTCATTAGAACCACCTCTACGATGCGATTCTAATGAATAGCAGAAAAATAGGGACTGGATAAGACATAAAAGATTTTGATAAATCATCACACATCTTTTCTACAGTTCTGAAGATATACTTTGTATAAACAATTTCTACTCAGATCTACGTCAATATTTACACATTGCCTGTCGCATGACATATCATACACCAGTACCAATATTTCCGATATTTGAAATCATAACGTTTCAAAAGGAATCTTGACGATGGACTCTTTGATAGGAAATTCCACTACCAATGGGACTGAGATACATCACTCAGATGTTAGTTCGACAGGGTTCTACTTACCGACATGGAGTGTTAACGTCATCATTGTCGTCAACATCGTCATCATGGTACTTGCCGTGACTGGAAATGGCGTCATCCTAATTGTGGAGCAGTTTAACAAACAGAAGACGAGTACGGACTGGATGGTGACGTTCATGTCAGCCAACGACCTCCTCTTGGCTGGGTGGAACACTCCTATATACATTCTTACTTACGGTGGTAAGTAAAAAGTTACATACACGGAATTTACAGTGCCATTAAATTATTCGCCATGTGAATCGTAATTAACATGACGTCACAAATCCTTAGTCACTTGTAGAAAGTTATACATGTATGTTTTATTGCACATTGGCACCACAGGTTATGTTATATAAATAAAATATTTTCTAAATTTAGTACACCTTTTTATGCATAGTATGAAGGTGATGGAATGCATGTTGTACTTTAAAAAGGCCTAATACAAATATCAATTAACGTCGATTTCATTTCATGTGCAACTTTGCCCCAACGCTTGGACTAAACGCCTTAAGATATAGAGACATGACCCTTTTGACAAGCGTTTTAATTTTCAATTATGAATACATATTAATTGAATTAAGCACCCAACGCTTGGTCAACCCTTTCCCTGTTCGCTGTTCATGTAAGAATGTAAGAAATAATGGCATCACGAACATTTTTATTAGCTGAATTATGTACAAAGGGTTTTTTGGTACTGGTATAAAGTTTTACTGTAGGGTCAGATCCATTATAATCTCATAGGAAAACGGTACAGACCATGATCAGACGGCTCATGAAGGAGCAGTCTGATCTAGGTCTACCCTGTTTGCAAAGGCGCGAAAAAAATGTTTATATGAAGGAAAGGATTAAACATATATTTTAACGTAAAATATTTTCATGTTGGTGTCTATTAAAATAGGTGGTTGGCAACTTGCTTTATGCCGGGCGAAAGTAATGCAGAAAGTTCCCTCGGTCATGCATTAACCCTTCGCTTGCTATTTACGTCAATATACCTACCTGTAAATAGTGAAGACCCAGATGAGACAGCTCCAGCAGGAGCTGTTTCAGCAGGGTCTGCACTATTTACAAGTTGATTGTGCAACCAGTGCACTCCACAGCAGTGATTGCACAGAGAAATAATTGTAGACAGTGAAGAGATATGTAATTATACCACAGGGCATGGGTAAAGAAGGAGAAATGTATTTTAAAAATCAGCAAGAGAAGGGTTAATCTACCACATGCTTCTACTACTCAGTATTATAGTTCTGTATATATGATGGTCGTATTACTGTGCTTTTTAAAAGGGAGATCTGTTTCTGAGCGTTTTATAGCTGATTTCCAAACTTGAAGGATGTTATATTGTGTTGTATGATTGCTAATTTCGGGCCTACTTAGGTTTTGTTGAGATAAGGAGCTGGCTAACAAACTTTGCAAATGCTCAACATAGTAACCCTTTCATTCATATAAACCCCTTTTCACGCAATAGTAAACAGAGTAGATCCAGATCAGACGTCTACTGTGAGAGCCAGAGAGAAATTCTGTATAATAATAATGATGAAAATATTATTATTATTATTATTATTATTATTAATAATAATAATAATAGTAACAATAAATGAATGAAGAAATAAATAAATAAATGATGAATAAAAATCTCCCCATTCTTACGTTTGAAAGTGAAAGGAGAAACTGTTGCTTATTACACACACAAAATCTGCGAAAATAGCTTTCACACAACGCCCAAGGTGTAAACAGTTCTGGTGGCATGTTTCACTTGGTTCCAAACCGATTGCAGTGATAACCCAGAACTTCGCCTATTACGTGCTAAGTGATAGCAAATATTGTTGATCAAGTGACATACTGTTGCTTAACCCCTAGACTATTTTTAGACCCAACATCTTTGAATAAATAGAGAAAGGGGAAGTTTTGAAACCATTGCGATAAACAGAGCATTTGCCCCATAGAAGCAAATGCTCTATATATCTGAATAGTTTCAAAAACTTCAACTTTTATAGAGACATCAAAGTGTGTCAGTTGGAGGGAACGAGTCGATTGCTCTTATATTCACCCTCCCGCTGTGAAAAAACAGTGCATGCTAAAAATTGGATATGATGCAATTTAAACTACTTCCGATCAGACCCGGCTTTTGAGAAACTATTGAACAAGTTTCAGACAGCTTGGATCCTGATGAGATGTCGAGTTACTCGCCGTTTCATCTGGATTCAAGCTTTTTGCCAAGGCGAGCCAGGTCGCGAATAGTGGACTACGGATAAAAATACCCCCCCCCAGGTCGCGAATAGTGGACTAAGGATTAAAATCAACCCCACCCGCAACGAACATTTAGATAAGTTAAAGCATTTATAAATAAAACTGGAAAATAATGAAACGGTATTTCACCATTTACTCTGTTAATATTCATGTAAGGAATAACGACATCATGAATATTAACCCTTTCCTCCATAAACACGCCTTTCTACGCCTCTGTAAAAGTCACCTGTTGAAACCATTGTGATAAATAGAGCAGTTGCTCCTATAGGAGCAAATGCTCTATTTATTACAATGGTTTCAAACTACAAAATTCTAAAATAATTCCTTTTTCTAGTTAGTGCTCGTTTTCGGTAGATTTATTCAAAGTGGCTGGATCTAAAAATAGCCTACGAGGTAATGGATTAATTAGAGTGATTTTTTTTTTTTTGACCATAACTGAACCCGAAGAATCAGATCTGCATTATTTCATAAGTAAGCAGAGTATACGCAAGTCAGACGGATCCTATAGGAGCCCTCGGTTCTGGGTATACTCTGCAGAGGCTTTTAAGGACTTGCCTATGAAGTAAAGGGTTAAAAGCAAACGTCATATTTGATAGAAGACATGGTCATGGATGGATATTCAATTGTTGAAGTGCAATATTCTTTTCCTGTACACCATTTATAAATTGTTTATTTCAGGTTCTTGGCAATCCATCGGAAATGACGCGCTTTGTGGGGTCATGTTCTATGTACAAGAAACTCTCAGCTACTCATCAACACTTTTGCTCACACTGACCGCCCTTGATCGTTACATAAAAACATGCCATCCTCTCAAGGAAGGAATTACCCCTACGAGAGCCAAATGTATATGCACGGGTATTACTATATTCACTATGTTGGTTTCCGCTCCAATACCCGTGTACATCAAATATGATGTCAGTCGAAAGTGCAAGTTCATCTTCCCAGACAGCAGTGTGACGACTCTGTTCAATGGCATGATGATCGTTATTCAGGCCAGCTTTGTGGCCATGTTCATTGTTGTGATTGTCTGTTACTGTAAGGTAAGCATATTTACTTATATTATGCAGAAAAACGATTTCCTGTTGATATTTGCACGCAATACTGCAGAGATGACACTAATATTAGGTAAATAGACAAATTTCTGGTAGTGTCAACAACTGCAGTAACCATATACAGTAGAACCTCTCTTAACCGGAATTCTAGTAGATAAGAAATTAGACACTTATAGGCAGGTGGCTGCTTAATGCAGGGTGAAAGTCATGCAGAAAGCTCCTAGAGGAGCTTTCTGCATGACTTTCACCCTGCATTAAGCTGCCACCTGTCTCCAAGACCGATATTCATACTAAATTTAACGGCCGGTTAAGAGAGGTTTTACTTTATAGACATTTTGTTCATATTACATTTCCATGTTAACGCCTTCCATTATCATTCACTGTTCAGTAATATGCATTTCTTGTAGTAGTCTGCGACAGAGATAGCTAGTGTGTCCCGGAGTGATAGACATTTACCATGTCCATTTACTCCTTAGCTGTCGCCTTAACCGAATCCGCGATAACATTTTCAAACACTTTGGATCCATAGGAATTGCTCGGCGTCTCCCCAGGATCCACGCTGTTTACATTTTTGTAAAGATATTAGAGAAGATACAACTTTGAAATCCGAAGCAGACAACGATCTTAGCAGATGAAATTTATTTGGCGCCGAAGGGAGAGTTAATGGATACTTTTGTTTCTACATGTATTGACAACGTGTATGAAATGTAATAAGGTAAAATCGATCTCCTTTTCTGATTGAATGAAGATATGAATACTGCTCATTATTACTCAACCGATTATCCACTCCCGGCGCATGAGTTATATTGGCATTTACAATTTTATCGTCATTTATTTCAAAGTCTAAAATCATTTCCTGAATGTGATCAAATGAATATGCACATGCATTAAATCATTACCTTTAGTGACAGTTTCTGATATAAACAACTTAATGAATGTGTTAGTATCGCATTGGGATTTCAAACCAGAGGACACATCGGTGGTAAAAGATGTGGATCTAGATCAGTAACAGCATCAATGAATACGACGTGTGATCAGGATCTACACTTAGCCTACTCTACATATATGTACTATTATCGAGATACTTTCGGTTATGGCGATATCACCAAAGAAGACGACAATCATCACAAAACTAGCATACTGTCTTAATTAATAGCTCAATCTTTCAGGCACGTCAGCAAACCGCAGTTTTTTTCTGATGAGCTGTCAATAATCTGATCTTGCATTTTCAGTACGGCATTTGATGTGGATGTACACTGTTTGCAATTTTATTTGAAACCTTAAGGGGCTATCTTTATTTAGTATTTAGTTCATTTTGCAATAAGGATATGTTGAGGGGTAGTGATAGAGAGAAGAATTACTGTATAGAGCACAGAGGTCCATATAAGATGCGTAAAGTAAAACAAAAAATCAAGAAAAAAATCTTTATTTCACCACCAAACCCTATGTTGTAACTTGTAACCACTCTTTATAATCGTCTATGCGAGACGATTCTAAAGAGTGGTCACAGCATAGGGTTTGGTGGAGAAATGACGAGTTCAGTATTTGAGTACGCACCTTTATCTGTTGCTCTATAGTAATTAAGAGATGAAAGAAAACAATTACTAATTGGGCAAGAACTTGATATTTTTAAACTCTAATAAAACAGCCTCTTCTTATCTCACGTAAATATATCAACCCCCATCCCCAATCCCTCTCGATCTATGTTGAACCAAGGTATCTCTAAGACTCATCCCAACAGATATGTAATGTATGTAGATACTCTTCTTTCTAACATTGGAAGAAATGTTTGTAATTTTACGTGTCACTAATGTCAATCATTCATCATGATGCGCAACTGTTTAAACCATTTTGTAAATAAAAATGTAAGTATTTTGTTTGCAGTTTGGCTTTTGTAAAATTATTTAGCTTAGACCTTTTATTACTCGTGATTTTGTTGACCGTTTTGCATATTTCACCAGTGTGCATGCAATCTTAAATGTATATCTTATTGGAGAGACCCCTCAGGGTCTCTCCTCAGTGTTGGAATTGGATGTCGGCGTATTCTGGGATGGTTTACAATTCATCTCAAGGCGTTTTGAATTGGGATAGTAAAAAGAATATCACCGTCTACCGGACGGGACGAGTTGTGGCTATTCGCATGCGCGAGTTTTGGTTATATAAAAAATACGCAGTAACCAATAAGGAGTTTGAATATTAAAGTATTTATAGAAAA
Source organism: Azorinus chamasolen (assembly GCA_963576725.1). Lineage (NCBI taxonomy): Eukaryota > Metazoa > Mollusca > Bivalvia > Cardiida > Solecurtidae > Azorinus > Azorinus chamasolen. The sequence goes on from OY755245.1 coordinate 39,702,611, forward strand.
CGTGATTGAGTTTGAACAATAGGATCCGTTGAATCCGGATTGTCGATATTTTAATTAAAATAGACATGATCATTTTATCCCAGGACAAAGTGCAATGATTTTTTGCATTCTGTATAAAATTCGAATAACGGTCGGCTCAGTTTCTATTTTTAGATTGACCCACTCATAAATCGATGGAGCTGAATATATTCACCTTTTCACTGTGACGTCACAAACAAAATGGCGGCGTAGATACAGGGAAACTTCTGCATAGCAACCAATAAGTGTGTATAGGCTGAGCAATAGTTACACATCATTTAACGACTGTGATTTGCTCTATGAAATAATAAATTGTTGGTTTCTGTACATTTACTATGTCCTTTGACTATTATGGCAATCTCTGTGGAGTTTCGAAGGGTAGATACAAGAAGAAGCTTGAATTAATTGGCTTAAACGAATGCCCGTCCTTGATATGGCCTTTATTTGAAATGGGAGAATTCTCATTTACCTGTTGGACATGCCTGATGTGTAAAATAATTCAGATCAATAGTAGATCTATTTAAAATTTTAATTCTCTTTTCATTTCCATAAGATCTAGCTTGATCTAGATCTATAGACATTAAAATATAGATCTAGATCTACAGTCTCATGGCATTCATCTATGTGCTGTAAAATGTCTTTTTGCTAGATCTACTGTACGCACAGTACCGTAGCAGATATAGTAGAAGTATTTTAGAACAGATCTAGATCATATCAACCTAAACTATCTTAAAAACTAGAATTGATAATAATCTAAATTCTAAATTGGTCTAAAACGTTTGGATTTAACTTTGCTGAGCCATAGATCTATAAATAAATCAAAACATAGATCTGGTTTCTTCTATTTTTCGAGAAACTAACAAATCATAAATTTAGATAAGTCGGCACTTTATTTGGTATTTATGTCTAACTGAGAAGTACACCTGTTACGTAATAATTCGTAACTTTGTTGATCAGAAAGTGTGTGATAGATGGCAGCTAGTGGTGATCACTGTCAGATTCAACACTGGAGACAATTTCCCCTGCTGAGAAAATAGCTATAGGGGATTTACTGACATCTGGCACCTTTGATCGCACATTTAGGCCGGGTAAATAATAAAGTCTCAAACTAAGACATGTGCAATTTGTTTTCATGCATTCATAACAATTAAATAGTTAACTACAATTTAAATCTTTGAATGCGGGGGACAAAGTACTGACATTGAAAAACAGTATAAACACAAACAATATAGCTCAAAGGCAACCCTCTGATCAGGGTCTTCACTATATGTAGTGTTTTATAGGTTTAATTAAAAATCTTCTAGCAAATTTAAGCCTGATAATAATGAAAGGAATATACAGTTAAAGAATAATGGGACAGATCACTTTTAAATTTCGGCATACAAAGGTTTAATCTTCACAAAGTAACAAAATAATAAGAACGTTTTCATAGTTATATTTGTGCATAAAAATATGCTTATGGGGGGAAAAATGCCACCTTTTTTTAATTAGTTATTCTTTATCTCTTTTTTTAATTTGTTTTTGAAGTTATTATGCACACAGTGTAGATCCAGACCATGAGGTTCAAAATGGAGCCTTATGGTTAGGATCTACGCTGTTTGTCTATTTGATTAATATATCTTTAATGTAGTACAACACACACCAAAGCACTAACAGTATGTCCTCAATTTACATTGCACAAAGTGTAGAGCCAGATCATGAGGTTCGCAATGGACCCTAATGCTTTTGATATACACTGTTTGTCTATTTAATGAACATATCCTAAATATATAACAACCACACTAACAGCACTTATCATCCATAACATTTTTATGTTGTCTTGTTTACATTGCACGCAGTGTAGATCCAGATCATGGGGTTCACAATGGAGCATTATGGATTGGATCTACACTGTTAGTCTGTTTGATGAACATATATCCTAAATATAGTACAAACACACTAACAGCACTTATCACCCATAACAAATTATGTCGTCTATGTACATTGTACACAGTTTAGATCCAGATGTCTGCTAGCAATGTATTTTGAAGACTGTTGATGAAAAAAACAACTTATAAATAACTTTTAAAAAATGGTGGCATTTTTATAGGGGTATTTTTCCAGTGTTTTTTTTTTCTGGATGCCTTTTTTCCAGTGGTATTTTTTCCTACATTCTGTTTAAAACGCTTTAAATCTACCTCATAATGATGAAAACACTTTTGCAAACAGAATAGACTCAGATCAGATTGCTCACGTAGAGCCGTTTGATGCTCGGTTTGCTTATCCCATTAGTTATTACATACATATGCATTACCATTAACACTTTTTACGCCCTTGCAAACAGAGTAAACCTAGATCTGAAGGCCCTTGTAGGAGTCGTCGGATCAGGGCCCACTGTGCTTATGAACTTATAAATTAATAGTCCTGACTATATTTTCTACCAGTATACCAAAAAAATAATTTCATAATGAAGCTCCAGATTTTTAAGTAGATCAGGCCATTTCAAACCTTTGTCACTCAATTCCAATCGATTTTTTTTTTATCTCGAGTCAGACTGAACCTAAAAATCTCCATCGTTTTTCAGGACTCCCATGCTAGATCTATACCCCCTATGCCAGGCAGTAGAGTCTAACAAGGATGAATTAAAATGCCGAAATGCATTTTCTACTTGATAATTCGATCAGCTGTTTCTTTGTCAAATTGAAAATGACCTCCACGTGTAAAGCTCGCGGAGCGTATCATTTTTCAATAGGGATATGTACAGTGCATATTTATAAGAATAAAAATTACGTTATTTCGTATATTACGTAAACTTCATTGAGCTGTAATTACCCTCGGAAAAATCGAACGAACCACTCGAAAACATTCGTCCGCCATTTGCAATTTGAAATGAACATGTTTACAATGGGGAAAAACATTGTTTTTAGGTCTGAAATCTTTATTTAAAGTTGGATTTTAAGGTGAACTCGGACACAAAGTTCCTGAAAACACAGGTGCTTCAAATTTGATCTCAATCCGGTAAGAAATGAAAAATGAATCTAGAAAAAAAGTCAGTGGCAAAGTTTATTGAAAACCATAACGGTACAATCAGTAATACATGTAATAAGCAAACAAGCAGATCCTGATTAAACGATTCCCACAGTAGCTTTTTGATCTGGGTCTACTCTATTTGCACAAAGAAGGTGTTATTATCAAATATCTAACGATTTTATCAAGAAAATCTGAATGCACCATTGAGTAATAAATATGGCGGACTGAAATAGCTTCCCCAGTCGTCAAGGGGCGCATAACTCTAACCGACCACAAAGTCCCCGGATGTATGAAAAGGTGAATTATTAAGGTCTATGCCATTTCCCGTCCCTTTAAGAGCTTCTTAATCTAATTAGCATGCGAGTAGAATGGAAAAATGTACGTTTTATCCATGAATCTTTGCTTTCCGACTTGATTCTTATTAAACCGCGTTTCTCCAGAGGTGGATTGAGTTATCGGAGTGTCTATTGCAACGTATTTTTATAACCGGTGACAGGGTAAAAATCACACGCACCGTGAGAGTTACACGATACGGCAATAAATTCAGATGGCATTCTAATGATGAAAATGCATTTATTTGGACGAATTAAACACCTAGATAAGTAAGATATATTTCGTAACACTATTTCTTGTAAGCAGCATGTATGCAGACTTTAAAATATAATCATTTTTGTTCTGTATATAACTATATATGCAAAAGTAGGCTTAATTAGCTGCACAATCTAAGTTCAGATGATAACATTCGGGATGAAGAAAGCTCAAAAGAATGAACGGAATAATATTAACGGAGAAAACAATAGGATTATGATTGGTATAGAATAATATTGCAATAATTTTACTGAAAATAATGACTAGATAAATTACCCACCTTAGTGTTGATCCACTTATAAGTAAAATTCCATATGATTATTAACTAACGACACATTCACATAAATCCACAATAATTTATTTATCTAATGTAAAAGTATCCCTGCTTCCCACACACGTCCTTGGCTAAGCCGTTGGAGAAAAAGCGTTTCAGTTTACGTTTTGTATGACCTGGCGTGGGTTCGAATCCACCTATAACCCAAACAAAATTATTTTTTCTTTCTTTTTTCTTATTTGTATAATTCTATTGGTGATTTTCCGTTATTCCATCAACATATGCATATTTACAGAAAATTGAAATACATGCAGGCCTACTTACATTGTTAAGCATCATTATGCCTTAGAAACGGCTAGTATTATCATTAACCTAATAAACCTTCTAGATACTACCGGAAGAAACCTAATAGGAGGATCTAGCTCATTTGGAAGTGTTTGCTAGATACATAAACCAATGTTTTGGCTGATGTGTCCATGCGCCTTAGATCTTCACGAGGAAGCAAGATGAATAAAATGTATTGTTGTTTATATGTGATTTACCAATATGTTCCTAAGATATGATACACCTGCTTTAGTTTCATGTCAATTATGTTGATCATAAATGTTTTAGTATGCATTCATTCGTAACCCGAGAGGGTCCATGGTTGGTAAATAAAACCTGTTCTAATATATATTCTATTCTATTCTAAGAAACCTAAGTTTATCCGCACCGCTTTATTACGTCACTAGAGAAGCTTACTGACAGGATAAATTCCAATTCAAAGAATACATTTTTTCAAAGAACTACATGTACTTGCAACGATTAAAGCATTACATATATCCTAAGCAGTGGCGCTTGATATTCATCGTCTTCGTTCTATTTATGACGCACGTACTACTTGATATGCACAATAGTTATTTGTAGAAACCTATTTACGACCCAGTGCCAAAACCTTGTCAAACGGCCCCTGTATGTTCGATAAAAAACTGCTGCAGGTCTCTCCTTGGCTTCCTTTTAGAAGGAAGCCAACTTGTACTAACCTGTTCTTAATTTGGGGACAATATAAGTGAAAAAGTTAATGGGCATTGAGTCGAATAATTTCATGTAGACTGTACGTATGGGTGTTTGTATGCCTATTTAGCAGTAGTTATGTGAAGTGTTTGATGGAATTAGTGGTGAATTTCGTATGGTGCTAGAAGCTTTGTGATTCATCATAAATTAATTTTACTTGTAAACACCACTTAATGTGATAGTGGTTTCTACGTCAGTGTGTTTCAGCAAATGAATAACATTGATCTGTGACGTAATGTGTATTATTGGTGTCATGCACGGATATTATGAATCATGCTCATTAAAACATTACCCCGTTTCTGATATTAATTTATACATTACAGTCATGTTTTCCCAATATATCTGTTAATTAAAAGTACTAACAATATTGCTCCCTCAGTTTCTTCTATCCTGCTTAAAGACATGTTACACAGCCATTTAAGTTTGCGTAAAACCTCGCTTGTCTCCATGTACACGTATATAGATGTTGGCCTAATTTGTGAAGAAGAAGATGGAAGCTTTTATATATTGCCCTGCCTGTAATTGCCATCCTGTTGGCCATATTTTTCTTTGCTGATTAACTCTTTCCCTTTTTGATATTCATGTAATGACATTATGAATATTCATTTGCTGAAGTTTTATGATGTCATATGTGTACACAGACTGTTTTGGCCCGTGCACAAACTGTAGAATCAGATATATCTTATACTATAGAAAACAGATCAGACCCGGCTCCTATAGGAGTCGTCTGATCTGGGTCTACTCTTTTTGCAAATGCGTAAAAAACGTTTATATGAAGGAAATAGTTAATACAAATGTTATTGTATAGGATGTGTGCTTAATTTCAGATTGCAGTGACCATAAGGGGAAGAAAAAGACGCATGAATGAACCACAAGTCTCGCTACAAACACAAGCAAAACCGCCACCGAGAGGACGGACCGCTATATTTACTGTTCTGGCTTATTTGAAATCTAAAACAAGCAAGGTTGCGCCTCAATCAGCGTCACGTGATGTTCATATGACAACGGAATTAGGCATGGCTGCTACAACATCTACACTGGTCATACAGGGCGATACATTGGCGCAACAATATAACAACGAAGGAAGCATACCCGTTATAAACAATACAAATCGAGGTACAAGTATGGGGAGCGCAGCGCCACACAACACAAGATCTGCAAAGGAAAGACAAATAAACAAAACAACGGCTATCATGTTTGCGGTAACAGTTGTGTTTATTTTATCTTGGGTGCCCGCTTGGGTTCAAGCAGCCATCTGGCCATACCAAGCGATGGAAAATGCCACTGAAAGGGTTATCTCCGTTTTCCTTCGGAGGTCTTTTATAATCAACACGTGCACTAATCCGCTATTTTACATCGGTATGAGTTCCGCGTTCAGGAAGCTGACCCGTGAGACTATGAGGAAAATTTGGCAGCGCGTACAGAGACTTATTGGGGCATGAGACATTTTAACCAATTCCACCATAAGCTATTTTTACACCCAATCTCGTTGAATAACTCACAGAAAAGGAGCAATTACTAGAGAAAGGAACATTTTTAGAATTGAGTAGTATATGGAGCAAATGCTCTATATATAAAACAATGGTTTCAAAAATAACTTTTACAGAGGCGCCAATATGAGGGAATTGGTTAGTATGAGGGAATTGGTTAAAATGACATTTGCGGAGGTGCCAAACGGCGTCAATATGAGGGAATGGGTTAATATGAGGGAATTGGTTAAAATAACTTTAACAGTCAGAGGCGCTAACAGGCATCAATATGAGGGAATTGGTTAAAATGACTCTTACAGTCAGAGGCGATAAAAGGCGTCAATATGAGGGAATGGGTTAAAATGACTGTTACAGTCAGAGGCGATAAAAGGCGTCAATATGAGGGAATGGGTTAAACTGACTTTTACAGTCAGAGGCGCCAAAATGCGTCAATATGAGGGAATGTGTTAATATGAGGGAATTTGTCAAAATGACTTTTACAGAGGCGCCAAAAGGCGTCAATATAAGGGAATGGGTTAATATCTGATAGCGTAGCCTTTGACTATGTGGATATGCATTTTAAACTTTCCCCTCATAAATATTCATGTAAGAAATAAACACACCGTGAATAATAATAAGATTATTGGTTATACTATGACTTGTAAACATCGTACTTAGCGTCACATCTTGATCAAAACTGTTTGCATACATCACAGATAAGTCTTCTTGGCTCTGAAAGGTTGACTCATTGAACCTAGCTCACATCCATTTTAGGGAAGAGACTCCTTAGTTTATGGCAATGAATCCTATACACAATGAACACGTATATGAACTATTGGCTTGTATGTACTTAACTCATTCTCTCCTACTAGTAGGCTATTTTAGACCCAACCTTTTTAATTAATATACCGAAAAGGAACGTTAAATAGTGAAAAGGAACATTTTAGAATTTTGTAGTTTGAAACCATTGTGATAAATAGAGCATTTGCTCCTATAGGGGCAAATGCTCTAATTATCACAATGGTTTCACAGTGTGAATTTTATAGATGCGCAAAAACGCGTCATCAGGGAGTAATGTGTTAACTTGATATATAAATGATGTCCATTCTTACTCTATTCATACTGATCTGCTACAAGTTTTACTTATATTCAAATCCTTAAAACTTTTGAGAAACTATTGAACAAGTGTCAGTATTGCTAATTTAATTATTTACTTGTCGTGTCATCTAGATCCAAGCTGTCTGCAAGTCAGGTCGCGCTGAGCCTGCGAAAGCCATCAGCTCAGAGGCTCTGGGTTAACCTTTTCCCTGATGAATATTCGTGTAGGAAATAATGACGTCATGAATATTAATTAGATTAGTTTTAATAATGGCATTTGAACACAGGACGTTTTGTAGAATCAGATCTATATTACACCATAAGCAAACAGAGCATATCCTGATGAGACGGCCCCTGTTTGCAGATGCGTCAAAATGCTCTTACATAAGGGAAAGGGTTAAGCTTGTAGCCACTGGTCCTCGACTTAAAGCCCGTAGCAGCATTTTACATTACTTTCATTCTGCATTAAGCATCACCTCATTTAACCCTTCGCTTGCTATTCACGTCAATATACGTACCTGTAAATAGTGAAGACCCAGATGAGACAGCTCCTGCAGGAGCTGTCTCATCAGGGTCTGCACTATTTACAAATTGGTTGTGCAACCGGTGCAGTCCACAGCAGTGATTGCACAGCGAAATACTTGTAAGCAGTGAAGATATATGTAATTATACAACAGGGCATGGGTAAAGAAGGAGAAATGTATTTTAAAATTGTTAAAAGATACATACGCTTACCAAAACAGTAGTCGCTTTTGAGATGTTCTACAGTATCTTCCTACCATGTGTACCATATGTAACCATATGTAAATATGCAATTATTTTGAATTGTCTTAGATATGTCTGAATGAGAAATATAGGTGTTATCAATTTTTAATGAGATATGCTCAAGCTGCTGACAATTCACACGCTCTTCGAATATATGTCAATTCATGGGCATTTGTTTTCTTGGTTTACTTGACTAACAGTGAATGTATGTTATTCATAGCAATTATCAACAATTGCATTGCCATTATATGTAGGGAGAGGGCCTTTATAAATAAGCTTGTTGCTTTCGACCCAATCCTTTATGTATACCTATGTAAATACATGAAATAAAATGTTTAATCTAAGCAAGCAGAGTATATTCAAGTCAGATGGATCCTATTTTATCATGCAACGTCACGAAATACAGTCACTTCCTACTGGCATAATATTTTCCACGTCGACGCTGTATTTTGTGAGGTATAGTGCATGTGTACCGACCCCACTGGAATGCAAGTTTTGTTCAGCCAATAGGAGGAAAACAGAAGGACGAAAAAGGCATTATTAAACATAAACATCAAATTAACATATTTGCTCACCTTTGTCTCAACTATTTGTCCATATAAAAGGATTAAATCAAGTTTGTTTATGTTGTAAAAGTCGATGACGTCACTGCATGCCAACATGACGTCACGTAATACGTACTTGCATGTATTTTCATTCAGGGGACGAAACCGCTTTAGAAATCTTTCTTTTTCTTCATTTTCTCCTTTTTTCTTGGAGTTGCATGATAAAAGAATTACTATGCTAGTAGTTTGGAAGTTCAGCTGTATTTTGGCTCGTCAGAAAAGTAGTTAAATGCTCGCCAAGGCTCGCATTTAACAACTTTTCTAACTCACCAAAATACAGCTGAACTTCCAATCTACTAGCATAGTAATTCTTATGTAGCCGTCTGTACTGGATCTACTCTGTTTGAAAAGGTGTTTAAAGGCGTATCTGTGAAGTAAAGGGTTAAAAGCAAACGTTATAGATAGATAGAAGACATGGTCATGGATACATGTTTCGATTGTTGAAGTGCAATACAGTTTCCCTGTACACCACTTTTATTAATAAAACGTGGAAGCCTCCACTGTTTAGTAGTTGGCTTTTTGTTTATAGAAAAATAATAGTTTAAGTCGTTAAAAACGAAGCAGACAGGTTTTGAGTGGACGGATATTTGTCAAACAATATAATAAATGTTAAAAAAGATTTCTTTATACAAAATTAATGTTTTATCCATTAACAACGCTGAACTTTCAGAGTGGATTGGTCCATCATTGTTTATTGGTCAATGCTTTCATACAACATGAAAGGGAAACATTTACGAGGATACTGAATGCCAACAGTGTAGACCCTGATCAGATGACTCATCTCTGATCTAAATCGTCGCTATGTGTAATTGACATTGTACTCGTTACTTGCTTTCAAAGAGTTGAATAAAAGTATTCAATTTCATTATGTTATTGTCCATGTACTGGTTTATTCTCCCAGGTGTCATAAAATTACAATTATAACTGGATGTTATTGAAATGTTTCGAGAAGAGTCGCGCTTTGGATTTATATTCCATTTAAATCTCTTAACCTTCTGTTAAAATAAAATGCCCGCTCGCATTATGATCTGGTTTCATCGTGACTAGTTCCGTTGCAAGTAAGCTTTTTGGAACAGTTCAAAGAATGTTAAACAACGTGGATCCGTTTGAATCCTGATGAGACGTCAAGTGACGCCGAGTGGCTCGGCGTCTCATCCGGGTCCAAGTTGTTTGCAAATGCGAGTCAGGATAAGTTAATAGTCGTTGATGTTTGGGTAAAACGTCTGATATGAATGGTTCATTAGTTTTTGTAAGCGACAGTTCATATTACACAGCTCAGAACATTCATGGACAAATATTAAACAGTTTGTTGCCATTTTAAAAAGTAAAGAAACAGATCTTTCAAAATTCCATTAGCAAACAGAGCAGACTCTGATCAGACGGCTCCTATAGGAGCCGTCTGATCTGGATCTACTCTGTTTTTTGCAGATGCTTGAAAATGCGTTTCAAGAGCGAAGGCACGGGGTCTTAGATATGCTGTTCAAAAACAGCGAGCCTCTTTGATTATATCATCGTTATCTGATTTTACATGCGTGTATTATCCTACCAATTTGACCTGAGACTCATGCATATTCCGTGTATTATCGTCGGTAATCTTCGAATACATTTCCGAATGTATAAGAATGCGCTATAAGAATACAGTAAACCCCCTCTAATGCGACCAGCAAAAAGGGGCATACTTCACAGTGTCAAAGGCAGGTGGTAGCTTAATACAGGACGAAAGTTATGCAGAAAGCTCCTGTAGGAGCTTTCTGCATAACTTTTGTCCTGCATTAAGCAACCACCTGCTTATAAAGACAACCATGTTTATTCATTAAGTGGTCGCATTGGAGGGGTTTTACTGTACAATCCTCGAGGAACATGATTATTACCGGCTTTTGGTTTGCTATCTTTTGGCACAGAGTATTACGAACAATCCCGATAAACACGCCGGAATTTAATCGAGTATCAGGTCAAATTGGGAGGATAATAGATCTTGTACGACAGACCCCCAGCAAAGCTATTGAAAAAGTGTCCTGATAACGGTTGTAAGCGGACACTTTTGTACGCACGTGATTTTTGTGGTTAAGACCTATCTACCTAGGATCGAGCCCGTGCATTTGGAAGTATCGCCCAATGTCACGTGCTCCATGCTGTGTAGTAACAACGTAACACGATTGTCGCTCCACTAATCCCGATCACGAGTGTAAACGGGTCTGCTAAGCATGTCGTCTGTAGCTTTCTTTAACGCCTCCACTTGTATAAATGCAGACTAAACATGAACTATCTAACTGCTTAGAGCCAGCTCAGAAGCCGAATCGCTCAACATCTGATCTGGGTTAAGCAGGTGTAATGAACAGTTTTGAACACCAGCTATATAGTCAAACAACTAGGTCTGACGGGTCACGGGTTCACCGAGTCCATTTTTAAGGGAGATCAGCATTTCGGATATCCACGTGCCATTTATAAAAGAAAATTTTCAGTTATAGATATAAAGAATAAGCGCAATAGTTATCGGAAATATAGCGTAGTGGATAAGTCCTATGACCATAAAGAAGTATATGATCGGCGAACATTTTATTAGGCGCAGGTTCGAGTCTCGCATCAACCTAAAATATTGTTTTGCTAAAAATATTAAGGAAAGTCCCCTTAAGAGCATTAGTTTTGTTGTGCATTAAGAAGCCACTTGTACAAGACAGTTATTCATATTTTAGCGTCGATTTATTATTGAAAATATGGCTAATATAGGACTCGAACTCAAACAAAGGCACCATTCCCTAACATAGACGAACATGTGCGTACAATTATACAATATGACATAAAATAATACTCTACTATTCATTCAAAATTAAAAAAAAAGTTTAAGGTCGACACGGGATTCGAACCCATGCTCAATAAAAAACTACTCTCGCAATGTCTTCTGCGTACCTAGACTTTACCCACTGCGCTAAACTGCTGACAACAATTCCGCCTTCAATTTTACCTTATATACTAAACTCGTCTGTTTAAAAAAATGGTCCGAGAACAAGCGGAATGCTGATCTCCCTAAAAAATGGACTCGGCTGACCTTTGACACGCCAGACCTAATTGTTTGACTATACTAGTACACATGTGATACATGTATGTTGCAAACACGGGTCACGATTTATTCGTGCAGAGTACTGCTCGAGCCACTATGTGGCCGATGGCTATTTAGAGACCAACGAGCGGCTTCTTTGTAATTTGAATTGGGTGAACCAAAGGGAAAACATTTTGTACTCATTTGCGAAATATTCATTTTTATTCATTTTTAATCAAAATTAAAAGTCTACAACGTACTGTCGTACAAGTAAGATACATGTACTCGTCTTACTACCAAAGTGTCTTCTTACAACCGTTATCAGGATAGTTTGTTCGCATGACCGAAGACACGTGTCCGAGGCGTACTCGTACTGTATCTATTACGTGTCTAGTCTATGTTTACAGAAGACCTATTTATTGCCACGCATGATTGTAAACCCGGGGATTCTCCCTTCTCATCCAGTGTGGCGGCACTGGCGTGAAAAACATTTCCCTGTGTGGTTAGTGTCCACGCCCTCCCTGAGACATCCTTTTGTGAAAATTAGTATACTCATTATTGTCACTGCTAGTGGTCGTCAATTGAACACCAAGGGTAGTGTTAATTGCGTGCCTGAGGTTTGTACCATGTGTTTTACCACCTTTTGAATTTAGATGCATAGTATCTCTATACAGCCAGCTTGCTTTCTCGAATTTTAAGTCATTTTTCAGAAAGTAATGGCCCTGGTCTTCACACATTGTCTGAAGAGCCCTATTTGTCTGTTGAATTTTCTCGTTGATGGGCTTATCGTTTCAACGGGGAAGAATAGATGACACAATTACTTTTGTCTTTGGGTTCAAGTTATGCATTGTGTTAATTGTGTCCTCGAATTCGTCTACAATTTGTTCACTGTATTTAGCGTCTGAGACATTATTTGTTCCTACATGTAGAACAACTACGTCTAAGTTTTTAATGTAGTCGGATTCTATTTCAGCCATTTTACTTAGTGTGTTTTCCAAATGTCTGACTCGACCTCCAGAATGATTTTTTATTTTTACATCTACGCGTGGATCACACATTCTTGCTGTACTTAGAATCCGCGTAATAGAGTCTCCGGCGATAAATGCTGTCAGTTTTTACGCGATCCATTGCTGTTGTCAACTTTATTTGTATTATTACCTTCTGTCACAATCACCGGTATCGGTTTACCGACATAATTGTTGATTCCATGATTGCTCGAGGTTGTACCAACATATTTTTTGGTTCGAAAACTGCTTAATGTTGAACTTTTCCGAGATTCACTCATTGTCTTCTCAGTTGTCTTCTTCTCTGAAACCATCAGGCCAATACCTTTAATATTTGACATGCAAGTTAACCATATAGTCCTCTACCAAGATGGTTCTAATTATGAACCTTTGGTAAAAAATGGCCCCGCCCTGGGGCATATTAATTTTTCCTAGCCTTATTAAGAAAAACCTTTAAAATCTTCATCCCTGAAACCATAAGACCCACACCTTCCATATTTGGTATGTAGCTTTGCCTTCTGTCATGAATGTTCAACTTATGACCCCAGACCTCCGGGCGAAACTTGGCCCTGCTCTGGGGCTTATCAGTTTTTCATGGGGAAATTATAAAATATTATTTTTCTCTGAAACCATAAAGTTTAGACCTTTAATTAAAGGCATGCTGCTTTGTCTTGTGGTTCTCTACCATGATTATACAAATGATGATTTCTGGGTCAAAAATGGCCCCACCCCAGGAGTTATCTCAGGTGAGCGCTTCAGGGCCTCATGGCCCTCTTGTTAAGATTTCTGAGCTCAATCAATTCAAAGTCGCTTAAGACGAATTCTACTGTACTTTAAAACATGTTATGTATGTAAAGTATCGATATTACATAATTACACTGAGATATATACTGACACGAAAAAGAAACTGTGCAGTTGGTTAAATGGCATTATTTTTATACTTCTAGTATCTGAATATATGCATATTTGGTACCACAATGTGCGAAAATGTATTGTCTTTGCGATGGTTTACTTTTACTTTAGATGTGATAATTGTCCGAAAGTATTTAACGTCTGAAAAACGCAGGGGTGAAAAGTGAAAGTTGCAGATTTGTAATTTCCCGTATCTGCCTTTTGATTTTGAAGATTTAAACGATTCGCGAAAATTAATCAGTATCTGTTATGTCCTCCTCGTCTACGGATCAATGCTAATATTCTTGACCGCATGGATCTGACGTAACGTCTATATAATGACGACGTCAGGAATGGCGTTCCATTCATGCACTAAGGCTGCAGACAAGTCATTGATATTGTTGATGACATGATTTTTACTTGCCCTCCGACCAAGTAAATCCCATTTATGCTCTATGGGATTCATGTCTGGAGAGCAAGCCGGCCAAGGTAAGACGTTAACGTTGTTTGCAGCCAGGTAGTTCATGGTGAGTCTAGCAGTGTGGCCTTGCGTTGTCATGCATTAAACAACCAGGATTCTGGTGTAGGAAAGGAACAGCGACTGGGTGTAAAACCTGGTTAACATAACCTTGGGCATTTAAGTTACCATTAACAACAACAAGGTTTGTTTTCCTTCCTCCCAATATACCTCCCCATACCCGTACTCTATCGTCAGCAGTGCTTAGGTTGAATTTTGACTCATCACTAAAGAGCACCCTGGACCACATTGAACGGTTCTAACGGAGATGACGGCGGGCCCAGACCAGTCTAAGAGCACGATGTTTGTTATTTAGGAACTGGCCAACATAAGGTCTCCTAGCCCTCAATGTGTTGGCGTTGGCCCGCAATCCGTTTAAAACCGTATCCCTAGATATGCCAAGCTGTCTGGCTGTGCTTGTAGCCTGTAGCCGTTTTGAATCGTTGGCGTATGTGCGTCAACGTCAAATGTCGATCCTGACGTGCCGTCGTCACCCTCGGCCTACCGGATCGACGATTATCTCTAACGCTGCCATTCTGCTGGTAACGTTGTCGGAGACTTCGAATTGTATTCGATGGCAATTGAACTGCCTAGCGACGCCAGAAACGCTGACGCATGCTGCGAGTTGCATAAGAGCTTGAATTTGTTCGTTTTCTAGAAGCCGTGACATCTTTCTTACGACTGAAATGCAAAATTGAACTGTGATTTATGATTGCACAACGAGTAGAGATATCGGTCAGGGTTAATCTGTACCTGTACATAGGCTGCACGGGTAGCACGAGCGAAAAGTTGCATAATCGTCTGCGGTCAATTTGAAGGCCGTCTATGTACTTAAAATGTCCATAAATGAGTTTAAAATGTGGAGGGTTATTTTCTGCACTCATAATGATAAAATTGTAATTATAAACTTTATAGCAAAAAAGTTATCTCAAATATAAAAGTGCACAGTTTCTTTTTCGTGTCAGTATATGTTTAACCCTTTCCCTGATATGGACGTCTTTGGTCTGTTCTGTATGCTTAATGACATTATATAGATCTGATTCTACAGTTTCTGTCATGACCAAACCATCCTGTGTTCTAATACACCGTTATAAAAAACAGCTACTAAATAGTGATGATGTTACATCGTAGGCTATTTTAGACCCAACCTCTTTGAATGTATCTACCGAAAAGGATCATTAACTAGAGAAAAGTAAAAAAAATAGAATTTTGTAGTTTGAAACCATTGTAATAAATAGAGCATTTGTTCTTATAGGAGCTAATGCTCTATTTATCACAATGGTTTCATAAAGTGACTTTTATAGCTGCGCAAAAATGCGTCACTAGGGGATAATGTGTTAAATGCAAGACAGTATCCTGTGACCCTTTAACCATTCCCTTCATTAAAACGCCTTTTCATGCCTTTGAAAACAGAGCAGACCCAGATCAGATGACTCATAGGAGAGCTGTCTGATCAGGGTCTGTTCTGTTTGCTAAATTAATTTGATATATTTATTTCTTTAATTTCTAAAATGGCCGCAATGCTCCACTTTCCATATTTCATTATAACTATTTTGTCCATGGAAATTCAGTAGTTATTGAAATTTGAACTAAATATAGAACAGTGAAAGGGTTAAACTAGCTTTTAGCAGATAATTAAGTATGTGCCTTTCGATTTCACTCTTTTGCCGCTATAGGCGAATCTCTGGTAACATTTGCAAACAGTTTGGACCCAGATGAGACGAAGAATAATTCGATATATCCTCATAATTCAAACTGTTTGGTATTCTAATCTAAATCTATGAAAGAAATTGAAGAAGACTCCCAGGTAAACCCTGAAATAAACGGTAATTCTAGCAGAACCAAATTAGTGTTCTGAGTCAGGGCCAACTTCCGGCAAACGTCCAAGCTTTGAATATCTTTTCTGGAGTCTTAAGTGGCTTTAATGATGACAAATTATATCAAAGTGAAGCTAATTATTATTTCATGTCGGAGGGTTTGATATTAATTTATTCTGAGCTGTTTTGTTTTTGAAAAGAAATTTTTTTTTTTGTAATGACGGTAAAGAAATCTTTCTGGTCATGAAATGAACAGCACATTTTTGCACAACCCCTGCTCATATTTATCTAAGAAATACTGATATCGTGAATATTAATTAAACGTATTTTAACGATGGCATATCGAGGGCTTGGTGCAAAACTATTCACAAACTCCTTCACAAAGTGATAAATAGTAGAATAGTTTTGCACCAAGCCCTCGATATGAACACAGCCAGAAACTGTAGAATTAAATCTATTGGGATCATGCCCAGATCAGACGGTTCCTACATGAGCCGCCTTATCTGGTTCTACTCTGTTTACTAAAGGGTTCATGCATTTGCAAACATAATAGGAGTCGTCTGACCTGGATCTGCTCTGTTTGCTAATGCAATTCGCAAGATCTGTTCCTTTACCTGCCAAAATGGCTACAATGTTCAACCTTCCATATTTCATTATATCTATTTTGTCCATGAATATTCAGTAGGTATTGAAATTTGGAATAAACATAGAACAGGGAAAGGGTTAAGAGTTACCCAGCTATAGTCGCGATCTGACTCGCATTTGTAAAGAACTTTAATCCTGTTGAGATGCCATGTAATTTGACAATGTGTTCAAAAGTTTGATGGAGTCGAAAGTAGTCAAACTATCGACTACTATGCCCCAGATAAACTTTTAGCAGACTTTTTTCACAGCGATATAAGGGTAAACAAGACTAATTGATTCATAGTTAATGTATTACACCATAGTGACGCATTTTTGCGCCTCTATAAAAATCATATTTTGAAACCATTGTGATAAATAGAGCATTTGCTCCTATGGAGCAAATGCTCTGTTTATCACAATGGTTTCAAGACTATCCAATTCCAAAACTCTCCTTTTCTATAGTTAATGCTCCTTTTCGGTAGATTTATTCAAATAGAATAGGTCTAAAATAGCCATGGGGAGAATGAGTTAAACCATAACATGCTGTATTTTAATGAATGAATAACATTGCAGAATGACAGCAAATAGCTGCACTCACAAAGTCATATACTTGAACATTGACTACTTCTGAATCCAGATCTAGGCTTATTCTATACTGACGATGAAGGAAGAATCATGAAACATTTCTACGAAAGGGTTCACCGTTTGCATTCTAGCGGGGAATTTGTGATTACATATGCAAACACTCTGCACCCAGATAAGACGCCAAGCAATTAACCCTTCGCTTGCTATTCACGTCAATATACCTACCTGTAAATAGTGAAGACCCATATGAGACAGCTCCTGCAGGAACTGTCTCATCAGGGTCTGCACTATTTACAAGTTGATTGTGCAACCAGTGCACTCCACAGCAGTGAGTGCACAGCGAAATACTTGTACACAGTGAAGATATATGTAATTATACAACAGGGCATGGGTAAAGAAGGAGATATGTATTTTAAAATTCAGCAAGAGAAAGGTTAAGCGCCTCATGGGATACAAACTGCTTTACATTCTAACAGCAGTTTTGAAGAGACCAAAAGGGCCAAACGCAACTTACCTTAAGCTCTGTTCGTAAGCATTCCTTGGTGCAAGCAGTATTAGTTGTACATTAAGTCTGGGTAACACTGGATAGCGGTGTGTAATGAATAGTAATATTGGACAGGGGCATAGGACAATAGTAAAATTTAAATGTGACATGTGAAAGATAGTACTAATGGACAGTGACATGTGATGAATGGTAATATTGGACAGTGGAATGTGATAAATAGTAATATTTTAGTGTAGTATGTGATAGTTGGCAATACTGGATAGTGACATGTCACGAATAGTAATATTGGACAGCGGAATGTGATAAATAGTAATACTGGAGAGTTGCATGTGATAAATAGTAATACTGGATTGCGGAATGTGATAAAATAGAAACACTGAATGGTGGAATGTGATATTAAATAATAGTGGATAGTGACATGTGAAAAATGATATTATTGAACAGTGATTTGTGATAGATAATAACACTGGGAAATGGCAAGTGATAGATAGTACATTGGAGAGTGGCGTGTGGTAAATAGTAAAATTGGACGGTGGCATTTGGAAAATAGTAATATTGGACAGTGAAATGTGAGTAATAGTAATATTGGATAGTGGAGTTAAACAAATAGTGATATTGGACTTCGAATGTGATAATTAGTAAAAGTGGAAAGTGTAGTATTGGATAGTGGCGTGTGATAAGTTGTAGCATTTGATGATCGCATGTAATGAATAATAACATTAACCAGGGACATATGATGAATTATATCACCGGATAAATGCATGTGATAAACAGTAAAGTGATATGATATAAATCGAGATGTAATTATAAATCAGAGAGCTATATTATATCATAAACAAACATAGAACTTAATTATCATCCCTAATGCTAGATGAATGATATTCTGTATAATTGATTTAAATATTTAAAAGAGAATGCCAAGCCTATCTCTTAAAGAAGACGGTATTAGAAGCAAGATTAAAACAGATATGTGTAATGATGCACATTCAGCACCACGCTGTAATGAACATAAATACTGCTTTTAAAAGCTGCTTGCAGAGAACTCTAATCCAGTAATTATGGCACATTGGAAAAGGCATGCTGAGCTTAGTATACGATCAGTCTGGACTGTCACTTCAATGCTAATCACTGGAATAGAGTTCGTTTAATCTATTGTTTTAAACGCACCTTGTGTATTCATTGACGGAATCGTTGTACTTGGTGGATGGTTTTGTTATTTGATATTCATCACAAGTGGTTTTGTTATTTGATATTCATCACAAGTAAGATACTAACTGTTACCCCGCTATCCGCGATCTAATTAGCGTTTACAAACAGCTTCTATCCAGATGAAACGCCAGGCTATATATGTGGCATCTCATCAGGACCCAAACTGTTTTGACAACGTGTCAAAGGATTCTCAATAGCTTGTTAGAATACGTTGTAGTCAAAGCTGCACAGGAACCAAAGTTGAGCATACCTTATGAAATACAGTGGAATAAGGACTAAGGAACTGCGCTTAGAAACGGAACATTGCATACACAAGCATTTGTCCATTATTTTCTTTTTAAAAAATAATACAAAAAAGATAAAAATCAACAACGGTGAAACTAAAAAGTGTCGATATCACCTACAATAGTAAAAACACTTATCTGTATACTAAAAAAATTTACAATTTCTTGAAAAATGGACCAGACTTCTGTAAACCTTACACTTCAAACAAACACCAGTTCCTTTGAAATTGGTGACTCATTGTTCCCAACATGGAGCGTAAACGTCATCATTGTCGTCAACGTCATCATCATGGTACTTGCCGTGACCGGAAATGGCGTCATCCTAATCGTAGAGCAGTTTAACAAACAGAAGACGAGTACGGACTGGATGGTGACGTTCATGTCAGCCAATGACCTCTTCCTGGCTGGATGGAACACTCCTATATACATTCTATTCTACGGCGGTAAGTTTCTTTTTATGATCCTTTCCCTGATACATACGCCTTTGCAAACAGAGTAGACCAAGATCAGACAGGTCGTGTAGGAACCGTCTAATCAGTGTTTGCCCTGTTTGCTTAAGGAATGATATAGATCCGAGTCTACAGTTTCTCAATGACAAATAATTCCTGTGTTTATATACCATTATATATAATCAGCGAATAAAAAACATGATCATATTATTATATATAAAACTAGCATAAACAAGACGTAGCATAATTAGATTTTGGTTATATGTTAAGAATTATACAAGTGTGCAACGATTCCTATAAACTTCAGTTTCGGGTGAAATTATCAATCTTTTATCTAAATGTTTTAAAGTACTGCTTAAAAATTAAATAAAGCAAATTTCGTAAGAAAACAATATAATCTACTGAAGTTAATATAAAACTAAATGTTTCAGGTTCATGTTGTATTAATACTATCAGAACTAATATACGGTATCCTTGTTATTGCATATTAATTACAAATCTAGATCTACACTCATTTCTATCCAGTTTTATTCCGAGTAAAAAGGTAACAACCTTACTATATTTTTGCATTCCGTTTTGGCGTAATCAACACAAGGAGTTCCTTAAGGGAAAATGTCGCGGAGAAGGAAATATTACAAGATATTTGTAAAAACATATATGCCCCAGACCCCATGACCTTTGACCTAGTGACCCCAACCCCTATAGAGGTCATCCAGTGGTCATGACTAATCACTACAGCAAGTTTGAAGATCCTAAGCCAAACCATTGAGCAGTTATTAATCGGAAACTATTTCCATCAGTTTAAGTCATGGTGACATTGGCCTTTGACCTAGTGACCTCAAAAACTATATGGGTCATGTAGTGGTCATGGGCAACCACCACAGTTTGAAGATTCTAGCTAATCCAAATCCTTGCGCAGTTATTGATTGGAAATTATTTCACCAGTTAATGTCATGGTGACCTTGGTCTTTGACCTATTGACCTAAAACAATAGGGGTCATCTGGTGGTCATGAGCAACCACCACAGCAAGTTTAAAGATCCTAAGCCAAACCCTTGAGCAGTTATTGACCGGAAAACATTTCACCAGTTAAAGTCATGGTGACCTTGACCTTTGACCTAGTGACCTAAAAAACAATAGGGGTCGTCTAGTGGTAATGACTAACCACCACTGCAAGTTCGAAGATTCTACACCAAGCCGTATCAATACCAGTTATTGATCGGAAACCGTTCGATCTACCGACCGACCGACATATGCAAAGCAATATACCCCCATTTTTTCAAAAGGGGGTATAAATTTACAGACGAATAAAATACTTACCTGATTCACATGTGGAAATGGTTTGGATCCTGATGATACGCCGAGTAGCTCGGTATGTCACCAGGATCCAATCTGTTTGACGCAACGTCAACAGTTTCTGTGATTTTTTTTCGAATCGGAAGTAGTCAAAATTGTACCTGTTCAGAATTCAAGCAGCTATCATTTTAATATCGGGGTAAGGGTTAACTCATACAATGAGGATGTAAATCTAAAGCGTTATTTCATTAAGTACCTCTTTCTATGTTTTCAAATAGAGTAGATCCAGATCAGACGGCTCCTATGGGAACCGTCTTATCAGAGTCGGTCTGTTTGGTTATGGAATAATATAGATTCGATTCTACAGTTTCTACCACGGCAGATGTTGTGTTAATAAGCCGTTATAAATGTTAACCTAATTGATATTGATGATGTCATTATTTCTTACATGGTCATTTATGTAAGAAAGGATTAACAGCATCCCTTACAATATTTGTGAAAACAGTTACTGTTTGTGTTTGGTCATGTCTGTTTTCTTAGTACTGCATCTGATTACAGTAAAACCTCTCTATTATGGCCACTAAATTGTGTTAATTAGTAGGTATTTAGGACAGGTGGCTGCTTAAAGCTTATAGGAGCGTTCTGTTTCACTTGCACCTTGCTTTAAGCAGCCACATGCCGTTTACACAAAATACTTGATGTAATTTAGTGGCTGTTAAAGAGAAGTTTTACTGAACTGTTCAGACTATCAATGACAAAAACAAACCGACTGCCTCTCATACAGAACAAACTGACAGCCTCTCATACAAAACAAACAGATTGCCTCTCATACAAAACAACCCGACTGCCTCTCATACAGAACAAACTGACTGCCTCTCATACAGAACAAACTGACAGCCTCTCATACAGAACAAACCGACTGCCTCTCATACAAAACAAACCGACTGCCTCTCATACAGAACAAACTGACAGCCTCTCATACAGAACAAACCGACAGCCTCTCATACAAAACAAACCGACTGCCTCTCATACAGAACAAACCGACTGCCTCTCATACAGAACAAACTGACAGCCTCTCATATACAACAAACCGACTGCCTCTCATACAGAACAAACTGACAGCGTCTCATATACAACAAACCGACTGCCTCTCATACAGAACAAACCGACAGCATCTCATACAGAACAAACTGACAGCCTCTCATATACAACAAACTGACAGCCTCTCATACAAAACAACCCGACTGCCTCTCATAGAGAACAAACCGACTGCCTCTCATACAGAACAAACTGACAGCCTCTCATACAAAACAACCCGACTGCCTCTCATACAAAACAACCCGACTGCCTCTCATACAGAACAAACCGATTGCCTCTCATACAGAACAAACTGACTGCCTCTCATACAGAACAAACTGACAGCCTCTCATACAGAACAAACTGACTGCCTCTCATACAGAACAAACTGACAGCCTCTCATATACAACAAACCGACTGCCTCTCATACAGAACAAACTGACAGCCTCTCATACAAAACAACCCGACTGCCTCTCATACAGAACAAACCGACAGCCTCTCATACAAAACAAACCGACTGCCTCTCATACAGAACAAACTGACAGCCTCTCATACAAAACAAACCGACTGCCTCTCATACAGAACAAACCGACTGTCTCTCATACAGAACAAACTGACAGCATCTCATACAGAACAAACTGACAGCCTCTCATATACAACAACCCGACTGCCTCTCATACAGAACAAACTGACTGCCTCTCATACAAAACAAACCGACTGCCTCTCATACAGAACAAACTGACAGCCTCTAATACAAAACAAAATAGAAACCCTTTCAACACTGAATTTTCAGAGTGGAATAATCCATCAGTCATTCGGTATAGAGTCCATTCAGTACGATATAGTTAAACCTAGTAGAGGATTTTGAATTACAAACAGTAAAGACCCTGATCAGAGGGCTCCTCTAGTATACTGTTTGCAAATGACATAACATGCGTGTCCAGTATGCAAATTATTAACCCATTTTCTCCCAGTGGATTCTTCCATGCTTATTTATTGGATTAGTCTATCTTTTATCTAAGGGATGTCTGGTCTAAATTTTTTGTTTTGTTTTATATTGAATTTTCTATCAGCAAACAGTGTAGACTCTGATCAGACGCCGCATTATGCGGCGTCTGATCAGAGTCTACACTGTTTGCCTACGTCCCATATATGGGATCGTGGGAGCAAATGGGTTAATTTATCATTATCATACAAAACATTTATTGCATTATAAAACAATTATTGTAGTCAAGTCATAGCTACATGCAGCTTGTGAGAGACGGTGTGGTGTCTATAATACATGTGTATATTCCCCCACATTTTCATCAGTAATAAAGACAACACTAATGAACTAAATAATTGCATTAAGCTCCCGAGTAGCATGTTTCATTTGGATTGAGTAATAATCAAACTCGTTATGTTTGTTTTTCTGTTGTGCATTTATTTTACTGCCGATTGACAATTCTCTTCTGTTGTAATGTTATTAAAAATTGACACCATGCATATTCATGACAGCAGATTCCATCTATTTTGAACATTATTTAACTAATTATTTTACATTGTTATATAATACAAGTAAGCACATATCTATGTCAATTGATATAGCTTCAGATCTAAGATATTCTATAAGCAAAGAGAGCAGACTTTTGTCAAATGGCTCCTATAGGATCAGTCTGATTTGAGTCCACTCTATTTGCATGGGTACCAAAAGCATATCTATGGTGTAAAATGTTAATTGATAATGCATCTAGCTGAAACAAAATTTCGAACACATAAATTGTAACAAATTATAAAAAGAATTATTAATTCTATATTTCGAAAAAATAATAAAAAATAACAAATTAAATACAAAATAGCAATTATAAAATGCCCTTTGTAATCAAGTCCTTCGGAGACGTGATGAAAATGAAATTCTAAGCTGCAATTTGTCTGCACCATTGATGTCTTTAAAAGCAGGTGGTAGCTAAATGCAGGGCAAAAGTAATGCTTATTTTAGATGGTTGCTTTAACACTTTCCCACCCATACGTTTATTTCTGTAATACAGTAGAACCTGTCCTAAGTGGTCATTATTTTATTGAAAATATGAGTATTAAAAGGCAGGTGGTTGCTTATTGCAGGGGAAAAGTAATACAGAAAGTTCTTATTGGAGCTTTCTGCATTACTTTTGACCTTCATTAAGCTACCACAGGCCTGACAGACCCGTAATTAGACCTCTTAACCCTTCTCTTGCTGAAATTTAAAATACAGTTCTCCTTCTTTACCCATGCCCTGTTGCATAATTACATATATCTTCACTGTGTACAAGTATTTCGCTGTGCAAACACTGCTGTTGAGTGCACTGGTTGCACAATCAACTAGTAAATAGTGCAGACCCTGATGAGACAGCTCCTGCAGGAGCTGTCTCATTTGGGTCTTCACTATTTACAGGTACGTATATTGACGTGAATAGTAAGCGAAGGGTTAACATGAGAAGGATTAAACAAAATCTTATAGCCTGACATCTTGGTAAATGCTTATTATTCAATATCAAGTTTCCAGCATAATTATACAACACCTTGATAATTATAACAATTATTCGTTGTTATAAAACCATTTCTCTCCATTTCGTCGTCCATCTTTTCCTGAATACAATAATTTTGTTGTTTTCTTTGTAATGCCTATTAATTATTTACTCCATAAATATTCATGTAAGAAATAGTGTGACGTCGTGAATATTTAGTTGATATTTTTATAATATCGCATGGACAATGGAATTTTGTTTTTGCTTTAACCCTTCGCTTGCTATTCACGTCAATATACCTACCTGTAAATAGTGAAGACCCAGATGAGACAGCTCCTGCACTATTTACAAGTTGATTGTGTAACCAATGCACTCCACAGCAGTGATTGCACAGCGATATACTTGTACACAGTGAATATATATGTTATTGTACAACAAGGCATGGGTAAAGAAGGAGAAATGTGTTATAGTACCCTTATAGTAGAAAAGGGTTATAGTACATGTAGACTCATATCTATATTAAATCATGAGGAAACAGAGCAGACGCTGATCAGACGGCTTCTATAGGAGCAGCCTGATCTAACCCCCCACACACATTTCACAATAACTACATTGTATCTAATGAGCATGAACTAGGTACAGTAAAACTCGATACTAACGAAATTATAGTAATGAAGAAGTAATGTCTTTGTAGGCAGGTGTCTGCTTAATGCAGAGTGAAAGTCGTGCAGAAAGCTCATAGAGGAGCTTTCTGCATAACTACCACTCTACATGACTACCACCCTGCATTAAGCTACCGTCCTTGTTAAAGATCAGTAATGATACGCATTTTGAGTGTATTATTGAGTTATTACTGTATTTTGAAGACATTTCGGTAACTCGTTAGAATTGACTCTGTGATTGTGTTTGCTAATGAGTACCAACATTATTGGGTTTAAACCCCAGTGTTTTATTTCCTACATACAACCTGACATCCTCTCTTACAGAGATTTGCGGCAGAATAAATAAATGTACACGCGTGTGACCTTTACTGAAGGTAGTTTCACTAATGGGAATATTGAATGTGACTGCAAAATAACAATTCTTCCATTAGAAGTCAGACATTCTACATCCGTGTCTTCAAAAATGTTTCCAAACTGAGTTATTCAGCTGTACAAACTGGTAGAGAGGAGAGACTGGGTGCTAGAACACTCAACCCTTTCCTTCATATAAATGTTTCACGCGTTTGTAAACAGAGTAGACCCAGATCTGATTACTCCTATAGAAGTCGTCTGATCAGGGTCTGCTCTGTTGGCTAATGGAATTTGAAAGATCTTTTTCTTTACTTTCTTAAATGGCTAATTATTTCCACTTTTCATGTTTCATTATAACTACTTTGTTCATGAATATTCAGTAGGTATTGAAATTTGGAATAAACATAGAACAAGAATCAAGTTTCTTACATGGATCCGTTCCATTTGCGCTCTGTGTCTATATACATGTACTTTTTTAAACTATTGTTTTTGTTGATGTAATTATTGTTCAAATTCTCAGGGATTTTTTATAGTCAGATTGAACTGTGCAGTAATTCCTTTTGAAACAAACTAAGTTTTCAAATATTATGCAGGTTATCGTGACCTAATTGCCAGTTGTACATTGTGTGTGTCGGTTTGTGATCAGGATCCTAGATGTTTGACAATTTTAAAATAAAACCATGCAAAGCATAGACTAATTGAATCTAAATAATTATATGTGCAATACACAAAATAATGAGCAGGTGACAATTTTAAATTGAACATGGTACTTTCGAATTCATAGTTGTCCTAGCACAAAGTCTGGATCCTGCCTCTACGTTTCATCGAAATGCATACTATTGACACCAGGACTGTATGTTAATATAGCATAATGCTTTAAAAAAGTCCATAACAAGTTTCAAGAGGCATGCTTATGTTTTCTAGTTTGTTTGCTTTAAAATGTATTTAGAGAAAAGAATATCAAAAAAGATAAAGAATAAAAAATATATTAGAATCTTTTTTGGTTTTGAGGTGATTCGAACCAAGGACCTAGAGATTCATAGACGCAGTTCTTTCCCCTCGGCCACCGCTTGGGTCCCAATATATAATTGTTACATGGTTCTATTTAAACGCTACAAAGGTGTGAAAAGCAACAACGACTAGTGAACGTACATACTTAATATGCAAATTATACAGACCCATTTTTCATGAAATCTCCAAGTATAAAATGAATAGATTTTACCAATGACCTACTGTCAATCCAAACGCCTTTGTTCAAACAGCATGGTGTCTTTTTACAACAGAAGTCCGACATAAGGTCGTCGGATTCTGAAAGTTCCATACCCTTCCTTTGGTATTTACAAAAGTCCGATATATAATTGTCGGATTCTGAGTTAAATGCCCTTTTGCCTAGTCACTTATGCCCTTTGCAAACAGAGGAGACCCAGGTAAGAAGGCTCATAGAGAAGTACATGAAATGGACACATAACCGAAAAGAATTATTTGATTATTACATCCACGGTTGATATTTCGATACACTTTCAACATTTTGTGAATTACTATGAGATATCGAACATCAATGGTACTATTTCTAGGGTAGATCAAAATTCAAATGCAGAAATTCGATTCCATTGCGACATTACAATGTTTCCTGATGAATTTAATCAATGGTCGTGCGACGTTGTTGCTAAGATCTGGTTTTAAAGAAATAGAATTTCAAAAATACATGTACGGTAAAACCCCTCTAAACCAGACTTTAAATTCAGTATAAATATCAGTCTTGGAGACAGATGGCAGCTTAATACAGGCTGAAAATAATGCAGAAAGCTCCTCGGCATGACTTTCACCCTGCATTAAGCAGCCAGCTGCCTAAAAAGTTTCTAAATTCTTATCTACTAGAAGTCGGGTTAAGAGGGGTTTTACTGTATTGTAAAAGGTGACAAATCTATACTTTTGAATGTATTTCAGAGATTTACAAGTGATACCCTAATTACCCTGGGTATTTTGACAAACACACTTATGCAAATAGTGCAGACTCAGATCAAACACCTCCTTAATGGGCCCGTTTGAAGGGTTTTCACTATTTGCTACCATGTCTGTTTAATCTAAAGTTGCAAAGATGTTTCCAAACTGACTTATTCAGCTGTACAAACTGGTAGAGAGGAGAGACTGGGTGCTAGAACACTTAACCCTTTCCTTCATATAAATGTTTTTCACGCGTTTGTAAACAGAGTAGACCCAGATCTGATTACTCCTATAGAAGTCGTCTGATCAGGGTCTGCTCTGTTGGCTAATGGAATTTGAAAGATCTTTTTCTTTACTTTCTTAAATGGCTAATTATTTCCATTTTTCATGTTTCATTATAATTACTTTGTTCATGAATATACAGTAGGTATTGAAATTTGGAATAAACATAGAACAGGAATCAAGTTTCTTACATGGATCCGTTCCATTTGCGCTCTGTGTCTATATACATGTACTTTTTTAAACTATTGTTTTTGTTGATGTAATTATTGTTCAAATTCTCAGGGAATTTTTTATAGTCAGTTTGAACTGTGCAGTAATTCCTTTTGAAACAAACTAAGTTTTCAAATATTATGCAGGTTATCGTGACCTAATTGCCAGTTGTACAATGTGTGTGTCGGTCTGTGATCAGGATCCTAGATGTTTGACAACTTTAAAATAAAACTATGCAAAGCATAGACTAATTGAATCTAAATAATTATATATGCAATACACAAAATAATGAGCAGGTGACAATTTTAAATTGAACATGGTACTTTCGAATTCATAGTTGTCCTAGCACAAAGTCTGGATCCTGCCTCTAAGTCTCATCGAAATGCATACTATTGACACCAGGACTGTATGTTAATATAGCATAATGCTTTAAAAAGTCCATAACAGGTTTCAAGAGGCATGCTTATGTTTTCTAGTTTGTTTACTTTAAAATGTATTTAGAGAAAAGAATATCAAAAAAGATAAAGAATAAAAAATATTAGAATCTTTTTCTATTTGCGTTTGGTTGTGACGGGATTCGAACCAAGGACCAAGAGATTCATAGACGCAGCTCTTTCCCCTCGGCCACCGCTTGGGTCCCAATATGTAAGTGTTACATGGTTCTATTTAAACGCTACAAAGGTGTGAAAAGCAACAACGACTAGTGAACGTACATACTTAATATGCAAATTATACAGACCCATTTTTCATGAAATCTCCAAGTATAAAATGAATAGATTTTACCAATGACCTACTGTCAATCCAAACGCCTTTGTTCAAACAGCATGGTGTCTTTTTACAACAGAAGTCCGACATAAGGTCGTCGGATTCTGAAAGTTTCATACCCTTCCTGTGGTATTTACAAAAGTCCGATATATAATTGTCGGATTCTGAGTTAAATGCCCTTTTGCCTAGTCACTTATGCCCTTTGCAAACAGAGGAGACCCAGGTAAGAAGGCTCATAGAGAAGTACATGAAATGGATACATAACCGAAAAGAATTATTTGATTATTACATCCACGGTTGATATTTCGATACACTTTCAACATTTTGTGAATTACTATGAGATATCGAACATCAATGGTACTATTTCTAGGGTAGATCAAAATTCAAATGCAGAAATTCGATTCCATTGCGACATTACAATGTTTCCTGATGAATTTAATCAATGGTCGTGCGACGTTGTTGCTAAGATCTGGTTTTAAAGAAATAGAATTTCAAAAATACATGTACGGTAAAACCCCTCTAAACCAGACTTTAAATTCAGTATAAATATCAGTCTTGGAGACAGATGGCAGCTTAATACAGGCTGAAAATAATGCAGAAAGCTCCTCGGCATGACTTTCACCCTGCATTAAGCAGCCAGCTGCCTAAAAAGTTTCTAAATTCTTATCTACTAGAAGTCGGGTTAAGAGGGGTTTTACTGTATTGTAAAAGGTGACAAATCTATACTTTTGAATGTATTTCAGAGATTTACAAGTGATACCCTAATTACCCTGGGTATTTTGACAAACACACTTATGCAAATAGTGCAGACTCAGATCAAACACCTCCTTAATGGGCCCGTTTGAAGGGTTTTCACTATTTGCTACCATGTCTGTTTAATCTAAAGTTGCAAAGATGTTTCCAAACTGACTTATTCAGCTGTACAAACTGGTAGAGAGGAGAGACTGGGTGCTAGAACACTTAACCCTTTCCTTCATATAAATGTTTTTCACGCGTTTGTAAACAGAGTAGACCCAGATCTGATTACTCCTATAGAAGTCGTCTGATCAGGGTCTGCTCTGTTGGCTAATGGAATTTGAAAGATCTTTTTCTTTACTTTCTTAAATGGCTAATTATTTCCACTTTTCATGTTTCATTATAACTACTTTGTTCATGAATATTCAGTAGGTATTGAAATTTGGAATAAACATAGAACAGGAATCAAGTTTCTTACATGGATCCGTTCCATTTGCGCTCTGTGTCTATATACATGTACTTTTTTAAACTATTGCTTTTGTTGATGTAATTATTGTTCAAATTCTCAGGGAATTTTTTATAGTCAGTTTGAACTGTGCAGTAATTCCTTTTGAAACAAACTAAGTTTTCAAATATTATGCAGGTTATCGTGACCTAATTGCCAGTTGTACAATGTGTGTGTCGGTCTGTGATCAGGATCCTAGATGTTTGACAACTTTAAAATAAAACTATGCAAAGCATAGACTAATTGAATCTAAATAATTATATATGCAATACACAAAATAATGAGCAGGTGACAATTTTAAATTGAACATGGTACTTTCGAATTCATAGTTGTCCTAGCACAAAGTCTGGATCCTGCCTCTAAGTTTCATCGAAATGCATACTATTGACACCAGGACTGTATGTTAATATAGCATAATGCTTTAAAAAGTCCATAACAGGTTTCAAGAGGCATGCTTATGTTTTCTAGTTTGTTTACTTTAAATTGTATTTAGAGAAAAGAATATCAAAAAAGATAAAGAATAAAAAATATTAGAATCTTTTTCTATTTGCGTTTGGTTGTGACGGGATTCGAACCAAGGACCTAGAGATTCATAGACGCAGCTCTTTCCCCTCGGCCACCGCTTGGGTCCCAATATGTAAGTGTTACATGGTTCTATTTAAACGCTACAAAGGTGTGAAAAGCAACAACGACTAGTGAACGTACATACTTAATATGTAAATTATACAGACCCATTTTTCATGAAATCTCCAAGTATAAAATGAATAGATGTTACCAATGACCTACTGTCAATCCAAACGCCTTTGTTCAAACAGCATGGTGTCTTTTTACAACAGAAGTCCGGCATAAGGTCGTCGGATTCTGAAAGTTCCATACCCTTCCTGTGGTATTTACAAAAGTCCGATATATTGTTGTCGGATTCTGAGTTAAATGCCCCTTTTGCCTAGTCACTTATGCCCTTTGCAAACAGAGGAGACCCAGGTAAGAAGGCTTATAGAGAAGTACATGAAATGGACACATAACCGAAAAAAATTATTTGATTATTACAGCCACGGTTGATATTTCGATACACTTTCAACATTTTGTGAACTACTATGAAATATCGAACATCAATGGTACTATTTCTAGGGTAGATCAAAATTCAAATGCAGAAATTCGATTCCATCGCGACATTACAATGTTTCCTGATGAATTTAATCAATGGTCGTGCGACGTTGTTGCTAAAATCTGGTTTGAAAGAAATAGAATTTTAAAAATACATGTACGGTAATGTACATCGAAATGCATACTATTGACACCAGGACTGTATGTTAATATAGCATAATGCTTTAAAATGTCTATAACAGGTTTCAAGAGGCATGCTTATGTTTTCTAGTTTGTTTGCTTTAAAATGTATTTGTAGAAAAGAATATCAAAAAAGATAAAGAATAAAAAATATATTAGAATCTTTTTTGGTTTTGAGGTGATTCGAACCAAGGACCTAGAGATTCATAGACGCAGCTCTTTCCCCTCGGCCACCGCTTGGGTCCCAATATATAAGTGTTACATGGTTCTATTTAAACGCTACAAAGGTGTGAAAAGCAACAACGACTAGTGAACGTACATACTTAATATGCAAATTATAGAACAGAACAGAACAGAACAATATTTTATTCAGACTTGTACATAATACATCGTCTTTACATAACTATATACAGCTATTATAATTGTTCACGTGCTTTTTGGTAAATAATGCATTTCTTTTCGACTCAAAACATATAGTTTGACAAGTGTTATGAGTTACTGGATTTTTAAGTACTTCTTATATCATATTTTGCAACTAACGGAGAGTAAAAGACACAAAGATTGGGTATTAACATTTATAAACCATGTATAGTCAAACAGTGCAGGTACACTCAGAACAGTGAGTTACCACCGGTCCGGATCTACATTGCTTGCAACGCTATTCGAAAGGAATTGAGGAAAGGAAATCTGCATCTCAGATTTACATATTGTGATACATGTATATACCATGGCTTTGCGAACGACAAGCACTGTGAACAAACGTCACAGGAAAATATGCAACCAGTACTGGTTCAGATGAGGGGACCCTAACAAAGCCCCCGCCCTGAATCAAACATGTTTGTCGGACAATATAAGCATGTAATTGTGTTCTTAAGAATCCAAATACCATGGTAAACACGCCTTGTATCACCTTTAACTATACAAACAAAACACATAGCAAAACAGCACGACCAATCAATAAAATCACTTCGATCAATTAATTGATCACATCAATAGCTTGACACACCATCACAGTGCCAACACCTTCTGTCTGTTACTTTTTCTAATACTAACTTAACAAATACAAATTCAACTCAATCCATGTTAGTCACTGCCTTACAGTGAATGTGTGCATCAATCTATTTACATGTATTATATATAAAATAAGAATGAATTACACAAATATGTTTACGTTACTGTTTCTTTTGATAAATGCCTCTTTAATGAAAGTGGCCAAATTTTTCAATAACCTTTTATCGTGATTACTTAACAATAAATTCAACTTGTAAACTGAGGGATTAATATAATATTTCACATCTAAATATGTTTTTCTGATATCTTTATAGCACGGACAAACGCAGATAAAATGGTAAACGTCCTCTATATCATGCAAATTATACAGACCCATTTTTCATGAAATCTCAAAGTATAAAATGAATAGATTTTACCAATGACCTACTGTCAATCCAAACGCCTTTGTTCAAAACAGCATCGTGTCTTTTTACAACAGAAGTCCGGCATAAGGTCGTCGGATTCTGAAAGTTCCATACCCTTCCTGTGGTATTTACAAAAGTCCGATATATTGTTGTCGGATTCTGAGTTAAATGCCCCTTTTGCCTACACACTTATATATATAGGCTACTCTTTCTTTCTTTTTTTCTTTACTTTCTTAAATGGCTACTAATTGCCACTTTTCATATTTCATTGTAACTATTTTGTTCATAAATATTCAATTAAGAAATGAATGACGTGCTCCCGGTGTTCATGAGGTTATGCAACGCATAGCTTTACGAGCAAAGTTAGTGAAGCCCGAAGGGCTTCACGTAAATCTTTGCTCGTAAAGCTATGCGTTGCATAACCTCATGAACACCGGGAGCACGTCATTCATTTCTTATATTTATATTCCATTGTATTTTTTATAGTTCAACGGATCGGGTATTGAAATGAACGTTCATGGGAAAATGCAACTTTCTTTTTAGAATAAGGTTATATAAGGACGTTGCAGGGCGAATGTAAATATTATGTATTGAAATTTGGAATAAACATAGAACAGGGAAAGGGTTAAGGAAATTAGGGGTTTTATCAATCAGACATTTCTTGCATGTGTTTGGTACTGACCAAGTAATGGTCAGAATCATCCGGGGTCCAGTCTAGACCTACAGTGTTCTCATTCAACGATAATGGTGAACTCATTAATTCTATTATGCTAAGCACGACTTGACTTGACCCTTACTTTCAAATAACGGAGTGATGGCTCTTTACTACATAAACTATCAATTTTGGCTCTATTGGCACAAAGTGGCAAGATGAGCTATTGGAATCGCCCTGTATGTGACATGTTCATAAAACAATTCTTTAAATGTCTTCCAAACTACTGACATGGTTTTCAGAAAAATCCACAGCAAAAAATCAATGATATATATTATGTCCGAAACCTTCAGTACTGTCAGTACTTTGATTGTATCCTACAAATATCAGAAAATAACTTTAAATGCAGTTTAACATGATGACAAAACCCCCAGAAAACAAAATATCCAATTTGGAACCATAGCATTAATTTTAAGCACCATTTTCACCGTTTCCATGGCAACACCCTAGTTTTCGTAATGATGGTCCGTACCTGCAAAATCGTCCATATCACAGCCAGTTTTTGTCCAAAACCTATAAAACTGGTACCAAATTGGAGATAGGACATTGTGCTTTTATTTCCAGTTTGTGTTTTTAAATTACCTTATTTGCATACTCATGAATATTAATTAGAACATTAAAAATAGTAAAAACAATATAGAAATAACGTAAATAGTGTAAGCTATTCACTTTCTATCCTACAAATATCAGAAAACAATTTCAAATGCAGTTTAACCTGATGACAAAATCCTCAGAAAACAAAATATCAAATTTGAGGACCAAAAATTTAACTCTAAGTAACTTTTTAACTGTTTCCATAGTAACCATTCATTTCACTCTGTTCACACAGTTTTGTTAGTCAACACTTACCTGCAAAAATCTTCCATATCACAGGAAGTATTTGTGCTAACTGTATAAATATGGTACCGAATTAAAGCTAAGACATTGTGCTTTGGTTTAAAAGCTATAATTAGGAATTACCTTATTTGCATACACATGAATATTAATGAGAATAATTAAACAAGAGGGCCAGGATGGCCCTGAAGCGCTCACCAGACAATCAGAGGAGAAGATTTTCAAAGTTTTAACTATATGTTTCTATAGAAAACTAGCCTGCCCTGGGGCTGGACTAATTTTGACCCCAGAGGTACAATTTATATAACTTTTGTAGAGGACCTGGACATGGTGCTATGTGCCAAATATGAAAGCTGAGAACCTTGCAGTTTCAGAGAAAAAGATTTTCAAAGTTTTCACTATATGTTTCTGTTGAAAACTGGTTACCCCTGGGGCGGGGCCAATTTTGACCACAGGGACATAATTTATATAACTTTTGTAGAGGACCTGAACATGATGTTATGTGCAAAGTATGAAAGCTGAGAACCTCCCAGTTTCAGAGAAGAAGATATTCAAAGATTTCACTATTTGTTTCCATTGAAAACTGCCCACCCCTGGGGCGGGGCAAATTTTGACTCCAGGGCCATAATTTATATAACTTTTGTAGAGGACCTGAACATGATGCTCTGTGCCAAATATGAAAGCTGAGAGCCTTCCACTTTCAGACAAGAAGATTTTCAAAGATTTCAATATTTGTTTCTATTGAAAACTGCCCACCCCTGGGGCGGGGCCAATTTTGACCTCAGGGCCATAATTTATATAACTTTTGTAGAGGACTTGAACATGATGTTATGTGCCAAATATGAAAGCTGAGAGCCTTCCAGTTTCAGAGAAGAAGACTTTCAAAGATTTCACTATTTGTTTCTATTGAAAACTGCCCACCCCTGCGGTGGGGCCAATTTTGACCCCAGGGTCATGATTTATATAACTTTTGTAGACGACCTGAACATTATGCCCTGTGCCAAATATGAAAGCTGAGAGCCTTCCAGTTTCAGAGAAGATTTTCAAAGATTTCACTATTTGTTTCTATTGAAAACTGCCCACCCAGGGGCGGGGCCAATTTTGACCCTAGGGCCATAATTTATATAACTTTTGTAAAGCACCTGAACATGATGCTATGTGCCAAATATGAAAGCTGAGAGCCTTCCAGTGTCAGAGGAGAAGATTTTCAAAGATTTCACTATTAGCTTCTATTGAAAACTGCCCACCCCGGGGACGGGGCCAATTTTGACCCCGGGGCCATAATTTATATATTTTTTGTAGAGGACCTGAACATGATGCTATGTGCCAAATATGAAAGCTGAGAGTCTTCCAGTTTCAGAGAAGAAGATTTTCAAAGATTTCATTATTTGTTTCTATTGAAAACTGCCCACCCCTGGGGCGGGGCCAATTTTGACCCCAGGGCCATAATTTATATAACATTTGTAGAGGACCAGCACATGATGCTATGTGCCAAATATGAAAGCTGAGAGCCTTCCAGTTTCAGAGAAGAAGATTTTCAAAGATTTCACTATTTGTTTCTATTGAAAACTGCCTACCCCTGGGGCGGGGCCAATTTTGACCCCAGGGCCATAATTTATATAACTTTTGTAGAGTACCTGAACATGATGCTATGTGCCAAATATGAAAGCTGGGAACCTTCTGGTTTCAGAGGAGAAGATTTTCAAAGTTTTACTATATGTTTCTATTGAAAACTAGGCACCCCTGGGGCGGGGCCAATTTTGACCCCAGGGCCATAATTTATATAACTTTTGTAGAGGACCTAAAGATGATACTATGTGCCAAAGATGAAAGTTGAGAACCCTGTAGATTCAGAGGAGAAGATTTTTAAAGGTTCAAATTGTTGACGACTGACGACGCACGACGCACGACGCACGCCGACGGACGACGGACATCAGGCAATCACAAAAGCTCACCCTGAGCACTTTGTGCTCTGGTGAGCTAAAAATAGTAAAAAATACAGAAATAACGTAAACCTATCTTGGTGATATTCAGTGATCATAGTAAACTTTAGCTAACCATTTTCCATATTTGTTTGCTTTGTAAGAGAAAGACTGGTGTCTGTCGAAAATTTCAACATCTATTACTGTTCTCATAAATATTCATACATATGCAAATTAGTTTATATCAGAAAAGTAATATTTAGGGTAAAAATTTACTATTAAAGCAATGCCTCATATCTATGTTTGTAAATGATTTCATGATTCATCAAAAATAACTGAGATCTATCGGAGTATTACAGTTGGATGTCAAATTTCCAAAATTTGTGAAAGGATCGGTTACCATGGAAACTATTACAATCTTACTTACAGTTCATTGTTTGGGTATCAATTTAGATACTTAGCTTTCTGAGTATTTTGTCATCAATTTAAATTACATTTGAAGTTTTCTGATATTGGTAGGATAAAAATCGAGAGGTTTACGTTATTTCTGTATTTTTTTGCTATTTTTTAATTATTCTCATTAATATTCATGTCTATGCAAATAAGTTAATTCCTAATTATAGCCTTTAAACCAAAGCACAATGTCTTAGCTTTAATTCGGTACCAGTTTTATACAGTTAGCACAAACACTTCTATTGATATGGAAGATTTTTGCAGGTAGGTGTCGACTAACAAAAATGTGTGAACAGAGTGAAATGAATGGTTACTATGGAAACAGTTAAAAAGTTACTTAGAGTTAAATTTTTGGTCCTCAAATTTGATATTTTGTTTTCTGAGGATTTTGTCATCAGGTTAAACTGCATTTGAAATTGTTTTCTGATATTTGTAGGATAGAAAGTGAATAGTTTACACTATTTACGTTATTTCTATATTGTTTTTACTATTTTTAATGTTCTAATTAATATTCATGAGTATGCAAATAAGGTAATTTAAAAACACAAACTGGAAATAAAAGCACAATGTCCTATCTCCAATTTGGTACCAGTTTTATAGGTTTTGGACAAAAACTGGCTGTGATATGGACGAGTTTGCAGGTACGGACCATCATTACGAAAACTAGGGTGTTGCCATGGAAACGATGAAAATGGTGCTTAAAATTAATGCTATGGTCCTCAAACTGGATATTTTGTTTCCTGGGGGTTTCGTCATCATGTTAAACTGCATTTAAAGTTATTTTCTGATATTTGTAGGATAAAAAAAATGAAAGGTTTACGTTATTTCTATACTTTTTTTTACTATATTTAATGTTCTCGTTAATATTCATGAGTATGCAAATACAGTAATTTAAAAAAAACTTGGTACCAGTTTTATAATTTTAGGACAAAAACTGGCTGTGATATGGGCGAATTCGTAGGTATGGGTCATCATTACGAAAACCGGGGGGTTGCCATGGAAACGGTTAAAATACACATAGCCTAAAAGAATTTAAGTTTGAGTACATTCGCGATTCTGATTCAGGACACTTTTCTGAACATTTTGGTACCCATGAAAAAAGTCTAGGGGGGGGGGGGGGGGGGGGGGTGCGCGGTAGGCACTACTGGCTCCCTGAGTAAAAGGTTGTCAGAATATAAACAATATCCCTACGTATTGCTATACAGAAACCACAAAGGGTCAAATACGTTATACACGACTTAGAACAAAGCCTCTAGCTGTTTCAGACAAAAAATATTGTCTCTCTCCTGTGCGTGTGTGGTGCAATTAATTTATTAGGAGATTTAAACATGAGAAGATAAGTGAACTAATAGTTTCTAAACAGAATTCTTACGGTCAGTCTGTTATAGTTTTAAAGACTAGGCAATATTTTTATAAACTTCTTATATATTTGTTTTTCGTTTAAGATAACTTTCTGTTATTATTAAACACAATGTTTATTCTCAAAATGACAACTGAGAAAACATCTGACCTTTTTAGTCGAAATAAACACTAATTTACGAAAAGTTATGTTCTTGTGTAATTCACCTCCCTTCAGAATTTATTCTTAACTAAGTAATTACTTTAGAATGTTTGTGAAACTGTGATCTGATATGTATGTACTATACCTAATATATCTCAAAACTTTAAACTGATTTCATTTTAATCATGTTATTTTAATGTTATATCACCTGGACTTATCAAATGAAGTTACACGTGTTAACAATTGAGAAGTGGCCAACATATACTTCTTTCTTGATTCCTTTTGTTAAATACGTGGGTTAACATACAAAACATAACTGCCCACTTTTCCATTATATATGATTTTGGAAAAGAACTATCAGGTTTTACGTCGTTTTAACAGCATTTCAGTCATTTCATGACGTCCAGCTAATTACAGATGGATGAAGACCCCAGAGATTATACTGTGCACGGAACAAATGCCACGAATAGACTCTTAATAAGCATGTTGTTTTCGATTAAAGTCTCAGTTGTTATATAATAACTTGTGGCACCCTGGAATAGCTGAAATCAATATGTTTAACTATTTTCCCTGTTCTGTATTTATTCCAATAACTTATATTTTAGTAACTAGTCAATAATCTTGTACTAAATAATTATAGTGAAATATAGAAAGTGTTTCATTGTAGCCATTTTAGAAACTAAAGAAACAGATCTATCAAATTCCAATTTCCTATAGGAGCCGCCTAATCTGGGTCTAGTGTGTTTGCAGTTGTGTGAAAACATGTTTATATGAAGGAAAGGGTACAACTAAACTAAGTAACAATCGATAAAGCAAATGACGGACATTAAACTCTTCCGTTGCCAAGGGTTGTAGTCTGCAAAATTTGTATTCTGCTTAATTTTATTTTTTTTCTTCCTTTTATTTTAACCTATTCCCTCATATATAGGTTTTTATCGCCTTTTTGTCGCCTGCGTAAAAGTTACTTTTTGAAACCTTTGCCCCATATTAGCAAATTTATCACAACTGTTTCAAAACTAAACAATTCTGACATTCCCTTTTCTCTAAAAATGCTCATTTTCAGTAGATTTATTCAAAGATATTGGGTCTATAACTATTTATCAGAATGGTTTCAATACTACACAATTCTAAATATTTTCTTTTCTCTAGTAAACGCTTTTCAAAGAGGTTAGGTCTAAAAATAGCCTAAGTGGGAATGGGTTAAAAAGCATATACATAGCAGTAAACTGTTTGGGTCATGATTAGACGCAGAGTTGCTGCTTGCAGAGCTACATACAAGGGTGTGTACTCAAATATTAAAATCGTCATTTCTCCACCAAAGAGACGATTCTAAAGAGTGGTCACAACGTAGGGTTTGATGGAGACATAAGGAAGTTATACCTGAAAATATTTTAATTTACGCATCGTGTCTGGAGCTCTTGCTTGCATAGTAAATAACAAAATGGCCATATGCAATGAAAGCGTTCAAGCTGTACAATAAAAACTGTCAGAACCGACCGATTAAAAGAGCTCTAAATGTGGGTTTTTAACCCATTACCTCATAGGCTATTTTTAGATACAACCTCTTTGAATAAATCTACCGAAAAGGAGCATTAATTAGAGAAAGGGAAATTTTTAGAATTTTGTAGTTTGAAACCATGGTGATAAATAGAGCATTTGCTCCTATGGGAGCAAATGCTCTATTTATCACAATGGTTTCACAGCGACTGTTAAAGAGTCGCCAAAAGTCGTCAATATGAGAGAATGGGTTAAAACAGGTGATAGCATAATGTAGGTCGAAAGTAAAGCAGAAATACATTAAAGATGTACCCTGCTTATATGTTTGCCCAATTTGCGCAACAAAATAACTTTGGAACTGGATTCTCCTCATAACATTTTGTGTAAGAAATTAAAGCAAACGCTATTATAAAACATGAAGCAGGCGACAGTCTTACCAAATGGAATATATTTGACGCCGAAAG
The DNA here is from genome assembly GCA_963576725.1 of Azorinus chamasolen. Lineage (NCBI taxonomy): Eukaryota > Metazoa > Mollusca > Bivalvia > Cardiida > Solecurtidae > Azorinus > Azorinus chamasolen. The sequence goes on from OY755245.1 coordinate 39,742,803, forward strand.
GGTTAGGTGAAGTAATGAATCAGAGCTACAGATAACGGTGCGTACTCAAAAACTAAAATCGTCATTTCTCCACCAAACCCTATGTTGTGACCACTCTTTAGAATCGTCTCCCCGAGACGATTCTAAAAAGTGGTCACAACATAGGATTTGGTGGAGGAATAAAGAAGTTACAGTTGAAAATACTTTGATTTACACATCTTATCCGGAGCTCTGAATTATGTACACGTTAATGTTTATCATTTTCAGTTCTAATTTTATACTCAGTAATAATAAGTTGTCTAGTTGTTTTGTTGGATCCCATAGGAAATTATGCATCAGATTCATATGAAAACATGTACTTCCAAGGTTATCAGTGTTATTATAGTTTCTGGTCTTTCGAGATAATGCATTTCAATGTTTTCAGTTATGAAAAATGAATATGGCCTAAGTCTGTTTATTGCTGCTTTTACGATCGAAAGATATTTTTCTTTCTGATTTTATTAGTATGCATTTGGTTGGATGTCAAAGAGTATTTAATGCATATAGTAGTTTTGGAAGCGCGGGCATTGTCATTACATTGATTTACATGAACGAGTTAGTTGCCATCGTTTAACCCTTTACCTGATAGAAGCGGCTTTTAGCGTGTTTGATTTATTCCTCCGCTGAAGAAAATAGTTCAAATTCATACAGTCATGAACATATTGCATAATAAATATTTTCTATATCCTAGTAGGTGGTAGCTTAAAGCAGGCTGAAAGTAAAGCAGAATGCGCCTTAAGGCGCATTCTGCTTTACTTTCAACCTGCTTTAAGTGGTCATATGTCTTCAAAACTAGAAACAGGCTATTCGGTAAAGGGTTAAAGGATTGTGAGTGGTTGTTATAGAATGTAATTCCTAGTGTTTTTTATTTTTTTGATGTCAATGAAACACCCTCTTCTCTAAGTATTGCGTATTTGTATGTCTGCTTGAGTCTGTTCTCAAAACATACAGTAAACCTCTCTATAACGGCCACTACATTGTGTTAATTAGTTGGTATTTAGGACAGGTGGCTGCTTTAAGCAGCTACATGCCATTAATACAAAATATTTGATGTAATTTAGCGGCCGTTATAGAGATGTTTGACATTACATTAAATGGGATACCTGAACAACATTATCAAATACATTTGATGAGGTTTTCAAACGACATTTTCGAATCATCGGTTATGAAGGAAACATCATCAGCAAATAAAGATCGCTTTATTCCCCCACCCCTGCTTAGGTTTGTCCGTTGATGCTGTTATTACACGCGATGGCATGGGACAAAAATATATCTAGTATTCCCTACAGTAGAACCTCTTTAAAACCGGATTTTTATTAAAGGACAAATTAGGCATTTTAGCAAGGTGACTGCTTAATGTAGGTTGCAAGACTGAAAGTCATACAGAAAGCTCCCAAAATGATCTTTCTGTGTGACTTTCACCCTGCATTAAGCTGCAACCTGTCAGAAAGACCGATTTTAACGTCCGGTTTAGAGAATTTTCGCTGTATATGTTGCAATGCATCACGTTGTTTTTAGAAAATGCAGACAAATAATATTTCACAATTCCTGAGAGATAGAATACTCCAACTTGACATGCCTTTAGAAAATGTAGACACTTTGTATCTCATTAAAGACATGATAAATATCTCATGTCTATATATTTTCGATGCACCGTGTCTTAAGTAAATGCAGGGAAATAAAATCTCAATGAAACCCTGAAAGGTGTCTCTAATTTCTATAAACTTCGATATCTCGAACTCGGATAACTCGAACTTCGGGATAACTCGAACAAAAACTTCAGTCCTTCCAAAACTTACAATACAGACGTGAGCAGTGTTGCACTTTCAATTACTGCTCATGAACAGACTCAATAAAACCGAGTCTGCAATTTTCTCTTTTTGTGCGCTTTCGGGGGATCACCTCCCTTCAGAATTTATAATCTTCACAACAGCAGGTGTTAAGTGCTTGTGTGGCGGCCGTAAAGCGTCGCCCCGTACTTCATTCTCAGTGTTGTTATACCTTCTGATCCTTCGAGATTATGAATTTCAGTACTTCTTGTTCTGAAAATTGAATACCGCTTGAGATCATGAATTTCAGTACTTCTTGTTCTGAAAATTGAATACCGCTTAAGCCGGTGCTAGGGGGCGCGAGTAGTGTTGCACTTTCAATTACTGCTCATGAACAGACTCAATAAAACCGAGTCTGCAATGTTCTCTTTTTGTGTTGCAATTTTTGCTTTCGGGGGATCACCTCCCTTCAGAATTTGCTCTAAAAGCTATCGCTACAAATATCTGAAAACACGTGTGACAGCTTAATACATGTCTAAAGTAATGCTGAAAGCTCCTACGGGAGCTTTCAGTATTACTTTAGATCTGTATTAAGCTGTGGCCTTGAGAAATTATTCAGATTAGAAATCGGATGACTCGAACTTCTGTTATCTCGAACTAATTTGTATGGTCCCTTGAAGTTCGAGTTATCGAAGTTCAACTGTATTTTCAATGTATCACAGTTTTAGTAAATACAGATAAATAGTATTTCAATAAAGACCCCAGCGACATCTCTATTGTTTATATATTTCAATAAATCCCTGCGAGATATCTCTAATTTTCTTTATATATTTCGATGCATCTTGTCTTTATGAATGCAGATAAACAGCATCTCAGTAAATCATGAGATATCTCCAGTAAATCATGAGATATCTCCAATTTCTATAAATTTCCGAAGCATTATGCCTTTAAAAATGCGGACAAATAGTTTCTGTATAAAGTCCATAGATATGTCTCTAATTTCTATATATTTCAATGCATCACATTTTTGAAAAATACCTTGACAAATATTATCTCAACAAAGACATGAGATGTATCTCCAATTTGTATATACTTTTACGCACCAAATCTTTAAAATGAAGGCAAATATTATCTAAATAAATCCTGAGCAGTGATATCTCTATTTTCTATATACTTCAATACACCATGTGTTATTTTAGAAAATTCCGGACAAATATGATCTAAATAAAGACGTAAGAGATATCTCTAATTTCTATAAAATTCAAAGCACAATGTCTTTAAAAAACAGACAAGTATTATCTCGACAAAGACTTGGGAGAAGTCTCCAATTACTATACATTTGAGTGCACCACGTCTTTAAAAGATGCAGACAAAGATTACCGGGGTATCTGAAAAAAATCCTGAGATATACATGTATGTATCTCCAATTTATTTTCAAGCACTTTAAACATGCAACCTAATAATATCTAAACAAAGTCCAGAGATTTCTCCAGTTTCCATATATTTCAAATCCATTGCATTAATTAAATAATTACAAGGGTTGTATATGTATATCACATGTTGGGATCACTAAGTTTTTAAACCTTTCTAATGCTAAACGCGACAATCGCAAACAGATTGGATCAAGATAAGCCTCCGAGTAACTCGGCGTCTCATCAGGATCCAACGCGATCAATAGAAGTCCAGATAAGATGAGTTTCAAGAATAACTTCTTTATTTCTCTATCAAACCCTATGTTGTAACCACTTTTTAGAATCGTATTGAAGTGATGATGGCGTCGCCTAGTGGTTGAGCGTGAGCTGATAACCCAGGGGCTGGGGTGGAGTGGGTGGGTGGGGGGTCCCGGCTGAACCAGCTCGAAATTTCAGAGACGCTTTTCAGTGTCTCCCACCCGCACGAGATTGCCTCCTCTCCATCCAGGGGTTAAAATTGGTACCTGTGGGGGTCACAAGCCGGTACTGCGTAATCGCGCCATATGTTAGCAGTGCTCAATATTGTAGGCGAATGGCACAATGACCAGAGGAGTAAATGTACAGTCGGCTGAGCGGTCATTCGGACTGAAAGTAGACTATAACTAGGTACTTTACTCTTTTTTTCTTTTTTTAAAAAAGACAATTTTAGCATTTAAGAAGGCACCTTTATTTGTTGTTCTGTTTGTAATTTCCAGGTAATTGGGCGAATGTTGGCAGTGACGTCCTCTGTGGCATCATGTATTACGTACAAGAAACTCTGAGCTATTCTTCAACATTACTAATAACAGCGACTGCAATTGATCGCTACATCAAAACCTGCCATCCTCTTACCACGGGAATAACCCCACGGAAATCGATGTTTATCTGCATTGGAATAACGATATTCACCATGGGATTCTCCTCTCCAATTCCCATTTTCATGGAATACGACACGATTTTGAAATGCAAATACAACGTGACTGACAGCTCCGTAAAAACGGTGTTCCGTGTTATCGTAGTAGTCGTGGAAGTTACCTTCGTGCTTATGTTCGTCGTTGTGATTGTTTCTTACTGCAAGGTAAGTCAAAACTAAATTGGCAGTATACAGTTAATATATCTCCCCAATGATCACTAACCCTTTCGACGCCGAATAAATTCCATCTGCTTAAGATTATTTGGCTGCTTCAGGTTTCAAAGTGTAGCCAGTTTCTTTGATAAATATAATCAATGTCAAACAGTTTGGGACCTGAGGAGACGCCCAGTTACTCGGCGTCTCCTCTGAATCTAAACTGCTTGAAAAGTTTATCATGCATTCGAATATGGCGATGAGAGAGTTAAACAGAAGAGTTATACATGTATCTGCCTTAACCAACCACATGCTCTTTTAAACAACAATGTTTGTTAATGAAGCTGTCGCTATAGGGAGTTTTTACTGTATCTCCGACTCTAATGACAACGATCAAATTATGCTGATGTAGCACAAAATGTAGTCGTATTTCATTTCCATTGTTGTTATTTTCTTGTCCTTCGGAATCATCAGTTTCAATGCTTTTTAATTACAAAAATTAAATACAGCTTCAACAGGTACAAAGGGCCGTGGGTAGTGTTTCATTTTTAATAACTGCTCTTGAACAAACTCAATAAAACCGAGTCTGCAATTTTCTCTTTTCACATTGCTACTTTTGCTTAAGAAGGGTCTTCTACTTTTAGAAGTTTTGACAAAGAATTGCGAACTTTTATAGGGTTGTCGATCATTAAAGGGGATGTCCCTACATTTGACGCATTTGAAAAAGACTTAAACTATACAAAACCCATTTGTTTGTATGCTGAAAAGTAGTATACCGCAAGAAAATCCGTCCAATTACCGTTTATAATGACAAAACATGCACGTGTTTGATATGGCCGATCCCGGTTTTTCTCCCCGATGTTTCAGTTTTATTCGGGTTGGGTTTTAGTTTCGTAACTGTTCGCCATATTCGCGATTCTCCGACCACTTCCGAGAAAGCTATTACGTAAACAATGGAGGGATCGGGTGATCATCGGCAAAACGCGGAAGAATTTAACGGAAAAGGCCGATAATATTGTATTGTAGAACAAAAATTATCAGTATTGATGAAATCGGTTTATTTGTATCACAGGGGCATTTTTATGCCCCCAAAGGCGGGCATATAGTGATCGCATTGTCCGTCCTTCCGTCTGTCCGTCTGTCCGTCTGCCCGTCTGTCCGTCCGTCCGTCCGTCCGTCTGTCCGTCTGTCCGTCTGTCCGTCTGTCCTTCCGTCCGGAATTCGTGTCCGGTCTGTAACTTCTTCATCTATCAATGGATTTAAATATAACTTGCCACAAATGTTCACCAGACAGAGACGATGTGTCGCGTTCAACTCCCAGGTCCATGGGTCAAAGGTCAAGGTCACAGGGTACAATTACTTTGTCACAAATTTCGTGTCCGGTCTGTAACTTCTTCATCTATCAATGGATTTCAATATAACTTGCCACAAATGTTCACCACACAAAGACGATGTGTCGCGTTCAACTCCCAGGTCCATGGGTCAAAGGTCAAGGTCACAGGGTACAATTACTTTGTCACAAATTTCGTGTCCGGTCTGTAACTTCTTCATCTATCAATGGATTTCAATATAACTTGCCACAAATGTTCACCACACAAAGACGATTTGTCGCGTTCAACTCCCAGGTCCATGGGTCAAAGGTCAAGGTCACAGGGTACAATTACTTTGTCACAAATTTCGTGTCCGGTCTGTAACTTCTTCATCTATCAATGGATTGCAATATAACTTGCCACAAATGTTCACCACACAAAGACGTTGTGTCGCGTTCAACTCCCAGGTCCATGGGTCAAAGGTCAAGGTCACGGGGTACAATTACTTTGTCACAAATTTGTGTCCGGTCTGTAACTTCTTCATCTATCAATGGATTGCAATATAACTTGCCACAAATGTTCACCACACAAAGACGTTGTGTCGCGTTCAACTCCCAGGTCCATGGGTCAAAGGTCAAGGTCACGGGGTACAATTACTTTGTCACAAATTTGTGTCCGGTCTGTAACTTCTTCATCTATCAATGGATTGCAATATAACTTGCCACAAATGTTCACCAGACAGAGACGATGTGTCACGTTCAACTCCCTGGTCCATGGGTCAAAGGTCAAGGTCACAGGGTACAATTACTTTGTCACAAATTTCTTTTCCGGTCTGTAACTTCTTCATCTATCACTGGATTTAAATATAACTTGCCACAAATGTTCACCACACAAAGACGATGTGTCGCGTTCAACTCCCAGGTCCATGGGTCAAAGGTCAAGGTCACAGGGTACAATTACTTTGTCACAAATTTTGTGTCCGGTCTGTAACTTCTTTATGTATCAATGAATTTCAATATGATTTGGCACAAATGTTCACCACACAAAGATGATGTGTCGCTTTCAGCTCCCTGGTCCATATGTCAAAGGTCAAGGTCACAGGGTACAATTACTTTGTCACAAATTTCGTGTCCGGTGTGTAACATCTTTATCTGTCAATGGATTTCAATATAACTTGGCACAGATGTTCACCAGACAAAGACGATGTGTCACGTTCAGCTCCCTGGTCCATATGTCAAAGATCAAGGTCACAGGGTACAATTACTTGTTTATCTGTGAATGGATTTCAAAGGAACCTGGCACAAATTTTAACCACACAAAAACGATGTGTCAACTCCCTGGTCTATGGGTCAAAGGTCAAGGTCACAGGGTATAATTTTTGGGGGCATTTGTCACGTGACTGTGACATCTCTTGTTCGATATAAGTTCAAATTGGGAACCTTCATAATAATGATAGTTTTATGATATTATTGAAAATTCACTGCGTTCACTGTAGGGGCTTCCCCTTTAAAGGTGTTTGTCAATGTACAATTGTCCATTACTCATTTCAGAATAAGACTCAAACAATAACTGACGCAGCACCGTAATGCCTATCAGTCTAGGTGCACCAAAGAGTTAGGACACTTAGTAGTCGATTTATTAAAGTTGTCTGTTCTGTATTTATGTCTCCCCCCCATATTTATATGGGGGAGACATATTGTTTTCGTGAGAGTTGTCTGTCTATCTGTCTGTCTGTCCGTCTGTCCGTCTGTCTGTCTGTCTGTCTGTCCGTCACACTTTTTGTCCGGACGATAACTTCAATATGCCTGATGCCAGTTGATTGAAACTTCATATATGGAAAGAGCATAATGAGAGGAAGCGTCATACACAAGGTCCATAACTCTGGCTTCACTAATATAGAAGTTATTGCCCCTTGTAAAAAATAAATTGACACTTTTTTGTCCGGACGATAACTTCAATATGCCTGATGCCAGTTGATTGAAACTTCATATATGGAAATATCATAATCAGAGGGAGTGTCATGCACAAGGTCCATAACTCTGGCTTCACTAATATAGGAGTTATTGCCCTTGTAAAAAATGCACACTTTTTTGTCCGGACGATAACTCCTCTATGGCTCATGCCATTGGATTGAAACTTCATATATGGAAAGAGCATAATCAGAGGAAGTGTCATACACAAGCTCCATAACTCTGGCTTCATTAATAATGGAGTTATTGCCCTTGTAATTTTTTCAACAAATATTTTGTCCGGGCGATAACTCCTATATGGCTCATGCCATTGGATTGAAACTTCATACATGGAAAGACAATGATAAGAGAAAGTGTCATGCTCAAGGTCCATAACTCTGGCTTCACTAACATTGGAGTTATTGCCCTTTGTAAAAAAACACAATTTTTTGTCAGGATGATAACTCCTATATGGCACATGCCATAGGAGTGAAACTTCATACATGGATTGATCATGATAAGAGAAAGTGTCATGCATAAGGTCCTTAACTCTGGCTTCAATAAATTGAGAGTTATTGCCCCTTGTACATTTGTTTAACACTTTCTTGTCCGGACGATAACTCCTACATGGCTCTTGCCATTGTATTGAAACTTTATACATGGAAAGAGCATGATGAGAGAAATTGTCATGAACAAAGGCCATAACTTTTGGAGTTATTGCCCTTCGTTACATTTTTTGTCCGATCTATAACTCTTGTTCGACTGATGCTATTGGAATGACATTTCATTTATGGAAAGAGCATGATGAAGATAAGCGTCATGCACAAGTGCCATAACTCTGGTATCAATATTTTTGAAGTTATTAGCTGTTATCATTTTCTTCTTGAAAAATGTGGTGTGGAAAGCGCATAATGAGGGGAAGTATCAATCATCAAGTCCATAACATTTTTAGTGATTTCCCTTTACATATTGTTTTTATTCGAGGGGAGACATCAGTTTTTGTGACAAAAACCTCTAGTTTATATCCATGTTGTACTTTTATTTATTCAGATCGCGTTGACCATCAGAAGGAGACATAGGAAAATGATGCAGACATCAGTTCATCTGCAGTTGGCATCCACGGGGACAACAGCGTCTGAATCGGGTAATGTATCTACACGAATCTCTCGTCTGATCTCCACTCGATCCGAACGTAATAAAGTGACACCGTTGTCAACGTTAACGAAAGATGCAGGAACGTGTTCGAGAGATACGGTTATGCCTGGAACTCTTCAACGTGACAATAATGAAACGAACAGTGACCAGGCAGAACCAAGACGCGATTTATCCAAAGATGCGCCTGAAATGAACGTGAATTCGGCACCATTTAATCGCTATAGACAGTCAAAAGAAATACAGATGAACAGAACAACGGTCATCATGTTTGCCGTAACGATCGTCTTTATATTGTCATGGATTCCAACATGGATTGCATCGGTAATATGGCCGAGGAGAGTGGGTGACACAGTGGGAGAGAATCTGGCTTTCCTCTTCTGTCGTAGATCGTTTATGATCAACACCTGTACAAATCCGCTCTTTTACATCGGTATGAGCTCTGGTTTTCGAAAGTTGACACAAGAAACCATGAGAAAAATCTGGTATCGTATCCAATATATCTTTTTAAATATTGATGGTTTTACACCGACTTGGAGACAGTAGATCGATCGGTATGCGAGTGATGTTTAACACTGTACTCCATGAATATTCATGTAAGAAATAATGACATCTTGAATATGTATAAGCTTATCCCTAATCCCGCAGTGAAAAAATAAATAGTTAGAATCTGTTTAACTACTTCCGAATCGATGAAACTCTTTTGGAACAAATGACCAAGTGTCGTGACACAAGCTTTGAAAAAACTGTTGACCAAGTGTCAAACAGCTTGGATCCTGATGTGACGCCAAGTTACTCGCCGTCTCATCTGGATCAAAAGTGTTTGCAAATGCGACAAAAGTCTTGATCAGCTTGATGAGGTTTATTTTAACTCATGCTCTCCTAGTGGATAGTTTAGACCAAATCTCTTTGAATAAATCTACCGAAAAGGAGCATTACCTATAGAAAAGGACAATTTTAGAATTGTGTAGTTTTGAAACCAGCATTCGCTCCTATATGCTCTATTTATCGCAATGGTTTCAAAAAATGACTTTTACAGAGGCGTCAATAGGCGTCAGAAGGAGAGAATGGATTAAACCATTTGCTCCCACGATCCCATATATGGGACGTAGACAAACAGTGTAGACTCTGATCAGACGCCGCATAATGCGGCGTCTGATCAGAGTCTACACTGTTTGCTGATAGGAATTTCAATATAAAACAAAACGAAATTGAAAATTTAGGCCATGCACCCCTTAGATAAAAAAAAATGGACTAATCCAATATATAAACATGGAAGAATCCACTGGGAGAAAATGGGTTTATAATGAACGGGACGTTTTGGCCACGGCAGAAACTATAGAATCAGAATCTGTATCATTCAAAGCAATCACTGCATGTCCTAACCAGACGATTCACACAGGAGCTTGATCTGATATTTTGTTTGCAAAGGCGTTAAAAGGGCGTTAAAAGGTGTATCTGTGAAGTGAAGGGTCAACCCTTTGAATGCAGGAAAGAAGGGAGTACTGGCATTTTCAAATACAATTAAAAAGCAATGCATCGGAATTAGGTGAACACACGCCGCCATATTTCTATTCTGTTTGCACAGGAATTATGGAGTAAAGGAGTGATAAATGAGTTCCGTCAGAGTTGTGCCAGTGCTTTTTGTACATGTACATGGTGTGTCTTCATCGTGCATTGTAGTGTTTCTAAATTGAACGTCATCACTAACTCAAAGATGGGCATAACAAGTGTTTAATTACGGTTGTTTATGCTAAATGGAGAAACTGAGTTTTGTCAGAATTTTGGCAGTGTTTAGAATCGTACTTTGTACATATACATAGTGTGTCTTCATCGTGCATTGTAGTGTTTGCAAATTGAACGACATCATTAACTCGAGGATTGGCATAACAAGTGTTTAATGCTGTATGGAGAAAATGAGTTGTGTCAGAATTGTGCCAGTGCTTAGAATCGTACTTTGTACATATACATAGTGTGTCTTCATCGTGCATTGTAGTGTTTGCAAATTGAAAGCCATCATTAACTCAATGAATTGGCATAACACGTGTTTAAAATTTACCGTTGTTAATGCTGAAATAATGAGTTTTGCACGTTGCTATGGACAACCGGAAACAAAACGGGAAGTTGATGTGTGCTACCCTTGAATATCGTACGGTGTTGATATGTGATGTTTCTTATGCGTTTCGGTTGTCTGTTTGTGTTGTTTGGAATAGTTTGACATAAATTATATATGTGTTTTCATACTACTTGCGTCGAATTTATAGACAGAATATCATGTAGAGCTCCACTTGACAGTTTTACATGCGTTCAGGCAACATTTATGCATTTCGGAGATTGAAACTGAAACGCATGTACATGTACATGTTTGAACATGTACCTGCTTTGAGTCGACCTCTCGATAAGTCGATATTTTAGCCATGGTCTCTAGAAGATCGGCACATCGAAGTTATACTGTAGTATATAACCAACTTAAAAGGCTGCTAGAGGAGACATCGGAGCTGGTTCTGCACTGTTGGTCAATCAAAATCATCTCACAAATCATATCCTTAAATACTGAATGGACTATATCATTAACCCATGTATGCCTATATTATTTAGTAAACACGTCCAGTCCTTACTTTGGAACCCTTCCATTTTTTATGTGGAGTGAGGCACAGCAAACAAAATAGTTTCTTGAACAAGCTATTTGTATCTATCTATGACTTCAGCAAATAGTGCAGACCCTGATCAGAGGGTCAGAGAATATTAGACCGTTATGTGTTTTTCTTTGAAATTAAAAGTCAAGTTATTGCCCTAGCCTTGATATCGTCGTTGTCAAAACAGTTGACATGTCAGTTTCATTATTGGTACATCCCTATCAAATTTCAAAAAGTTATTCACCATCGTAAGGACTTCGATCTGGTAAAGGGACAAGCCACTATCATGCATTAGTTAAGAGTTAGTTAGGATCTTTTAAACTGATGTTACCAGTAACAGACAAGCGTTGGTACCCGCTTTTGGTTCTCTTGACTTTGAGAATTCATGCTGTACTACGAATCATTTACCTGGTTTTAGTTTAAACATATTTATTGCATATTATTGTCATGCATGAGATTTATAATGTCATGCATGAGATTGGGCTACAAGTTTTTACAACATATAATGCCCTCTCTCAAGGTAATACGAATATAGTGTCATGGCAATAAATAAACGGTTATGGATTACGAGTATGTACAATGAGACATGAGTAGAGGTTTACATAGGAGTACATAGAAGTATTTGTCTTTATACTAACAATAACAATAATGTATCAAAAGCACATTGTAAACAACAACTGTAATTGTAATATAATCTATGCAAGAGAAGTTTTGAAGAGACTTAATTAAGAAGAGCGTGGATTTGAACAATTACTTAACTCAAAATCTATCGGAGATTCGGATGTACCGGTGTACTGCCTGCAAGATTGTGTTGTTTATGTCAGGAGGCAAATCAGGATTTCCGTAGAGTAACAAGTACAAATTAATTTCTGCAAGAAATAGAAATTCACGAAAAAGATTAGCTGGTGCCTGGTTGTATAAGGGACATTCGAAAAAATAATGATATGTATCTTCACATGCATTTCCACAAATGCAGCTCGGATCCTCTAACAAGTAACACCTGTATAAATAATAGTTTAAGACACTGCAATTATGACGTTATCTATTGTGTATGGTATTAACTTTCTTGTTTATAACGAAGTAGTGACATGGTGATCGAGTTTACCTGGGTGTGATAGCACTTTTGAATCGAGCCAGAGAGTCAATATTTCGAATTTCGTTTTCGAGATCATTCCTTAATCTAACTGAAGAAGGTATGAAGGATCTTTCGCTTAGCAATAACCGAACATTTGGTAAGACACAGTCATTTTGATTCCGGAGGGAATAATTGGAAATGCTGGAGACTAGTGGTGGCAATAAATGTTTAAGTATGAAGGAACCAAGTTGTGGTGCATCTTGTAAAACAGAGTTAACGTCCTTCTTTCGCGTCCTTCTTTCGCGTCGAGGTTCCAGTGGTTCAAGCTCCGATTCAAAATTGACAGATTCTAAACTGGCATAAATTGGCAGACCACGTACAATTCTTGCAGCTTCTAATTGAAAACTTTCTATTCTATGTGTATCTCTTTCGGTACAACCGTCCCACTATTCACATGCATATTCAAGTACTGGTAAAATGAAACATTTGTAGATTCTCAAAAGTACGGTTTTGTTTAGTGTGTATTTAAGGTTCTTTAGAACATTTCGTGTTACCTGCCGAGAGGCAGTGTGCCACTTAGTGATCAGTTTTCCGTCTTCTGTCTGTATGTCTGTCCGTCTCTGTCTGTCTGTCTGTCGGTCACACTTTCTTTTTTTGGCCGTCATTTCTAAACTGATCATTATAGAGCTTTCAAATTTCACATGCCTTCCTCTCATTGAAGACGAAACGAACAACAATTCAGTTTTATTAGGGTTAAATACAGTAAAACTTCGATTATTCGAATTTTCGGTATAGAAGAATTTAGACCCTTTTAGGCAGGTGGCTGCTTAATGCATGGTGAAAGTCATGCAGAAAGCTCCTAGAGGAGCTTTCTGCATGACTTTCACCATGCATTAAGCTGCCACCTGTCTTAAAGATCGATAATAATACGTATTTTAGTGTTCGAATAATCGAAGTTTTACTGTATTGTTAACCACTTAACACACCACTCGTGCAGTTTTTCTAAATCTGTGTTCAATTTTACCTCAATAACGTTAGAGTTAGAAAACGCATATGCCAAAGAAGTATCATCTGAAAATAATCGTGCCAGGCTATCCAACCTAATACAGATCCATGAGGAACACCTGCAGAAATATTACCCATAACGGATTTACGATTGTTTACTAAAACATGTTGTCGCCTGTTGGAGAGATAGCTGATAAGCCATTGGAGAAAGCCTCCTTTGAAACCGTAACATTCTTAATTTTTTATAAGACCCCTGTGTTGTATGTATGTGATCAGGGCCCAAACAGTATGTTACTCAATGGATGGATGGATGAAAGTACAGGAAGTCCATATTGGAGCACGATCTGGGGCTGACCAACAGGTCTGTGTCGGTCAGCCAGTCAGTGATTGATATCTCTTCGTTATGTATTACCTTTTTTCTTGAAATGGAATGATCTGGAAGCCTGAGAGAGTGGCGGGAATATGTGAGACCACGAGGCAGTTCTTGTAAGATCTTTGAACGAGTAACATCACAATATTGAAATTAGAAATAAGAATTAACATTTATTAAACGTTATACTTTGAACGGACATTTGTTTTCCTGTGATCATTATTACCTTAACAGCCAAGCGAGATGCATATACCTATAGATACATTACACCTGTGCCAAACTCTTATCAAATACCTTCGAGATTTCGCAGGCATTACTACTTTTGTTTTCGAAGGATCATCTACTTTCAAAATATATCTACTTCGCAACAGCAGGTGTTAAGTGCTTGTGTGGCTGCTGTAAAAAGTCGCCCAATACTTCATTCTCAATGTTGTTATATTTTCTGGTCCTTCGGGATCATTAGTTTTGATGGTATAAGTTTTGAAAATTGAATACTGCCTAAGCCGGTGCTAGGGGCGTGAGTAGTGTTGCACTTTTAATTACTACTCATGAACTCTTTTGGCTACACCTCAGTCAGAACGTTTGACATTTGGCCCAGTGCAAGATCCGGTCGCAAAGTACACTAAACTCAAAAGTAATAGACCAAGAAACATGTAAATTTCGTGCAAATGCTGAACCTAGCAGTCCAAAGTGGTTTACTAGAGCTGGTTATATACGAGACTTGGAAAGTGAGATACCTATCTTAACATTACTATAGTGCATAAATATACCGGGACTTTGTCACCAGTGAAAAATAAAACAAGATCTTCATGGTGCTGATTGCCGAACAGTAAGTTACTAGATACATTTTGCCGTGCGAAGTGTGCTCGTGAATGTACATGTATGAATTTTAGACCGTTAAACGAAAGAAAAAACAAACAAATAAGCATTCTGCAGACTCCGTATTAAATACGTTATAGATACTAAATAGTAACATAGTACTGTATAAGTTACCAAATGACTGTATTTTGCCTAGTCAACAGCACGCTAAGGGTAACTACAAAATCACTAGAGCGAAACCTTTACACAGTACAAAGCGCTTAAAGACTGGAGAAAATCCTTATCTATTAGTATAGTCCGACAGGGAATTCCTGACAGTTACGTCATAATTAGTTTACTTGAATATTCATATGACATGCTGTTTCTTAAAAGAGAAAACTGTGACTATTTGATTATGATAACATGCTTGTGGAGTCCGTAGCCGAGTGGATAAAGGCGCTCTCATCTGTACCTGGTTCGAAACCCACATAAGTCAAATCTTTTTCTCTTTTTTTGCTTCAACAACACATATGTCAAAAAACAGAAAAGAAAGACCAAGCAGGATTAAACAAGAACAAAAAAAAGATAACAAGAGAATAGACCCTATAGAAAAATATACTGACAAAAGTATTTTAAACAAAAGACAAACAAATAAGTTAGTTTACCATTATCCCAGTATGTGAGTTTCACATTATCAGTAAATATTGAAATTAGGTTTGATAGCACTCAGGATTTACACAGAAGATATGTAATGTATGTTCAAACATTGTAGCACCATATCATTAAATAAACTTGCTACAGTACATAAAATCACATTACTTAGTAAAAACATTGAAATCATTGTACACGCTTTGGGTATGAGTAAATTTATAGTTCTACTTTGTAAACTAAACTTAGGTCACATTTATTATTCATAAAAGACCCAGATCAAATACATACCGGCACATTGTAAACAGGACATAGTTCACCAGTTCACCATACTCAGTGTAGACCTAGATCAGACGTTTTCGAAGAAGGCTTTCACCAAGATGTGAACTGCTTAGAAGAGTATATTGCAATTTTAATCAATACAGTGAACCCCCGCTAATGCGACCACGTAATAAACAGCCACTGATGTCGTCTAAAGCAGGTGATTGCTTAATGCAGGATGAAAGTTATGCAGAAAGCTCCTATAGGAGCTTTCTGCATAACTTTCGTCCTGCATTAAGCTACCACTTGCCTCTGCCACCCAGAATTATGCCCGTTTTTTGGTGGTCGAATTAGCGGGGTTTTACTGTAGTATCAAAATTTTGAGTCTGAAAGATAGACTGCATAAATGGTTGACCATTCAAACAGTATACAGTGTAGACCTAGATCAAAAGACTCATTTGGGTGTAGAGTGTTTGCAAATCACACATTCTCGTGCAGGCACATAAATACATAGTCAAAGAGACGAATCTAAAGAGTGGTCATAACATAGGGTTTGGTGGAGAAATAAAGAAGTTATACTTGAAAATATTTTAATTTACGCATCTTATCTAGAGCTCTGACCCAGATCACTTGACTTGCAATACAGAATACAGTTGGGTGCAGACTGTGTGTAGTACATAATATGTTCCGGTCTCTTTACCTGGTAAATATCATGTAAGAAATACTGACATACACTCTCTTTGAAAAGGCGTAGAAATGCGTATTTGTGGAGTAAAGGGTTAACCATTTCCCTGTTCTATATTTATTCAGAATTTCAATATCTACTGAATATTCATGGACAAAATAGTTATAATGAAATATGGAAGGTTGAACAGTATAGCCATTTTAGAAACTAAAGAAACATATCTATCAAAGTCCAATACCAAACAGAGCAGACCCTGATCAGACGGCTCCTATAGGAGCCGTCTGATCTGGGTCTACTCTGTTTGCAAATGCGTTAAAACACGATTATACGAGAGAAAGGGTTAAGCAACTGCTGACAGGGTAGCGAATAAACACGTATCTCCTATTAATTATAATATGTAGGATATGAATCCTCGCAATTTGTCCGTACACTAACCTTACACTGACCTTATATGAGTGTAATCCCTCGTTAATTCTAACAACTCAAATACGTATTATTATCGGTCTTCAAGTGGCAACTTAATGCTGACTGAAAACCACGTAGAAAGCTTGGAGCTTTGAAATGTGGTCCTCTGTGAGCTTTCTGTATGTCTTTCATTCTGCATTAACCCTTCCCTCATATAAACGTGTTTTCACGCATTTGCAAACAGAGTAGACCCAGATCAGACGGCTCCTAGAGGAGCCGTCTGATCAGGGTCTACTCTGTTTGCTTATAAAATTTGATAGATCTGTTTCTTTGCTTTCTAAAATGTCTACAATGTTCCACCTTCCATATTTCTTTATAACTATTTTGTCAATAAATATTCAGTAGGTATTGAAATTTGTACTTAACTTAGAACAGGGAAAGGGTTAAGCAGCCCGGCGTAAAATGTTCTCAATTCTTCTTTACTAAAAGTTCGGATTTGTGAGATTTTGCTACACTGTTACATATCACATACATGTATTCTGAAAAGTGATTGGTTTAGGGGTATTGAACACATCCAGTGATATTTTGAGTCAACATACAGGAGAACCTGTCTTACCATCCTGTAATTGTTCAATATCCATGTATTATATAAGAAATAATGACATCATGAATATTTATAAGCTGAATTTTACAATGATATATGTACACGTGAATGTTTGGTATTGGTAGAAACTGTATTATAATTTCATAAGCAAGCAGAGCAGACCCTGATATGGGTCTACTCTGTTTGCAAAGACGTGAAAAAACGTTTTTATGAAGGAAATGATTACGTATTGAGAAACTAACACCAAACCCCATCCCCACCCCACCCTACCCTCGACACCGGTTTGTTAAGCTGAACAAAACAATTTGACACCATTTTGATGTTTCTTAATTAATAAGACTTAGATCTTGGTAGCAAATAGTAGAGTTTAATGAAACTACTTGTTCAGGAGCACTTTGATCTGGATCTGCACCGTTTGTCTAGATCTGTCTTTCTGAATACATAAGGTGATTAGGATAATGTTTAAGATGTTTTAAAAGGACACTTTTGTCTGATGGAATTAAGTCAATTTGTCTGATTTTACCTGACATTATGCTTTGGTACAACTCTCTAAATATCTAATCGAATTAGCTTCTGATTGGTTAATGGCTCGTAAATCGAACCAACTCGACCAAATGAGAGCTTATTCTAATCTCCATTGTATCAAAAGGCGTTAAATATCATATAGCTACACATTAACCATTTCGCTTCCAAACTCTGTCGTCTGCTAACTTTGTCGTCTGCAATAAATCTTCATTTTTTTTATTTTCTTCATTTTTGTTTCAAAAACATAGTAACAGTAACAACAGTTTGGATCCTGATGAGACGCCGAGTTACTCGGCGTCTCATCTGGATCCAAACTGTTTGCATGTGATATCACAGACCCGTCATTGTGGCACGAAAGGGGTTAAAGAGAGATTTGGAAATAAAATAGAAATGCTAACACTGGAAATGCAGATAGAAGTTCTATTTTTGTTGTGATGTATTTGCTGGTATGGAAATACTGCACTAATTGAAATCCAAAGAATCATAAGCACACATATTTTTAACTTATATATGATTGAGATATTCTGGATTTCAAATGTCGTTTGATATATTACATCAGAGTTCAATTGAAAATCATAGGTTTTCGACGCCAGATACAAGACATATTATTGGTTCATGGATATGCAAATAACATTCCACATTATCTGTTGATATACACATGACTATGTATTTTCAGAGCTACTGAAAAAGTTGGTTAAAAACATGTGAAATAGTAAGAGAGGTTCTTTGCTGAATCTGCTATTTCAAACATGCACTTAGCTAGCAAAGTCACATATTTTGTCTGCAATTTAATACGAATATTGGTATACATAAGTCATGATTAAAGAGACCAATATTGCACATTACGTTTAAACTGACCGTTCAAGCAATTTTACATACATTAAATGTTAATATTAACAGCTGTCTACGTTTGTTTTAATTTACAGTTCAAATTCTCCTAAAGCTTTTGAGATATTGCTTAAAAACTGAAGGCACCCTGTTTTCACTTTTTCCAGAAACTGGATTTTCGTCACACATTTACCCTGTTGATAATATATTGTTTAGCGGATAGCCAATATAGCTGTTTTTGTACCAAGAATGATACTTACATGTGTGTTAATGGCATTTGTCATATCCCAGTATTAAATATTCCACTTTTACGGTACTTTTAGTTGTTAAAGTATAATTCAGGCTCGTACAATTTAATACATGAATACTGTAATACTTTAAGTATTTCTGGGATACAAATTTATTTGGACTTCAGTTAATTAAATGAGACCACAATGAATGGACTTATTAAGCTGTTATATTTTCTTTTAAATGTAATATTTTACAATTGTATTACAGAACTTTACATTTGTTACAAGTCAATTTGTTTTAATAAACATTGGTGACACATTTTGCGATGAATAAATGAGATAAAATGCCAAGTTCTTTTCAAATGTTCTTATTACATCCACAATGCTATTTTTGGGAATCTGAAAACAGGGTGTCTTCAGTATTTACGCAATATTTCAAAATCTATAAAAGCATTTAAGCTGTATTTTTATACAAATGTGTTCCACTGTTGTACCTAAACACTGGTGCATGTGTATATACAACTTTTCTATATATCGGTTGAATATATTTAGAGTAATAAGGAATTGAAATTGGGTTGCATGTTCTCTGGGACACCCTGTAGTGTAACTCAAGTCACAATATGATGGCAAGCACATTGTAAAAATACACTTATCTTATTTCAAACCTTTAGAAGCCCTATTAATGTACCTTAGGTTCTAGCAACCTTCTCCAGAAAACAAATACCTTACTGATGTTTTTTTTATATATTGTTATGTCATTGTAGTTTTGTCAGTTATAGTTTTGTCAGTTATAGTTTTGAATATATATTTAATGTGTATACTATGTATACACTTTCTCATGGGCCGATGCCCTTATGGATTTGATTAAAGTTATGTTCAAGTTATGTATCTTTCAAGAAACGCTTGATTCTGCATTTAGTGCGAGTTGGTAAAGGGAACTGAAATACCAATTTAGATGAAATGATGCTGAATGCCGTTTAAATATGCATAATGGTATATGATCAAAGAACCTTTTGATCTTGGCAAGAAACTGTAAAATTAAATCTATAATGTTCCATGAGCAACAGCGCAGACTCTGATCAGACAGCTCCATAGAGCGTTGTCATATATGGGTCTACTGTTTTTGAAAAGATGTAAAATGGCGTATGTATGAAGTATAGGGTTAGCCCATTACCTGATTTGCTAATTTTAGATCCAACCTCTTTGAATAAATCTACCAAAAAGGAGTATTTACTAGAGAAAGGGAGCATTTTAGAAGTGTGTTGTTCTGAAACCAGTGTGATAACTCTATTTATTACAATGGTTTCAAAAATTGACCTTTATAAAGGCGTCAAAAGGCGTTAATATCGGGGAATTGGTTAAGGCTATTAGTTATTGACCACTGACTCTTGCCGTTGTCTGTGAAAGTTTGTTTTGTTATTGTTGGGTTTTTTGTATCGGGTTTACGTCGCTTTAACAGTATTTCATTCATATCGCGGTGCCTAGTTAATTAGTTATTACTGTTGGAGGACGACTTCAGACGTTTTTTTCGTGTACGGAACAAATTATATGGCTTCGTGTGCAAAATAACACCCAGACAGAACCACCGACATCCCGCAAGGCAGTACGTAAAATTCCAAATGTTCAAGCCGGGTTCGAACCAAAGGTGTGTGTTATTGCGCAGAGTACTGTTGCAAGCAACCTAGGTCCTGGTTATCCTATTAACCCTAAGAGTTCGGACAGACAAATTTAGGCAGATAGTGCAGACACAGATCAAACTGCCCCCGATACTGTTTGTCACCGTGTTAGTTTAATTGAAAGTTATCAAAACAGTTGCCAAATTGACATTTAATTTTATAAATTGGTGGACAAGGGACATTTGGTGTCCAGGGACCCGTTTTACTACAGATCGTAGGACTGAAATTATCGTAAGTTCTACTATACGACCATCGCAACACGTCCTCACAGACAACGGCAAGAGTCAGTGGTCAGTAACTAATTGCGTTAACCCATTCCCTGATATTAACGCCTTTTGACGCCTCTATAAAGGTCAATTTTTGACACCATTGTAATAAATAGAGCATTTGCTCCATAGGAGCAAATGCTCTATTTATCAAACTGGTTTCAGAATCGGTTGCGATGGTCGTCTGTTGGAACTTACTATAATTTTGTCATACTGAAGTGAGCCTTTATTGCTGGACACTAGAATGCGATAATTGAGGTTATTCGAGATGAAGTGGTTGTCGTAAATGAGGGGTCTTGTTCAGTAATCTCCCTTGAATACTCTCCCCCCCCACCCCCCACCCCCCACCCAAAAAAAATAAATGAATGCGCCTACTAATTAGTTTCCTCTGAATTTATCGTTGTCTTTGCACTGGTTAGCAAATTTAACTTAAAATATTTCGTAAAATAAATATCAAATGATTATGGCATGTTTACATACGGTTTTTTTCTCATTCGGTATACCATTGTGTTTATCTGTCAATTTTAGCTGAACAATGTGCCGATTTCGGTCGCACGATCTTAAGTAAACCGGATCCCGGATATTTACAATAAATACGATATAATTAATATACCTTAATCCATTCCCTCACATTGACGACTTTTGACGACTGTGTAAAAGTCACTTTGTGAAACCATAGTGATAAATAGAGCATTTGCTCCTATAGCTCTATTTATCACAATGGTTTCAAACTACAAAATTCTAAAATATTTCCTTTTCTCTAGTTAATGTTCCTTTTCGGTAGGTTTATTCAAAGACGTTGTATCTAAAAATAGCCTATGAGGTAATGGGTTAAGTATTTGGACACTAAATCCCCCTCTCCACCTATTTGTAAAACCGAATTATCCAATTTTGCATAGTTTTGATAACTTAAAATTTGACGGACATGGTAGAAAATTGTGAAGACCCAGATCAGTTTAATTAACTGTTCCTTCAAGAGCAGTTTGATCTGGGTTTGCACTATTCGCCTATGTTTACCCGAATATTTAACTCTTTGCACGCTATCGGCGAAACTATGATTACCTATGCAAACATCCAGATGAGAAACTGCTCGTCCGAGCAAGAAATATCAGCGTATTTTGTAGGAATTTCACGTTGGCACTGGCTATGATGGCTTAGTCGGAATGTATCAAAAGTTATGTTATTTGAAAAGTAGTACTACAATGTCCCAGCTACACGTTCGTACCAAACAGTGCTTATTCCATCTTGGCTGTCCAAAACCGAGCGTTATTTCGAATCGGTCGTGAAATATGCGAATCGGTTGTTAGACCACTTGTATATAACACTAAATCGACCGAATCATTTTTTTTTACTTTTTAAACCATCTAGACGCATGAAATGACCCCTGTGGCGCAAAGAGTTTAAGTAATTAGGTTAGATGACTTTTTGGCTTATAGCCTGTTTTGGGCTACACAGCCCGAAAGCGTGATGATGTATTTGCTTTATTCATAGCCACCGTCGTCGATTGGTGGCCGATTCAGGCTATTTTAATTTAAAGTATCGACTCAGATTACCATAAAATACAAACCATTGGTTTTGCCAAGATTCTTGTCATTGGACCCATCGCAGAGGTGTATGTGAGAGAAACGAACGACAACTCTGCAAGGAGATTGGGCCGATTCTTGATTGAAAATGCTTCTCGTTACTGTCGCGTCTAGTTCAGCTTAGGCTGACGCCGTATTATGTGAGTACCTGTACCTGAGCAGATTCTTTACCGATGTAATAAAGAGTCCTATAATATTGTCAAGGAACAAAAGACATACACCCATCTTTAGCTCATTTATGTAAACTTCATCGAGGCAAATAATATTATGTATGCAAAAATACATGTTACTGAAATAACGTTAGCATCATCATTATCGTCATCATCATCATCATCAATTATCATCATACTCGTACTCCTCCTTGATCTTATCTTTTCATCATCCTTATCGTCATCATCATCATCATCACCATCACCATCATCATCATCATCATCATCATCATCATCATCATCATCATCATCATCATCATCATCATCATCTTCGTCTTCATCATCATCTTCATCTTCATCATAATCACTTACATCACCACCATCATCATCACCATCATCATCACCCTCAACATCATCAGTATCATCATCAAAATCATCATCATCATCGTCACCGGTAACACAGTCGTTACCATACGTCCAATCACTTTATAGAGGTCGTATTTTTTCCATTTTCTGGCATTAAGACTTGATCAACACCATCCTCCACTTCTATCTCGATTGCCTTGTCGGAGAATTCAGTCACTGCGCAGGACTCGCATTTCTCAAACACCAGCGTGAGAAGTCCGAAACAGGCGCCCAGCACCGTGGTTATACCTGCAAACAACAACAGTACATGTATATGAGATACAATGTGAAAAACTGTGTCGTGTTTAACTCTTACAACGCTGGATTTTCAAATGGACTCTTCCAAACTTCAAACAAGTCAAGCTTACGGTGAATATTTAGGAAGTTTTCTATAGAAAAGTATATCATGACAAACAGTGCAGATCCTGACGAGAGGGCTCCTCTAGGAGCCCTCTCATCTGGGTCTACACTGTTTGCAAAGGACATTAGTGACTCGTGTCCCGCACAGTAAGGGTAAACACTTAATACAGTTAAATATGTCTATATGTGATTGCTTAATACAGGCCAATAATTGTGCAGAAAGCTCCACTGTGAGTTTTCTGCATAACTTACGGGTCACATTGAGCAATCACCTGCTCATATAGAATATCCGCGTATACCCATAATTCATGTAGAGTTAAATATATCTACAGCGATCATCTGAAAAACAGTTCAACATTGTTCATACGAAGTTTTAATACGACAGACTTGAGAACTTTTTAGGCAGGTGGCTTCTTAATACAGGGTGAAAATCATGCAGAAAGCTCCTCTAGGAGCTTTCTGCATGACTTTCATCCTGCATTAAGCTGGCACCAATCTTAAAGTCCAGTAATAATACTTTGTGAGTTCAAATGTCGAGGTTTTACTGTAGGTTTAATTCTAGATGTTTTAAGAAAGTTGGTTGCTTAACCCTTTGCATGTTCAATTTTCATATAAGAAATAATGACAACATGAATATTTATTAGCTGAATTTTTAAAATGTAAAAAGTTCAAAGTAATGTTTTGCTTTGACAAAAACGGTTGACTCAGATTTACGTAATAAACAAACAGAGCAGACCCTGAGAGCAGATCCAGATCAGACAGTTTATACAGTAACCGTATGATCTGGGTCTACATTTTTTGTAAATGTGTGAAAAAGTGTTTCTATATATAGGAAAAAGTTTAACCCATTCTCTCGAAGGCTATTTTCAGATCCAACCACTTTGAATAAATCAACCGAAAAGGAGCATTAACTAGAGAAAAGGAAAATTTCAGAATTTTGTAGTTTGAAACCATTGTGATAAATAGAGCATTTGCTCCTATAGGAGCAAATGCTCTATTTATCACAATGGCTTCAACAGGTGTAGAAAGGCGTATTATGGAGAATATACGGTATGCAGAAAGACCTCTAGGCTGTTGCCTTTACAGAGGTGTAGAAAGGCGTATTTGTGGAGGAAAGGGTTAAGACAGAATAAACGGTATGCAGAAACGCCTCTAGTAACGTTCTGCCTGGCTTTCACTCTGGATTGAGCTAATATCTACTATGATAGACTCCCATGTTTAGTCCTTATATGGTTGCTATGGGCTGGTTCTACTGTTGATGGACTATGTTGTTATAAAGGGTACCTCGTTTTACCCCAAATACATTTAAACCCCTTTCCCTCATATTGACGACTTTTGACGACTCTGTAGAAGTCACTTTGTGAAACCATTGTGGTAAATAGAGCATTTGCTCCTATAGGAGCAAATGCTCTATTTATCACAATGGTTTCAAACTACAAAATTCTAAAATAAAATCCTTTTCTCTAATTAATGCTCATTTTCGGTAGATTTATTCAAAGAAGTTGGATCTAAAATTAGCCTATGAGGGAATGGGTTAAACAAGTGTAAAACCGACGAGGGATATTAATCACCTACATATTATCCCCATTAATAGGTAAACACAATACGAAGTAGGTCATTTTAGCTGGATTTCTCTGTTATTTCTCTTGCCAATGAGATGTTGTGATTAATTGGTTTGATTTTTAAAGAAGGATAATTTACCACAAACTCTTAACGTTAATTAGTTAATTAGAGTTAGAATCAAAGAAATGTCATAATAATTTCATAATTCTAATAGGAGATACTAAATTCAGAGGAAACTAATTAGTAGGACCTACAAGGGAGATAACTGAACAAGGTCCCCCATTGCCATATGTGTAATTATGTCGCCTGTCTTAAGATTTTGACCAATATCCTTTTGAGAGAAAAAATGGCGTCTGCTCAAACTGTATTCTTTTACAATTCCACTTACTTTTGTTATTCAAAACTTTTGAGAAAATATTGATCACTGACCAAGCAGTTGGCATGCAGGTTAACAGAAAAAAGTTCTCCCATTTCTTTTCAAAGACATCATATTTTTTTTTGACAAACACACGCGCACGCACATACGCTCCTCTGGGAGATGTGCGCATGACTTTCACCCTGCATTAAGCTGTCACATGACTTACAGCCTGGTATTGATGCAGATTTGAACGTCCGGTTTAAAGGGCTGTTACTGTATAACTTAATGCTCATTACAACGACATACACTTTCTGTGGGAACAAACTTGGTCCTTGTAATTAACCCTTTCGCTGCCAAACTCTGTCGTCTGCTAACTTTGTCGTCTGCTACAAAATTTCATTCTTTTGATTTTCTTCATTTTTGTTTCAAAAGCATAGTAACAGTAAGAAACAGTTTGGATCCTGATGAGACGCCAAGTTACTCGGCGTCTCATCTGGATCCCAACTGTTTGCATAGGTAATTACAGATCCGGCATTGGGAGCGAAAGGGTTAAATGAGTGTTGACTGTGAATGTGTTTTACCAGACAGCACGACCAGGTACAAATGACAGTCATAAGACTTTACCTCATAAAAACGACTTTTGATACATTTGCGAACCGAGTACACCCAGATCGTATGTAGATATGATTCTACAGTGTCTGCAGTGGTTAAGCGTTCCCTTGGTTACGTACCGTTATAAAACTGCATTCAATGAATATTCATGAAGTAAATGCGTAGTAGATTCTTGACAGATTTAGTTAACTGGATGGACAAAAACGATTTTACCTGCAATAACAAATATTTGTCCAAATGTCACCCCTCTGTCCAAAATGAAACCTGTGGAAGAGAACAATATACACCATACATTCTCGGTTAAAATGTCACGAGCGAGAGGGGAGAGAAAGAGACACAGAGAGATATATAGAGGGAGGGAGAGAGGGAGGGAGGGAGATGAGACAGGCAGACAGAGACATAAAACCCTTAGTTTAAGTCAGAATTAACCCTTACAACGCTGACTTTTCAAATGGACTATTCCAAAATTCAGACACGTCAAGCCTATGGTGAATATTTGGGGAATTTTAAACAACAACAAATTGTAACATGACAAACAGTGCAGATCCTAATGAGAGGGCTCCTCTAGGGGACCTTTCATCTGGGTATTCACTGTTTGCATAGGACATTAGTGACTCGTGTCCCGTATAGTAAGGGTTAATGAATAAATATTAATGTGCTTAAAGCCTATATAAGATCGTTCTGTATAATGTTTGTCATGCATTAAGCTACCACCTGCCTATAAGACACATAATTAGACTTCAGTCTGATGGTCGCTTTACAAAGCTGGATGTTGAAATGGAACTAATATGTTTACAAAGAATTTTTAATTGTTATCCTCCTAATTTCGTGTTTGATTTGCAATACTCACCTGCCATAACTGGTCCTATAATTGAGCCGATACCTCCAAAGAAAAACTCTATGCCTAGGGCGATTGCCATGTTTGAAACACCCACAAATTTGATGTTCGTCGGTGTTATAGTAACATACGGGCCTCCGAAGAACAGTCCGAACAAACTAGAAAATACAATTTGTCCTAAATATGTTTGAGCAAACAATGGGAATACAATCGTGCATACTCCAGTCATGGCCACGTTAAAACCATATATGTATATTTCGTTGGCATTTTTCCAACTAGCCGCAAAACCAGTGGCCAGTCTGCCAAATATTGAGACAACGCCACATGCGGAGAGAACAAAGGATGTCTGCATAGGCAGCGATCCCTCTTGAAGACAGTAGTTTGGCAGATACTGGAACACCGTATATGTTCCTGCACAGTACATAAACATGCTGGCCGACATACACACTACCGGTCTGCACGTGAGCACCTTGATATAATATATCAGCGAATGTTTCACCCTGTTGGTTCTATTTTTATCACAGACTGCTTCTTGTTTCTTCCGTTGTGTTTGGAGCTCTAAAGACGAGGGCCTCATTATCACAGAACACACTACTAGCTGGAGTGCTATACAAGAGAGATTGATGAAGAAACCCATGGTTCCATAATGTTCCTTGCCCATCTGAATAGCTGGAGCCACGCCAAAAATACCAAGGGCTGTTCCGGAAATAGAAATTCCAAGGGCGAGATTCCTGTACTTTTGGAAGTAGAACCCAGTTGAGATCATGGCTGCTGTCCACGTGAGAGCTCCCCCTAAACCTGCAAAACACAGTATAGTAAACTCCCACTAAAGTGACCGCCTTATAAATAAACATATATTGAAAGTACATGTATGTGGTTGCCTATGCAGGACGAAAGTACTACAGAAAGTTCCTGCAGGGGCGTTCTGCATAACGTTCGTCCAGCTTTAAGTCTCGCAAGGGTTAATCAGTCTCACAAGAGTTCACCCTTTATCTCATGAATATCCATGTAAGAAAATTTCAATAATGACATCATTTATATTTATTGGTTGATTTTTGCAAATGAATACAGGGTTACAGGTCGTATTCTCGCGTCTGTCACATGCTAGTCTCGCCGACCTGGCAACTGCCATTCCGCATGGCAGTCTAATACAAGTTATTGACGTGCATTCGACCGATTCAGAAGGCGTTTATTACATGACATCCGGAAGTAACCAAGGTATACTATTTCTGACATGAAAAGACTTCGTTCGTAGCGTTAGCTTTGGTTTAGTATGTGTAAGAAAGTCCACAAAATATAGCCATGTGTAGGGAGAGCGCACGAATATACAGATATCAGTCTCATGACGAAATCACGTGATCATAATATGAATGAAAGGCCTGTATTCTCCCAGATGATATTCAATGAATAAAGAAGTGCGCGTCGATTACGTAATCACACCTACGAAAGCACCTCTGAGTGGTCAGTTAGATAAGCATAGACGGCCGAAATGTCAGCTGCAACTGAATCCTAATCATTTCCCTTCTAGATCCGCTATTTTATGCCAATTTGGCAAATATCAGAAATTTGATTTTCAAAACATTGTTTCTATGCAAAGAATACTGCAGCGTCTGCAGCTCTTTGATTTTTATATAATGGGATATGAAAGCAGCAGTCATGGATCTTAACTAAGGAACATATTTTAAGATTTATTTCTCTTAAGTGAATACGACCCCAGATCTACCGGTATATAATTCCATTAGCAAACAGCACAGCTCTTGATCAGACGGCTACAGGAGCCATCTGATCCGGGATTTAAAATGTACACAAATGTGTGAAACGCGTTAAAAAGTCTCAGCCTATATCGGATAAATGTATAAATAGATGGCAAGCAAATATTTAAATCTTATCAACTATGCTGCATGGCTAATGTTGATTTATATGCACACACAGCATATCGAGCAGCTCGCTCTCTCCCTCCCCCCCCCCCCCCCCCCCTCTCTCTCTCTCTCTCTCTCTCTCTCTCTCTCTCTCTCTCTCTCTCTCTCTCTCGGGGCCAGGGTATTCCTGAGTGGTCGTTGCAGAGAAGCTTTATTGTAGTATACTTTGGAAACAATAGAGACACAAATCAGACAAACCCCATGTCTGACATCGTGGTATGGTCAGGGAGTAGCAGGACAATCATCACGATTGTGGCCTGGGAGAGTGCTTGTCAGGAAACCCGCCAAGTATGCCTGTCACCAGAGAGGATGGGGTGCGTTTGTTTTTTCTTTTGAGATAGGGACCAGATGTTTTCCAACACAGGCTGTCTGGAGGATGTACAAGATTGGGGTGACGGGGGGCCAAGAGAAAGGCAGCAATCAAGCACCTGGTTGATGCTGCAGAATGTGCTTCTGCTTGGCTCTGGTTTATGGGCAATCCTGGAGACTAGACAAATATCGAGTAGTGAGTGGTCACTGCTGACTGGTCAGCCTAAGGACGTAATGCAAAAGGGATCGAAACGTCCCCTGGCGGTTGAAAACCTGATGACGCTAAGCTAATAATTAGCGATCTCCCGGAGTTTCATTGGTAATTTCGGCATGATCAACACCACCATGATCAACTACGCACAGTCCGTATTGAATCAGAAGCGAGGACTATACTGGCGCAGTTAGTCTAGTGGACTCTGACCAGATGTAAACAGGTGTACTGGATCAGAGGTTATAAAACTTCTGGATCTGACAAACAAAAGGGTTGCTTAACAGAACTCAATCCCCCATACAGTTCTCATGTATCTTGATGCTTGAGAATGAAATTGTTATAACCTCCTCTGAGCCTGTATGTTTTGCAAAGATCATTGCGACTTAAAAGTGTACACTTACCGGAGATGATTCCACACGTTACAATGGTGACGGACAGCGAAGTGGCAAATGCAGATGAGAGATAACCAACGGTCATGAGAAGTCCTCCGCACAGCACAGCAGTTCTTACGCTAAACTTGTCAACCAGAATGCCAGACAGTGGAGCTGAAATATAGAGATAATCCCCATAACTGCACCGATACCCAGCGGTCCAGATCAGGGGCGTAATTTATAACATTTTCAAGAACAAAGTCTTTAATACTCCACCAAACCCTATGTTGTGACCGCTCTTTACAATTGCTCTTCGAGATGGTTCTAAAGAGTGGTCACAACATAGGGTTTGGTGGAAAAAGGACGAGTTTAGTATTTGAGTAGGCACCTTTATCTGTTGCTCTGGATAATGATGAATTAACCCTTTCACCGCCGAAGTCGCATAAATGCACCACGACAAATAGTGCAGTCGCAGATCAGACGCCGCCTTGTTGAAAAGGCGGCGTCTGATCAGGGACTTCACTTTTAATCTATATCTATGCTTTATTCCTTTGAAAGTTGCATTTATCTATCTCTTTCCCTTATTTTACCGAAGGATTTAACAAATTTGAATTGCAGACGACATGTCATTTCAGTAAATGTTTTATAATGCATCTAACCCTTTACTTTATGCATATTAATGTAACATAATGACTATGTGAATATTTATTTGGCTGGTGTGTTTTTTTTTATAATAGTATTACAGACCGTGGACTTCACAGCACTGTACAGTCAGATCTACATTATACATTAACCCTTCGCTTGCTATTCACGTCAATATACCTACCTGTAAGTAGTGAAGACCCAGATGAGACAGCTCCTGCAGGAGCTGTCTCATCAGGGTCTGCACTATTTACAAATTGATTGTGCAACCAGTGCACTCCACAGCACAGGTGCTAGGCGTGTGGCCATTTCACAAATACTGCTTATAGATACCTTCAAATACGTTTAGACATCATAACTTGACATTATAAAAAAAGATTAAAAAAATGAAAAAAAAAAATAAATTCGTATAGTATATTATATAGTAATATACTATACGATTTTTTTTTTTTTTTTTTTTTTATAATGTCAAGTTATGATGTCTAAACGTATTTGAAGGTATTTATAAGCAGTATTTGTGAAATGGCCACACGCCTAGCACCTGTGCTCCACAGCAGTGATTGCACAGCGCAATACTTGTACACAGTGGAGATGTATGTAATTATACAACAAGACATGGGTAAAGAAGGAGAATGTATTTTAAAATTCAGCAAGCGAAGGGTTAACCCTTTCCCTCATATGATCGTGTTTTCACACGTTTACAAACAGAGTAGACCCAGATCAGACTGTTCCTATATGATCCGTCTGATCAGGGTATGCTCCGTTTGCTTATGGAATTTGAAAAATCTGTTTTTTTACTTCCTAAATGACTACAATGCTCCACCTTCCATATTTCGTTTTAACTATATTTTTTTCCTTGAATATTCAGCAGGTATTGAGATTCGAAATAAACATAGAGTACTGATCAAACGGCTCCAAGAGTCTTCTGATCTGGATCTACTCTGTTTGCTAAGGCGTTAAAAGTCGTACATGTGGAGTAAAGTACTAATTGTCACGGAAAATCCTGAATGGCCATAGTATGGGTTCTTAATTGTGGTGTTTTTTTACAATGAAGAAAATATTCCAAAATAGGGAATTAATATAATACATACATGTAAATACTTGAATTGCTCTCATCTAATATTTCGACCATTAAGGGCCTTTTTCAAAGATTATCATGTCAAAATACACGTCACATTTTTGTTACATGCATTCAGCCATAAAATCAAAGAGAATAATATCGAAGTACAAAAATGAGTCATATACAGAACAAACAGCCGCCCGAACAGCAACACAAGGAAACAGCAAATATACACAACTATAAAAACACCAAGAGACGCACAAAGACAAAACAAACATACAATAGGGGGAAGACCTTGGAACGGTCAGTGACAAAAGTCACTGGGGGTTAAACCGGTTTATGGGCGTCCAACCTCACACTTATTCCATCCCACCCTAAAAGACAAACAGTGTAAATAAACGTATCCCCTCTCCGACTAATCTACAACAACCGCGATGGCAAATACAGTGGTAAAGGGCATGTATAACGAAAACATTTAAGTGAACAAACTGTATCCACCTATCGCTAGTGTACTCAATGATTGAGCTGCAAACAGAGTAACTGTAGAAAAGTAATAAAGGGTACGACAAAAACGAAACAGTACAGATATCCGACATTCTCCTTCCGTTTCTGGATTTAAGAGGTCGCCTTCATAGAGTACTAAACCTTTCTTGTCGGCGTACATGCAAAGAGTGAAGTTGTTTTTCCACAGCATTCCTCAACAGTCGTGCTTTATCCATGATATCTCCAAGGAGCACAAATTCACAATGAAGAAAATATTCCAAAATAGGGAATTAATATAATACATAAATACTTGAATTGCTCTCATCTAATATTTCGACCATTAAGGGCCTTTTTCAAAGATTATCATTTCAAAATACACGTCACATTTGTGTTACATGCATTCAGCCATAAAATCAAAGATGGCTGAATGCATGTAAAAAAAATGTGACTTGTATTTTGACATGATAATCTTTGAAAAAGGCCCTTAATGGTCGAAATATTAGATGAGAGCAATTCAAGTATTTATGTGTTGTTTTATTTAATATCATCATAACATAATTCGACATTTCATTAGGATCCATGGCAAGATGTTTGACATTCGGTCAAAAGTTTCTCAAAACTTTATGTTTGATCAACTTGGATGTAGTCATAATTGCACTAAATCCAAAATTGAGAAGACATTATATTTTCACAGCGAGGTAAGAGTTAATAGGGTATTCATGTTTATGTTAGGTCGCCATTGGATAGTTATGTGGCGGACCCACGACCTACCAGCCAAGTTGAACAGTGCCGTGTGCAAAGCCCCTGCCCATGACGTCGTGCTTTGGTTCTCGTGATATCTGTCCAATAGCGTAGTGTGTATCAGGCCGGCAGAATAGTTAGTCCCGCCCATCACAAACAGCGTAGCGAACGCGGCTATCAGTACGACCCATGCCCAGCCCCTGTCTATGTCTCCGGGCTTTGAAGACATGGTAGTGCTCTGTCACTTGCTTACGTCATCAGAACCTGTGAAGACAAGTTAGTGAATTCATCATCGCATACAGTACTTGAAACTTTGGCATATTCTCAAACATATGCGTTTGGTTCACAAGTTCTGTCATTCTGGTAGAAGCTGGATAACAGCCAACCATGGATGATTATACTATTGTATTTTGAGACTGAGAATGCGTTGGCGGACTCTTGTAAAGATGTATGGAATTCTTTTACATTACTTATCAAACCCTTTACTAAATGGGAACAATCATGTAGAAACGATGGCATGAATATTAATTAGATGTTTGTTTTTGTTATAGCATTTGAACACAGGGCAGTTTGGCCATGGCAGAAACTAATGAACAGGGGTGTGCCTGGTCCTAATTATTGGATATTCACCAATGTTAAGGAAGGCTTATGGCATGACTACCCTCTCCCGGGAATAACCTGTTTCTAGAATGGTTGAGGTACAACCGTGATGGTATTTGGGCGAAAATACTGGCGATTTTTAAATGTCATACTATCTAACAAATGCACGTAACTGGTTGCCATGTTCAAAGTGTGTGTAGTAAAGGAAGAACATTGAGATAACCCTTATTTAAGTTGCATAATGATGGAATAGTTATTAAAGGAATAGACTTCTAATGTACGTGTAGAACTTGTAAATTTAACGACCATCATGCGATATTTGTCCTTTATCTAAACTTCAAAGCTTTTGAAAATCACAACATTCTAAATTCTGGATATTTGTGTGAGAATTTCTGGAACCTTGCCCCAAGTGAAATGTCAAATTTAAAGACCGTTTCAGCATTTGTTAAGTTTCAACTTGTTCAACCATGTGTACGCATGTGCGTTTGTGCATATGCCTATCAACGCCCCTGAAGAATCAGATAGCAAACACAGCAGGCCTTGATCAGACGACTTCTGTAGGAGCCGTCTGATCTGGAACTACTCTGTTTGCAATACTTTAAATGCCTGTACATGTACCGGTATATGGAGTAAAGGGATAAGAAAACGAAAGTACTAAACTATAGATAAAGAGCTATGAGATTAAAAACAATGAAATATTCGCAAATTCAGTAACTTTTGAAAAAATACAATATTAACTATGTCCGTCATATAAACGCTTTTCCACGTATTTGCGAACAGAGAAGACCCAGATCAGACGACTCCTATTTGAGCCGTCTGATCAGGGTCTACTCTGTTTGCCCATTACATGATATGATATAGATGTGATCCTACGGTTTTTGTCAAAGCAACAAAATTCCCTTGAAAAATTACATTATGAAAATTCAGCTAACACATGTCCAAGATTTGATTACATTGGTAATTCTTAAATAAATATTGAAAAGGTAAAGGATTAAACTCCAAGTGAAACAAACATGTGTGTCATTCCAAGAGATATGTACAGTGAACACTCGGTATAACGAAATTCGATATAACGGAATACAGTGAAACCTCTCTATAACGAACACTAAAGTGTGTTAATTAGTTGGTATTTAGGGCAAGTGGCTGCTTAAAGCAATGTGAAAGTAAAACAGAATGCTCCTATAGGAGCGTTCCGTTTTACTTTCACATTGCTTTAAGCAGCCACCTGCCTTTAACACACAATACTTGATGTAATTTAGTGGCCGTTATAGAGATGTTTTACTGTATTCATTATACTGACAGGAAATTTGGAAACATAAATGGCAAACTCTCTCTATACCGAAGTTTAAGTAAAGAAGATTTTAGATCTTTTTAGGCAGGTGACTGCTTAATGCAGGATGAAAGTCATACAGAACGCTAATCTAGGAGCATTCTGTATGACTTTCACCCTGCATTAGGCTGGCACCTGTTTCACAGACCAGTATTGCAGCTAATTTGAACGTCCAGTTTAGAGGGATGTTACTGTTTAACTTAATGTTCAGTACAACAACAAGTTCAATACTACGACACCTTCCGTGGGAATGAATGTGGTCGTTGTAACGAGAGCTGACTGTATTTCCGGAAAAGTGATTTGGATATGGTAGAGAAATAAATAGATTTGGATAGCTTTTCCTACAACTCTGTAAAATATTAGTTAGGCAGTCTGGTAGTTTACTGTTCAAACATGTAACCAAACATATGATTTCCCTGAGTGTTAACCTGCGTTTTCTAATAGCTGAAGAACCCTTGGACATCGTCTAGTGCACAGGTGCCAGGCGCGTAACCATTTCATAATTACTACTGACAAACGTCTTCAAATACGTTTAGACATCATACTTTGACAGAAGAAAGTTTTTAAAAACAATAAGTTTTCTTTTAATTTTTTCTGCTGTCAAAGTAATTATGTCAAAACGTATTTGAAGATGTTTATCAGTAGTATTTCTGAAATTTTCATGCGCCTGGCACCTGTGGTCTAGTATTTACCGTTTCCATGATATAAATTAACCCATTTACTCCATGTATACGCTTTTCTACGCCTTTGAGAAAAAAGTAGACCCGGATCAGACGGCTCCTGTAGGAATTAACATAGATCTGCTTCAGCAGTTTCAGTCTTTGGCCAAATATCCGTATGTCATTATACAGTAAAACCTCTCTATAACGGCCTCCAAATTACATCAAATATTTTGTGTTAAAGGCATGTGGCTGCTTAAAGCAAGGTGAAAGTAAAACAGAACGCTCCTATAGGAGCGTTCTGTTTTACTTTCACCTTGCTTTAAGCAGCCACCTGCTCTAAATACCAACTAATTAACACAATTTAGTGGCCGTTATAGAGAGGTTTTACTGTAAAAAATAATTTGATTAATATTTATCAGAGCTACAGACAAACGCGTGTACTCAATTACTAGAACGAAGAGACGATTCTAAAGAGTGGTCACAACACAGGGCTTGAGCGAGAATTAAAGAAGTTATCCTTAAAAATGTTTTAATTTACGCATCTTATCTGGACCTCTGATAGTTATGATGTATTTATTTCTTATATGACTGTTCATGGAGTAAATGGTTGATCACTCCGAAACATCTACAACATTGTAAACCTCTACCTATCTCGTTTACTTACATAGTAAGCAAGTCCAACTTGGCATTGAAACCACCGTATGGTCAATGCACTTTGAACCTGGTACATATAAGCCCACTTAATATAACCTGACCCCCCAAACCGTAACCCATTAACTTCACCTATACTCTGTAGCCATGCCATGCTCTTACCTGGGTATTAACAAACAAAATAATCTGAAAAGGATAAACTTGTCAATTTAATAGTTTACTCCATAGATCCTTTCACGCTTTTGCAAACAGAATAGAATCTAGACCCAGACCAGACGGCTCGTGTAGGTGCCATAATTATGCTCAGGGTCTGCTCCGTTTATGGGATGGGATAGTCTAGATCTGATTCTACAGACTCTGCCATTGTCAAACATCCCTGTGTTTACATGCCATTATAAATAGTATTTCTATCACTGAATAAAACACAATGGAATCTACTACAAACCTCTATCTGCAGCACACGCAGCGGATGCCCTCAAGTGCCACACCCCTGGGTCTGACATTCTACCAAAAGTTAGAGTACAAGACATGCGATATGTGTTTAGTTTTATAAATTGTATCAATAGTGGGTTTTTTCACCCTTAATTTGGATAACGGTAATAGTTTCCGCAGTAAGCTTTTAAATATCATGGCACTGGCTCCAATAGGAGTTAGTTAAGAAGGAATAAATAACAAATGTTTCGGTCTAGCGCTAAAATAGGTGTTTCATCGCCATGATGACGTCATCATAAATAACGTTTGTCAACTTGGCGGCAATTCCATCGTCTGAATTGGTATGAATTATTTTGATGGCAAAGCGATCAAGTTGGTACATTGTATTTACATGAGAACAATGTGTTTGTAAAGTAAAGCAAAGTAAAGTAAAGCAGAGCAAAAGAAAGTAAAGTAAGTTACTTTAGTAAGTTACTTAAGTAAGTAAGTAGGCTAAGTAAACTGTTATAATGAATCATGCATTAATACATCAATAAATGCACATCTTGATAAATTAATTAATTAATTAAGCACTGTGCCTAATGTGTCTATATGTCACCTGTAATAATAATTTTGATAAATAGCTTCATTCATAAAACACAAGAAAATTACCATGGTAATAAATTCAAATTAGCATAACCTCTCATTACACGGAATGGCAATACTCCATTTAGTCCTTGTATACTCCTCAATGGATATAGACAAACAGTGTAGACACTGACAGAGGTCCAGATAAGATGCGTAAAATTAAAACAATTTCAAGAATAACTCCTTTATTTCTCCATAAAATCCTATATGTTGACCACTCTTTAGCATCGTCTCAAAGAGACGATTCTAAAGAGTGGTCACAGCATAGGATTTGGTGGAGAAATGATGATTTTAGTATTTGAGTACGAACATTTATCTGTTACTCTGGGCACATATCAGAATATATCTGATGCTTACCTTATCAGGGTGGACAGTGTTGGCTTCGCAAATGAGCACATCAACAAAGTGGCCTTGATTTATATTTGACATAAGTGGCAGTGGCAGTGTTAATGGAATCTTCTCACATAGTAAGCTAATCAGCTGTTTGTTATGTTATCCGTACATCCCCTTAATTTGCTGAATAATTAAAACTGATTATACCTTTTCCGAATATTAATTAAACAGACACTTGTGTCGAAATGTATCACAGCAGAAACTGATACGTATGGCAAACAGTGCAGATCCAGATCAAAGGGCTCCCTCGAGAGCCCTTTGATCTGGGTCTGCACTGTTTGCAAAGATGTTATATACCCAGTTCTCTCACATTAGGGGTTAAAGAAAATTAACTTCTTATCAACCAGGATTAGTCATCCCTATACTCGTCCAATGCGCGAAATG
This sequence comes from Azorinus chamasolen, assembly GCA_963576725.1. Taxonomy (NCBI): domain Eukaryota; kingdom Metazoa; phylum Mollusca; class Bivalvia; order Cardiida; family Solecurtidae; genus Azorinus; species Azorinus chamasolen. Next base: position 39,780,213 of record OY755245.1, read on the forward strand.
AGTGTATCATTAATTGAAAACAGTGCAGACCAAGATCAGATGGCTCCTGGATGAGCCACCTGATCTGGGGTCTGGACTGTTTGTCATTTAAAATCATCTTGCAATGTTAAGTTTGTCATACTTTGTGTGGACTCTGTCATTAAACACTTACAGACCATCTCAGCACTGAAAGTTCAGCATTAAAAGGGTTAACCCATTAGCCTACTTGAGAAAAAAACCAACATGTCTGCTCATACTCTGCTCAACTACAACTTTTACTTGCTGTAGTTCAAACTTTTGAGAAACTGTGGATCGAGTGTCAACGACTTGGATCCTGATGAGATGCCGAGTTACTCGGCGTCTCATCTGGATCCAAGCTGTTTGCAAACGCGATTGATGTCGCGCGCAGCCGGAAAAAGGATTAATTATATTGTATAGCTGCTGTCTGTCGCGTTATTCCCGTGTCAACCTTACTTTTTTAAACAAAAAAATGAGACATAGCATGTGCATGAGACAGATGCATGACTGCACACATATAGTTAAAAAAAAGAGAACTTACGCCGGCATGGGTCAAGAAAGGAACTTGTCATTAGACAGAAAATATACACCCTTCTTAGTTTCTTTAGAGCGAGAAACAAAAGCAATTACACAACCCCTTATCCCGCAATTCGCGACCTGACTTGCATTTGCAAACAGCCGGGATCCAGATACCGAGTAACTCGGCGTCTTATCTGAATCCAAGCTGTTTGACACTCGGTTAGTAGTTTCTCTAAGGAATTTCTATGGTGTAAAGGGTTACTACTTCAAAGTTGTCCCTATGATGTAAAATATTAAAACCGCTGTCTCTATGTCCCGCTTAATTGTCTCTAGGGGGTAAAGGGTTAAAACTGCTTAATTGTCTCTATGGAGTAAAGGTTTAAAATGGCTTAGTTATATCTATGGAGTAAAGGTTTAAAAGGGCTTAGTTGTCTCTATGGAGTAAAGGTTTAAAAGGGCTTAGTTGTCTCTATGGAGTAAAGGTTTAAAAGGGCTTAGTTGTGTCTATGGAGTAAAGGGTTAGAACCGTGCAATTGTCTCTATGGAGTAAAGGTTTAAAAGGGCTTAGTTGTGTCTATGGAGTAAAGGGTTAGAACCGTGCAATTGTCTCTATGGAGTAAAGGTTTAAAAGGGCTTAGTTGTGTCTATGGAGTAAAGGGTTAAAACCGCTTAATTGTCTCTATGGAGTAAAAAGGTTAAAACCGCTTAATTGTCTCTATGGAGTAAAAAGGTTAAAACCGCTTAATTGTCTCTATGGAGTAAAGGTTTAAAAGGGCTTAGTTGTGTCTATGGATTAAAGGGTTAGAACCGTGCAATTGTCTCTATGGAGTAAAGGTTTTAAAAGGGCTTAGTTGTGTCTATGGAGTAAAGGGTTAAACCGCTTAATTGTATCTATGGAGTAAAGGGTTAAAGCCGCTTAGTTGTCTCTATGGAGTAATGGGTCAATACCACTGTGGCGTCTCTATGGTGTAAATGGTTAATAACTTAATACCAGTAAGGCGTCTCTATAATGTAAATGGTTAATAACTAAATACCAACCTCCAACGCAGTAATCTCCCCTAATCGCTACGCTGACCGCACGTAGTGACAAGGGAGATCACTGTGAGGAGTTTGACTTAATACCAGTAAGGCGTCTCTATGGAGTAAATGGTTAATAACTTAATACCAGTAAGGTGTCTCTATGATATAAAGGGTTAATACCACTAAGGCGACTCTATGGTGTAAAGGGTTAATACCACTAAGGCGTCTCTATGGAGTAAAGGGTTAATACCACTAAGGCGTCTCTATGATATAAAGGGTTAATACCAGTAAGGTGTCTCTATGATATAAAGGGTTAATACCACTAAGGTGTCTCTATGGAGTAAAGGGTTGATACCACTAAGGCGTCTCTATGATGTCAAGGGTTAATACCACTAAGGTGTCTCTATGGAGTAAAGGGTTAATACCACTAAGGCGTCTCTATGATATAAAGGGTTAATACCACTAAGGTGTCTCTATGGAGTAAAGGGTTAATACCAATAAGGTGTATCTATGATATAAAGGGTTAATACCACTAAGGTGTCTCTATGGAGTAAAGGGTTGATACCACTAAGGTGTCTCTATGGAGTAAAGGGTTAATACCACTAAGGTGTATCTATGCTATAAAGGGTTAATACCACTAAGGTGTCTCTATGGAGTAAAGGGTTAATACCACTAAGGCGTCTCTATGATATAAAGGGTTAATACCACTAAGGTGTCTCTATGATATAAAGGGTTAATACCACTAAGGTGTCTCTGGAGTAAAGGGTTAATACCACTAAGGCGTCTCTATGATATAAAGGGTTAATACCACTAAGGCGTCTCTAAGGTGTAAAGAGTTAATACCACTAAGGTGTCTCTATGGAGTAAAGGGTTAATACCACTAAGGTGTCTCTATGGAGTAAAGGGTTAATACCAGTAAGGCGTCTCTATGCAGTAATGGGTTAATACCACTGAGGCGTCTCTGTTGAGTAAAGAGTTAACACCGCTGTCTTCTCTACCTTACGGATAAACGGTTAAACTTAACCAGCTACTCCATAAATACACCTTCCTATGCAATGGCAATCAGAGTACATCCAGGTCAGGCGGCTCCTGCAGGAGACATCTGATCTGGGTCTGCTTTGTTTGCTTATGATATAAAATCGCTATGATTCTACAGTTTCAGCAATTGCCAAATATTTCTGTGTATATATGCTATATATAATAACAATTAATCTAATTCATATTCATGATATCGTTATTCGTATATGAGTAAAGGGTTAAGTACGCTACCAGCGAGTCTGTAATGACATGTAGACCGTATCCAGATGAGAGGTCGGGGTTCTCATCTGGACTCAAGGTGTTGGACACTCTCGAGTTGAATGATTGTATTACACGATCAATATACAGGAAGGCCTCTCTAAACAGGAACCTTTACCCATTACCTCATAGGCTATAGGATACAACCTCTTTGAATAAATCTACCGAAAAGGAGCATTAACTAGAGAAAAGGAAAATTTTAGAATTTTGTAGTTTGAAACCATTGTGATAAATAGAGCATTTGCTCCTATAGGAGCAAATGCTCTATTTATCACGATGGCTTCACAAAGTGACTTTTACAGAGACGTCAAAAGTCGTCAATATGAGGGAATGGGTTAATAGAGAATAATGGATGTTCTTTTATCAGGTGGCTGCTTAATGCTCCAAGAGGAACTTTCGGTGGGACGTTCATCTTGCATTAAGCTGCCACCTGTCTTTGTAACTAATATCTTCGTACGCTTTAGAGGGGATTTATTGTATAAGTATAGCTTGAGTTTTAAAAACGGAACACAAACATATCCAACTTAATGAAAAAAGCGTCAACACAACTCACATAACAGCAAAAAACACAATACAGTAGACAATGTCTTAAGCGGTCATCAAAAAGAGGTATAATTATGGGCATGTAAGACAGGTGGTAGCTTAATCCAGGCCAAAAGTGATGCAGAAAGATCCTATAGGAGCTTTCTGCATTACTTTCACCCTGCATTAAGCAACCACCTGCTTTTTAAGACTCCTATGTTCAATTATTGAATGGTCGCTTAAGATAGGTTCTGCGGTACGCTTTATAATGGATGGCAACAGCGTTGAACCTAATCAAATACCGCGATTGAAACGAACTGGTTGTTCTGGTCCTACACTGTTTGTAAAGTCTTAACCCTTCGCTTGCTATTCACGTCAATATACCTACCTGTAAATAGTGAAGACCCAGATGAGACAGCTCCTGCAGGAGCTGTCTCATCAGGGTCTGCACTATTTACAAGTTGATTGTGCAACCAGTGCATTCCACAGCAGTGATTGCAGAGAGAAATACTTGTACAAAGTGAAGATATATGTAATTATACAACAGGACATGGGTAAAGAAGGAGAAATGTATTTTAAAATTCAGCAAGAGAAGGGTTAAGAATGGTTTCTTGTATGAACTGCGTCGCGAAAATAAAAGATGTTTTGGAGGCTGCATGACATCTGGAGAATCTCATTAACTCTTTTCCCGCTATCCGCGACCTGACTCGTATTTGCAAACAGCCTGGATCCAGATGTAATGCCGAGTAACTCGGCGTCTCATACGAATTCAAGCTGTTTGACATCTGGGTCAATAATTTCTCAAAAACTTGATCGAATCGGAAGTAGTCAAATTTGCACCAAATCCCAATTTGAGAAGGCGTTATTTTTTCCAGTGGGGTAAGGGATAACTTGGTTGATAAATAGCAAAGGCACTGCATGTAGACATTCTTCACAAGACACGTTAATCTCATTGTGTGTCTAATACAGTTGAACTTCGATGTCTCGAACTCCGGGATAACTGGAAGTAAAGGTTCGGTCCTTCCGAAATTTACAATACAGTATACATGTACTTCTAAATTGTATCACTACGCACATCTAGGAAACCATTGACAGCTTAATGCAGGTTGGAAGGTATGCTGAAAGCTCCTACACGAGCTTTCAGCATTATTTTATACCTGCATTAAGCTGTGAATTTCAGAAATGGTCCAGGTTAGAATTTCGATGTCTGGAAACTCTGTTATCTTGATGTAATTTGTATGGTCCCTTAAAGTCCGATATATTGAAGTTCAGCTATACATTTATAATAGTTATATAATAGTTATACAGTAAAACCTTGCACACTCAAAATATCCAAACCTCTTTTATTCGAACACCGCTAATTCGATCACTCAGCCCTCGATTATTCGAACACTCATCTAAGTATCATTATCGGGGTTTAAGACAGGTGGCAGCTTAATGGAGCTTATAGGAGCTTTCTGCATTACTTTTGCCATGCTTAATATTAAGCAACCGTCTGTTTTTACAGTCTCCTGTGTTAATAAATTACGTGATACTTTATGCGGTCGTTCATCTACCATATATATCAAATTATTGTTTGCACGAAGAAATTCACAATTTATATGTTTGTTTTCGCGATGGTATTCGTTTTCACAATATTATTCGCGTGTGTTTAACCATTTTCCTTATATAAACGCTATGCACGCTTTTGCAAACAACACAGACCCAGCTCAGACGGCTCTTACAGATGTCTGATCTAGGTCTACTCTGTCCGTAGATGCATTAAATGCGTATCTATGGAGTAAATGGATTGCTGAAGAAAAAACCCATGCACATAAATGCATAATCGATACAGTAAAACATCGATACATGTATTTGGAAATGTTAAATTAATATTTAACCCATTACCCCAAAGGCTATATTTAGACCCTGCCTCTTTAAATACACCTACCGAAAAGAAGCAGTAACTAGAGAAACGGAAACATTTAGAATTTTGTTGTTTGAAAACATTGTGATAAATAGATCATTTGCTCCTATATGAGCAAATGCTCCATTTCTCACAATGGCTTCACAAAGTGACTTTTACAGAATCGTCAAAAGTCATCAATAGTTGAGGGAATGGGTTAAGAGGAGCTTTCTGTATGACTTTCAATCTGCATTTAGCTGCCACACGTGTTAAAGATTAACAATAATACTTATTTGAGTGTCTAGTTTCCCCTATATTTCTCAATATTTTTTCGATTTTACTCGCATGCGTCGAAGATATAACATGGATTCATTTGTGTCACTGGTTGTTGTACGTACATTTGAAAAGAATATTGCCGAACGGTCAATAGATATCTACTCGACTTTGAGTCCATCAATATTTTTGACAGAGCTTCAATATGATCTGCACATCTTCTTTATATTACTGACGATATTGTGCCAATTACAGTAAATGTTTGCTAATACGATCACCAAAAGAAGTCTAATTCAGGATTTTAAAAAGGCGGTAGCTTAATGCAGATGACAAACTTCTACAGGCAGCTCCTATAGGGGCTCTCTGTATTACTTCAGCCGTGCATTAGGCAACCACCTATCTTTTTAGACTTAATTTGTTAATAAAATACAGTAAACCCCCGCTAATGCGACCACCTAAAAGAGGTATAATTATTGGTGCTAGATGCAGATGGTAGCTTAATGCAGGACAGCAACCACCTGCTTATAAAGAGACCAATGTTTATTCATTAAGTGGTCGCATTAGAGGGGTTCTGCTGTATGTGGTTAGCGATACTTTACCGTATACGTAAGCCGCTCTACTTAACATGTAAATATTTAACCCTTTCCCTGTTGAATATTCATGAACGAAATAATGACACCATGAATATTTATTGGCTGAATTTTATAAGTAAAGTCTGTCTTAAGCGACCAGTCTTCATTTATTGAACACAGGAGTCCTAAAAAGCAGGTGGTTACTTAATGCAGGGCAAATGTAATGCAGAAAGCGCCTATAGGAGATTTCTGCACTACTATTGACTTGTATTAAGCTACCACCTGCCTGACACATCCATAATAAGACCTCTTTATAATGGCCGCTTAAGACAGGTTCTATAGTAACTGTGTAAAAATAAGTGTGCTAAAACCATGATATGTTACAATGTGTCCTTATACAATAAAACCTCGCTAATGCGACCACCTAAAATAGGTATAGTTCTGGGTGCTAGATGCAGGTGGTAGCTTAATGCAGGACAAAAGTAATGCAGAAAGTTCCTGTAGGAGCTTTCTGTATTACTTTTACCCTGCATGAAGCAACCAACACAGCCATGTTTATTCATTAAGTGGTCGCATTAGGGGGGGGGGCATTGTATTAGGTTCGTTCAAACTCATAAGAGACGGTTTATCGAGTGCCACATAGCTTGAATCATGATTTGACACCAAGTTACTCGGCGTTTCATCTGGATCCAGGCTGTTTGCAAACACCAGCTAGGTTGCCCGTAGCATAAGCAGGGTAAACTTTATTAAACTTTATTTTATATACATGTTTCAATATCATGTGCATAGATAGGTTATAAAACACATCAAAACGCCATATCACGTAAAATGGTCCATATAATACACAAAACCATTATTATGCGTTTCGCTTCAGATGCACATAATATATTTTATAAAAATGTATCATATTACAACATTCTAATATAAATCTGCCATTTTACGATACTCTTACCACAAATTCGCTGTCCAATAGAGCCCCCTTTACCCTTTGTCTTTTGAATATTCATTTAAGAAATAATGACATCATCAATATTTATAAGCTGAGTTTTTATAATGCATACAGTAAAACCTCTCTATAACAACCACTAAATTACATCAAGTATTTTGTGTTAAAGGCAGGTGGCTGCTTAAAGCAAGGTGAAAGCAAAACAGAACGCTCCTATAGGAGCATTCTGTTTTACTTTCACCTTGCTTTAAGCAGCCACCTGTCCTAAATACCAACTAACTAACGCAATTTAGTGGCCGTTATAGAGATGTTTTACCCTATATACACAGGAACTTTTAGTATTTGTACAAAGTATTGCTACCTGTAGGGTCGGGTCTATTATAATTTCATAAGCAGAGCATAAACTGAGCATCCCCTTGCTAAGAAGGTTCTTACAGGGGTCGTCTGATCCGGGTCTACTCAGTCTGCAAAGGCGTTAAAAGGCTTTCTTAAATCGATCAGTCAATCCTTTACTTGATAGAGGCGCCTATCGACACAATAGTTCCAGATCAGACGACTCCTGTAGAAGCCGTTTGATTTGAAAGATATGTTTCTTTACTTTCTAAAAATGGCTACAGTGATCGACCTTCCATATTTTGTTGGAACTATTTTGTGCATGAATATTCAGTAGGTATAGGAATTTCGAATAAACGTAGAACAGGGTATGGGTTTAAACCCACAGGGGTAAGACACGTTTGAGTCAGTATATGTATATATAGTATATATACATATGCTGACTCAAACGTGTCTTACCCCTGTGGGTTTAACATGTTGCAAATGTCAGTTTGGACGAGTTCACCTTATACATGTAAGTTTTACGCATTTTTTGAAAACAAAGGAGATCCTGTGGAAGCCGTCTGATCAGGATCTGCATTGTTTGCCCATAGAGCGCATGTAATCTAAATCTGCGTCTACTGTTTATGTCATGTCCAAAATATTTTGTGTTCACTTGCCAGTACATACGAATCACGTGATTGATATTCACGTTGTATAAGATCAGCTCGTGCAAACTGACTTTTGCAACATGGTGTGTAAGGTCAGCTCGTGCAAACTGACTTTTGCAACATGGTGTATAAGGTGAGCTCGTCCAAACTGGCTTTCGTAACATGGTGTAAGGTGAACTCGTACAAACTGACTTTCGTAACATGGTGTAAGGCGAACTCGTCCAAACTGGCTTTCGTAACATGGTGTAAGGTGAACTCGTACAAACTGACTTTCGTAACATGGTGTATGGTGAACTCGTCCAAACTGGCTTTCGTAACATGGTGTAAGGTGAACTCGTCCAAACTGACTTTCGTAACATGGTGTAAGGTGAACTCGTCCAAACTGACTTTCGTAACATGGTGTAAGGTGAACTCGTCCAAACTGGCTTTCGTAACATGGTGTAAGGTGAACTCGTCCAAACTGACTTTCGTAACATAGTGTAAGGTGAACTCGTACAAACTGGCTTTCGTAACATGGTGTAAGGTGAACTCGTACAAACTGACTTTCGTAACATGGTGTAAGGTGAACTCGTCCAAACTGACTTTCGTAACATGGTGTAAGGTGAACTCGTCCAAACTGACTTTCGTAACATGGTGTAAGGTGAACTCGTACAAACTGACTTTCGTAACATGGTGTAAGGTGAACTCGTACAAACTGGCTTTCGTAACATGGTGTAAGGTGAACTCGTACAAACTGACTTTCGTAACATGGTGTAAGGTGAACTCGTACAAACTGACTTTCGTAACATGGTGTAAGGTGAACTCGTACAAACTGGCTTTCGTAACATGGTGTAAGGTGAACTCGTCCAAACTGACTTTCGTAACATGATATAAGGTGAACTCGTACAAACTGGCTTTCGTAACATGGTGTAAGGTGAACTCGTACAAACTGACTTTTACAACATACATGTATAAGGTGAACTCGTCTAAACTTACTTCTGCAACATGCTGTGTAAGGTAAACTCGTCAAAACTGATCTTTGTAACATGCAGTGTAAGGTCCTTTTATGCGAGGCATTCCTGGAAAACAAAAGTATTCTGGTGAACGCCTATAGTATTAAATGGTATTGCAAACAGTGCAGGCCGGATAGGGGACCTCTGATCTGGATCTACGCTATTTTTCCCACTAGTGACGCAGCAGGATAATGTCTCCCAATTTAGTATCACCCTAGACCGTGTCATTACTGCTCATGTAACCGTAAAATAAATCTTTATCATGCTCAGCAGTATTGTTCAAATTATAACTTTGATTTTCTTATTAACCCTTTCTCCATAGATTTGCATTTTAACGTTATTGTAAATAGAGTAGACCAAGAGCATATGGATTCCGTAGGCAGGCGCGGATTTAGAGGGGCGAAGCCGGCGTAACCCCCCCCCCCCCCACCCCCTAAAATTGCCAATAACATTTTTAGTAATATTTTAAATCTATATACAGTAAAATCTCTCTATAACGACAACTAAATTGTGTTAATTAGTAGGTATTTAGAGCAGGTGGCTGCTTAAAGCAAGGTGAAAGTAAAATAGAACGCACCTATGGTAGCGTTCTGTTTTACATTCACCTTGCTTTAAGCAGTTACCCGCCTTTAACACAGCTCTTTTTCAACATGTATTACAAACACACTATTTATTTATGTCATCAAACATAAAAATCTACGCCCCCCCCCACTTCCAAAAAAACTTCTACGACCCCCCCCCCCCCCCTAATCTGAAATCCTGGATCCGCACCTGGTAGGAGCCGCCAGGTGATGATCTGCTCCGATTGCTTATTAGTTATACATATATCTGATTCTACATTCTCTGCCATGACCAAAACTCCCTGTGTTCGTGTGTAATTGTCATTATTTTCTATATGAACATTACTGGAGTAAAGGGTTAAAATATGATTTATTATCTATCTATCTAACAATACAATCAGAATAGCAAACAGCTTGGATTCTGATGAGACGCCGAATTACTCGGCGTCTCATCTGGATCCAAACTGTTTGCAAAGGTCATCACAAGCTCGTCTTTAACATAATAGATATTGAATCAAATAAGATGATTAGTATGTACATGACCTAGGCCAAATACGTTTTCTAGACATACCCCCTTACTGCTATAGGTTGTTGCTTTCCGTTGTCAGTTTAGGTTGATTTCAATGTTACGTCAGCCATGTCCATTTAATATGGATTAGCGTCGAGTTTCTCAAAAGTGTTATCTGCTGAAAATGTAATATCTCTCCAAGTTTCTTATTTTCTACACGACACACTTCAAGTATTGGTTCCACTCGTAATCCTCTTCAGATTATACACGACTATTTTGCTATCTAACATTATACAAGAAGTAACCAAATATCAAAACTACTTTTAATGCTCTGTTGCCCAGTGTGAATATATACATATGGCTTGTCAGTGATGAAACACACGCTTTTTGGTTGATCGATTGTGTCAGCTTTACACACATATAGGAATAGTTCGATGATCGATCTGAAGCTCTAGCAGATTTGGTGATAGAAAGTCTTTGTTGGATGCTGTCTGAGTATCGGAAATAATGCCAGGAAGAATATATTTCCGAACTCTTTTGAAAATATGTAAACATTTACACTTAACCCTCGGCACACGGTCCTAGCAAAAGAACAAACCCTCGGCACACGGCCCTAGCAAAAGAACAAACCCTCGGCACACGGCCCTAGCAAAAGAACAAACCCTCGGCACACGGCCCTAGCAAAAGAACAAACCCTCGGCACACGGCCCTAGCAAAAGAACAAACCCTCGGCACACGGTCCTAGCAAAAGAACAAACCCTCGGCACACGGCCCTAGCAAAAGAACAAACCCTCGGCACACGGTCCTAGCAAAAGAAAATCTAGTTCCCTGTATTTATCCTTTTATTCCATGGATATTCATGCTAAAATATTAACATCATGAATATTTATTAGCTGAATTATATAATGGAATATGTTCACATGAAAGTGTGGTATTGGTAGGAACTGTAGAGTTGTATTAGCAAGTAGGAGTGACCTGTCGTTTTTATTTATAGATTTGTTTTCTCACTTGCGATTAGCCATTTACCTAATGCATAGAATAGTGTTTTCGGATTTTTATGAGTTTTATATGAACACGTTAAATTGTAGAATAATATCTATTTTACTCGGTTACTCAGCATCTCATCTGGACCCAAACTGTTTGCATAGGCAATCACAGATGCAATATTGGTAGTGAAAGAATTAACAACACAAACCCTAGCTAAAGAATTTTCAACACAGGACCTAGCTAAAGAATGAATTAACAGCACAAGCCCTAGCTAAAGAATTAACAGCACAAGCCCTAGCTAAAGAATTAACAACACAATACCTAGCTAAAGAATTAACAACACAAGACCTAGCTAAATAATATTAACAACACAAGACCTGGCTAAAGAATAAACAACACAATGCCTAGCTAAAGAATAAACAACACAATACCTAGCTGAAGAATTAACAACACCAGACACAACTAATGAATTTTCAACACAAGACCTAGTTAAAGAATTAACAAAAAAGACCTAGCTAAAGAGTTAATCCATTCTCTCCTACTGACGCCTTTTTGCGCCTATGTAAAACTCATTTATTAGAACAATTGTGATAAATAGAGCATTTATCACAATGGTTTCAAAACTACACAATTCTAAATTTCTCCTTTTCTATAGTTAATACTTCTTTTCGGTAGATTAATTAAAAGAGATTGGGTCTAAAATAGTCTAAGGAGGCAATGAGTTACAGCTCAATACCTAACTAAAATGCAGATACTAGTTTTAAACGTTTCAATTCTTTCAACACGCTTGTCACATTTTTTTATAGTATGCTTATGTACTTTAAGCTTCAAAAAGATAGGATCATGAATTTAACGCGTGCCAAAGATATCGACCCGTTCACTTAACTGCCCTCTAAATAAAGCCATTTAACCTTGTTTGCTTCTGAAATAATATACAGTTTAATCTTTATTAAGCGACCATCAAAAAGAGGTGTACGTAACTATGGGTCTGTAAGGCATGTGATAGCTTAATGTATGTCAAAAGTAGTGTTGAAAGCTGCTACATGTATAAGAGCTTTCTGCATTGCTTTTGTCCTGCAGTAAGCAGCCACCTGCTTTTTAAGACTCCTATATTCAATAATAGGGCAGTTTTTCTACTGTAGATTATACAGCTTAAAATTTAACAAAGCCAAAAATGTCTAGTTTATACTGTTTCTATAGTATACGTGTCTAGTTTATACTATTTCTATAGTATACATTTCTAGTTTATGCTATTTCTATAGTATACATGTCTAGTTTATACTATTTCTATAGTATACATTTCTAGTTTATGCTATTTCTATAGTATACATTGTCTAGTTTATGCTATTTGTATAGCATACATGTCTAGTTTATGCTATTTCTATAGTATAATGTCTAGTTTGTGCTATTTCTATAGTATGCATGTCTAGTTTATGCTATTTCTATAGTATGCATGTCTAGTTTATGCTATTTCTATAGTATAATGTCTAGTTTATGCTATTTCTATAGTATGCATGTCTAGTTTATGTTATTTCTATAGTATACATGTCTAGTTTATGCTATTTCTATAGTATACATGCATCATGATTTACATGAATATTCATGGAGTAAATTGTTAAATCTGATTTCCTAATTCGACTCCACAAAATACGTAGCACGAGCCAATCTGATTCTAAAGAGTGGTCTCAACAAAAGGGTTTGGTGGAGAAATAAAGACGTTATTCTTGAAACTCTTTTAACCCTTCGCTTGCTATTCACGTCAATATACCTACCTGTAAATAGTGAAGACCCAGATGAGACAGCTCCTGCAGGAGCTGTCTCATCAGGGTCTGCACTATTTACAAGTTGATTGTGCAACCAGTGCACTCCACAGCAGTGATTGCACAGCGAAATACTTGTACACAGTGAAGATATATGTAATTATACAACAGGGCATGGGTAAAGAAGGAGAAATATGTTTTAAAATTCAGCAAGCGAAGGGTTAATTTACGCACCTTATCTGAGCCTCTGGGCATCGCTGCAGTTAAGGGATTAGTCTCTATATTTCAAAACATAGGGTTTGTTGGAGAAATAAAGACTTTATTCTTAAAATGTTTTAATTTGCGCATCTTACCTGGACCTCTGTTAGCTGTTGAATATTCATGCAAAACCCCGCCTATTATGTATTATTTTCACTATTTTACTTGCATAAAACAAAGGAGTTTTGTTCCTGGGCAGTAGGGTATTAGAACATGTAAACAAACAGAGCATACCCAGATCATACAGTTCCTACATGAGCTGTCTGATCTGGGTCTACCCTGCTCGCAAAGGCGCAAAACGGCAGGAGTGTTAGATATTTCCCCACTGTAAAACAAAAGTCTGCTCAAGTTTTGATCTGGGTCCATGCTTATAAAGCTTTTTAGTTAAGTCTGAGTTTGTTCTCAAGCTTTTGATTGGTCAAATTTGAGCCAAAGGCTCAAATCTGACCAATCAAAAACTTGAGAACGAACTCAGACTCAACTAAAAACGTTTTAGAAGCATGGATACTGGTACAATGTTGAATACTTCCAATTCGATCAAGCTTTGGAAGAAATGCTGACCAAGTGTCATCACGTAAGCTTTTGAGAAACAATTGACCATGTATCACTCTTCTTAGATCTTGATGAGACGAGTGAATCGGTGTCTCATCTTGATCCGAGCTGTGAGGAATGTCATGTTTGGCGGGACAAGGGTTCGGTAAAGTAGTAAATGCTGCGGCAGATTTAGATCTACACTGTTTAAAATATACACGTACGCTACATCCATGTAGTGTTTTAGTTATGAAAAAATGAATACTGCTTGAGCCGGTGTTATGGACGTGAGTAGTGTTGCGCTTTTAAAGTCTGTTCACGAGTAGACTCAATAAAACCGAGTCTGCGATTTTCTCTTTTCCCATTGCTGCTTTTGCTTTCGATGGATCTCCTACTTTCAGAATGTGTGTTGTATATTAACATAATATTTGCTAAATCATAAGTACCTCTCTGGTTCCCAGCCAATGTTAGAGTATAATATTGAGTCAATGTGCTGGTGCCCGTTTTACTAAAGATCGTTCTACTGATAAAGAAGTGACTGAAATTATAGTAAGATTTAATATACGACGAGCGCAACTGGAAGTTTCAATCGTCGTATGTTAAAACTTATGTTAATTTCAGTCGTACGAAGTTGACATTTATGGTTGTATATTAGAATACTGAGGTACTGGATTCGGTCATTGATTGCTTTATATTGAATTATGAATTATTTGTAAATACAGTAAAACCCCTCTAACGCGACCACTAAAAAGGGGCAAATTCTGGATGACAAAGGCAGGTGGTAGCTTAATGCAGGACGAAAGTTATGCAGAAAGCTCCTATAGGAGCTTTCTGCATAGCTTTCGCCCTGCATTAAGCAACCACCCGCTTATAAAGGCAGAAATGTTTATTCATTAAGTGGTCGCATAAAAGGGGTTCTATTGCATTATTAGATGCAATACCTACTAACATTTGCCAATAATATACATGTATGACAATTACAAAACAGTGAAAGGCAAAAACAAAGCAGGAGAAGAACGCCACGACCTTATGACCCATGCGGTATAACCGTAGAGATGTGAATGCATATCAAGACCAAATTAACGCTGGTGGATTTGTTCGCGTTTTTCATAAAATCGCGTAATACGCGAAAATTACCCCAACGCGAACTTAACCACTCATACAGTATGCGATCATTCCGATCATTCCGATCATTCGAATAGTGACGATAATCTTGCAAACATAGTAGACCCAGATCAGACGGCTCCTCTATAGGGGCCGTCTGATCAGGGTCTGCTATGTTTGCTTATGCAATTATATAGATCAAATGCAACAGTTTCTGATATTAACAATACTTGGCGAGTTTGCATGCCATTATAAAAACTATCTGACTGATAATCATGATGACACTGTTTCGTACATAAATATAAATGTAGTACATGAATAAATTAGGACGTACGACAATTGTGTTTCTATGATCTTTAGTGAAATGGGCCGTGGTGAATATAGGTCGTGTCAAATCTCAAACAAAATTATTGGTCCGTGTTTACTTATATGCATACATGTATTTAGCTATCATGTGATATCAAATGTATGGAGCGCGTAAATAGTACATGTACCAGGGCAGTAACAAAATTGTTGCCGGTTTCAATTTTCAAAGAAGAGTTTCATCCAACGTTTTATCCCTTTACTTCATGTAAACACTTTTCAATGCCTTTGCAAACAGAGTAGACCCAGATCAGACAGCTCCTGAAAGAGCTGTCTGATCAGGGTCTGCTCTGTTTACTTATAGAGCTATACAGATCTGATCATACAGTTCTTGTCTAAGCTAAAACTTCCCTTGAAAATTTACAATATACAGATGAGATAATGACAATTCACGAAGTGATCAACTCATGCAGCAATGTTCATTGGGGAAAGGGTTATAGTAAATCATTATGAACTATGAAAACTGGGCCATGGTGAGACACTGAGTTAAAAAATGTTTTCATCTGCTCCTTTTTTACCAAGTCCTTCGGACGAGACCATAAACCGAGGTCCGATGTATCAGTGCTTTACACTGGGCATTTAAAAGAGTATAGGGTATCGCGTCCGGGTTTCTTTCTAGCGCCTTCTCTCTCTCTCTCTCTCTCTCTCTCTCTCTCTCTCTCTCTCTCTCTCTTTCTCTTTCTTTCTTTCTCTCTTTCTCTCTCTCCCTCTCTCTCTCTCTCCCTCTCCAACCTCCCCCCTCTCTCTCTCTCTCTCACACTCTCTGGGGTGTCCGATTAGCCCATTGTGAGCAGAAACGGGCGCTGATCAACACAGACAAGCGCCTGTGCAAACACAGTAGACCCAGATCAGACGGCTCCTCTAGGATCCGTCTGACCAGGGTCTGGTCTATTTGCATATGATATTATATAGATATGATTATACCATGGTCAAATATTCCTGCGTCCATGTGCTATTTATAACAATTAATTTAATCAATATTCATGATGTCATTATAAAGTTTTCTTACATGGACACACAACAGGGAAAAGGTTATTCGGCTCGTCGGAATTATCCGAGCGCTTCCGATTGCTGTAACAGCTGCAATATTCATTAGTACCTAACACATTGCTTTGGTAGTTTACCTGAGAAGTGAATGAGAGGACGTGAGAGGATCGATACTTCATGGCGTTACTATCAAACAAATACACACTCCATGGCCAATCAAGCGTCGATTCGTTCACTATATACACTTGCATGTTGGAAACTAAAACGTTAGATAAGAATTGGGCATTTAAGGCAAAAAAGACCCAACGATACCCACTTCTGAGTCTTGAGATAAATGTTGCAGCTGGTTATGGGACGATACGTCGTATAGGACTATTCTGTAGTATTAACCATTTCCCTGGTCAATATTCATGTAATATATAATGGATTCATGAATATTTATGAGTCGAATTTTCAAAATGTAAAATTTTAAAGGGATTGTTCTGCTTTGGTAAAAAACCGTAGAATCAGATCCATACCATGTCATAAGCAAACAGAGCAGACCATGATCAGGCGGCTCCTATAGGAAGGGTCTACACTATTTGCAAAGGCATAGAAATGCGTATTAAAGGAGCATAGGGTTAAGCCACTATCTGCTCTTTAACCCTTTCCGTGTTGCGTTTTAATGTCAGAAATAATTACACCATGAATATTCATTAGATGATTTTATGATGTCATATGTAAACGGGAAATTTTATATTGGTAGAAACTCAAATGTCTGATCAATTATTTATCCATAAGCAAACAGAGCAGACCCTGATCAGACGGCTTCTAAAGGAACCATTTGATCTGTGTCTACTTTGGTTTCAAAGACGTGAAAAAACGTTTATATAAAAGAAAGGAATAGAGATACCAATATTTATTAATACTTGACTCCATACATACGCATTTTAATATATTTGCAAACAAAGTAGACCAGACCAGACCAAATATGGAAGGCGGAACATTGTAGCCATTTTAGAAAGTAAAGAAACAGATATTTCAAATTCCTCCAGGAGCCGTCTGATCTTGGTCTACTCTGTTTGCAAATGCGTGAAATCACGTTTATATGAGGGAAAGGGTTTACAACGAACAACAGTTAGGAACACCAAGCTCATTATGAAAATGCACGTACAACAGGTAAACTTAGCAGGAAAAAATGAACAACTACTGCGCATATAATGCAAAACAACAAAACCCCTCTAAACCGAACGTTCAAACCAGTATCGATGTCTTTAAGACAGGTGACTGTTTATTGCTAGGATGGAAGGCATGCAGAAAGCTCCTAGAGGAGCTTTCTGCATGACTTTCAGCCTTGCATTAAACAGCCTCCTGCTTATAAAATCGTGTGTATAGGTGTTGCACTGCAATATAATAAACAATGGAATGGAATGCTACTTGTTGGTAAAGCGCCATAGATGATAGATCCCATCAGATTTTCATAAAAAAACCAGGATAGATATTTCATCTGATCACTGAGAACAGATTTGCATCTCATCGTTATCATCATCACCAACGTCATCATCATTATCATCAACATCATCACCGTTATGAACACCATAGAGAAAATACAACCACAACAACAGCGTTGTATTCATCTGCATTATCGTTAACATCTCCAACCGCACCAAACGCAAGAAAATAAACAACAGGAAAGCAAAACAGTGTAAAAACATTAGTAGGCATTCTTACCCTGTTTTCTAAGTAGCTGTTTATCATCGATAGTCTGTGAATAACTCTTATGTGAAACGCACAAGCCTAATCGTGAAAACACATTCGTAATTAGTTATGTCGACGTTCTTGAATACTGTGTTTATTAAACTATGAGTATTGGTGTTACGCATGCGTGGCTCGACTCTTATAAATATCACGTTCACAAATATGCTGTATATTTGGATGCAGATGGGGCATTAAATGGTTTCAGGTCTACACGCTGTTTTACACTTTGATTGCAGTTTAGAAAAAATGGAAGAACTATTAAATATCAGAATTAAAGCAGACGACATTTTGCAGATGGCAATTTAAGAGTACAAAAAACCCGATGCAGCCCAGTGAATTCAAATCAAAAACCGTTATACGTCTAGCTATTAGCCCATCTTATAAAATAATGTGCTCTGCGTGGGGTATGTGCTCCTGATATGTAGACATTAAAATATGAAGTATACAATAAAAACCTATATAAACTGGACATTTACATTAGTTTCAATGAACTAACCCTTTGCTTCATAAATACACTTTTCTACGCCTTTGCAAACAGATTAGACCCAGATCAGACGGCTCCTGCTGGAGCCGTCTGATCAGAGTCTGCTGTTTGCTTATGACATAATACAAATCTGATTCTACAGTTACTGCCATAGTTAAATATGTATATATTCATTTATTATAAAAATACAGCTAATTAATATTCGTGATATCATTATTTCTTGCATGAATATTCATGGAGTAAAGGACCATTTTTCGGTCCATTTTTTCGCTAAATCAATTAAACACGAAAAGCTGCACACATATTCATATCATTAAAATAATACTTACTTCACATTTCCCTACAGTATGTTTATTTTCAGCTAAATGTTAACGATATCTGATTATCCTAAGCAAACCGCCGACATTTAAGAGACGGAAAACTTCGTGGAATGTTATGGGAGGCAACAGATTTGTTCGGCAAAGTCCAAAATGAACACCAAGTACCACTGTGACATCAAAAGTACAGTTGAACTGCGATATCTCGAACTTACCGAACCATACAAATTACTTCGAGATAGCAGAGGTTTCTAATCTGAACAATTTTTCAAGTTCACAGTTTAATAAAAGGGTAAGTAATCCTGCTGGAGATTTCATCCTTACTTTGAATTAAGCTGCCACGTGTGTTTCTAAATATGCGTAGTAATACATTTTAGAACAAATCTGTATTGTAAATTTTGTAAGGTCCGAATTTTTACTTATAATTATCCCGAAGTTCGAGTTATCCGAGTTCGAGATGGCGGTCGCGTATCCAATGTTTTCCGTAGCAATCATTTTTTTGTCATATTTTCGACACAAACAACTATTTTCTTACCTTACCTTGATTTGGGTCAAGGTTCGGGAATTTTTGTTCAGAGTTAATGATCAAATATTATATCAGTATTTTCTATTCCACGTTAAATCATTAACCTTTATTCTCTCTATATATACGGTTGTCTGATCAGGGCATGTGCTGTTTGCTTATGGGATAAATAAATCCCATTCTACACATGTACAACAAATCTACCATAGTCAAATATTCCTATGTTCATAAAGCCATATAAATGAAACGTTGTGAATTAATATTCGTACAGTATTTCATACGCGAATATTCGCAAATTAATGGATTAAATACAGTCATTTTCAATTTTTAGGACAGGTGACAGCTTGTACATGGTGAAAATCATGTAAAAAGCTCCTCTGAATGACTTTCACCCTGCATTAAGCAGTCTAAAAGCGTCTAAATTTTTCTATACTAAAATTTTGAATAATCGGGGTTTAACTGTACATCTGCTTAACCCATTTCGAGGGCTTGGTGGAAAACTATTCTAACTCCTTCACTTTAGTGAAGGAGTTAGAATAGTTTTGCACCAAGCCCTCGATTTGCTCCCACAATCCCATATATGGGATATAGGCAAACAGTGCATAATGCGGCGTTTGATCAGAGTCTACACTGTTTGCTGATAGGAATGTCTATATAAAACAAAACGAAAATGAAAATTTATGCCAGGCATGCCTGAGATCAAAAATGGACTAATCCAATATATAACCTTGAAGAATCCACTGGGAGTAAATGGGTTAATTGTGTATACATTAAACCTGTCTGTAGCGGCCAACAAAAAGATGTCTTATTATAGGACTTAATGCTAGGAAAAAGCTTTCTGCATTAATATTAGTATTGCTCTGCATTAAGCAACCATCTGTTTTTTAAAACTCCTATGTTCAATAAATGAATTTCCCTTTAACCCATTCCCTCACAAACAACTATTTTCTTACCTTGCTTACCTTACCTTACCTAACCCTTTTTGACGCCTCTGCAAAAGTCACCTATTGAAACCATTGTGATGAATAGAATATTTACTCCTATAGGAGCAAATGCTCTATTTATCACAATGGTTTCAAACTACAAATTTCTAAAAAGTTTCCTTTTCTGTAGTTAATGTTCCTTTTCGGTAGATTTATTCAAAGTGGTTGGATCTAAAAATAGCCTAAAATAGAGGTAATGGGTTAAGACAGACTCTACCTTATGACAATGACGTTACGCTCACGAGTGCGTATCAATGACATAAGCAGTTAACTTTGGCGTAGATTAACCCTTTCCCTGTTTCATATTTACATGTATTCAATTTTTTCAATAAAATGGAACATGGAAAGGGGCTTTTTTCTCTGTTGTAGAAACCGCACTATCAGATCTACAAATTTCCATAATCAAATAGAGAATACCATAATTAGACGGCTCCTACAGGAGGAGCCGTCTGATCTGGGTCTACTTTGTTTGCAAATGTGCGAAATGGCGTTTATATGAGGGAAAAGGTTAAGGCGTCTTGTCAGGATTTAAACTATCTAACGGATTAAGTATTTCATGATATAACTTATTTCTAAATTAAGGCATACAAAAGATGTAATTAACTGGCCAACGCAAATAACTGAAGTAGACAAAACTATTAACCCTTCGCTTGCTATTCACGTCAATATACCTACCTGTAAATAGTGAAGACCCAGATGAGACAGCTCCTGCAGGAGCTGTCTCATCAGGGTCTGTACTATTTACAAGTTGATTGTGCAACCAGTGCACCCCACAGCAGTGATTACACAGCGAAATACTTGTACACAGTGGAGATACAATGTATATGTAATTATACAACAGGACATGGGTAAAGAAGGAGAAATGTATTTTAAAATTCAGCAAGCGAAGGGTTAAGTATCGAACATTGTTTAAAAATAGATTTCTTCGTGTCCGTCCCTGCTTACGTTTATACGTACGTTTTAGATTTAATATATGACAAATCATACAGGAGTTGTGGTCCTTGACTTTAGGCATTCTATATGTCAATCTTGTGGCACTCGCTATTTCCGTACTTACATAGTGTAAGAAAGATACATACAAGTATTTACAGTAAATCCTCTCTATAACGGCCACTAAATTGTGTTAATTAGTTGGTATTTAGGGCAGGTGGCTGCTTAAATTAAGGTGAAAGTAAAACAGAACCCTCCCATAGGAGCGTTCTGTTTTACTTTCCCCTTGCTTTAAGCAGCCACCTGCCTTTAACACAAACTACTTGATGTAATTTAGTTATAGAGAGGTTCTACTATATTTGGAAAAAGAACCAAAGCAGTCATTCATGTGTGGAACATGTGAACATAAAAAGCAGGTACAATACAGTTGCTTAATGCAAGGCAAAAATAATGCAAAAGAACTCGTACAATATTTCATATACAGTGCTCCCTCCCTACAACGGCCCTCTCAATAACGAGTCCCTCCTTACAACAACGCATGTCACTGTTTCCGAAACAACAAGGCTCCAGAAACAACTTTTCCCATCGTATTTTCTTTATGCCTCCATCAAACCCTATGTTATGACCACTCTTTAGAATCGTCACTTTGTGACGATTCTAAAGAGTGGTCACAACATAGGATTTGAAAGAGGCATGGCGGTTTTAGAAATACACCTTATCTGGGAAACTGCAAATAAGCTAATTATGTTTGATTTTTCCTCCCTATAACAACTCCCTCTGAACAACACATACAATCTTCGTATCCCAAAGGGTGTCGTTGTAGAGAGGGAACACTTTAACAAACCGAGAGTGAAGTACAGGGCGACGTTTTACGGTTGCAACACGAGCTCTTAATACCTGCTGTTGTGAATAACATAAAGCAAAAGCAGCAATGCGAAAAGAGGGAATTACATACTCGGTCTTATTGAGTCTGTTTATGAGCAGTTAAATGTATTTAATGTGCAACACTACCCACGCCCCCTCCCCTGGTACAGGATTACCCGATCCTCATTCCATCTACATTGAATTTGCATGTACAGTAAAACCCCTCTAGACCGGACGTCAAATTTAGTATAAATATCGGTCTTGGAGACAGGTGGCAACTTAATGCAGGGTGAAAGTCATGCAGAAAGCTTATCTAGGAGCTTTCTACATGACTTTCACCCACCATTAATCAGCCACATGCCTAAAGGCATCAACATTATTCTCTACTAGAATTCTGGTTTAGATGGGGTACTGTATATTATGGCGTCTTTAATAGCTGTCACGAAAGGAAATCGTGTACTCGGTCATGTGGCAGCTCAGTGTAGACCAAGGTTAACCATATTAACCTTTCGCTTGCTGAATTTTAAAATACATTTCTCCTTCTTTACCCATACCCTGTTGTATAATTAAATATATCTTCACTGTGTACAAGTATTTCGCTGTACAATCACTGCTGTGGAGTGCATTGGTTGCAATCAACTTGTAAATAGTGCAGACCCTGATGAGACAGCTCCTGCAGGAGCTGTCTCATCTGGGTCTTCACTATTTACAGATAGGTATATTGACGTGAATAGCAAGCGAAGGGTTAAAAACACAATGTCTGATCAGAGGCTGCGCTGTTTGACACCCATCTATGTATACATGTACAGTAATACAACTTGACAAGAACTGTCAAGTGTCAAACATCGCGACTCTGGTTTGGAAAATGTTCTTGGTTTACACTATTTGCCCAACCCAAAAGACGCCGTACTTTAAAACAACCCAAAGCAAGTTTGGTATGGTTGAAATGAATTTAGCACATGCTCTACATCGCCGCTGTGCTATTAACCTATAAGGTTGCAAGATTACAGGGCGTTGGCTTCAATACTATATTGCGTAAATTTCTGTCCATTTCATCGAAAAATGACAGCTGTGAATGGAAACTGTCAATTGATCGGTGAAACAAAAATAAAAGAAAGGGCGGACTATGAAAACAGTGCAAATACAGTAGTACCTTTTTAAATGAATTACTAAATACAAATGTATTTGTTTGAATAGTAAAGTTCTTTTTGAAACGATTATGTTAAAAATCAATTGTAAGATTATACAATGCAAAGATTTTAACCAACTGAAAAATTGGTCGAAATTTACTATGAAAACTTTCTAAACGAATTTTTAAAACAATTTACACATAACTCCAGATCAAGTTGTCTCCAATATACATCGAAATTCACTATTTCGCCCACCATGTTTCAACGAAGAATGAGGCTTACGACAACCCGTGTTCATTTCAATTTACCTCATCGAACCGCTTCAGCCAATCAGTGTGGCTTGAATTGCAACTTTGCAATATTTTGGCGGGAAAATTGACAGCGACGGTAGAGCATTGTGCTAAACAGCTAAGAGCATGTTTAATTCATGCTACAGAATAATTATAGTCCTCTCGGCGCGTCCCGCGCCTTGAGGACTATATTCCGTAGTATGAAATAAAAATGCTCTAACCTATACAACAATTTGCTGACATGCAACTTGTCACAATCCACTTTTATGCTGACACGCAGTTTGTCTCAAATCTCTGATAACCTGATAATGCACGTTTCATGTTTTTACATTTTTTATCTGTAGAATATAATTAAATGCCCCACTCCATATTAACAAACACATCATTCAGAAAAACAGAATGCATATCTTTTTTGGGGACAGTCGGCTGCTTAATGCAGGGTGAAAGTCACTTCTCAATATAGCACTAAGCTGTTGAATACACAGAATGTCTTTAAAAGCAGTTTTGCATTCACTCTTTCCCTCATACAAATGATTCTTCACGCATTTGCAAACAGAGTAGATCTAGATCAGACGGCTCCTATAGGAGCCGTCTGATCAGGGTCTGCTCTGTTTGCTTTTGACACGATATAGATATGAATCTACAGTCAAAACAAAAAAAAATCCCTTGAAAATGTTATATACATGTATTATAAAAATTCTGCTAATAAATATGCATGATGTCATTATTTCTCCCATGAATATTGAACAGGAGAAGGGTTTAAGGACACCGTCTGTACCAGCTCATTCTGAGACTTCTGTTTGACAAAATTGGTGACACATTTCTAAGTGTAGTTCGTCTTTGGCTAACAACACAGATACGTCAATAAATGATGACTTGGCATTTGTTTTCATTCGACGGATATTCTAAATAAGCTTTTAGTACCCTTAACCCTTTACTCCATAGATACGCATTAAGAGTATTTGTAATACGAATTTTAACGCATTTGCTGTATGTATTTTACGTATTTAACGCATTTATGCATTTTAACGCATTTATAATGCATTTTAACGTCTTTGCAATACGCATTTTAACGTCATTGCAATGTGCAATTTAACGCCTTTTCAACATGCATTTTAAAGCTTTTGCAATATGTATTTTAACAATTTTGCAATACGCATTTCAATGCCTTTACAGCACGCATTTCAAACTTTGCTAACGGAGTAAACCAAGGTCCCTGCTTATTAAGTCTGAGAACGTTCTCAAGCATTTGATTGGTCAGATTTGAGCCTTTGGCTCAAATCTGACCAATCAAAAGCTTGAGAACTCAAATCTGACCAATCAAAAGCTTGAGAACGAAACTCAGACTCAACTAAAAGCTTTATAAGCATGGACCCAAGATAAGCCGGCTCCTGTATGTGCCGACTAATCAGAGTCTGCTCTGTTTGCTTATGAAAATTATAAACGTGTACATGTAGTTCTTGTTCTACAATTTCTGTTATGGTCAAATCTTTCTGTGTTCATATGCTATTATTAGAATAATCTAATTTATATTCATGATGTCATGTTTTCTTACGTGAATAGTCATGGGGTAAATGGTTATTTATTGTAAAAAGAATATCCGATTTAACCCATTCCCTCACATTGACGCCTTTTGACGCCTCTGTTCCTTTTGAGACCATTGTGATAAATAGAGCATTTGCTCCATAGGAACATATCCTCTATCACAATGGTTTCAAAACTACACAAGTTTGAATATTTTCCTTTTTCTGGTAAATTCCTCTTTTCAGTAGATTTATGCAAAGAGGTAGGGTCTAAAAATAGCCTATAATGTCATTGGTTAGGGATGTATACAAAGTTTCTTCCATTTTTTGTGTCGTTCTTAACCATTCGCTTGCTATTCGCGTCAATATACCTACCTGTAAATAGTGACTACCCAGATGAGACAGCTCCTGCAGGAGCTGTCTCATCTCCTGCATGCAAGAGCTGTCTCATCAGGGTCTGCACTATTTACAAGTTGATTGTGCAACAAGTGCACTCAACAGCAGTGATTTCACAGCGAAATACTTGTACACAGTGAAGATATATGTAATTATTCAACATGGCATGGGTAAAAAAGGAGAAATGTGTTTTAAAATTCAGCAAGAGAAGGGTTAATTGAATAATTGTGAAGAGAACATGGCAAAGCGTTTATAACTTTATATGCAGATTAGGCGTCCAGATACCCAATGTCTCATCTGTAAATGTTATCTCGATCCCACCCAGGTCATACCAGGAATTCTAAAACAGTGACCGACTGGCTTATAACTCAACTTTTTGTATTTTCTGTTTTCAAGGCCCTATAGTCAGCGAAAACTTCCTTAGCACCACAACTATGGGATGTGAGTTTCTATTTACAAAGGTGTTAACCATTTCTTCACCCTAATGACACGGTAAGTGTCGGCATACTAACCCATATTAAACTTAACCCTTATCCTGCTGAAAAAAATCATTTCTGCCAAAACTCTGAACTGTTGCAATGTTTTACTTACTTAAGAATCGTACAACCGTTTGAGAAACTGTTGACCGAGTGTCAAACAGCTTGGATCCTGATCAGACGCCGAGTTACTCGGCGTCTCGTCCGGATCCAAGTTGTTTTCAAATGCGTGTCAGGTCGCACTTGGCGTGATAAGGGTTAAAACATCAGTCTAGTTATGCCTTTTTATGGCCGATATCCCTGAAGAGAGATATAGGCAAACAGTGTAGACCCAGACCAGAGGACTGAAGAATCAAGGTTTGCACTTTTTGTTTCATTAACCATGTACTCCATATACAGTAAAACCCCTCTAAACCGGATGTTAAATTAAGTACATTTATAAATATCGGTCTTGGAAACAAGTGACAGCTTAATGCAGGATGAAAGTCATGCAGAAAGCTCCTCTAGGAGCTTTCTGCGTGACTTTCGCCCTGCATCAAGCAGCCACCTGCCGAAAAGTATATAAATTCTTCTCAACTAGAATTCCGGTTTAAAGGGGGTTTACTGTATACACCTTTTTAACGTCTGAGCAAACAGAGTAGACCCAGACAAGACAACTACTGAAGATGCTGTCTGATCAGAAGCTCTGTTTGCTTATGGAATAGGTTTGGTTTTTGTAAGGTTTTACGTCGTTTTAACAGTATTTCAGTCATATCACGACGTCCAGCTAATTACAGGTGGAGGAAGACCCCAGAGGTTCTTCTGTGCACGAAACAAATTGCATTGTGTAATGCACAGAAGAACATCTAAGTAGAACCATCGACCTATCGCAACCCAGCTGGAAGGGTTCCTCGCGTGAAAAATCCAAATGCCCAGACCTGGATTCGAACCCACAGCGGTGAGGGGCTAAGCGATTGTCCGTCGAAGGCCATAACCACTCGGCCATGGAGGCCCCTGCTTATGCAATAACATAGATCTGATTTTACAGTTTCTGCATTGGTCTAAAAAGTTTTCTGTTCATTTGCCATTGTAAAATATATGGTTGTTGATATTCATGAGTTCATTATTTCTTAATTTAATATTCATGGAGTAATGGGTTATTTTTCTCCTTAAAAGTCAGATCCGCAATAGACGCCTTGTAGTTCTCAACACTCCTAACCTGCTTATTAGATTGATTCTTACTATGTGCATGTACAATCTCAGAGCTACAGATTAAGGCGTGTACTCAAACACTAAAATCGTCAGTATTTCAGTCATTTCAATTTCAATTCTAGCACGCTGCTACAGTTATCAGTATCATCGAAATGTACAGTAAAGTCTCGCCAATGCGACCACTCTGAAGAAGTCTAAAATATTGGTTTTTTAAAACAATCAACAGCATCCTACAAAAAAATCAACAACAGGCAGGTGGTCAAATAGAAGATTTCCGTATTGCGTTTGTCCTGCATTAAGCACCCATCTGCTTTTACAGAACTGTTTTCTATGTTAACATTTTCCCTCCTAAACTTTTTTTTAAGAAACAACCTATTTTTAAAAACTACTGAAAATGAGTATTTACTAGAAAACAGAGCTACAGATAAACGTGAGAACCCAAATACTAAAATCGTCATTTCTCCATCAATCCCTATACTGTGACCACTCTTGAGAACCGTCTCTTCGAGACAATTCTAAAGAGTGGTCACGGTATAGGGTTTGGTGGAGAAATAAAGGATCTATTATTTGAAAATGTTTAAATTCACGCATCTTTCTGGAGCTCCGAGAAAAAAAGGGATTTTTTTAGAATTGTATACCTTTGAGACCAGTGTGATAAATAAGGCATTTGCTCCATGTGGGCAAATGCTCTATTTATCACAACGGTTACAAAAAACTGCTGCAGAGGCGTCAAAAGGCGTCAGTAGGAGGGAATGGGTTAACCATTTCCCTGTTCTATGTTTATTACAAATTTCAATACCTACTGAATATTCATGAACAAAAAAGTTATAATGCAACATGGAATGTGGAACATTGTAACTATTTTAGAAAGTAAAGAAACATATCTTTCAAAGTCCGTTAGCAAACAGAGCAGACCCTGTTCAGATGGCTCCTCTAGGAGCCATCTGATCTGGGTCTACTCTGTTTGCAAATGCGTAAAAACACATTTATATGAGGGAATGTGTTAATAAATCATGCAGTCGCATGAATTCACGAGACACTACTGTAATTGACCTGGTTTGCAGTTGCTTGTACCGTTCATTTGTTATTGAGGCACGTAAAATTAATATCAAATTCGCTGCGTATGATATGATGCATGCGACCATAGTGCAGAAAGGGCACATCACTCCATTAAGAAGTTACCCAATATAAAGAAGGGTAAGATGCGTATTTTCTTACAGTCGTATTGTGATATTTTACTGCCCTGACATAAATTGCATAAATTGCCATGATAGTCTAAATACAGTTGTATTTGTCTTAAGCAGGCATAATGTATGGCATGTGGTAGCTTAACACTTCCCCTCATATAAACGTGTTTTCACGCATTATATATAGGAGCCCATAGGAGCCGTCTGATCACGGTTTGCTCTATTTGCTAATGGAATTTGAAAGATCTGTTTCTTTACTTTCTAAAATGGCTACAAAGGTTCACTTGTATAACAGTTTGATAATACTTTTGTACATTGTATTTGAATTTTCACGCAGTAGAACATGTCTTAAGCAATCATGCATTTATTGGACATAGGAGTCTTTAAAAAGCAGGTGGTTGCTAGAGGAGCTTTATGCCTTACTTTTGATCTGCATCAACCCAATTCCCTGTTCTATGTTCAATCCAATTTTCAATACCTACTGAAATAGTTACAATGAAATATGGAAGATGATATAGAAATAGAGTTTGAGACAAAAAATGAAGTCCCTGGTCAGACGCCGCCTTAAAAAGGCGGCGTCTGATCTTGGACTGCACTTTTTGTCATTGTGCATTTTTTGCGACATTGGCGGTGAAAGGGAATAGAATAGATCCAGCAGAATAGACCCAGAATAGACCCAGATAGTTGGGTCTATTCTGTTTGTCTATAGTTTTGGAAATCATTTCATAATCAAGCAGGGCAGACAGGAATCGTCTAATGTGAGTCTACTTTGTTTGCAAAGGCATTAAAGGGCGAATTAGATATTCGGCATCTCATCTGGATCCAAGATGTTTACATAAGCGAGTCACGTCGCGATTACCGGGAGAAAGGTTTAATGTTCCCGAGACTCTCGTAACAGTTTTAGCCTTGGCACTAGATGATGAAAGTCGATTCCATTATTTTGGCCAATTTGCAATCGTAACCCCGTGGAATAGTGACCCAAGTACCAACATAGGATTCGATACATGTTGCCATATACTATAGATGTATACTGTATATATCTATATAGCTTCTTTAACCCATTACTTCATATGCTATTTTTAGATCCAACGGCTTTGAATAAATCTACTGAAAAGGGACATTTACTAGAAGAAAGTAAACTTTTAGAATTGTGCAGTTTTGAAACCATAATGATAAATAGAACATTATTCCTATGGAGCAAGTGCTATATTTATCACAATGTTTTCATATTGTAGTGACTTTTACAAAAAATCATCAAAAGGCGTCAATATGAGGGAATAGGTTAAACCTTGTTACTAATCTCTGCGAGTCTCACTACTAATGCACCCCTCTGTAAACAACAAGTTTTACAAATGAAAAAAGTACTTACACATTTTATTGAAAACTTCGACCCGTTGACTGGTATGAAAGACTTGTATCTACTTCAGAACAAGACACCAACACACAAAGGCGCAGATGTGACAAGACACAAGCGAAAATATTCAATCATCCTCCATATTCGCCGGATTTCGATTGTAAAAAAAACTGTGACAGTAGGTCTATACTTCTCGAAGTGGCTAGGGAGCTGCTTATCAGTATATATCTGAAGGGCTTCATGAACAAGTTTAACCCTTTCCCTCATATAAATGTGTTTCACGCATTTACAAACAGAGTAGGTCTGCTCTGTTTGCTAATGGAATTTGAAAGATCTGTTTATTTAACTTCTAAAATGGCTACTGTGTTCCACCTTCCATATTTCGTTTGGTCATGAATATTCAGTAGGTATCCAACTTTGGAATAAACACAGAACAGGGAAAGGGTTAACTCTTTGTTGTCCGCTATAATTTTCCTTTTTACTTTTCTTCTTGTTTGTTTTTTATGACAGCAATTATGGTATACATGTATAATACTCACAGTTCGCATGCTGATGAGACGCCGAGTTACTCTGTGTCTCATCTGAATCCAAGCTGTTTGCAGAGAAAAACACAGATGCGACATTGGCAGCGCAAGAGTTAAATACTAGATCGGACGTTTAAAATATATAGTACAGCCTCTCTGAACCGGATGTTCAATTAAGTATAAATGTCGGTCTCAGAGACAGGTGGAAGCTTAATGCTGGCTGAAAGCCATGCAGAACGCTCCTATAGGTGCTTTCTGTATGACTTTCAGCCTGCATTAAGCAGACACCTGCTTAAAAGTGTTTAAATTGTTCTCTATTAGAACTCCGGTTCAGAGAGGTTTTACTGTTTATATCTGCTATCCCTTTACCTGGTTTAACCGCTTCTTATTTCATGTAGGAACCGTCTGATCAAGGTCTGCTCTGTTTGCTTATATATTTGCATAGATCTTATATCACAGTTTATGTCCATGTCAAAAACCCCGTGTCCATACACGATTGTAAATATTTGGCTAATAATTAACCGCACCTCGTACTACAAGGTGTTTGACCCTTTCAGTGCTGAACTTTCAGAGTTGAATAACCCCTCAGTATTTAACTACAGAGTCCACTTAGTATGAATACAGTAGGACCCCCTAATGCGACCACTTAATGAATAAACATCGGTGTCTTTATAAGCAGGTGGTTGCTTAATGCAGGGCAAAAGTAATGCAGAAAGCTCCTCTAGGAGCTTTCTGCATTTCTTCTGTCCTGCATTAAGCTACCACCTGCATCTAGCACCCAGAATTATACCTCTTTTATGTGGTCGCATTAGCGGGTTTTTACTGTACTTAATATTGCTATAGGATTGTCATGACTCGAGTATTAGCCCTATACTCCATACATCAATGTATGCGCCTTTTAACGCCTTTGTAAACAGAGTAGACCCAGATCATACGGCTCCTGATTAGGGTCTGCACTGTTTGATTATGGAATGATATAGGTCTTATTCTGCTGTTTGTGATGACAAAACTGTCCCGTGTTCATTATGTCATTACGAAAATCGTTCTAATTAATATTTATGATATCACTATTTCTTACATTAATTGTGGTTAAGTCGTTTAAGTTTTTTTTCTGAGAGCATTGGCTCAACTATACAATACGAATCTATTTAAGTTTTATTTGGCGGGATTTTCTTGAAAGCATTTAATTGCCAATGAGACCGTTGGAAGTCTATGTATATGTTTCTATTATATAGTGAAATATCCCATGTTCGTTGTGCCATTATAAAAAAAATCCGGTTAATTAGGTTAATATTCATCATGCCATTGCTTTGGTATGAAATATAAATTGAGTAAAGGCTTAAACTGGTTGAAAACCATAAAGGTGACTGTTTATTTCCAGGCTTCGGAATTTTAAAACACGCATAAGATGGCATAATAACACAGGTCTGACTTGAATATTTTCTGTTCAGTAAGTTCTGTTGTATGAATCGTTGTCTGTATAAAGAAGTTCGAAAAGTTGTTCGTTGACCTCTAAAACACATGGTGTGACTTAAACCTTTGATATGAAGACCTGACGTTTGCTCTTGACACATATTTCAGTATCACTTTACCTTCCTGTGAATCTGCGTTTGACTCACACATATAGTAACAAAATGTTAGTAAATATGTAGAAAATAATAAATGAAATAGAATAAAAATGACACCATAGTTACCGTAGCCTGTCTTGTGTGTGTATCAAAATAAACAAATGGACCCTGTCATGATCGGAATGTCGCTCATTTAATCTCAGTTGAAAGTGCTGAGATTGTGATAATTTATATTACACACTGCCCTATATATCTCACAGGGGTCTGTATCGCTTCATGGGAGTCTATATATACATACTATATAATAAGTAACGTGTTTTATATAGTTTGTATATACTCCCATGAAACGGTACAGACCCCTATGATATATATTAAACCTTCTCTATGAAAGCGATTACCAAACATAATTGGTTTGATTCTTTATTTTAGATGCATATGGTGCCTAGCTTTATACAGGTGGTATAGCTTAATACAGGACGAAAGTTCTACAAAAAAATATCCCATGGGAGCTTTCTGCATTACTTTCGTCCTGCATTTTAAGCAACCACCTGCTTTTAAAGCAGCCAATGTTTCGTTATTTAAATGGACGCACAACAAGCACCCACGGTTGACTCTTTTAAAGCTATTGTTACTGTGTCCATTATCGTCTCCACCTTCAGTTTTTAGATAAACATACTCGTAATCATGTATAAAGTTTTGCCACTTATCACGTTCTAACCCTTTCCCTTGGCTGTGTTTATTTCAAATTTCAATACCTACTGACTATTCCTGGACAAAATAGTTACAAAGAAATATGGAAGATGGGGCATTGTTGCCATTTCAGAAAGTAAAGGAACAGATCTATCAAATTCCATTAGCAAACAGAGAAGACCCTGATCAGACGGCTCCTCTAGGAGCTGGGTCTACTCTGTTTGCAAATGCGTGAAAACACTTTTATATGAGGGAAAGGGTTAAAGTCTTATCTTTTATCATGTTTGGTGTCGTTCTTATCATGTAGTTTTGTCTAGCACACGTTATGAAACATGTCACTTTTAAACTTTTCGTACTCCTTAAATATATTTTAATGTTTTTAAACCAGCGCCTACACATAATCCTCAATGTAATGAGGGAGTGTAGTAATCATAAAGAAGAAGAAGACGCTCAAGAGGGAGTTCATATCTCATAACAGAGAACTAAACTTACGGTGGATTTAAAAAAAAATGTGATCCGCAGGCACTCAATATTAATATATTTTGGTAAGAATAATAAAAAAAAGAATGTTTTCTCTTCTAAAACCGTCTATCAAAATCGTTTATCATGTTACAAATTATGCTAGTTCAGCCAATACCGAACTGCATGAAAGCTGAATTTTCAAACTGCGATGTGCCATCATTGTTCAGTGATAGAGTCTATTAAAATGAAAGTATATAATTTGTGAGAGGATATTGAATAACAAAAGAGTGCCGCTTTGAAAAAGATCGCAGTGTATTCGATTGGACTGCGCTGGAATGCATTTTACCTAATACCCCATTTCTCCCTTTCCGATAAAAACTTTTCATTGCTCATCATTGTCCCATTTCAACGTATTTCCTGTTGTTTATTTACTTCCGGTCAGACAGGATTTCTGCGACGAAATGACAGTTCCTAATATTTTCCTTAAAGAAACTACCAGAAACTTGAACGGATGAAAAAGAGGATGTTTTCCAAATTTACAAGCATCCTGCAGCATGCAGTTGATGCGGTATGTTTTTAGAAAACCCTGCTTGGGAACAGTTCAGGATTGTTTAAATCTCATGTAAAATTCACCATGTTATTTACTGGGTGGGGTATCATGTTATTATCTTGAAAAATCGTTACGTGACAGTAAGCTGCTTGTGAATCAATAAAATGACTAGGAGCTTCTGTCATTGTAGAAATGCTCCTATAGGAGCCATTTGATCTGGGTCTTAGTCTACCCTGTTTGCAAATGTAGCTGGGTAGAGATTGTGGTTGAACAGTTGATATGCTTTAGACTCTGTGGTTTGATAGCTCAAACAGTAGAGTTTTGGCCAGGTAAGCTAAAGGCCCTGGGTTCAAGTCCCAGTTGAGTCACAACTTTTGCAACATTAACATTTTGGCGCCCAACGCAAATAACCCATAGGGTGATTTCAGATTTTCTAGCATGGTCTCGCTGTCTTTATCTATCTATCTATCTAGTGATTTCTGCCTCACACCCTCACGGGTAATTTCGGGCAGTGCGCGTCTGTGCCTGTTAGTAGAGTTAAGAACAGTATAAAAGATAAGGATTAGCAATGAAACAAAGTTAAGAATGTTAAAACTTAGCAGGAAAAAGAGTAAAAACAAGATAAAAAACACCATTGATGGACTTAAGGTTTAAAATGATTTATGGCGTTGATTGAGGACTTGAAAGTATTCAAGCTCTCATTCAGCACGACATCTGCAGGAAGAGCATTCCACTGTACTATTGTAAGAGGATAAAAAGAATATTTATAGTAGTCTGCTCTAGTATGCACCTGTCTGAAACTCACAGAGTGGCAGAGTCTTGATAAACGGGTGTTTCTGTGTATGGCCAGGTGCACAGTAAATGTGCCAATTCTTTAAAAAACAGTGTACATGTTCTTTTCTCCAAAGATTCAATTTACAAGAGAAAAGCAAGTTTACTATTTCTATCTATAAGTAATTCTGCAGGTGTGCTGAAAATTTCAAGCACATATCTTTATCCGTTATGAAGTTATGCAACTTTTAAACGCAAAAAAGTGCCTAATTTGGCTGTAATGAATTAGCATCACTTTTTTTGCCTATTTTCAAGTCATTATTATTAGAATCTGAATAGTAACAGGTTATGAAGTACAATGTTATCAACAGAAGAATTTGTTTCTGTTTAATTTGATATATAATGTAAGTATCTTGCTTTCATGAATATGAAGTTACATGCAAAATAGCAAAAAGCGTGTCGATGTAATGGTTGCTAAATCGTACAAACCCTATCATCCTATTATTGACATAATTTCAACAAAAATAGTATAATAAAAGAAATTAATGTATTACTGATCATAAAACTGATAACATCATCCAAGCATACCAATTTTTTTTCCATAAAGTGTACCGGTACGTTTTTGATTTTTTGTCAGTTTTAGTATCTCATTTAGGTTTGTGTCAAAAATCATGTAATGTCCGTCCCCCCCTCTTACTTTTTCAGAAAACCATATCTATGTAGTGTCAACCATTTTAACATAAGCCTAGTAGATGCCTTTCATCAATTCACCATCAATTTTACTTATGACTGCATATTAAATGATGTTTTTCCAGCAAAGTATAAAAGTTATCTGTAATGTCCGTCCCCTGTAATGTCCGTCCCCTCTCCAATATGTTTCATTAGAAGACTTATTAACCATATTAATTACATAATATAGCTAAATTTGAAAACTATTTTAGTATAAATAAGTCTACTGTTTGTAAAAATATAGTATACACATAGAGAAAGTGGTTTTTTCCCAAATTACATGCTTTTAAAGATATTGCCATGTGAAATACTAATAAATTTTCATTTAAACTCTAAACCTAAAATAAATACATGGCTGTGTACAATAACCACATTCAGACTACTACTTTAATGATAAAAAGTCTTTATTTAAAAAAAATAATCATCAAATCAATAAATTACACAATATTTTATAATTGGGGGACGGACATTACAAGTCGGGGGACGGACATTACAGTGGGCCCATTACAGTAGTGTCTGTATAACAGTCCAGCACTATCATAGATAAGTTACCATTAATCTCAAAGTAGTTGAGAACTTGACACCCTGCTGTTTTGTTTTTGTGTCATGACCTCCAAATTTAATTAGTAAGGACTTGTTTATTCAACACCTACTGCATATCAAAGAGGGGTAAGGGGCCTAAGGCAGACAGGCAGGAAATGCGCTCAACCGGGGAGGAAATAGGGGTACCTACCCTACATCAGATATATCACATTAGTGACAAGTTCAAGAAAAAAGCTTCAGCTTTAATCGAATTTCTTTCCTCTGCAATTAAATTTAGACTTTCAATATCCACAAAGATAATTTAAATATAAATTTGATACAGCTCGGATAGGGATCAGAAACTGTTCATAAATATTGGCACCAGTAAGAAAGATTGTATTTTAACCATCTGTACTGTTATTAATATTAAATGCCTGATCTGGGTCCTTACCTTAATAAAGTCACTGAAATTGTAAAGTTCAATATCTATTGTCTGACTGAAAGATCTGCATTTTAGTCTAGATAGGTGATTGCACCAAAATTATTGTCTGCAAAATAAAACAGTGCAGACCCTGGTGAGGGGCCCCTCCAAGGGCCCACTGATCAGGGTCTACAGAATGTCTCATAAACTGGCTTCCTACATTATAAGGGTTAAATAGTTTAATTTTAACTTTTCAGATTTGATATCTGAAGTAAGTTTAAATTGATATAAATTGGAAAGTATAATTTGATTGCACAACGAATCACAAAGTATGGACAAACAGCATGGATTTCAATCAACCATAATTTTTTTTTGAAATCTGATCTGGATCCAAACTGTTTGAAATGAAAAAAAAAATGTTACAACCATTATTTTTTTAAAGAGTTTCAAATTGTCTTCATTCAAGTTTATTCATCCTATCTTTGTTAATTTTTAATTATTGCATGTACCACTGGGCTATTCCGAACAAATTGATCAACCTTTTACCTATAATAATTAATGTAATTATTGACTCTCAAATGAATAAAATTGAATAAAAATTAAAACCAAATCATATATCAATGTACATCTAAGCAATAATGGGCATACACAATACTTATGTACCTTCAAAATCATTTTTTACATTATGCCAGGAGAATTGTAATGTCCGGTCCTGAAAAGTGTAATGTCCGTCCCCCCATGCAAAAAGGTTGATAGAATACATTAATCTGTATTTATGTTTAAAATTTAAGATATTTTCATTTTATCTACATGAGTTCATGTTATCAAACCTGTTTTAAGGTCCCTGACAACTTAATTTTAGGAAACATATTATAAATACACAGAATGAAAATAATTTAATTCAGTTTGCACTTTGAGTGTTAATTAGATCCTTCACAAAAGACATATTTTTTCACTACTATTTCACATAAGCTATTTTTGTTTGAAAGTAGACAGATGTGTATGTATGTCAGTGAAAAATAAAAGCTGTTAAACACGCCAGTTGGTCATTGAATTTAAGATATAACCCTGTAATGCATTAAGTTGTAATGTCCGTCCCCTTGTATACCTAGTGACAGACACATGTGAAAATATAAAACTATGGGCAAAAAGTTATCTTTTTAACAACTGGACATCGTTTTATATACGTTAAGTCATATAAAAATTGATATAATGAATAAATACAAGAAACTTTATTTTTTGACCCAGATGCTAACTTAATTGGCACATTTACTGTGCACCTGGCCTACTGTGTATATAAACTGGGACTGGAACTGCCACTAACCCATGAACAATTTTATAAAAGAGACATAATCTAGCATCTGAACGACGCTGTTCCAAGGACCTCCATCCAAGTTTTAATAACATGTCGGAGACGCTTGCATGCCTGGAATACTCACCCAAAGTCCAACGGGCGGCACGTCGTTGTACCATTTCAATTTTGTCTATGTTGGACTTTGTGTGAGAGTCCCACACACTACAAGCGTACTCCAGTTGTGGACGGACAAGGGTTTGATAAGTACGCTCCCTGAGTTTGGACGACTTGGACTTTATGTTCCTTCTAAGAAAACCTAGGGTACGGTTTGCAGAGTTAGTAATGCGATCGACATGTGCACTCCACGACAAGCCGCTGGAGATGTCAACACCCAGGTAACGAGCACTACTGACAGCCTCCAGAGTCTGTCCATGTAATTTGTACTTGGTTGGTATTGGGACTCTAGCCTTTGTGGCTTGAACTACTTGGCACTTGGAAGGGTTGAAGCTCATGTCCCATCTGAGAGACCATTCCTGTAATTTGTTAAGGTCAGTCTGTAAAGTAGTGCCGTCTGTCTCCTTGTCATCAATTGTAAGATAGACTGCAGTGTCATCTGCAAACAACCTGACATTTGAGGTGATGTTATCAGGTAGGTCGTTAATATATACCAGGAATAAGATGGGTCCCAGGACAGACCCTTGTGGGACACCTGATGTCACTGGTATAGTATCGGAGCTCTCCCCTTCCAGTACTACTGTCTGTGTCCGGCTGCCAAGGAATGCCCGTATCCAGGATAGGGTCGACCCTTGGATACCATATTTGTGCAACTTGTAGAGCAGCTTCTCGTGGGATACCATGTCGAACGCCTTACTAAAATCTAAAAGAACAAGGTCTGTCTGTTTGCCCATGCTTAAGTTTCTCATCAGATCCTCCACAAGCATCACTAATTGAGTCTCTGTGGATCTCTTCTCCCTGAAACCATGTTGGAGGTCATACAGGAGACCATTTTTGTTCATGTACTTAACAAGGTTGGAGGCCACAATATGCTCTAAGAGCTTACACACAATACAAGTAAGGGATATAGGGCGGTAATTTGCCGCTATGGATTTGTTGCCTTTCTTGTAAAGTGGAGCCACGTTAGCAGATGTCCAATCCTTTGGTACTTGACCTGTTTGCAGGGATATTGTAAAAATAACCTGAAGGATTGGTGCAATCTGCTGACGAAGCTCCTTAAGAACTATTGGTTTAATCTTATCGGGTCCAGCAGCCTTGTCAGACTTGAGATTCTTCAGCAGTTTTAAAATACCACTAGAAGAGATCTCGAGATCCGACATGACACTTTCTTTTTCCAAAGGTGAGTCTAGGCAGTCATTGTCAGTATTGTCTTTCACTTTCATTTGACAGAGTTGAGACAGGCTTAGGGGTGACTTTGGTGTAATACAGATTGAAATTGCCTGTTCAGGATGTTAGCTTTCTCTTTGTTGTCTGAAACTAATCGTCCGTTATTTTGTAATGGTGCAATACCTTGATTGTCTTGTCTAGCGTGTTTCAAGTATGAGAAAAGTTTTTTGGGGTTTATTGATGATGTAGATGAAGTTTCATTTTCTGGTTCTACTCCAAGAATTTCTTCTATGTATTTCTCATATGACTGCTTGACTTTTTTTCTTGTGCTATGTCTAAGTTCAAGGTATTTGTCTCTGTCTGAACGTTTTTTTGTCTTCTTATGTCTACAATACATTTTATTCCTACGTCTGGCTGTACGCCTAATATCTTGGGTAATCCAAGGAAGAGAGGATTTGCCTTTAATGATTTTTGAAGGGATACACTGGTTCATGTGTAGGTCTAGAGCAGTTTTAAATTCGTTCCATAACACATGAACACTTTTATTTTTGAAATTTGATAAAAAACCTTCTTTGAAAGTATCCATTTTATTCTTGAGTAGATCCCAATCAGCTTTCTTATATATGAATATTTTCCTTGGTTTTACCCTAGGCAGTACAGGTTTCAGACTTGCCTCAACACAGACACAGTCGTGGTCACTGACTCCAGGAGTGGTGTAGACCTTGTTCACCAGAGTATCATTTGTTGTCAGAAATAAGTCAAGAATATTGTCTTCTCTGGTGGGTTCTGTAACCATTTGAGTGAGACTGAAGTCATCGATAATATTTATAAATTTGTCATAGATGTTTCTATATTGGCAGTCTTGCTGTGTCTGTGGTGTGTTATCAGTCCAACTCATCTTTGGAAAATTAAAGTCCCCTATCACCCATATATTTCCTTTCTTCTGCTTCACCAGATCGAGGGATTTTCTTAGCTCGTCAAGGCTGTCCTCATCATGTTCATGAGGCCGATAATAAGCGGCAATGTACAGCGGCTGTGACCCAACAACCTCCAGCTTAATCCAGGTGATTTCACATCTGGTAATAAGCTGAGGTTGGTGGGCACAGACAAATTTGTCACTAACCATGATGAAGACACCCCCACTCCTCTTACCTGTATTTTGTCTGTCCTCTCGATAAAGGGTATAGCCTTCTGGTAAAAACTCACCTGAGTGGATATCTGGGGATAGCCATGTTTCGGTCCCTACCAAGATATCTGGTTTTTCAAGAGTGACAAGGGCCTTAAACTCTCCAACCTTGTTAACTACAGAACGAAGGTTAACATTTAATACTTTTACCTTCACCTTAAAATTTTTATTTTTGCTCAGAACAGGAGTGGAACTATTTTTAACAGGGGTTGAGGTGAAGATTGGATCTGAATTATTGAGAGTACTAAAACTATTTGTATTTGAAAAGGAACTTGTATCAAAGAAATTGGACGAAAAATTTGGTAATCCGCACATCAAGCACGACCACGAATAACTTTCATGCATAGCATGAATGTTATATGACTGTTTGGTCATTCCTGAACAGGTTCTGTGGTACCAAACATCACATCCATCACACTGAATGGCAACATGGCCATGTTTTACTGCCTTGCCGCAGTTTCCACATGGATACTTTGGTGGCCTTGGACCAGGGTTGAGTTCAATATCATTAGAAAGTGCTAGCAATAAAATACTAAGGTAAAAACAGTTGTGGTTTGTCTGGTTGCTATCGGCTGATAGAACCTCTTAATCTTTGACCAGGAAAAGAAAACGTTTGCCATGAATATTGAAGGAAAAAATAAATTAGCAGTTCAAAATAATCTTTTATACATACCTTGAAACAATTAAGTAATTTTATCCTCATCTATTAATCCCCAAACAATCCAGTGTTCCCCACCACCCGCATAACAAAAACAAAAATGGCTGCCAGCCCTTACCAAAATAATTTATAAGTCACTTATAAGTGGCTTAGATGTCAAACTTATAAGTCACCTATAAGTCACTTATAAGTATTTTACATGCAAATGAGATGTAAGTCAAGTATAAGTGATCTATAAGAAAGAGGATATATGTAAGTGGTTTATAAGTGGCTTATAAGCCATGTATAAGTGACTTATAAGTATGATGCTAGTAAACGGCTTATAAACCACTTATAAGTGGTTTATAAGCCACTTATAAGTCTACTGCTTGGGAGACTTATAAGTGACTTATAAGTCTACGGAGCTGGATCAAGAGCTGTACCCTGGTCTAGCGGTATTAATGCACTGGACTACCAACCCAGGGGCTGCTGGTTCAATTCCCTGCTCAACCATTCCTACAGTTGAGTTTTTAACATGAAATAGTCTTTACTGACAGTTGGGAATCTGTAGAAAGTCTTCACCCATCAATACATTAATTATCCTGCATACCCAAACTGAATTATTAGCCTGGAACGAAAACAAAAAAGGAAAATTCACTGCCCGTTTAAGTAAACAGTAATGCCTCATAAATCCAGAATGTTATTGAACAAGAGTGAAAATAATACTCTGGCTGCACATTTGGTTTCACAACCAGTGTAGATCAAAATCAGAATGTAGAAGCTATCAAGTTTGCTAAACCTGATATTATTTGAAGTTCACCTTCAATTTCCAAATTTGAATGAAAAAGAATAAATAAATCAATTAAAATTTAAAGTAACTGTTTATATTCAAAATCTGGTAATCTCATTCAGCAACTAATGTCCGGATTAATTTGACATCACTGTCCCTTTTTATTTGTACAGGAAATTCATGATTTACATTTGGGTTTAATGGAAACAAGCTGCAGTACTACATCAGCAATATGTTTTAATAATAAATGCACTGCCTGTATCAAACATTTAAATATTTGACTTGACCATAATAATCATTCAACTTGTTCAAATCTAGTCTACATGAAAATTCTTATCTTAATTCAAAGTTAAAGAGTCATCCAAATTGTATTTTTTTTAAAAAGGTATCGTGCTTGAAGTTGAATATACCTCACTTCCGTTTATGCTATAATACTACATATTTAGATGCTTTTTTTAGCAACTTTGAAGCAGTTTGAAAATTGAAACTTATGAAAAATGTGGCAGACTACAATACTATTGACAGGCTAAGGGTTAAGTAATTTTCCGAAGATAAGGGCTTAATTTATTTGAGATTTTTTAAATTGTAACTTGGTAACTTATAAATATGGAAAATGGAGCAATCGCTCCTGAGGAGCAATGATTCATGATCTACTTTCATAGTGTATTGATTAACCCTTTCCCTGTTCTTTATTTATTAAGTTGTTTCATGACCTCATGAATATTCATAGACCATTTAGTCATAATATGTTTGGGTATGTTTTAAAGTAAAGTTTTGGTGAGAAAAAGGAACTGCATGTAATGATCTATGAAAATTCATTAGCAGACAGAACAGACTCAGACCAGACAGCTGTCTGGTCTTGGTCTTCTCTGCCTACCAGTATGAGAAAATGCTTGATTATTAGGGAGAGGGTTAAACATTATCAGTCTCTTAGATCAGCAGTTAATCATTTCTTATTTTAAGCCATTAATATCGAGATATTGGTTGTTAGCAACATGAAAATATCACTGAATTTCACCATCAAATACACATATTGTAAAATTTATGCACATTATGTATAAATTAAAAAAAACATTGGAAGGTAAATTGTTCATCATAAATAAAAGGCCTTGTTTATCCACAATATGCGCAACTAGCCAAATCAAGTGTTCAATCTACTATAAGCAGCAGTATTATCATTTTTATGCCCCCGCCTTTAGGGCATCAAGTTTTACCCTTGTCTGTTTGTTTTGTCAAATATGTCTTGACTTGTAAATTGGAATGTTTTGATATTTGCTCTGAAGCATAATCCTAGTGAGTTGTACTGTGTCTCCCCTTTTCAGGTCTGTCGTTCATCTACTTCCTGTTCGCCGACACTTGATTGAATTTTGGTGATTGTTTAATGATTGTTCAATTAAGAAAAACTTGGTGTGGGCATTTGTGTCCCATGGACATATTTTCTATTATTTACGTCTGGGTTTCATGGAAACCCTTGCATCAGCACACTTTTGGTTGATTGTCTGGATGATGTCTTTCTCCGGAGTCTTGCATAATTTTTTCTTGCACATATTCTGAAATGTAAGGAAAAAAGAGAACATTGTAAATATTTAAATTATTGCCCACCTGATGTGAATTTAACCCTTTCCCTGTTCTATGTTTATTTCAAATTTCAATACCGACTGAATATTCATGGACAAACTAGTTTTAATGAAACATGGAAGGTGGAACAGTGTAGCCATTTTAGAAAGTAAAGAAAACGATCTATCAAATTCTATTAGCAAACAGAGCAGATCCTGATCAGACGGCTCCTGTCTGGGTCTACTCTGCAAATGCGTAAAAACACTTTTATATGAGGGAAAGGGTTAAAAGACTGTGGATGTACTTTGCAAAAAATCTTGGATCTTAAGTCTTCTAGACCTCTATCCAAGGTGTTTGACACTCCGATATAGATAGCAAAATGTTGGATTTTTTAAAAAATTGTACCCGATATTTTTATCTTTGCAAACAGTGTAGATCCAGATAAAGAAGCTCTGAAGGAGCAATCTTATCTGGGTGTACTCAATAATTTGCTTGACAGAATATTGAATTCTATTAATGGAAAACAAGTAAAAGGTTAATAGTTACATGTAAAAAGGTTACTGAATCTTTAATCAACTGTAAAGTTCTACTGCTTTTGAGGTACACAATAACGGCAATAATTTAGCAGCAATTGTTTGAATCCTACAGCTTGTGTGAGAGATATTCAGCTTAGAATGAAAGTCCTGTTATATAATTTTTAAATGTTGTTGCATCATGTATTTCACAGCCTAAGGAATTTATTCATCCCCATTCATCCTCAAATTATTGCCGCTATTCCCGCAGGCAATATTAAGTCATTTTTTTTTTACTGTGCCCATCTTATTGTGTATTGGTGTATAGTTGTTGTTGATATTTGTATTAATTTTATATTCTAATTCTTTTTACATTAGGATCTTTATCAGATGGATTAAAACACATGCGAATTAGATATTGAATTACCAGTCACTCAGAATGCTGTTTTCACTTACTTGTAAGTTGTTATGGCGTTAATACTCCTTCCATCCAGGGCTGGCTTCTCCTCTGACAGAGTTCCTAGACATTACTTCATCTGAGAAGTACTCTGCATAACAGGCGAGTTAGTGCAGTGTCACTTCCTTTTGGTGTCCAGCTGAGGGACAGAGATCTTTACACCATATCCTGGTAGTAGATCTGCCTCTACATCCATGTTGCCAGCCTTAAATTTAAACATCATCCAATAAGCATTACACTACAGCATACATGTGATAATTTTTTCGAGGCAAAGAGGGAGATTAGCTTTTCAAATGAGGGAGATTGGGTGTCAAAGAGGGAGATTTAAGCGGATGGTTATTTGATGGTATAATAGGCTAGAGACCTATATTCATATTACATAAATATCTGCAAGAAAAGAACACCCCCCCCCCCCCACACACACACACACACACACACACACACACATACACACACCTGGTTTGAAAGGAGGAGGTATGATAAAAGCACTTTTATGCGCGACAAACCATCTTAATTACTAGGGAATTTTTTTTGCCTATCTAGCAAATTACATCTGTGTAATTTAGTTTGTATTAATTCTATTTTATATCCTATTCCTTATTCTATTCTGTACTATTCTCTGTTCTACATCCATCAACATCTACTCTATTTCCCATTCCTTTCTATTCCATTCCATTCTCTTATCTATTCTAATTCCTTTGTGTTTCATTCCATTCTATTCCATTATCTATTCTGTGCTCATAATTATAATCTATTCTAATTAATATTCATTTCTATTCTATTTTTTTTGTGTGTGTGTGTGTGTGTGCTATTATCTATTTCCATATACTCTCTTCTAATTACCATTTCTTTCTATTCCATTCCATTCTGGCCAATGGATAGACTTGTGTTTATTATTTTAACTGGCCAATTGATAGACATGTGTTTATTATTATTATTTTTACTATCATTATTTACATTATTCCCATTCTTATATTATTATTGACATTATTGTTTTTATTATTTTAATTCATTTTTGTAATGAAATATATCCAGAAATTTATATTCTGAAATAAACATAATACATTTGTCACTTTCTGTCCGAAATATGGTACTATCCAAACACTAGTACACTATCTTTGCATTTTGTAGTTTCATTTTTGGTTTGAAAAGTGCTTCCTATCTCACCAAATTTTGTGTATTTGACAACCATACATTCTATACTCAATACAAACACAATTTCTTTTGAATATGTTACCAAATGTCTGTGGAAAACAATGTTTGTGTTTGCCTCTATGAAATGACACATTTCACCGTTCGAAAAATCCGTGGTTTGAGGCAACCAATTTTTTTAATTTTATTTTTTCTGATAAAAGCACATTTTCATAACAGTTATGCCATTTCACATATTTCACATATAGATGATTGCCAGATATGGACATGTCCATATAAACAATACGTTTTTTAGGCAATAT
The DNA here is from genome assembly GCA_963576725.1 of Azorinus chamasolen. NCBI lineage: Eukaryota > Metazoa > Mollusca > Bivalvia > Cardiida > Solecurtidae > Azorinus > Azorinus chamasolen. Next base: position 39,825,126 of record OY755245.1, read on the forward strand.
TAGTTATGTTTTCCCTAATTGGAAAGGTAGTGCCATGCACTTAATGGTTTTGTATATATATAGTAATAGTTATGAGAAGGTTTTTGGTATACATTTTATAATGGTAAAAAATCTTTATATGTACATTAAGCTAAAATATCTTTAATACTGACAGGTGTTAACTTTAGTTTATATACATGTTTAAGGCCTCTGATCCTCAATAAATGCTTTTCTAATAATACTGTTAGTAGCAAGATCAGCGACGATCAAACTAAGTACAATTAGTTAATATTAACTAATATCTTTAGAGCCATCTGTCAGGCTTAGCAGTTTAGGGTAGGCTTATACAACCCAAACTATTTTAAAACTGATATTTGAGTGCCTCTGTCAGTTTAAGCATTCAGGACTGAACTTGTCTGGGCCCCCTACCCATTTCGAATTTAGTCGTTCTTTAAAGGAGTTGATCGAGGGTGCCAGTACTATATCATTGGGAAGTTTATTCCATAATTTTATGACCCTCTGACTGAAGGTGGTCCTTCTTAGTTCAGTGCGTGAGCGCTTTGTAAATACCCTCAAAGAGTTACCACGCGTGTTCTGCGAATAACTAGGGGGAGTTGGGAAGAGTCTCTCCTTATCAACATTATCTATACCATGTAATATTTTATATGTCTGTATGAGGTCAGCTCTTATTCTCCTGTATTCCAGGCTTGGGATCCCTAGTTCTCTCATTCGTTGACTGTAATTAAGACTGGACATGCCCTTAACTATCCTGGTAGCTCTACGCTGTACATTTTCAATAGCTTTCTGGTCTTTTTTGAATCTAGGCGACCAGATTATTGATGCATATTCTAAGTGCGGTCTGATTAAAGCTTTATATAATGTTAGAAACATTTCTTTAGACATATAATTGAAGGATTTAACAATCAGACCTAACATGCGGTTAGCCTTTTTCACTTTTTCATTAGTGTGCAGGTTGAACGTCAGGGCAGGGTCAAAGGTCACTCCAAGGTCTTTTTCTTGGGTTACATATTGTATCTCTTGCTGCTTGTTATCTTGATCTGTTATGTAGTATTTATTGATAACACCCCGGTTTCCAATGTGTAAATTCTTGCATTTTTTAATATTGAATAAAAGTTGCCACTTTTTTGACCATCTGATTGCCTCGTTGATGTCTTTTTGTAGCTTGACTGAATCTTCAACATTATCAATTGTTTTATATATCTTTGTATCGTCAGCAAACAAACGTACGACACATGAGATTGCCTCAGGGAGATCATTAATATAAATAAGGAATAATACTGGTCCTAGTACACTTCCCTGTGGGACTCCGCTGACTACCCTGGACCATTCGGAGTATTCTCCGTTTACTACTACGCGTTGTTTCCTTCCTTGTAGGAAGTCTTCCAGCCAGCAGTAGATTTTACCCCTAATGCCAATATCCCAAATCTTCTGTAACAATCTCATGTGAGGCACTTTATCGAAAGCAGCTTTGAAATCAAGGTATATAACGTCTACTTCTTTACCTTCATCTATTGCCGTAGACCAGTCTTCAATACACTCAATGAGTTGAGTAGTACAGGAGAAGCCTTTCCTGAATCCATATTGATATTTTGATATTATATTATTTTTTTCCAGATAATCAACTATTTGCGCTCTTAATATTCTTTCCATTATTCTGCAGCAAATGGGCGTAATGCTAATTGGTCTGTAGTTTTCAGCTTTAGTCCTGTTACCTGCTTTATATATCGCGGTTACATTGGCTTCTTTCCATGTTTTAGGGAGTTTACCACTATCTAAAGATTTCCTGTATATTGTAGATAGTGGTTTAGTTAGTGTAGAAGAGCATTCTCTTAAAATTCTGGGATGAAGATTATCCGGTCCCTGTGATTTGGATGGTTTAATTTCTGATAGGACTTGTTTTACTATGTCTTCTGTTATTTCGCAGTAGCTCAGTGTGGAGTGGATAGTGAGGGGTTCCGCTGCGGGGATGGATTGGGTATCTTCAATTGTGAAGACGCTGACAAAGTGTGCATTCAAAGTATCAGCGATTTCTTTATCTGTTGCTGTAAGCTGACCATTTGGCTTTTCAACATGACTTATTGTTACAGTTGTCTTAGTACTATTTCTTATAAATTTCCAGAATCCCTTTATATTCAATTTGGCATCTAGTGCAATCCTTTTCTCATATTGGTACCTGGATCTTCTCAACTCGTAATTGACTAAATTTCTTGATTTTTTATAGTTTTCGTAAGTTTGGAGGTTTTTACAATGCTGGTATTTGATCCATTTCTTCCTCTTATCTCTGATAGCTTGAACTGCCTGTCTATCAACAAATGGATTCCTGTGACTGGAAGAGTTTACTTTATTCTTTGGAATATGGTTCTCTTGAATTTGGTATATGTTTTCAGCAAAAGACTTCCAATCACTTTGGATTCCTCCTTGAAGAATATTTTCCCAAGGTACTTTGGATATATCTGTGTTCATATCAGAGTAATTCCCTTTTGAGAATATATATTTCTTGGTATGGTTCAATTTGGTCTCAATATAACAATTAAAATTAAATGTTAGTATAATGTGGTCACTTTTGTCCAGGCTTGGTAATGTTTGTAAGTTCTCAACCATGTTCTCCTCATTGGTTAATATGAGATCCAGTAACGAAGGGTTTTGGTTATTTCTTTGCCTAGTTGGTACTTTAACATGTTGGTATAGGAAAAGGTCCTTGATTCCTTCTACAAAGAGGGTACTTATGTGTCTATCGTTCATGGTAGAAGTTTCTAAGTTCCAATCAATCTCTGGAAAGTTAAAATCACCTGTTATCAGTATATGGGAATAGTTTCCTATGCAGGTACTATTCAAAAGTTCCAATAATCTTTGTACATTTTGTTCATTACTGTTAGGACTTCTATATATGCTGCCTACTAGTAAGGTATCATTATTTTGTAGTTTTATATTGCACCAAATAGATTCTTCAAAGTCGGAGTTCATGTGGCACTCTAAAGCTCTCAAATCTTTTCGGATGTATAGAGCTGTTCCTCTGCCCTTTACTTCGTCCGCCAGGAATAGATCATAATTTTCAATATTATAAACCTCGGAAATTGGTTCATTCAATGTGTTCTTCGGAAAGATCTCTGTTACTGATACTATGTGAGGACTGGAAGTTGAAATCAAGTGCTTTAGCTCTATAAGTTTTACTTTGGTAAGTACATCAGCATTTGTATATATTACTTTTAATTGGCATTCTTGTACGATATTGCTTGAAGTATCTGCGGGTATACTAGTTCCTTTATTATTTACAGTTTCAGTTGGGTTAAAATAGTTTCCTTCATTGTGAAGGTTAAAACACTTATTATTCACACGGCTTTTTCGAAGATAAGGAGACATCAGGTTGAGGACAATTTTCCATATTCAATGCTGGCTTAGGGTTTACCAGGAGACCACCTATTATCGTCTCGTCCGTTACTGTATCGTTACCGAATACAGGGTTCAGCTCCCAACTGTGCGTTATCTTAGTGTCATTGCCTGGATGTCCTTCTTGTAAATCTTTACTCTCCATTTGGTCTTCCTGTTCCTTTGTATCTTTTTTCTTTGTCCGCTTTTCTTTCCTTTCTTTCCTCTGTTCTATTGTCAAATCCCTAAACAGAACGACGTTTTTCAGAATATCATGAAGTTTGTTTTTTATTTCTTTGGAGTTATCAAGGAGTGCTTTTCTTTGTTTTTTATCTTTAAGGACAACTTTCAGTACTCTTGGCTTATTAATATCTTCATTTTTCTTGCCTAGTCTGAAGAGAGTTTCAATTTCTACATTTTCAATTCCTAGTTTATCTGCTATTTGTCTAAATGTGTCATCATCTTCTTCCTGGTTACGCTTTCCTTCCCTATGGTTGCCTTCTGGCAGATTGTATACTATTATATTGAGTTCTCTTCTCCTTCTATCCTCAATTTCTTTAGTTTTCTGATCTATTAGCTTCCCAAATTTGTCTTGTAACTTAGCAGTGAGCTTTTCCTCCATCAAATTCATTTCTGTTTTAATAGTTTCACCTGTTCTAATTTCCAGGCTGTCCATTTTCACTTCAAGTTCTGTAAGCCTTTTTTCTTGCCTTTCGTTAAGTTCTTTAAGGGTTGAGCCTATCTGTTCCAATGTAGGTATAACAGTTTTACAGCTCTTGCAGGACCAGTTATAGTCTGTTACTTCACCACTCATTAGTAGGAAGTCGAAAGCTTTCTTTGATAATCCAGTGCATCTTTGGCAAAAATTCAGTTTACATCCATTGCAAATTGTTAATTTTTCGGAAGCAATTTCGTTTGAGCATCTGGAGCAAATTTTATCTGTATCTATCGGACTTCTCTCTAAAACTGTCCTCTTTCTTACCTTTTCTAGCCCCCCAATTTGACTTAAAATTGGACGTCTAGGTGTACTAGTATAGACGTTGGAAGCCATTTGTATTGTTTTATTATTTATTACTATGTTTTAATTGTCTTTATTGTTGGTGCCAGTTTTACTGTTTCACCTGTGATGACGGTAAGGTAGTCCCAGCAGCGTTACCATGTATTAGTTACACTTCTGCTGTAAGGATATTTTAGTGACGGTAGGGCAGTCCCCGCTACATCACCACTTAGTCTATAATATTTAATGGTCTATGAAATAAGTGCATGTACAAACACGTTTCATTTGCTGTAATATATTATTTATGTCAAGAAACAAGTTGTCCCCTGTGCTGACGGTAGGGCAGTCCCTACAACATCACCATGTATTAAGTTACAGATATTATGCAAAAAATAAATTTGCGACGGCAGGGCAGTCCCCACTACGTCACCGTATGCTCTGTAATATTAAATGTTCATTTGTAACAGTTCATGTATTATTGTGTTTATTTATTATTATGTATTATTATGTATTATTATGTCAATACTTGGTTTATACTATGTTGGCTGTAGTATATAATTTCTATTTAGTCACCATATAAAGTGTTATAGTTCTACTGTATAGAGTTAAGTGTATGAAAAGTTTAGCGACGGTAGGGCAGTCCCCACTACATCAACTTGTAATCTGTCTGTAATCAATGGTATTGAATATTCCTCAGTATCAGTGCTGATCAATATTTATTTCACCAAAAATCTTTAAAGCCCATTTTTTTGCTATTAAGCTATCAGGATGGACGCCATCAACTAACGGCCCTGGGTTAAGAGAGTACCTTGTCCTAGGTTGACTCTTCTTACCCTTTCTCCTATCCCTTCTTGAAACAATAAAATCCTGATAAAATTTGGGAGAAGTATAATCCAGGGTGTTATTTATCTGTCTTATCAAGCAATTTAGTTCTTTTGTCTGTTCATGGATACCAGAATCATCAATTTGGTCCCACTCTGGATGGCCACGTTGTCTGTTCCACACTTTGGTAAATATTGGGGGACATTCAAGAATGCCCAAGTTTACACTATAGCGGGAGCCTAGAGAAATGAGTTTATGAAGGTCACCAGATATTTCGGCTGAGAGTTCTTCAAAGGAATTGAATCTTGGCTGTATAAAGCGTCCGACCTTTTTGGTCACATCACAAGTGGCATGCCAAAAGAGAAAAAGTGTGTCCGAGTAATCGCCGTTTGAAATTTGTAAGAATTTTTCAAGATCCTGTACTCCTTGACCAATCCTGCGTCCACCTGCACACTTCCAAATGATATTTACTTCAGTATTACTCAAGTTTACCTCTGGTTTGATGTAATTTCCTTTACTATCAGAGAACAGAACTATTTGTTTGTAGGGATTATTCCCCACTTCTTTCCTACTGTCGTTAACGTAATTCCTTGCTTTCTTGTTTAGGCTCTCTGCCATGCCATTATGTTATATGTAAATATGTTATACTAATGAATGGAAGACTCTTCCCTATATGAATACCGAGCTTTACATTCGGTAGACACTCAATATGTGAACAGCTCAAACTTTAGACGGCAGGGCAGTCCCTACAACATCTTGTTGATATCCGTTTCACAGTGAAGATTGGCTAAAACAAGAGAAATAAAGAGGAAAAAAAGGATGAACAAGAATGGAAACGGATGGCAGGGCAGTCCCTACAACATCCTGTCTGGTTTTGCTTTACTTATAAGAAAGACAAAGAAACTTACCCCAAGCTCCGCGTAGCACTGAACCACCAATCAGAGGGCCAATTATTTATAAGATGTTATTGCATTTACGTTAATGTGATTGGTATGTAGTGAATTAGTATAAGAAGAAATATATCAGTAACTCGACTCTTTACAGTTGTCACGGTATGTGTTTACAAGAACTAAACAAACGAGTCTTTACAAGAGCGTGTACAAACCCCACCGTCTCAATATTCGGTCTTTGATAAGTTATATTAGATCACTTATATTAACCACATGGAAGTACAAACTATTGATCATACTGGGAAGGTATTAACTTTCCAGGTTTACACACATGAAGCAAACACGTTTTTATTACATACCGGTAATATGTTTTAACGGGACTCTGAACTATTGCTTAAGATAATTATTGCTATCCGAACCTTAGAAATAGTTACAAATAGACTAAAGATGAAACAATGAAGGAAAAGTAGAAGAAAGAAGATGGAAGATTGAAATATTTCCAAAAATCCAATATGTCCGCCGTACTGGCACCCGAGAAATTGGAAGCCTACAATACCTTTGTATCTAAAAAAATGAAATTACTCCCTAATATCCTATTATTTTGAAAAAAATATATGTGCAATAGTGATGAATGTGGTTTAAGTTTATAAAATCTGCAGATTAATCCTAAAATTAATGAATCCTATAGTGTCGATTCCAAAAGATTTAAATTATTTTCATCAGAGCTCAAGAATCCATGTCTTCCATCCTCCGCGCATGCGCACTCATCATGCCATGTGGACATCTATTAATAAACTTAGAACCTAAATTAATTTAATAAAGTAACTATCTAGATGTTTAGTCTCAGAAAATAAGATCGTCTTCAACAGAAATTTAGTAGAACCTGACCGTGAAGAAAAAAGCATGTAATGACGACAGTGTAATACACCAGAGACATATATGCATACACAAATGTTTATGTTACGGAATACACACATGCCAAGGTAAACAAGGGCATGTTGTATTGCTATGCAAGACATAAGTCCCCCACCGGACTGAAAAAAAACTCCACTCTCCCCACCCCACCCACCCATGGTGTGGTTGACCATGGTATATACATGACCACCTGAATGGTATTAGTACCTACTTTCATACATTGAATCAGTAAATAAAAAGTTATTGTCCCGACAAGAAAATATGAAAAAGGGGAGTAACTCCAAAAATATTGATGCTAGAGTTATTGCCCTTGTGCATGACACTACCCCTCATCATGCGTGTTCCATATGTGAAGTTTCAAATCAATTGAACCAGTAGAGAAAGAGTTATTGTCCGGACAAAAAAAATATGAAAAAGGGGAATAACTCCAAAAATATTGATGCTATAATTATGGCCCTTGTGCATGACACTACTCCTGATCATGCTTCTTCAATGTGTGAAGTTATAATGAATTTGGCCCAACTTTGTAGGAGATATTGCCCGGACACGAAGTGTGACAGACGGACTGACAAGAAAATGTGAAAAAGGGGAATAACTCCAAAAATATTGATGCTAGAGTTATGGCCCTTGTGTATGACACTACCCCTTATCATGATTGTTCCATATGTGAAGTTTCAAATCAATTGAACCAGTAGATAAAGAGTTATTGTCCGGACAAAAAAATATGTAAAAGGGGAATAACTCCAAAAATATTGATGCTAGAGTTATGACCCTTGTGCATGACACTAGCACTCATCATGCTTCTTCAATGTGTGAAGTTATAATGAATTTGGCCTAACTTTGTAGGAGATATTGCCCGGACACGAAGTGTGACAGACGGACTGACAAGAAAATATGAAAAAGGGGAATAACTCCAAAAATATTGATGCTAGAGTTATGGCCCTTGTGTATGACACTACCCCTTATCATGATTGTTCCATATGTGAAGTTTCAAATCAATTGAACCAGTAGATAAAGAGTTATTGTCCGGACAAAAAAATATGTAAAAGGGGAATAACTCCAAATATATTGATGCTAGAGTTATGACCCTTGTGCATGACACTAGCTCTCATCATGCTTCTTCAATGTGTGAAGTTATAATGAATTTGGCCTAACTTTGTAGGAGATATGGCCCGGACAAGAAGCGTGACAGACGGACAGACGGACGGACAGACGGACAGACGGACAGACAGACAGACAGACAGACAGACGGAATCGAGCAAACCTATAGTCCCCCAACCGGTAACCGGTGGGGGACTAATAACACCCCATGCTGAGTTTGCTGACCATTTAATCCCTTTTACTGGGGCCACAATTACACAGCATGGTATTTAGGGCATGCTGCGGTGGTCTTTGATAAGGGACAACATGGCGACGTACTACAAAAGGGACACGGCGCTGTGCCTGCCATGATAAACAGGGCAGTAAACAACACTGGTTCTTTGAGGCGTCTGGCTAGCGCTTATTGACAAAAAAATGATAGAAAATGGGGAGGGAAAAAAATAAAAATCATTTTTATTCAGAAATCGGGAGATTTCGTCTCCCGGCCGGGACTTGCGGGAGTTGGGCTCAAATCCGGTAGTCTCCCGCAGAATCCGGTAGTTATCACATGTATGCTACAGTACTAAAAACTTTATGAGTCTACTGCAAGACATGACATGGGTTTTTAAAAGTGTAACAGCAAGGCATCAGCAAAAGATTTCAACTATATATTATTGTTGCAGAGTGAACTGTAAGTCTGTTTCAAACAGTGTAGATCTTGATGAAAATGTGTCTGCTAACATTGGTCAATCCTGTTTGCATTAACCCAAACGACCACTGAACTTCATTAAAATATTATTCATAAACACTACAAGTATTTATGTTTCTAATGAAATTTTCATTAAAATGATTTTATCAACCCTCGTCTATATTGCTGATTATAATCTGCGTATGCCTTTGTCGTTTTGGTCCGAATTTTGGCCGAAACTACCAAGGCCGAAAGTGATTGGGTCCGAAACGACCCGAGTTGATTTTGTGCGTGAGCTTTCCTGTCGATACATATGGAAGAGTACACTGACACTTTGTTAAATTGCATGATTTAATAAATGCTCGTATTAATATTGACTGTTTGAAATACAGTTTCCATACGAGTGTGCGCTAATACGTTGAGCACCACAGAACCACGAAGTAAATACATCTGTATTTACTTCGTGACAGAACTGACAGTCATAGGTTAGCCATCGACTTTCGTCAAAAACTCAAACGTCCGACTTAAAAAAATAATAATAAGTGGTATTTTATATACTGATACTCACCATTCATTCTTGCATGTACTTTTTGTAGCATGTGGTGGGTGTTTTCATTCAAATCGAGTCGAATTTTTATCGAGAAACAACGTCGATATTTTGAAAACTTTCAAAATGGCGCCGGGTCGGATTAACGGTTACCAGTCGTTTCGCCCACCTGGATGTTTCGCACCTGGTCGTTTCGCACCTGGACGTTTCGCTCCCAATTGGGGTCCTGGTCGTTTCGCCCCCCATACCCTGGTCGTTTCGCCCCCACTACAGAACTGGTATATATGAAATCAGATTTCCGAAAATTTTAAATTCAGAAAAGTCCTATAGTTTCCGAATTCTAGAACTATACTAGTAATATGTAAATTACATTCAATTCTGAACAGGGACAGTATGACAGGGTAGCTTTTTGCGGGATAGGATAAATAGTAAATACATTAATTGGAAACCATAAGATTAATATAAATGGTTGAACATAATTGTTTAATTGTAATCAATTATAGTAGTTTATTCATTTCCTCCAAATTTGGAGATCAGTAACATATATACAGGTAACAGTGTAAAAAGAATAAATATGAGTATAATATGAACCTTGCATATTCGACAAACAGCATTTAACAGGCAAAACATTACCTATAATTATCGACATGGTATATACCGGTAAGTGTCTTTCTCTGTATGTCTGTCTGTCTGACCCTCTCATTCTCTCTCGCTATAATTGTAGGGAACTGGAAATATGGATATGTGGAATTTCATATGCAAACAGAGCATACACTGATTACTCGTGTAACCATAATTCATAAAAGTAAAAGCAATCATGCATCATATGGATTTAAAGACACGCGTCAGATCGACTTATCACCTGAATATCACACGTGTGTTGATTTATTATTGATTGAATTAAAGGAAGTAATGCGTATGTTATTTCCCGCTAAAACGGAGCGGCGAGTAATATTACTTAACATTCATTAGATACGCTAAATGCACTGGATGCAGATACCTGTATGGTAAAAAATGCCTATAGTTTATCATTCAAGTTTGTATCATAATCGAATAGACTGGTGCACCTTCAATGATGTTTCAGTATCGGGGGGGGGGGGGGGGGGGGGGGGGCACAAAGCGGTCTTTGATTTTCTGAAATTTTAGATCTTTTGAGGTCACTGTAAATTCCAACCATCAGATACGTTAAGTAATTCTCTGTACTTTAAGTAGTGTGACACATATATAAATATATATAAATTCGTGTCAATCTTTACATTTTGTCACGATGGGGCTTTTGTAGGAGGAGCTTTTGTAACGAGGGGCTTTTGAGTGAACCCCCTCCCACTAATATATTACCTTTAATTATTTAACCCATTACTGTTAAGTGTTAGTTTATGTATTGCACCTTTTGCTAGCTGTGTACACCCCAGCAGTAAAGAAGCTACTGTCTGAGGGCGTATACATGAGCAAACTTGGAAGCAAACAGAGCAGACACTGATCAGTCGGCTCAAACAAGATCCGTCTTATCAGGGTCTATCATGTATGCAACTTATAGGTTTCGACCCTTGCTAACACGTTAAAAGTTTATATTAACTGTAGCGTATCCTTTTATTTTTCAATGTGGACCTCTATTATGTATATATGATGCTAAAATTACAGGTTTGTAGGTTGGTTTATGTATATAATGCCAAACAACTTTCAGAAAGGTTTATACATATAATATATATAATTTATTTAGTTTGTACAAAGCCTAGCAAACCGGTCAGACCCTGCATGATCAAAGACCTATGATAATACATTATCATAGGTATTTTCCCTGATCAATTGGCTTATACAGGAGCAACACGCGTTTGAAGCTTGCGGATAGATGACCGAGGCTGTTGATAAAAAGGTGTGAAAATCATGCTATAATCGCTGATTGGATTAAACACCTACTTAATTCGTTATGTACTATAACGGGTGCGAAAATCCTATCCTACCGACCAGGGTCTGCTCTGTATGCTTTCGAATTGACATTTTCTGCTATGACAACACTTTACGTGATGAATGAAATCTAATTAATGGTGACATTGTTAATTCTTAGGTATAACATATTAGATCCAGATCATACGGCTCCTGTAGGAGCCGACTGATCAGGGTCTGCTCTGTTTGCTTCCGGGTTTTTAAATTACCAGCAATTTTGCGTGATGAATGAAAACTTATTAAATGGTGACGTCATTTATTTCAATGACACAGTAGAACCAGATCAGTCAACTATCCAGAGTCCGCTCTGTTTGCCTCTGAGTTTGTGAAATATACTTGAAAGAATCTGAATCTGACTCTTATTAATGGTAACATCATTATTAATTTATTACACTAATATAGTTGACCCAGGTGAGACGGCTCGTGTAGGAACCGACTGATCAGGGTCTACTCTGTTTGCTTTTGGGATTGTGAAATATACTTGAAATTTTCTGGAAATGACTCCTATTTAGGGCGACGTCATTATTTATTATACTAACATAGTAGACCCAGATGAAACGGTTCATATAGGAACTGACTGATCAGGGTATGTCCTGTTTGATTCAAAAACATTAACTGCACCAATAGCTTCTATTTAACTTGTATATAACCATTATATAGTGTATATAGTGGGCGAAACGACCAGGGGGGCGAAACGACCAGGGGAGCGAAACGACCAGGTACAAAACGTCCTGGGAGCGAAACGTCCAGGGCGCGAACTGGTTAGTGGGCGAAACGTCTGGTCACCGGATTAACGAGTGACCCCGAAAATTTGAATATTGCGGGCAGGATGCAATATGGTTAAAATTGTTTCCGTAATATGAAATATACATCAAAATAAAGCTAAAAGTGTTTTTTCGTATGGTATATGATGCATTTTGAAAACAAAATCGTAAATTTTGGACAAAATGGTTCCATCATCGAGGGACTATATCTTTGCGTAGGAACAACCTAAATTTTTGCACCGACTTGCACCCTGACCTTCAATATGATTGGTCACACCCACAACTGTATTATACTTACTGGTAACTTACTGGTCCGCAGGCCGTTGGTTTTCCCTTGGAAAGTTATGGCCCCTCCTCGCTACATTTCTATAGTTGCTGCTCACTGAGCGTTGATATACTGACGTCTCGAAGAACTTTTTCGGATGTTTCTTCCAACATTCATTTAGAATTGTCTTAAATTCGTTTAAACTACTGCTCTGTACGCATTCTTCGGATAAACTATTCCATGTGTTTATAACTCTTTGTGAAAAAGACTTGTGCCTGACATTTAACCTGCTGTGTGATTTGACTAATTTCTGGCTGTGGCCCCTGGTATTGGTCTGATCCATTTGTTTGAAAAAAGCATTTTTGTCTAACTTGTCCATGTTGTTCAGAATTTTGTATACCTGGATAACATCATTGCGTTCTCGACGGTAGCTCAGGGTTGGTAATCCTAGAAATCCAAGCCTCTCCTCATACGGCAAGTCTTTGATTTCTTTGACTAACTTTGTTGCCCGCCGTTGGGTGTTTTCCAAGATGAATATGTCCTTTTTCAGATACGGCGACCAGACAGTAGTGGCATATTCCATATATGGTCTTATCATTGTTTTATATAGGGTCAGAAACATTTCTTTATCTAAAGAAGTAAAGGTTCTTCTGATGATTCCAACCATTCTGTTTGCTTTGTTTACACACTGTGTAATGTGTTTACTAAATTTTAAGTCTGACTGGAATGTCACTCCTAGATCTTTTTCTTCGTCAACTTGTTTTATTATTGTTCTTATTCCTGATTCGCTATCTAGCATTGTATACTGATGTTTTGCATTTTTGTGACCAAGATGCATGCTTTTACACTTTTTTGCATTAAAACCAAGTTTCCATGTGTTTGACCATTCCGATAGATTGTCCAGATCTTTTTGGAGCGAGTCTATGTCTTCTCCTTCATTAATGACAGAGTAGATTTTTGTGTCGTCCGCAAATATTTTTACAAGATTCTTAATTTTATCTGGTAGGTCATTGATGAAAATGAGAAACAGGGTAGGTCCTAGCACACTACCTTGGGGTATACCGCTGGTGACCTTGGCCCAGTCGGAAAATTCACCATTTAATGCGACTCTTTGTTTTCTATCGTTCAGGAAGTTTTTGATCCAGGCTAACATCTGTCCATTTATGCCATATGCTTTTAGCTTTTCTAGTAGTCTTAAATGCGGGACTGTATCGAATGCCTTCCTAAAGTCGAGGTAAATGACATCAACAGCGTGGGATTCATCAATTGCTTGTGACCATTCTTCAAATGTCTGAAGTAATTGTGTTACACACGAATGTCCGCTTCTGAACCCAAATTGGTGTTTTGTGAACAGGTTGTTGTCTTCCATATGGTTCATTAGTTGTTCTTTGACAATAGATTCTAATAAGCGACTGCAGATGCTTGTCAGCGATACTGGGCGGTAATTACCTGGTTCCTGTTTATCGCCATTTTTGAATATCGGGGTTACATGAGCTATTTTCCATTCTGTTGGGACAAATCCAGTTTGCATAGATTTGTTGAAAAGTATTGACAATGGCTCACTAACATGAAAATTATGATTATGATTATGAAAGGACTGTGCGTACAAATGCACCCCCCCCCCCCGGATCAAAGGGGGGGGGGGTAAAAAAAAAATCAGATTGATTTTGTGTCATAATTATATAAAGACATTTGTTGTCAGTTAGTTACATAAAGTACACAATTCTTATTATTTTGGTAGCCATCAGTCAGTTTGGTAAGGGTTGTTCAACTTGTAAATAGTGCAGACCCTGATCCTGTAGGAGCTGTCTCATCAGGGTCTTCACTATTTACAGGTAGGTATATTGACAGACATGAACAGCAAGAGAAGGGTTAATATATTGGGGTCTGACAAAATATTAAATAAATCTAGTATATATAATTTTTAAATTATGTATATAATTATAATATAATGTAAATGATTATTATTTTATTGGATAGATCTTGAAATTCTGAGAATTTTGATACCCATTACTTTTGGGTTAGGATCTAGTTGAGCATTAAGCCTTTTTTTGGGGCAAAATTTTGAATAATTTTTGGACTTAGAATTTTTCAAGCTAGCAAATATCCGATGAAAAAGACTAAGTTCTCACATACACATGGCAATGTAATGAAAAGCCTTGTCCTTATAACTGACTTACTTGTTTTATCAAATGTTCACTGGAACTTACAAGCCACTTATAAGTCACTTATAAGTGAAGTATTTCCAGACTTATAACTCACTTATAACTGACTTAAACTTAGAACTCACTTACACAGGATTTTTGTGAATTTATAAGTGACCTATAAGGGGCTTATAAGGGGCTTATAAGTCACCTATATCTCACTTATAAGTGACTTATAAGTTAATGTAAGTCAGTTTGGTAAGGGTGAAAAAGATCACGTGGCTGCTTTTCGAATCTTTATTTTAGAAATTGTTTACTGTAACATAATATTCATAGTCATGCGATTTCATCATGGGTACGTGACCTTTGCATAAGCCGAAGGGGTCAGAGCTGTCAAACATTTTCAGTGTGGTACATGTACACTTTTCAATTTATGTTGATATTCTATAAAGTATTAAGAGTTTTCTAATGTTTCTAAAGTATAGTTGAAGGAAAAATAAATATTGACCTGTTTATGATGCATATTTCGTTTTTAAAGCTACGAGGCGTTGTTTACAGACAAAGCAATGGTACTCATGATTTGATGACGTAGTGCGCATTTGCGCATGTGAAAAACACAAAAAAATGAAAGGTTTGGAAAACAGGTGGGGTTCGAGAGAAGGCGAGTCTATGATATATGGGGGGAAACTGTAATAATAAGAAACTTGTCGTGGAGTCTTCTTTGAGTAAGAATTCGGGAAGAATTCTTGTTTAGAGGGGGTGTATGGAGTCGGGTAGAGATTAGAGGTGTCATTGATGGAAATTTGTGTATCATTATCTCAGTGGGAAAATATAGACTATATATCGATTTCTATACGTGAACATGATTTATACTCTGTAGTTACATCCATCTGAGTGTAAAAAGTCAAAAGCACATATTTTATAATCACTCTATCATAAAATAACAGTCAAAATTTTCAAGGGTTCTGTTTTGGAAATAAAGTAAAGTACCTAGTTATAGTCTACTTTCAGTCCGAATGACCGCTCAGCCGACTGTACATTTACTCCCCTGGTCATTGAGTCATTGGCCTACAATATTGAGCGCTGCTAACATATGGCGCAATCATGCAGCCGCAGTACCGGCGGGTGACCCTCACAGGTACCCATTTTAACCCCTGGGTGGAGAGGATGTGTGGGTGGGAGACACGTAAAAGCGTCTCTGAAATTTCCGGGAGAGACCGGGATATCTCTAGGAAATATCTAGACAATGTAGCTAGATTAGGCCTAACCATGCAGTAAACACTAGAAAATGATGGAAATTAATGTACCGATATGTGTGGAAATTCTTCAGAACAATGTCACTGCAATTGCAAGTATGTAAGAAGTTACCAACCTATAAAAAATATAACCCTTGGAAAGGTGTTTATTTGTCCTCCATTTATATCGATATTTTGAAACCAGTATCGATATTGGATTGACTGATGTGTATCGATGATATATAGATATCGTTCCTA
Organism: Azorinus chamasolen; assembly: GCA_963576725.1. Classification (NCBI taxonomy): domain Eukaryota; kingdom Metazoa; phylum Mollusca; class Bivalvia; order Cardiida; family Solecurtidae; genus Azorinus; species Azorinus chamasolen. The sequence goes on from OY755245.1 coordinate 39,841,041, forward strand.
TCAATGCATTTATGGAGCAAAGGCAAAATAAGTAAGATTGTCAGGGAAAAGATTCTAGGAGCCGTCTGATCTGGGTCTACTCTGTTTGCAAATGCGTGAAAACATGTTTATATGAGGGAAAGGGTTAAAAGCATATACCTGTATCAATATTGCCAGTTCAAAGTCAGTCTTGATAGTCTGCAGATCTATGATTTAATAATAAATGTTGCAAGAGTCAAGGCAGTGTAGCATGGGTTTACCTAGTTTGTTTTGTTATTGTTTTTTTGTTGGGTTTATATTTTACGAGGGGACTGTGTTGTGAAAATTAAGGCTTGTGGTAATTTTTTAACAATTTGTCAACTACATGTACAATACCAAAATATTGAGTTAGACAATCAGAGATAGAGGTAGTTAAAATCGCCATTACTCCAGCAAAAAACGGTGAAACCCCATGTTGTGACCACTCTTTAGAATTGTCTCTTTGAGGTGATTCTATGTATTGGTCAAAACATAGGGTTTGGTGGAGAAATAAAGAAGTTATTCTTGAAAATCATTAATGTTTTATGTTATACATCTTATCTGGACATCTGATAATAATAACATTTATTAAATACATGTACTGAATCAGTTTCATGTACAAACAAAATACAGTTTTAGCTTTTACAGAAATCTTCATTCACTAATTTAAATATTCTTTTATTCCAGCTTGCTCCACAACTGTCTCTACAAGAAGAGTTTGTTTACCACTGGAAGGCAGTGACCAACTTTTTTATAGACAATAAAGGTGTGGAATTAGATATAGTCACATATTGTATTAGCCCATTTCCTCATAGGCTATTTTTAACCAGTCTTAATTGTACAAATCTATCAAAAAAGGAGCATTTACTAGAGAAAAGGAAAATGTTAGAACTGTGTAGTACTGAAACATTTGAGATAAATAGAGCATTTGCTGCATAGGAGCAAATGCTAGATATTCATCACAATGGTTCCAAGAAGTGATTACTAGAGAGGCGTAGAAAGAAGTATTTATGGAGGAAATGGTTAAGTTCTGGATACAATATATATACCGGTATTTAAAAAAAGTCTCCATATTTATTTAAGAATCTATCATTTCATGAATATTCATTGACTACATTTTTATAATGGTACATGAAACTTTTTAGCCACACAGAAACTTTAGAACCAGTTCTGTATAGTTCCACAAGCAAATAGTGCTGATCCTGATCAGATGGCTCTTGCAGGAACCTTCTGATCTGGATTTACTCTGTTTGCAAAGGGGTAAAAAAAGGTGTCTCTATAAAGGTAAAGTGATCAAAGGCATACATGTATTTAGAATCTTTTATCAGCCAACCTCTACATTTGGTATAACTTTTGATGAGAACAGATATAAAAGGTTTTGGCTAAAAAAATAAATAAAAAGTTTTCACTAAAAGATTCATGTTTCGTGTTAGTATGTCACATAATTATCTTACATATTATTATATCATTATCTTTCCCTGTTCTATGTTTATTACAAAATTCAATATCTACTGAATATTCATGGACAAAATAGTTATAATGGCATATGGAAGATGGAACATTGTAGCCATTTTAGAAAGTAAAGAAACTGATCTTTCAAATTCTGTTAGCGAACAGAGCAGACCCTGATCAGACGGCTCCTCTAGGAGCCATCTGATCTGGGTCTACTCTGTTTGCAAATGCGTGAAAACACGTTTATATGAGGGAAAGGGTTAATAATTTACCTCATAAATGCTCATGTAACAAATAATGACATTATGAATATTGTGTAGTGTATTTGCAACATACCCTGATCAGACGGCTCCTACAGGAGCCATCTGATCTGGGTTTACTTACTTCGCAAAGGCATTAAAAGGAATAAGAGGTTCAACTGCCACCCTTTACTGTATGAATATTTATGTATTGTATTTATGAATAGTAATTAACTTGATATTTTTTTTATAGCATAAGAACAAGAGTAGTTTTGACTTTGGTAAATACTGTAGAATTAGATCTATATTACAGTGACACACCATAAGCAAACAGATCAGACCCTGATCAGAAGTCTCCTATAAGAGCTGTCTGATCTGGGTCTACTCTGTTTGCAAAGGCATAGAAAGGCATATTTATGAAGTAAAGCCTTTTTGTCAATGGAACCTGTAACTGTTATATTATTGAGCTTGTTATTTAACTGGAAAGTTTTCACAATGGTTTCCATGAAATGGTTTAAGTTTCGCCAAACTTTTGAGAACATATTTTGAGCATGTTTGCAAATATGTTCGTGATTTGTTTTAGAAAACCACTTGAGCACCATTTGCCTGGTGAATATCCATGTAAGAAATAATGATTTGATGAATATTAAGAAGCTGAATTGTTATTACCGCTTTCTGAACGAGATATTTTCTTCATGATTATCCTTTTCCGTCATATAAATGCTTTTTCACAGCTTTGCAAACAGAGTAGAACCAGATCAGACAGCTCCTGATCAGTGTCTGCTCTGATTGCTTAGTCTGATCATCTGACTTCAGTTTCTACCAATACCAAATAGTCCTGTGTACATAATTATGCTGTTATAAAATTCAGCTAATAACTATTCATGATGTCATTATTTCTTACATGAATATGCAACAGGGAAAGGGTTGCTATTAATATTTATGGTGTAAACAATTAAAAGTTTTGAACACAATCTATTACATTGTTGTTTTAGGAGAGAAAGTCCCGGTAGAACAGACTAACATACCAGCACACCTGGAGCAGATGTTGGTACTGCTGCAGCAGGAGGAGACTGACAGTGAACGGGGCATGTATGGCCCCTGTTTGGAGTACCTACTACAGCACAAGCTCCTAGAGACCCTCTACTCCCTGGGCAGGACTGATGTAAGCTTAACCGTTTCTTTCATGTAAACGCCTATTCATGCATCTGCAAACACAGTAGACCCAGATCAGACGGCTCCTATAGGAGCCATGTGGTTAGAGTCTGCTCTGTTTGCTACTGGCATTTGACAGACCTGTTTCTTTAGTTTCTAAAATGGCTACAATGTTCAGTATTGCATATTGCATTATAACTATTTTGTTCATGAATATTCAGTAGGTAGTGAAATTTAAAATAAATATGGATCTGGGAAATGGTAAACCTTTTAATCCGTGGATACTCATGTAAGAAATAATGATATCATAAATACCAGTCAACCCTTTCCCTCATATTGAAGACTTTTGACGACTCTGTAAAAGTCACTTTGTGAAACCATTGTGATAAATAGAGCATTTGCTCCTATAGGAGCAAATGCTGTATTTATCACAATGGTTTCAAACTATAAAATTCTAAAATTTTCCTTTTCTCTAGTTTATGCTCCTTTTCGGTATATTTATTCAAAGAAGTTGTATCTAAAAATAGCCTATGAGGTAATGGGTTAACCCTTTCCCTGTTCAATATTCATGCAAGAGATAATGACATCATGAATATCAGATGAATTTTTATCATGGCACATGAAATGAATTTTTGTAATGGCACTTGAACACAAGAAATTTTGGCCATATTTGAAACTGTAGAATCATATCTATCTTACTCCATATAAGCAAACAGAGCAGACCCTGATTAGACAGCTCATACAGGAGCCATCTGACCTGGGTTTACTCTATTTGCAAAGGTTTTAAGAAGTACAGTTGAACTTCGATATCTCAAACTTGAAGGGACCATACAAATTAGTTCGAGAAAAGAGAGGTTCGACTCATCCGATTTCAAATCTGACAAATATCTCAAGTTCACAGCTTAATGCAGGTCTAAAGTAATGCTGAAAGCTCCTGCAGGAGCTTTCAGCATTACTTTAGACCTACATTAAGCTGTCATGTATGTTTCTAGATATGTGTAGTGATATATTTTAGAAAATATCCTATATTGTAAATTTTGGAAGGACTGAACTTTTAGTTCGACATATCCCGAAGTTCGAGTTATCCGAGTTTGAGATATCGAAGTTCAACTGTATATGTCTATGGAGTAATGGGTTAAACAGATATTTATCTCAAGAGTATACTGTAACTGCCCTACAGACAAGCTTAGGCAAATAGTATAGATCTAGTTCAAACTGTTCCTAAGAGTCACATTATTTGCTATTCCATTTGTTTCATTTGTAGATATCACAACACTGATTTATAAATTGTAGTAGCAAGGAGATACTATGTGTAATTAGGATACTCCTGTATCAAAGGACCTTCACTGTTATGATGTTATCCCAATACCCCATAGGCTATTTTTATACCCAACCACTTAACTCTTTACCCCATAGATATGTCTATCTACACCTTTGCAAACAAAGCAGACCCAGATCAGACGGATCCTCTAGGAGCCATCTGATGAGGGTCTGTCCTGTTTGCTTATGATGATATAGTATAAATATGATTTTACAGTTTTTGACATGGCCAAAAATTTCCCTTAGAACTGGATAATTTTGAAACCATTGTGATAAATAGAGCATTTGCTCCAATGGAGCAAATGCTCTATTTATCAAAATGGTTTTATAAAGTGACTTTTGTAGAGGTGTCAAAAGGCATCACTATGATGGATTGGGTTATTGTAAACTTCTGGTTGTTTCAGTATCCGCCTGGTATGAAACAGATGGTGCTGTCATTTTTTACAAAACTTTTGTCTCGGGTCAAGCAACCTCTCCTGGCCCATGTGAATGTCTACAAAGCAGTACAGGTAAGTGCTTGTAATTAACCCTTTACTCCCATAGATACACTTTCTAATGTTTTTGCAAACTGAAAAGGCCTTGATCAGATGGCTCCAGATGGTTGTATTCTGGAGCTGAAATAGACTGATATTGCTGTATAATAGAAGATCTCTAAAGTGACCACTTAATAAATAAACATTTTTGTCATTAAAAGTAAATGGTTGCTTAATGCAGGATGAAAGTTGTAGGATCATTTCATCATAACTTTTATCCTGTATTGTTTTATTGCTTTGGAGAGGATTTGCTGTAATCTGAAGGTTTCTTGTGATATTTACTCTGCATACTAATGGAGAAATGTTGATAACCTATGTAAATAGCTTGGATCCAATTAAATTCAGCATCTTTGCAAGCTGTTGGACACTGTATTTCTTAAGAAACTTGGAAGGAAAATTGACTTTGAGAATTGTTTGCATCCAACAGTTTTTGCTGACTGAGCATAAAAATATTTAAAGGATGATTTTATATTCTACACAATCTTTTATCAGCGACTAATCAAGACCTGTGGTGAAGTCAAGGCTGGTCCATCAGAGATCGAGGAAATCCAGTTTCTATGTACTGTTTGTGCCAAAATCAAAGCTGACCCTTATCTAGTCAACTTTTTCCTTGAGGTAAGAACAAATACACATGTATGCTTTCAATGACAGATTTCATGTGATTACCATATAACTTTGTAATATTTCACTAGATCATCAAACTTGAAAAAAAATGAGGATTTTGCAAGTTATATTATGCTACCATAACCCATAGCCGCCTTTTCATGCATTTCCAAGCAGAGTAGACCCAGATAAGATGGCTCCTACAGGAGCCATCTGATCAGGCTCTGCTCTGTTTGCTTTTGACATGACAAAGATCTGATTCTAAAGTTTTTGTCTAAGCAAAAAATTCCCTTGGAAATTTTACAGTATAAAATTTCAGCTAATAAATATTCATGATGTTATTATTTCTTACATGCACATTGAACAGGATTAACACATAAGAATTAACAACATCAAATAATGACACAGGAACATTTAGCCTTGCCAGACACTGTAGAATTAGGTCTATATTACTTCATAAGCAAACAGAGTGGACCCAAATCAGATGGCTCTGTCTGATCTGAGTTTACTCTGTTTGCCATGGTGTTAAAGGGTTTAAATTTTACATGAATATTATAATAGTTCACTGTTATCCCCTTCGCTGCCGTAGTGTAGTACACCATATGTGCCGGGATCTACTTCAGCGCGTACTCGGCAGACCTTCTGGCCTGCATAAAATTTCTCATTACTCCACTAATAATCACGCAATCTACACGATTTTTTCGCATGCTGCTTTAAAACACTTATTTCAATACTCCCTGAAAGTTTCATTGATGTATTATCACTTCTTCCATGCAAAACCACAGTGTAGACGTTCCACAATGGCTAACCATTAGATTCAATAGGAATTTAGAAGGAATCTGTGTTAAATCTGTGTTAACTTTTTGATAAAACACGTATTTTCTACCCATTACACATATTACATATAAGGGAAACCATTCAAAATGACTGTCACTTCAAATGTAAAGGATGAGTTGCTTCCCTTACACCGTAACATAAATTTACTGCAATTTAACCTAGATCGTAATAACCCCGAGTCTAGCTCTGGTTATAGCACATAGGAAACACTTCTCGCTCGAGTGAGGCTCGAAGGGGTTATACTGACATGCTAAATGTTAAAGTAGCATTACAGAACTTCAGTGGTGTGCCTGGGGCAAAACCAGTGTCCCTTAACTCATTCCCTCCTGGACTATTTTTAGACCTAATCTCTTTGAGGTAATTTACCGAAAAGGAGCATTAAACTATAGAAAAGGAGAACTTTAGAAATATGTAGTTTTGAAACCATTGTGATAAATAGAGTATTTGCTGTAGCACAAAAAGGCATCAGTAGGAGGGAATGGGTTAAAATCAGAGTTTCCATTGACTTATAATTTAAAAGGGGTCACAAACTTCAAACTCCCCCCCCCCCCCCCCCCCCCCCCCCCCCCTACTCCAAGTATTGGGACTAGGCTGGAACACTAACACTGTGACTTGCTGAAGCAAGTCTCACTTGTTTAAGTATAAATAAGTTAGTAGTTAATAATTACCTGATATTTTATAACGTTTTTGTAACTACAGTCAAAACTGTCTTAGCGACTGTCCCTTAGTAGCGACTTCCTGTCTTATGTGACCCTAATATTTCCTCCCAACGCATTTTCCTATTTATTGAGACTGGGGAAACGACCAGCCTGTGTTACACGACTAACTACCGTAAATCGCCACTCCCGAAATCCAAACCCGCTAATTAATGTGCCTGTTTGTAGCGACTCTGTAATTGCTGGCCATTATCGACTTTTAACCCTCTTGTCTGGGGGCGATTTATTAGTCCCCCACCGGTTACCGGTTGGGGGACTATAGGTTTGCTCGATTCCGTCCGTCCGTCTGTCACGCTTCGTGTCCGGGCCATATCTCCTACAAAGTTATGCCAAATTCATTATAACTTCACACATTGAAGAAGCATGATGAGGGCTAGTGTCATGCACAAGGGCCATAACTCTAGCATCAATATTTTTGGAGTTATTCCCCTTTTACATATTTTTTTGTCCGGACAATAACTCTTTATCTACTGGTTCAACTGATTTGAAACTTCACATATGGAACAATCATGATGAGGGGTAGTGTCATACACAAGGGCCATAACTCTAGCATTGATATTTTTGGAGTTCTTCCCCTTTTCATATTTTCTTGTCAGTCCGTCTGTCACGCTTCGTGTCCGGGCAATATCTCCTACAAAGTTAGGCCAAATTCATACATTGAATAAGCATGATGAGGAGTAGTGTCATGCACAAGGGCCATAACTCTAGCATCAATATTTTTGGAGTTATTCCCCTGTTTCATATTTTTTTGTCCGGACGATAACTCTTTATCTACTGGTTCAATTGATTTGAAACTTCACATATGGAATAAGCATGGTGAGGGGGTAGTTTCATGCACAAGGGCCATAACTCTAGCATCTATATTTTTGAAGTTATTCCCCATTTCATAATTTCTTGTTCAGGTAATAACTCTTTATGTACTTGTTCAATTGATTTGAAACTTCTCATATGGAACAAGCATGATGAGGTGTAGTGTCAGGCACAAGGGCCATAACTCTAGCATCAATATTTTTGGAGTTCTTCCCCTTTTTCATATTTTCTTTAATATTTTTCGAGTTACTCCCTTTTTGATATTTTATTGTCGGGACAATAACTTTTTATTTACGGATTCAATGTATGAAAGTAGGTACTAATACCATTCAGGTGGTCATGTATATACCATGGTCAACCACACCGTGGGTGGGGTGGGGAGAGTGGAGGTTTTTTTTCAGTCCGTTGGGGGACTCATGTCTTGCATAGCAATACAACATGCCCTTGTTTAATCTTACCAGCACTGATCTTTGAACAAATTACGACATACCATAACTTTTGCTATTAATCAAAAACAATTAAATTCCATTTTATTTCACTTTCCTAACCCTTATGATGCTGACACACACAAAACAATTCATCTGGTCACAGGTTTGAAATATTGGCCAAATTTCCCTTAATCCTGATGAATGATTGTTAAAAGCTATTTGCATATAGAATCACAGATAAGGGAGTGACCTCGAGTTTAAATTTGCAACATCCTGAAATCCTGTTACGAAAGTTTTCACTTCTTTATTAAAACTTCACAAATTCGCTTATATTTCTTGTAGAAATGTTGACTGAGTATCAAACATCTTGGATCCAGATCAGGCTCCGAGTTACTCAGCATCTCATCTGGATCCAGTTTGTTTGCATACATGACATGACGCTCGCGACAAGCAGGTTAAGGGTTAAAAGTGTCATTTAGGCCTAGCGAGAAACACCACACCTACTTGTAACATGAGTGAAAAATATCAAACAATATGGGTTACACGTTTACAGATGTGATGCTGGACATGAATTAAACACACACACACCCATGTATTATTATTATGTCCACGGAATTGAGGAATACATAGGCAACACAAAAAGTCAGCATAGAATATGTGTCAAGTTCATTCTTTCTTTCTTTTTTTTGTTGTAAAAATGTATCCCCTTGCTTTTTTTCATAATTCAGATCAGTCAAATATTTGTTAAATCTAATTTCACATTAGGAAACTCATAAGAATGGGTGAATTAAAACTGAACAGTGCACACACTTTTTGCTGGTTTTCTCGGCAAAATTTCGAATCTGAAAAAAACCGGACACCTCTGAAAACCGGACGATCGATCTGTCTCCGAAGGGGTCCATTTTTCACAGGTTTCACTGTATGTAAAATTATCAAAAATTAAATGTCCAAGGTTATTACTATTATTTAGAACAAGTAACATGTATTCCATTTATGTGTAGTTTATTCCAAAGACACATGCATAATTATGTCACGACTCACTTTATAATATAGAACCACTGAAATGAAGTTATAAAATTTGGAGAAAAAACTGCATGACTGACTGTCTTATGTGACTACCTGTCTTATGTGACCCTCTTGGTTTTCTCCCACTGAAGGTCACATAAGACAGGTTTGACTGTATTTGTCTGATCATTGGATAGAAGGAGAATGTAACGAAATATATTAAAGGAATAACTCTGCAATGATTTGTTGATTTCACTATCCTAGGTCCCAAGGCCTAGACAAGCTGGCTCATCCACCAGCTCATCTACCACTGCCAAGTCACCAGTCCTAGAAGAGCCTACCTCAGAGAACAAACTCTTCCAGGAGTTCCCTCTAATAACCACTCTTCTGAACCTTTCTCACAGTGAGGTAAGCTTGTATTTATTACCTGTTGCAGAGGTCCAGATAAGATGCATAAATTGAAACATTTTCAGGATTGACTCCTCTATTTCTCCACCAAACCCTATGTTGTAATCACTCTTTAGAATTGTCTCGAAGAGACAATTCTAAAGAGTGGTCACAAAATAGGGTTTGATGGAGAAATGAGTATTTCAGTGTTCAAGTAGGCACCTGTATTTATTGCTCTGTGTTTTATAGTGTCAGAGGTAAATTTGCAGGTTATCCTCAACAGACATCATAACCAGATTTTTCACAATTTTGGTAACTTTAACCCTTTCCCTCATAGGCTTTTTTTTAGATCCAACCTCTTTGAATAAATCTACTGAAACGGAGCATTAACTAGAGAAACGGATTTTTTAAGAATTTTGTAATTTGAAACCATTGTGATAAATAGACCATTTGCTCCTATAGGAGCAAATGCTCTATTTATCATAATGGTTTCAACGGGTGACTTTTACAGAGACGTAGAAAGGCGCTTTTTCACGCCTTTGCAAATAGCAGAACCAGATAAGATGGCTCCTTTAGGATCCATCTGATCAGTCCGTTCAGTTTGCTTTAATAGAATTACAACAATTGTATATAGATCTAATCCTACAGTTTTTGTCAAAGGAAAACTTCCCTTGAAAATTTTACATGATAAAAATTAGGTTAATGAATATTCATGAAATGACTTACTCATGAATGCATAAATGTTCATTGTTGAAAGGTTTAAGCACAGTAGAACATCATTTAAGTGACTGCTTATTGGTGCTTAATCAATAAATATGGGGTCTTACTGAAAGGCAACTGACTGCTCAACACTTTACATCATGAATATTCATGTCAGAAATGATTATCATATGAATATTAATTAGCTGATTTTATACTAGTAAGGCATGATTTTCTCCCTTAGTCCTGAATAATGATTGTAATGAAGAAAAAAACCCAGAGCTACCGACAGCTTCTAAAAGGTGGTTATTCTAAAACTGTTCATCTAAGATTCTCTAAGTCAACTGTCACTATTTTACCTTCCAGGACAGAAGAGTTGCAGTGAAGGCATGTGAGGGCCTGATCCTGTGTGCTAGTCTTCCTGACCCTGTGGCAGCCCATTGTATGATCAACTCTACCAAATTCTGTGATGACCTCACCCAAAGACTTACGGACACATACAGCAAACTGCCTGACATCATCAACCCTCTTGAACTGGAAAACGTGCAGGCCAAATGGGGGTAAGCTGGCTTAGCTGTTTCGCTGCCAATCTCGCATCTGCGATTGCCTATGCTAACAGTTTGGATCCAGATGAGATGCAGAATCTGGATCCAGACTGTTTCTTACAGTCGTAAAGTGTTTTAAAAGGAAAGGAATAAATTAAAAAAAAAAAAATTGTAGCTGATGACAGCATTTGCAGTTTACAATATTTGTAGACGACAATATATCTGATAAAAACACTTTTTTATGCCTGCGTAAGCAGAGTAGATCAAGATCAAACGACTCCTGTAAGAAGTGTCTGATCAGAGTCTGCTCTGTTTGCTTATGAAATAAGAAAATATCTAAAATTCAGCATATAAATATTCATGATGTTATTAATTTCTTGCATGAATATTCAAAAGGGAAAGGATTAAAGAGATAACTCACCATGTGTGTGCTATTCAAGCTTGTGTTAAACCCTTTCCTGACATGACTCTGTTTATGCCCATTACAATGTGTATTAACCATTTACCTGATAGAATTGCTTCTTATGCCTTTGAAAACAGAGTAGACTCATATCAGTTGACTACCATCAGAGCCGTCTGACCAGGGTGTGCTCCATTTGCTTATGAAATAATGTAGATTTGATTCTACAACTTCTGCCATTGCCACACATTTCTGTGTTCAAATGCCATTATGAAAATTAATCTACCTAGTGTTTATGATGTACACCTGTATTTGTTCAAACAGGATGGAGGTTGTGACTGAGCGGGAAGATCATCAGACATTCGTTGGCAAACGTTTGCTTGTGTCATTCTTGTCTTGGCTGGATTACTGTGATCAACTTTCCACCATTGCTAACCCTATTGTAGCAGAGGCACTGGCTAGAACAATACAGGGAAGGTTCCTAGAACCACTTTGTAAGCCTGCTTTACTCCAAATGTAAGTATTTCGCAATACTGGGGGGAATTCTCTTTTTTATATTTGGTATGTATGTATACTATCACAATGGGAACCCATTTCACAAGGGTAGGTAACCCTAAAATTAATTTTGCCATAGTTATGCCCCTTTTTCGACTTAGATTTTTCATTGTTGGTTAAGTTTTATGTTCAGGTCCATGTCTCAGAAACTGTCCAAGATATTTGGTTCAAATTTGGTAACTATTACAAGGGGGACCCATTCCACAAGGGCAGGTAACCCTAAAATTAATTTTGCTATAGTTATCTGCCCTTTCTGACTTAGACTTCCACTACACTATCCAGCACTAAAGAAAGTGGAGCGCACTGTCTGCAGACAGCTCTTGTTTATTGACCCTTTCCCTCGTATAAATGCCTTTCCATGCATTTGCAAACAGAGTAGATTCTGATCAGGCGGCTCCTATAGGTTTCTACCAATACCAATACTCAGGGAGCCAATGGGGTCTACCATGCACCCCCCCCCCCCACCCCACTTTGACTTTTTTTCATGGGTACCAAAATGTTCAGAAAAATTCTCCTGAATCAGAATCGCTAATGTACTCAAGTTTAAATTCTTTTAGGCTATGTGTATTTTAACCATTTCCATGGCAACCCCCCAGTTTTTGTAATGATGTATACAGGATTGGAATTACATGTATTGTACTCGGGGAGCCAATGGGGTCTACCATGCACACCCCCCCCCCCCCCCCCCCCATCTAATTTATATTCATGATGTCATTACGGGAATATTCTTTGAGTAAAGGGTTAACCCTTTCCTTCATATAAGCATGTTTTCATGCATCTGCAAACAGAGTAGACTCAGATCAAACGGCTCCTATAGGAGCCATCTGATCAGGGTATGCTCTGTGTGCCAATGGAATTTGATAGATCTGTTTCTTTCCTTTCTGAAATTGTCACAATGTTTTACCTTCCATATTTCATTATAACTATTTGTCCATGAATATTCAGTAGGTATTGAAATTTGAAATAAACACAGAATAGGATAAGGGTTAACCCTTTCCCTCATATAAACATGTTTTCACACATTGGCAAACAGAGTAGACCCAGATCAGACTGCTCCTAGAGGAGCAGTCTGATCAGGGTCTGCTCATTTGCTAATGGAATTTGAAAGATTTGTTTCTTTACTTTCTAAAATGGCTACAATGTTTCACCTGCAATATTTCGTTATTACTATTTTGTCAATGAATAAACAGTAGGTATTGAAATTTGAAATAAACATAGAACAGGGAAAGGGTTAATACAACTGAATGAGTTGCAGATTGTTTGATTACTTTTGCAGTCTGTTTGTATCTAGCAGCTGATCAGAATACAAACTGATTGGCACTCTAATCATGATTATAATAATATTGGAAGAAAATGGATAAAATTCACCACAAGAGTTTGTAGCAGGTGACTATTACCTTGTGTGCAAATACATTCAGTGCCTTAGGGGACAAAACTCTATTGACATTATATTACTTATAATTATGTCCCTTTGACATCAGTAATTCTTCTGTGATAGGTCTAAGTGTGTTAGAAGAAAACCTTATTTTACTCATCAGTGGCAGTGTTTCTAAGATCCATGCTAGAAATTGTGATTATATGCATATTATTTGATTAAATAACTGATTTATGTGTATTGCCCCATGAACACAAGCACTTTTGGCCATAGCAGAAACTGTAGAATCAGATCTGTATTATTCCATAAGCAATCAGAGCAATCCCTGATATATCTGATCTGGGTCTGCTTTGTTTCCAAAGTGTTAAAAGGAGTGTTTATGGAGTAAAGGGTTAAAGAACAGAGCTGTTCTTCATGCAAAGCATGGAACCCTTACCCTACTTTTATTCCTTTCCCTGTTCAGTATTCATGTAAGAAATAATGACAACATGAATATTTATTAGCTGAATTTTTATAATGTTAAATTTTCAAGGGATTTTTAAGCTAAAACAAAAACTACAGAATTAGATCTATATCATGTCAAAAGCAAACAGAGCAGACCCTGATCAGATGGCTCCTATAGGAGCCATCTGATCTAGGTCTACTCTGTTTGCAAAAGCGTTAAAAGTGTTTTCGAGGGAAAGGGTTAAAAGAATATGATTTTAAGCAACTTTTGTTTACTTATGATTCATTCAAGTTTTAAACAAACTATACCTTGCACCATGATAAGATATCAAACTACTCAGCTACTTATTTGGATCCAGTCTATTTGCACATGTGAATCAGGTCATGGTAGTCAAGGCGATTTAAACATAGGGTTTTGTGGATAAATGGCAATTTTAGTATTTGAAAATTCACCCTTATCGGTTGCTCAGTATACTTCTCTTATCTGGTGTTCTGATTCTTTCTGCTGCAGGTCAGAGACTGGTGCTATTAGTGCCATGGCCTACCTTACACGGTGTCTACACACAGTCTGCTCAGAGAGATTACTGTCTGGTAAGGGTCACTTCAATCATTGGCTTGCTTAGCAAATACTTATAAGCTAAACATACCAACATATCAGTTTTAAACTTCTTTTTATTCACAATTTCTGTTTTAACCCTTTCCTTCATATAAACATCTTTTCACACATTTGCAAACAGAGAAGACACAGATCAGATAGCTCCTGTAGGAGCCATCTGATCAGGGTCTGCTCTGTTTGCTAATTGAATTTGATATATCTGCTTCTTAAGTTTCTAAACTGACTAAATGTACACTGTTCCACATTCCATATTTCATTATAGCTATTTTGTCCATGAATATTCAGTAGATATTGCAATTTGGACTAAATATAGAACAGGGAAAGGGTTAACAAAACATCAGAATGTCAGGTAAATTGGATTCCTGAAAAAAATCAAGTTATGGCATCTCATCTGGATCTAAATTGTTTGCAAATGCTATCTCATGTTCCCTAATAGCATGCTTAAGCTGAGGGGAAAGTAAAAATGTAAAAAACAAAATTAAGACTTTGAAACAGGGATCAAGTGTACTGTCTCCCAAACAGTGTAGATCCAGATCAGAGGGCTGATGGAGCTCATGGAGCCTTATATCCTGTGTCGTCAGTCGTCATCAATTTGAACCTTTGAAAAAATCTTCTCCTCTGAATCTACAGGGTTCTCAGCTTTAATCTTTAGCACATAGCATCATCTTTCGGTCCTCTACAAAAGTTATATAAATAATGTCGCTGGGGTCAAAATTGGCCCCGCCCTAGGGGTGACTTTGAAAACTTTGAAAATCTTCTCCTCTGAAACTGGAAGGTTCTCAGCTTTCATATTTAGCACATAGCATCATGTTCAGGTCCTCTTCAAAAGTTAAATGAATTATGCCACTGGGATCAAAATTGGCCCAGGGTCAAAATTGGCCGTGTCCCAGGGGTGGCCAGTTTTCTATAGAAACATATAGTTAATATTTTGAAAATTTTCTCCTCTGAAACTGGGAGGTTCTCAGCTTTCATATTTCAACACTTAACATCATATCCAGGACATCTACAAAAGTTATATAAATTATGCCCTTGGGGTCAAAATTGGCACTGCCCAAGGGGTGGCCAATTTTCTGTAGAAACATATAGTGAATATTTTGAAAATCTTCTCTTCTGAAACTGGAAGGTTCTCAGCTTTCATATTTGGCACATAGCATCATGTTCAAGCCCTCAAAATTATAATAATTATGCCCCTAGGGTCAAAATTAGCCTGCCCCAGGGGTGGCCTGTTTTTGTGTCACCTGCCGAGAGGCAGTGTGTCACTTAGGGATCACTTTTCTGTTTTCTGCTGTCTGTCTGTCTGTCCATCACTCCGCATGCAATACTTTTTGAGTTATTCCCCTTTTCTTTTTTTGGGCTGTCATTTCTAAACTAATCATTATAGAGATTTCACATGTGTCTTCTTTTTATTGAGGACCATTGATGTAACTAAGGTTCATCACTCCACATGCAATACTTTTTGAGTTATTCCCCTTTGTTTTGATTTCACTGTAGCATATTACCATTTTTATACGCCCACCTAATAAAGGTGGTCGTATATTGTCGTGGCCCTGTCCGTCCGTCCGTCCGTTCGTTCGTTCGTTCGTTCGTTCGTTCGTTCGTTCGTTCGTTCGTTCGTTCGTCCGTCAACATTTTGTTTGTCCGCTGTTTTCTGGGAAAACTATTTGACAGATATTAATGAAACTTCACACAAATGTTTAATGCATCAAGATCTGAAGCTGAGTTGATTCTGAGGTACATTTGATTTTTCATTTCAGAGTTATGGCCCTTGTCCTAAAAAATATGCAAATAGTTTGTCCGCTGTTTTCTGGGAATACTATTTAAGAGATATTAATGAAACTTCACACAAATGTTTAATGCATCAAGATCTGAAGCTGAGTCGATTCTGAGGTTCATTTGATTTGTTGTTTTGGAGTTATGGCCCTTTTACTTAAAAAATAGTGCAAATACATGCAAATAGTTTGTCCGCTGTTTTCTGGGGAAACTATTTGACAGATATTAATGAAACTTCACACAAATGTTTAATGCATCAAGATCTGAAGCTGAGTCGATTCTGAGGTTCATTTGATTTGTTGTTTTGGAGTTATGGCCCTTTTACTTAAAAAATAGTGCAAATACATGCAAATAGTTTGTCCGCTGTTTTCTGGGGAAACTATTTGACAGATATTAATGAAACTTCACACAAATGTTTAATGCATCAAGATCTGAAGCTGAGTTGATTCTGAGGTTCATTTGATTTTTCATTTCAGAGTTATGGCCCTTGTCCTTAAAAATATGCAAATAGCTTGTCCGCTGTTTTCTGGAAAAACTTTTTGAGAGATATTAATGAAACTTCACACAAATGTTTAATGCATCAAGATCTGAAGCTGAGTCAATTCTAAGGTTCATTTGATTTGTCGTTTCGGAGTTATGGCCCTTGTATTTAAAAAATAATGCAAATAGTTTGTCTGCCGTTTTCTGAGAAAACTATTTGAGAGATATTAATGAAACTTCACACAAATGTTTAATGCATCAAGATCTGAAACTGAATTGATTCTGAGGATCATTCGATTTTTCTTTTCAGAGTTATGGCCCTTGTCCTTAAAAAATAATGCAAATACATGCAAATAGTTTGTCCGCTGTTTTCTGGGAAAACTATTTGAGAGATATTAATGAAACTTCACAAAAATGTTTAATGCATCAAGATCTGAAACTGAATTGATTCTGAGGATCATTTGATTTTTCTTTTCAGAGTTATGACCCTTGTCCTTAAAAAATAATGCAAATACATGCAAATAGTTTGTCCGCTGTTTTCTGGGAAAACTATTTGAGAGATATTAATGAAACTTCACAAAAATGTTTCATGCATCAAGATCTGATGCTGAGTCAATTTTGAGGTTCATTTGATTTGTCGTTTCGGAGTTATGGCCCTTTTACTTAAAAAATAATGCAAATATATGCATATAGTTTGTCCGCTGTTTTCTGGCAAAACTGTTTGACAGATATTAATGAAACTTCACACAAATGTTTAATGCATCAAGACCTGAAGCTAAGTCGATTCTGAGGATCATTTGATTTGTTGTTTTGGAGTTAAACTTAAAAAAATAATGCATATCTATGCAAATATGAGGATGGCCACAACTTTTTTATTTGAAATGATATTTACTTCAATTTTTTTATATGGTTAAACCTTAATGTGAATTTTCACATATATTGCGGGGTTTTGATATGTCATTTTATTCTAAAGTTATGGTCCTTGAACTTTGTGTGTTCGTTGCTTTGTTTGTCGGTCAACTTTTAGTTTGTCTGTTGTTTTCTCGGAAAACTATTAAAATGATATAAATGAAACGTAACACAAATGTTTTAAGCAACAAAATTTGAAGCTGAGTTTATTTTGAGGTTCATTCAGTTTGTCTTTACAGAGTTATGGCCGTTGCACTTTACAAAAATCTGCAAAAATGAGGATTAGCTGTAACTTTTTTATTTAATAAGATATTCACTTCATTTTTTTAAAAAATAGTTTCACCTTAATATGGAAATCAAGATCTGAAGCACAGATTAGAAAATGTCAACACTTATAAGGCATGTTGAATCAGAAAGTTTGCAAGTGGGCGTATTATGTACCGTATGCGGTACTCTTGTTAGTATTAGCTGCAGGCAGGTGACACATGTGTTCCTCCGAACACTCTTATCTATAGAAACATATAATGAAAACTTTGAAAATCTTCTCCTGATTGTCTGGTGAGCAATATCAGGGCCATCGTGGCCCTCTTGTTAGTTGTTGTTAATGCCATTGTCGTCTAGAAACTTTAACATTGGCTATTACTTCTTTACTATTCATGCACATTTTATGAAACTTCAAACACTTGTTTACTATGAAAAAGGCTAAATTTAAACAGATGTGCACTGGCACCCACATGTGGTGCTGTTGTTAAGATTTATTGTATTATGAGGGGAAAGAGTTAATACAATTCATTTGACTTTCAGAATTTGTCCTGTTTATTCTTGGTGACCAGCGTAAAGTTGAGACAAAGGAAAGTTCCACAGACAGTTTACGCTCAAGACTTATAGATAGGTGCAATAGCTTGTCAGAGGAGGTAATTTATTATCAGTATTGTTCTCATCTGAATCTAAGCTATCAAATGTTTGCCCTGTGATAGAGCTCATGAGCATTTTTAACCCATTACCTCATAGGTTAATAGACCCAACCGCTTTGAATAAATACATGTATGCCCAAAAGGATCATTTGTTAGAGAAAGGAAATTTTTTAGAATTATATAGTTTTGAAACCATTGTGATAAATAGTTATCACAATAGTTTCAAAATGTGACTTTTACAGAGGTATGATTGAATGGGTTAATATCTGTTTATTCTTCATTATTATCACATCGCATTCATTTAGATTAACTGTTTTGAGCCTTCTTTTCTGCAGTTTAAATTTGTTCTTATATGTTTTTCAAATGATCAAATATAGTGACATTAACAGTTCATATCTGGAAAGCTGTACTGTTATTATGACCTTACAACACTTTTACTATCATTTTCAGGTTTGCCTAGTGGCCCTTCAATTATTTGATACACTCCTACAGAAGAACAATGAACACATTCTACACAATCTAGTCATTAGAAATCTTGAAAATAGAGAGTATTATAATCCTAGCATAAATAGCCAAACAGTCAAACTGCAAACACCAGTAGTTAATGGTGACAATACCACTGACACATCTGA
The DNA here is from genome assembly GCA_963576725.1 of Azorinus chamasolen. Lineage (NCBI taxonomy): Eukaryota > Metazoa > Mollusca > Bivalvia > Cardiida > Solecurtidae > Azorinus > Azorinus chamasolen. The sequence continues at coordinate 39,859,862 of OY755245.1, forward strand.
TACAACTGAGAATGGAAGTTCACCCAATGACTCAGGTTTAGAAATGTGTAGTAACTCTGAATGTTCACAAGTCCCACATGAAAGAGAATCTGAAGGAGATACTGAAGCTCAAATGGAGGCTGAGTCTCAGAAAGAGGATGAATCTCAGAAAGAGGCTGAATCTCAAAACGAGGATGAATCTCATATTGAGGCTGAATCTTCTTTAACGGAGGAAGAAAAGGTTGCAGATGTAGTTAGTTGCACTCCAGCAATGGAAGGAGATTCTGTGCCAAGTGACAAGTCAGGAGAAAGCTTATGTGATAAAGATGGAAGCCATGACAATGACACAAGTAAACCATCAGAAGAGTCAAGTGATAATTGTCAAGAAACAGACAGAGCTATTTGTAATGATGGTAATACTAAATCTTTTGAAAAGAACAAGGCTGATGAACATGACAGTGCTGAAACTGACAGTGGGGAAGGGGTGTCCAAACATGCCATACAAGAAAAAACAGGAGAGCATTTGTCAGTATTTAAAGGTATGTTAATGTACATTGATGGAAACTTAAGCATTTAATAATGGCATATGAATACAGGAATTGTTGGCCATGGTAGAAGATGTAGATTCAGATCTGTATAATTCTATAAGCAGACAGAGCAGACCCTCATCAGATGTCTGATCTGATCTGGGTCTACTCTGTTTGCAAAGGCATGAAAGGCATCTCTCAGGTAATGGGTTAAGCCACATTTTTTCGGACTTTTAGCATTGATATGGCATTTTCCAAGTTTGTTGCATGTTTACCCTACTGAGCAAATTTCACATGTAAAAATTCCATCCAGAGTTACAGATAAAGGTCCGTACCCAAATGCTAAAGTCGTCCTTTCTCCACCAAACCCTATACTGTAACCACTCTTTAGAATCGTCTGTTCGAGAAAATTTTAAAGAGCGGTCACAGTATAGTGTTTGGTGGAGAAATAAAGGAGTTATTCTTGAAAAGGTTTTAATATACATCTTATCTGAACCTCTGTTTCTTCCCTTACAAATTCAAAAAAATATGAACTTTTGAGGTGTGTTTTTTTTCTCTTTACAGAATAAAATTGTTCAGTGTCAATTGGCATGTTTTGTGCTTTACAGGATTGTATTCTAGATGTAGTGGTAATTTGCAACAAAATGTTAACCCATTACCTCATGAATAATTATGCAAGAATTTATCACCTCATTAATATTCATTGATTAAATTTTTATAAACAAAAGAACTTTTGGACATTTCAGAAACTATAGAATCGAATACGTGTAAGTTATTGCATATTAAGCAAACAGAGCAGACCCTGATCAGACGGCTCCTACAGGAGCTGTCTGATCTTGGTCTACTCTGTTAAAAAAAGTTTGCAAACAGAGCAGACCCTGCTCAGACATCTCTTATAGAATCCATCTGATCTGGGTCTACTCTGTGTGAAAAGGCGTCAAAAGGCATATCTATGATCAGGTCAAATGTTAAACTATGTTAATCTTCTTTTTTTTCGTATGATTTTAAACTCTTTCATTTTATATACTCCCTACGGGTCTTAATAATAATTCCTACATGTAGATTGGACCACTTTCTGTCACAAGCAGTCTTAACCCTTTACCTGATGAATTTTACCAAGAATAAATTAATGTGAGATGACGCAGTAGATATCAATACTCGCCAGTACATCGTACATAGTTAAATGCACGAGAGACACGATATAACCCATCTGAGGCACATTCTTGTTGATACATTTATCAATGGTGAATGGTATTTAATCTGATATACCTGGATATACCAGGTGCACCCTCGTATAAATAATTCACGGAGACTACCTAAGATATATATAGAAACTCAGCGTAGTGTGAAATTATGATAATAAATGTCAGCAACGTCAGGTGAATTTTGTTGGACTATAATATATTTTCTTATAATAGCACATGGACACAGGAACTTTTGACCATGACAGAAAATGTCCATATCTATATTATATCATAAGCTTATTTATGGAGTAAATGGTTAATAAACTAATATTCTTATACATGTACTTGTATGTAAATCATGTTTACGCATTGCTATGACAAATAATATGTGATATTGTTTTCTTAAATATGATAATTATGTCTCCCCCATTTATGGGGAGATATATTGTTTTTGCCAGAGTTGTCTGTCTGTCCGTCCGTCTGTCTGTCTGTCCGTCACAAACTTGTGTCGCGCGTATCTCTGAAACCAGTTGGGCTAGAGTCACCAAACTTCACAGGAATGTTCACCAGCATGAGTTGTTGTGCACCTGGGTTTTTTGAATTGTCTCCCCCTGATAACTTCGGAGTTATTGCCCCTGATGACTTAAAATTAGAAAAACTTTGTGTCGTGTGTATCTCTGAAACAGCTAGTACTAGAGTCACCAAACTTCACAGGAATGTTGACCAGCATGAGTTGTTGTGCACCTATGGTTTTTGAATTGTCTCCCCCTGATAATTCTTGAGTTATTGCCCCTGATATGAATACTTAAATTTATACAAACTTTGTGCCGCGCGTATCTCTGAAACCAGTAGGGCTAGAGTCACCAAACTTCACAGGATTGTTCACTAGCATGAGTTGTTTTGCTCTTGGGTTTTTTGAATTGTCTCCCCCTGTTAACTTTGGAGTTACTGCCCCTGATGACTTAAAATTAGACAAACTTTACTTAGTGTCGTGCAGATCTCTGAAACCACTGGGGCTAGAGTCACCAAACTTCACAGGAATGTTGACCAGCATGAGTTGTTGTGCACCTGGGATTTTTGAATTGTCTCCCCTTGATAACTTTGGAGTTATTGCCCCTGATATGATTACTTAAAATTAGAGAAACTTTGTGTCATGCATATCTTAAAAACCACTAGGGCTAGAGTCACCAAACTTCACAGGAATATTGACCAGCATGAGTTGTTGTGCACCTGGGTTTTTTTAATTGTCTCCCCCTGATAATTCTTGAGTTACTGCCCCAGATATGATAACTTAAATTTAGAGAAACTTTGTGCTGCATGTATCTCTGAAACCAGTAGGGCTAGAGTCACCAAACTTCACAGGAATGTTCACCAGCATGAGTTTTTGTGCATCTGGGTTTTTTAATTGTCTCCCCCTGATAACTTTGGAGTTACTGCCCCTTATGACTTAAAATAAGAGAAACTTTACTTTGTGTCACATGTATCTCTGAAACCACTAGTACTAGAGTCACCAAACTTCACAAGAATGTTGACTAGCATGTGCTTTTGATCAGGCTTTTGAATTGTCTCCCCCCTGACAATGTTGGAGTTATTGCCCCTGATGACTTAAAAATTAGACCCTGATAAGTTTGGAGTTACAGACATTACACTTGTGAATTGGAAAGAGGTTGGGAGGGGGAGACATCTGTTTTTGTGACAAAAACAAACCTCTAGTTTACCTATGTGTTTCAGATTTGTCAACCCCTGATATTTCCCCGATCATGACTCCAGCCCACACCAAAACTGAAGTCCACAAGATAGTCAACAGGTACCTGAACCTCTTACAGTAAAATGAACAGCACATTGATTGAAATTATGAAATTGAATTAACTTCTAGTTGATGTTAAAAACAGGAATGTGGAACACTCTCTGTGCTGTTTCTTTTGCCCACTAGTTAAATTTCTTATTTTGCTTTAGCTCTATTTTCTTCTTGACTTTCATTCACTTACTACTTTCCTTTACTTCATGAATATATGTAAGAAATAATGACATCATTTTTTTTTTATTATTGCCTTTGAACACAGGCCATGATAGAAACTAGAATGAGATTATATTATTCCATAAGCAAACAGAGCAGACCCTGATCAGATGGTTCCTTCAGGAGCCACCTGATATGGATCTACTTTGTTTGCAAAGGCATTAAAAGGTGAACCTTTTGAGTAACAGTGTAATGGTTCAGATATACCAGATAATTATGTATAATGAAGAAGCTGTTCGAGCAAACATAGGCATGACTTTACCTTCTGCGTTCTACTAGCGATTTAGTGATGGCCTTTGCCAGAGCTCCAGATACGATGCATAAATTCAAACATTTTGAAAAATAATTTCTTAATTCCCCACCAAGCCCTATGTCGTGACCACTCTTTAGAATTGTCTCTTTCTAAAGAGTGGTCACGACATAGGGTTTGGTGGAGAAAAGATGATTTCAGTATTAGAGTATGTGTCTGTTGCTCTGGCCTTTGCAAACAGTTTGACCCACCTACCATGATGTTTAGTATAAGAACTGTAAGACAATTCTCTTGCATTAAAGCAGGTTGTTAACTTTTCACTCCATAGATACTCCTTTTAAAGCCTTTGCAAACAGAGTAGACCCAGATCAGACAGATTCTATAGGAGCCGTCTGATCAGGGTCTGCTCTGTTCACATATGAAATAATATGAATCCGATTTTAGAATTTTAGCCATGGTCACATGTTTAATATATCGTATTTACATGTCATTATTTCTTAAATGAATATTCATGAAATAAAAGGTTAACCTTTTCCTTCATATAAATGCATCTTCAAGCATTTGCAAACAGAGTAGACCCAGATCAAATGGCTTCTATAGAAGCTGTCTGATCAGGGTCTGCTCTGTTTGCTTTTGACATGATATAGATCTGAATCTACAGTTTTTGTCAGAGCAGAAAATTTCTTTAAAAAGTTTACAATATAAAACTTCTGCGAATATTCACTGATGTCATAATTTCTTACATGAATATTGAAGAGGGAAAGGGAAAATGTTGCCCTGCTAGTCTGTATTGTGTTGTAGTGATATCAACAGCCTTGTTTTACTGTTCCAGTTTCCTGTCCCTGGTGCCGGAAGACTTGAAGTCTAGTTACCAGACAGCAGATAGTGGATATGATATGTACCTACGTGATGCTCACAGACAGGTATACTAAACTATCTGTATTTGGCAGTATAATTTCCTACAACATACTTTTACTGCCTGAAAACCTAAATGAATGCTAAAAACAGGATTTCAAGTCTCCTTTAGGAGCAAATGCTCTGTTTATCACAATGGTTTCAAACTACAAAATTCTAAAAATAATCCTTTTCTTTAGTTAATACTCCTTTTCGTTAGATTTATTAAAAGTGGATGGATCTAAAAATAGCCTATAAGGTAATGGGTTAAACCCATTACCTGATAGAGACACCATTTGAAGCCTTTGCAAACAAATTAGATTCAGATCAGATGATTCCTGTAGGAGCCATCTCGTAGGATCTACAGTTTCTGACATATTAGAATATTCCCTTATTCATTACCCCCTTGTTAAAGTTTATCTAACTGATATTCATGATGTCACTATTTCTTACATGAATCTATTGAGCAGGTAAGGGGTTTATGTTTTTTGTCCATTTAACCCTTTCCTCGATAAATATGCCTTTGTAAACAGAGTAGACCAAGATCAGACAGCTCCTTTAGGAGCTGTCTGATCAGGGTCTACCCTGTTTGCTTTTGATATACTATAGATATGATTCTACTAGTTCTGCCAGGGCCAAAACTTCATGTGTTCATGTGCTATTATAGCCATTAATTTGATTAATATTCATGAGGTCATTATTTCTTACATGAATATTCAAGTAGTAAAGAGTTAATATCAGAATACTGAACAATTTTGACTCTTTTTAGAAACTAAGTACTTAGTATCCCCATCAGTAGGTTTTAATCCTGACTGAACTTTAATTAGTTTTTTGTAGAGCAATTAAACAGTTTTGACTAAACATGATTTGCCATAAATAATTCCCTTTAGAAATCAAGAAGATATTGCTTATATAAGGTAAGCTGAAAACAAGATAAGGTATTAACTCTTTTGACCATAAATAATTTTCATCTGCATACAATGCAGTTTCATACTTGCCTTCAAATTCTTCTCTAACCATAGTGATGTGTCGAAAAGTTTAGATGAGACGCCGACTTACTCTGTTGTGCACTTACAACTCTGACGGTGTCTCATTTGGATCCAAACTGTTAAATACAAAGATATTCACAGAATGGCCAATTGCAGCAAGCCCACTGTTAGTTACTTTCCAGCAACTTTCGGTGGTGAAAGAGTAAAAGGAAGATTGTGTCCATATTTTCAGTATGCAGCCATGACAGCGGCCTGTAAGACCTGGGGCTACCCATGTGAAATCAAGGTGGACAATGTCTCTGCAGATTCATTCTACGAGGGCTCCTTTCTACACATGCTTCTTGACAAACTGTCCCACATACTAGATCAGGTAAGACAAGTTGGTCTGTATGTTCATAGTCAAGTACATGTAGTAACAAACTGATAATACCTTGTACATTGTCATGTTCTAAGTTAGGTTTCCACTGCACCCAACCCCATAACAAGGACTTAAGCTTTCTTGGCTAAATAAAATAAATCATCAGTCTAAATTTTATCTAGGCTGGTTTTTTTGTTGTTGTTTGGAGGTTGTTATTTTGGGGTGGGTTGTTCTTTTGTTGGTTGTTGTTTTTTTGTTGTTGTTATTGTTTGTGGGGTTTTTTTTGGGGGGGGGGGGGTATTTTCCAAGTAATTTATATCGGAACCTTCTGATCAAGGTATGCACGGTTTGTTACTCAAGAGTCTATTAAGAAAAGTTTTTGCTTTCATACTAAATGGGCTCTACTGTTAATATAATTTTCAGTATTCTTAACCCATTACCTCATAGGCTATTTTTAAATTCAACCACTTTGAATAAATTTAATGAAAAGGAGCATTAACTAGAGAAAAGGAAAAATTAAGAATTTTGTAATTTGTAACCATTGTGATAAATAGAGCATTTGCTCCTATAGAAGCAAATGCTCTATTTATCACAATGGTTTCAATAGGTTATTTTTACAGAGGTGTAGAAAGGCGTATTTATGGAGGAAAGGGTTAAGAAAAATGTTTGCTTTCATACTAAATGGGCTCTACTGTTAATTTAAAAGATGATGGGACCATTTCCATTTTCAGTATTCTAAGGGTTGAGAGCTTGTAATGTTAACATGATTAAACCCTTGCCCTGTTTAATTTTAAGAAATATGCAAATGCTGTATTTATCACAATGGTTTCAAACTACAAAATTCTAAAAATTTTCCTTTTCTCTAGTTCATGCTCCTTTTCGGTAGATTGATTCAAAGTAGTTGGATCTAAAAATAGCCTATGAAGGAATGGGTTAAGAATTGTCATGAATAAAAGCTTGGATGATTTAGATTTTCAGAGGCATCTGTCATGGGAACCCCCTTTTTTTCTCTGACAGTGTGACGGTGTGGTGTATGTGAGCTTGCTCACTAAAGTTCTTTAATTTTCTTATTTTTCAGAGTTACCCAGTCAACCTACAGCTGACATCTGTGATATCTAAGCTTGCTCTGGTACCCCACCCATGTCTTCATGAGTACCTATTGGATCCCCACTGTCCACTGAAGCCAGGATCTAGAAACCTCTACAGTATCTTTCAAAAGGTATGCTTCTTTGCAAGCAAACACATTTCCTGCAGGCAGTATGAAAATGGTTTGTTTTAACTTACTTCCATTACAAAAAGCTCACTGTTTGTAAACAGACCAGTGCTTAAACCTTTATCTGATAGAGACATATATCTGACATCTTGTTATGTCTCCTACAGGAGCCATCTGATCTGGATCTACTCTATTTTCAAAGGCACCTCTGTCAGGTAAAGAGTTAAAAGTTAATAAGAGTTGTATATTTCATTAGGTTTCGAAGGAGATCAAGTCCCAGTTTAAGTCAGAGCCAGACCTTGGGCAAAGACTGGTGAAAGTTCGCAGAAAACTAATGGGCGCAAGTAGAAACACACAGAGGTAACTATTGTCTTCCTTCTATAATGTTGAAAACTGAAGCAGTTGTAAAAGAATGCTATAATATCTTATATTGTTCTTAGTAAGTTGTTTCATTTCATTTCCCTTTGTGTTATAAAGCATGAACTTGGAATGTACATAATGTCAGAAAACATGCATGGTTTCCACTGCATTTGCGCATATTGGTTTATATCCTTTGAATGTAGGACACAAGTTAACTGGCATTTTCAAACAGTGTAGAACCAAATTAGAGAGCTCTTACAGGAGCCTTCTGATCAGGGTATGCACTGTTTGTAATAAGACTGTTGTAATAAAGCCATGTAGATTCAAAGCCATAGTAAGTATTTAATAAAGAGGTGACTTAAGTTTCAGGTACAGTTAGCATGCCGGAAAGTATATGCCTACCAGTGCAAACAATTAACACTTTACTCTATGAATATTCATGTAAGAAATAATAACATCATGAATATTAATTAGAGTAATTGTTATAATAGCACATGGACACAGGAATATTTGGATATGCCTAAAACTGTAGAATATTATCTATATTATATCATAAGTAAACAGAGCAGACCCTTATCAGACGGCTCCTATAGAAGCCATCTGATCTTGGTCTTCTCTGTTTGCAAAGGTATAGAAAGTTGTATTTATGGAGGAAAGGGTTAAGAGGACGTGTGAATCCACATCTCCTCGGGTTTCTCCCTGTTTTATATTCCAGTTGTGTCCAATAGAAATGGAAATGTATATTATGAGAATTGATGTTGAGGATAGATCTGACAATATGAATTTTCTCATCATCCTCAAAGATGCAACTGATCAGTGTTCCCTCAATATTGTTCTTACCTTGCATAAACCCACGGGGTACTCCATGATTACTTACACATGACTATAGGGGGGACTCCATGAATATGGATTTCATTATTGTGTACTTACACTGACCCATGAGGGACCCCATGATTATGCATTTGATTACTTACTCCGACCCATGGGGAACTACGATTATACATTTTATTACTTACACTGACCTATGAGGGACTGTATGAGTTTGATTATGCATTTGATTACTTACATAGACCCATAAGGGACTCTATGATTATCCCCCTGATTACTTACACAGACTCATGAAGGGACCCCATGATTATTCCTTTCATTACTTTCCCAGACCCATGAGGGGACTCCATGATTACTCCTTTTACTTACGTAGACCCACAAGGGACTCTATGATTATGATTACTTACACAGACCCGTGAGGGGACCCAGGATTATTCCTTTCATTACTTACACAGACCCATGAGGGACTTTATGATTATGCATTTCATTACTTACACAGACCCATGAGGGACTTTACACATTTTATTACTTACACAGACCCAAGAGGGACTCCATGATTATGCATTTCATTACTTACACAGACCCATGAGGGACTTTTTGATTACACATTTTATTAATTACACATACCCAAGAGGGACTCCATGATTATGCATTTGATTACTTACACAGACCCATGGAAGACACCATGATTATGCATTTGATTAAGCAGCTTTGTCAGAGGTAATATTTGCTCACTGTTTTCAGCCTCTAGAGTTGGTAGAAAGGTAATTTTATTACCCAGAGCCAGTACATAGCCTTTATGTGGTGGAGACTTATGATCATCAACATGTTTTGAAAGTTATTTATGAAATTATTTTACCAGTATAAATGAAATTTCTCCTAACCCATTGAATACTGAATTGTTGAAGTGGAATGGTCCATCATTGTTTAACCAATTACCTCACAGGCTATTTTTAGATACAACCTCTTTGATTAAATCTACCGAAAAGGAGCATTAAATAGAGAAAAGGAAAATGTTTGGATTTTGTAGTTTGAAACCATTGTGATAAATAGAGCATTTGCTCCTATAGGAGCAAATGCTCTATTTATCACAATGGTTTCACAAAGTGACTTTTACAGAGTCGTCAAAAGTCGCCAATATGAGGGAATGGGTTAACAGTCAAGTTGCTTACATATTTTGAATGGCAAACAGTATAGACCCTCTTATCTGGGTGCACACTTTTTTTGGAAAATTCTAGGTAACTTTTTTTGCACATATGCATATGATTAAGAGTGTCAGCATTGGTTTTTGCAAAGTTTCACTAAAAATATACTAGAGACATTGAATTTTACCAAATAACTTTTTGGCAGTAGGAAAAGGAAATACATATACACCTTTCTGTCAACTGAATATTGAGTATAATCATGTTTGCTGTGTCCTGATCTAACAGTTTTCTGAATATAACATTGTATTTGAGTTGTACTTTTCAAGTATTTTATCACTTCCACAAAATGTCAGAGTTTCATCCCCAGAAAACACAAAAGTGAGTGTTGTTGAATTAGTGACTAACTTCAGCCTCTTAGTGCATCAAAATGCTATGTAAATTCTTTACTTATATGCATATAACCTCTTGATGCTCTGAGGGGTCATGTTGTTCATATTAATCCATTATCTTCAGACATTAACATGTGATGATCATTTGTCAAAGCAGACTAACACTTGTCATGTCCATGTCATTGTAATAGACATGGTCATGTCCTTGTCACTATAATAGACCTTGTAATGTCCCTGTATGTCCTTGTCACTATAATAGACCTTGTATGTCCTTGTCACTATAATAAACCTTGTGATGTCCTTGTCACTATAATAGACATTGTATACAGATTGGATTGGATTGATACATCTTAGCCTGTTTGTATACAGTAAAACCTCTCTAAGCTGGACATTCAATCTAGTATAAATATTGGTCTTGGAGACAGGGGACAGCTTTATGCTTGGTGAATGTCATGCCATGCAGAAAGCTCCTATGAGCTTTCTGTATGCCTTTTACCCTGCATTAAGCAGCCACCTGCCTAAAAGTATCTTAATTCTTCTCTACTAGAATTCTGGTTTTACAGGGGTTTTACTGTACAAGCTCTATGATAGTGGTCCTAATATTTTTTAGAAAATAAGAATTGAGTGAAAAATATAGAATTATACTGACAATGGATTTAACAATGACAGTTTAACCCTTTACCTGATAGTGACGCCTTTTGATACCTTTGCAAACAGAGTAGACCCAGATCAGATGGCTCCTATAGGAGCCATCTGATGAGGGTCTGCTCTGTATGCTTAAAGGAATTAATATAGATCTACAGTTTCTGCCATAGGCAAAATATCCTGTGCTCAATTACCATTATAAAACTTCAGCTAATTAATATTCATGATGTCATTTCTTATATGACTATTCATCAGGTAAATTGTCAAGTGACATGGTATTGGTTTAATAACTGTAGATAGCATATTGTAATAGAATTGCTTGCTGGTTGTAATGCTTGTAATTTAACATAGAGAGAGTTTTAAACGGGGATTTTAAAAGACCTTCATAGTGAAAAGCAGTAGATTAATGTTGTCATTAAAAAAAAGTTCTGCAACAAAGTTTACGGGAAACCAAGATAATTTCAGTCTCGATGTTGTCTTCCTTAGTTACTGTCACATTTTGTTTGTAATACAAAACGATAATCTTGGTCACATCTATATTCAGCATTTAATTTTAGCCTAATTAAACATCACACATTTGTTATCCATGCCAGAATTCACAGTCAAAATAACCTCATGCATTTGGACAGATATACAATGTACATCTTTAACCCATTACCTCATAGGCTATTTTTAGATAAAATCTCTTTGATTAAATCTACCGAAAAGGAGCATTAACTAGTGAAAAGGAAATTTTTAGAATTTTGTAGTTTGAAACTATTGTGATAAATAGAGCATTTGCTCCTATAGGAGCAAATGCTCTATTTATTGCTCCTATCGGAGCAAATTAAGAAATCATGAATTCATACCAGTGTTTTATCGTAGGAGTTGAGATGCGTAGTAATTAAATCACGAGGACGATAGGCTGACAGACAAGAACATGACTTGCAGTGCCTTTGTCATTCTGTCTTCTAGAACTTTTGGCAAAAAGATGTAAATAAGGTAAAAATGAATAGGATGAATTAAATTTTAATTTAAACGTTTGTAAGAATGTATGTATAAGTCATGATATAAGCTGAAGTTAAACCTTGATACATACATTGCTTGATGCATATATATTTGTATATATTTAGTTGTAGCAGTATATTAAGCATGTATTTAATCCTTTGAATGCTGGATTTAAAAATGTGAATTTTGAGTCATTATTGAAAGTTAACTTATTTGTTCTAAACTGTAGATTGAAGAAATTAAATCACAAAATTGCATATCCTTAACAGTGAACTCCTTAATACTTGGCATGCTAGTGGCTGAATCACCAACCAAAATGTTTGTCACTCAGGCTCATCTTTTGAAAATGTTGCAGACCATTGAGCAGACAACAAAACTACATGTATTTAGCATGCAAAGAGTTAAGGGACCCATCTCTCTGTTCAACGCTTTTTGTAAATGCTATTATTTCCTGCATTCAGAGGGTACCATGTAAAACCAAACCATACTATTGGTGAAGCATTGGCTAGTTATGTAAACATAATATCCTAATTACCCTAAATATTCAGACAACCATCCTTCCCCCTCCATGGATTTGTAATATTGAATAACAGAGGTCAAGGTAAGATGAGTAAATTAAAACATTTTCAAGAATAACTTTTTTTTTATTTCTCCACCAAACCCTATGTTGTGACCACTCTATAGAATCATCTCGAAGAGATGATTCTAGAGAGTGGTCACAACATGGAGTTTGGTTGAGAAATGACAATTTTAGTACTTGAGTATGCATGTTTATCTATTGCTCTATTTGGCACCATTTTGATAGCATGGAATAAGACTGACGTAATGTAGCAAATACTGGAGACCCAGATCAAACTGCTCCTAATGGAGCAGTTTGATGTAGGTCTGCAGTTTTTGCCTAAGGTTGTCTTTCCGAATACTTTGGGTAATTACTAATTAGAGTACACATACTAGGGCTATGATATCAGTAACATTTTGCATGTTCTAATCTTCAGTATTAGAGAATGCGAGTGTGTGCATTATGATGGGTAAGTGTTCTGTTGTAGCCCAGTGACTGTTGTGTGACACACCTTTCCTACGCCCCGATTTACAGGTTCCCTAACCATTGCCCTCATATAGACGACTTTTGACACCTTTGCAAACAGACTAGACCCAGATCAGGTGGCTCCTGTAGGAGCCATCTGATCAGGGTCTGCTCTGTTTGCATTTGGAATTATATAGGTCAGATTGTACAGTTTCTGAAATGGCAAAAAACTTATCATTGACCGAAATACAAGTTCAGGTAATGCATATGCATGATGCCACTGATTCTGTATAAATATTCTTGAGGGAAAGGGTTAACCCTTTACCTGGTGAATATTCATGTAAGAAATAATGAATTTGCATAATGGCATATGAAACAGAAATGTCTGAACATGAAAGAAAACTGTAGCATGAGATCTGTGTTATTCAATTAGCAAACAGAGTAGACTGAGACTCTGATCAGACGACTCCTACAGGAGTCATCTGATCTGGGTCTATTGTACTGTTTGCAAGGACATCAAAAGCCATCTCTGTCGGGTAAATGGTTAGTGTCAGTCAATTTCCCATCAATGTGCATGTGTATTGTCCTTGGTAGTGGTGATGGAACAGTGGGTCAGCTTTGTTATATATGTACAGCATTTACTTTTTGTAAAATGTCGCTTATCTGAACTTTTAGTGTAGAAGAATTGAGAAATATTTATGCAGGTGACTGCTTAATACATTATCTCCTAGTGACGCATTTTGGCGCATCAATAGAAGTCATTGTATGAAACCATTGTGATAAATAGAGCATTTGCTCCTATAGGAGCAAATGCTCTATTTATCACAATGGTTTCAAACTAAAAAATTCTTATTTTTTCCTTTCCTCTAGTTAATGCTCCTTTTCGGTAGATACATTCAAAGAGGTTGGGTCTAAAAATAGCCAAGGAGAGAATGAGTTCATGCAGGGTGAACGTCAAACAGAAAGCCCCTAGAGTAGCTTTCTGCATGACTTTCCTCATGCATTAAGTAGTGACCTGTCTTAAAGACAATAATTGTATAGTATACATTCATATCTGAATGCTTACCTTTTATTCCTTTGTAGAAGTGAGCTTTTTTATCACTTTCCCTCATACAAAATTAAGTTTGTGAATATTCATGAAGTGATCAATTCATGAGGGTTAATGCACTTATTACAGGGGTGTGTGATTTTTCCTTCTATTGGACGATTTCCTTCCTCTGAGCTTGAGATCCAAATTATAGAAGTTGTCACAGTCAGTGAGATCCGCTCAGATCTGGTGGTTTTAGGTTATCATATTCCTCCCCTCAATAGTTCCAGTAATCACACCCCTCACTTAACCCAATCCCTCAAAAGCTATTTTTAGATACAACCGCTTTGAACAAATCTACCGAAAAGGAGCATTTACTAGTTTGAATTACATTAGAATTTTGTAGTTTGAAACCATTGTGATAAATAGAGCATTTGCTCCTACAGGAGCAAATGCTCTATTTATCACAATGGTTTCACAAAGTGACTTTTACAGAGTCGTCAGCATGAGGGAATGGGTTAACTCTTTCAAACTTTAGGCATATTGTTTATATTTTTAACAACTTTTTCAAACAGTTTGGAATCAGATGAGATACTGACGATCAGGATCCAAACGATTTGACACACTGTTTGTTGAAAAGAAATGAAATGAAATTAAACATTCTTAATGAATTGAAGCAGATAGCAATTTTATTGCTTATAAATCAGGTTTACTTTCGTGTACAAATTGATTGCATGCTTATTTGCCTTCATTATGTCTGTTTTTCTGCTCTTGTTTTATTTTTCTTCTCTGTAGATTGTTGATCACCAAATTTCAAAAGTTTCAAATGTGTGTTTCATGATGATTGATTGTACTGTACTGTTTACAAAGCTTAGGTTGTCTGTTTCAGCTAGAACAATAACCCTTTACTCCATCATGAATATTAAGTAGATTAATCTTTATAATGGCACAGGTTCATAGGAATTATTTGTAATGACAGAAACTGTGGAATCATATTTATACTATTTCATAAGCAAACAGAGTAGACCCTGATCAGACAGCTCCTCTGATCTGGGTCTACTCTGTTTTCAAAGGCTTAGAAAGGTGTATTTATGGTGGAAAAGGTTAATTCTTCAGTAAAACATTAACCGTGATGACACCATGGAGCTCTTCAGTTTGGTTTTGTGAATTGTTACCCTTTGCTTCATGAATATTTATGTAAGAAATAATGAATTTATAGATACTAATTAGATGAATTTTTTTAAAAGAATATGAACACAAGAATGTTTCGTCTTGGCATAAACCGTAGAATCATATCTATATTATTCCGTACGAGTTCAGGGCAGACCCTGATCAGATGGCTCCTACAGGAGCCATCTGATCTGGGTTTGCTCTGTTTGCAAAAGCATAAAAAGGTGTATATCTTTTCACTCTTAATCAGTACCATATATTTACAGTTTATGCTCTCAAGATCAAGATCTTTACATTATTTGCTGTTTTTGCTCTCAAGATCAAGATCTTTAGATTAAGTGGTTTATTTATTCAGGTTAGAGGGCCAGAGTCGCCTAGAAGCCATTATTGTACTAGAGGAGTTCTGTAAGGAGCTGTCTGCCATAGCCTTTGTCAAACACCATGCTGCAGTCACAGAGGAAAGGTCATAGAGCAGTCACAGAGGAAAGGTCATAGAGCTGTCACAGAGGAAAGGTCCTAGAGCAGTCACACAGGATTCACTCTAGAGCTTGAAATACTGCAGCTACACAGCCAGTCGCTGACAGATCATAGGACAAATTACTAAATCTTTTTATGTTGAATTTATAATAGGGAATAAGACATCATTGGTCTGAAGTAGAGTCAATTCATTGTGAAAGGATTAAACTTTGTTAGAAGATTTTGAATGACAAACTGTGTGGAGCCTGATCAGAGGGTTCATCCATGATCTGGATCTACGCTACATGTAGATGATTGTTTGCTTGTCACCTGCAGTTAAGTTAGATGATTAACCCGTTCCCTATTTAACATTTGTTCAAGATAATATCACTTCATTAATATTCCTGGACAGAATCAATAAAATCAAACATGGAAAAGAATCTTTTTTCACCATGGTGATAACTGTCAAATTAGATCTATACAATTCTGTAAGCAAACGGAGCAGACCCTGATGAAACAGGAGCTGTCTTATCTTGCAGTAGGCATGAAAAGACATTTATAAGAGGGAAAGGGTTGACAGCTTTCATCAGTCATGTAGGCATGGAAACAGAAGGAATGAACATATTTTTTACTGGCGTAAAGTAGAAAGCAGCTTTCATGCTCATGTTTTGTAAGACTGGGGTGGATTTTCCCATGTCTGTTTGGCCATCTGACAAGTATTTGACTTAAAAGCATGAAACCTTATGGAATATAATTGATAATTGATCATTATGTAAACATGGGTACCTGAGTTATCTGCACTGAGTAACACAAGAGTTATGGTCCTTGTCATATGTCATACCATAGCTACCCTAACATCCCTAAGTACATGTACTCGGACATACAAACTTAGGCAGATAGTGCAGACCCATATCAAGCGACTCATCAAGTGAGTTGTTTGATCAATTTCTACACCATTTGCTACTATGTTATTCTGATTTAACCCATTCCCTCATATTGACGCCTCTGTCAAAGTCTCTATCTGAAACCATTGTAATAAATAGAGCATTTGCTCCATAGGAGCAAATGTTCTATTTATTGCAGTGGTTTCAAAACTACACAATTCTGAAAGTTTCCTTTTCTCTAATAAATGCTCCTTTACGGTAGATTAATTCAAAGAGGTTAGGTCTAAAAATAGACTATGAGGTAATGGGTTAAAAGTCATCAGAATGATACCAAATTTGCTAATCTAATAGCTTATAAACAGGTGGGGAGGGGAGGTGAGGTGTCTGAATACTTAGGGTACACAATCATGCCTAAGTGGGGGTATCCATGTCCTCTGGACATATTTCTTAGTTAAAGGGGATGTCCCTACATTTGACGTGTTTCATAAACACTTAAAATATACAAAACCCATTTATTTATATGCTGAAAAGTAGTATATCGCAAAAAGCCCCATCCAATTACCGTTTATAATGACAAAACATCTATGTGTTTGATATCGCCGATCCCGGTTTTACTACCCGAAGTTTCAGTTTTATTCGGGTTGGGTTTTAGTTTCGTAACTGTTCGCCCTATTCGCGATTCTCCGACCACTTCCGAGAAAGCTATTACGTAAACAATGGAGGGATTGGGTGATCATCCGCAAAATGCGGAAGAATTTAATAGAAAAGGCCGATAATATTGTGTTGTATTGATGAAATCGGTTTATTTGTATAACAGGGGCATTTTTCAATATAAGTTCAAATTGGGAACCTTCATAATAATGATAGCGCATAACAAATACCAAGTTTTATGATATTATTGAAAATATGCGATCATTGTAGGGACTTCCTCTTTAACCCTTTACTCCTTGAATATTGGTGTAAGAAATATTGACATCATGAATATTAATTAGATTAATTTTTATGAACATAGGGAATTTTGGCAATGGCAGAAACTGTATAATCATATCTATATTATTCCATAAGCAAACAGAGCAGACCCTGATCAGACGGCTCCTACAGGAGCCGTCTGATCTGGGTCTATTCTGTTTTCAAAGGTGTAGAAAGGTGTATTTATGGAGTAATGGGTTAGCCCATTACTTCATAGAGATGCCTTTGTGACACATGCTAACAGAGTAAACCTAGAAGAGATGACTGCTGTAGGAACCGTCTGATCAGGGTCTACACTGCTTGCATTTAGAATATCTTGAACTGAGTCTATACCGTTTGGCCTAGCTATGTTCTTACTTGTTTTAAATAACACTATTAAGTTATTAGTTGATTAATGTTCATCATTGGTGGGGTCTGTCGTAATTGTGTTTGGAGTAAAGGGTCAACGTAAGATTATTTTAGTGTAGTTGTTGTGTTCTTCTGATAAAACTATTTAAATCATGTGCAATATGGTAAGTTTGAATGAGATTAAAATGTGCTATGGGTAAGGTTTTTCATAGATTGTGGATGACTGTTATCAATTTTCTTTCTAGGCTAAAGCTGTTAAAGACTTAACCCTTTACTCCATGAATATTCATGTAAAACATCATGACATCATGAATATTAATTAGTTTATTTTTTATAATGACATATGAACACAGGAATTCTTGGCCATGGCAAAAACTTCATAAACAAATGGAGCAGACCCTGATCAGAAGACTGCTATAGGAGCTGTCTGATCTGAGTCTACTCTGTTTGCAAATGTGTAGAAAAGCTTATCAGTATTTATGCAGTAAAAGGTTAAAGCTGTATAAAAAAAGAAAAAAGTATAGACTGTTTAGAATTTAATTTTCTTGATGCTAAAAGCTGTAAAAACAGTGTTATTTGTTAAGAATTTTGTTTGTTAAGGCTAAAGCTGTTAAAAATGTGTAGACCGTTAAGAATTTTCTTAATGCTAAAACCGTAAAAAAAAAGTTTACAATGGACTTGTAAAGTATATACATGTATATTTTTTTTTATTTAAGATGAGATGATGAGAAATTCATATTGTTAGAAATCCTGATTTTATTTTTGGTTAGACATTTAGACATTTTCTTATTGTGTAGCTGATTCTATACAAAAGTCAGTATTCAGTATGTGTCATCATACGATCTCTTATTGCAATTAAATCCTGTTACAGACTTATTTTTTGCCCCATTTTCTGAGAATATACTTGTTCATAGGAAAGTTAAGAATTTGTAATCTTGTTTTTTTATTATTATTTTTATGTTGTTTATGCTGTTATCAGTATGTTAATGTATGGTAAACATTTGTGTTTGATTCATTAATTTGCCTCATGTTTCTACATTCAATCTATTTAACCCATTCCCTGATATTGACGACTTTTGACGACTCTGTAAAAGTGACTTTGTGAAACCATTGTGATAAATAGAGCATTTGCTCCTATAGGAGCAAATGCTCTATTTATCACAATGGTTTCAAACTACGAAATTCTAAAAAAATTCTTTTCTCTAGTTAATGCTCCTTTTTGGTAGATTTAATTCAAAGAGGTTGGATCTAAAAATAGCCTATGAGGTTATGGGTTAAGATGCATTTGAACTTTGATATCTCAGACTCGGATAACTCAAACATTGGGATAACCTGATGTAAAAGTTTGGTCCTTCTGAACTTTACAGTATAGACTTGTTCTAAATGTATCACTACGCATATCTATAAACGCATGTGACAGCTTAATGCAGGTCGAAAGTAATGCAGAAAGCTCCTATAGGAGCATTACTTTTGATCTGCATTAACCCTTTCCCTCCATATTGACGACTTTTGACGACTCTGTAAAAGTCACTTTGTCAAAACCATTGTGATAAATAGAGCATTTGCTCCTATAGGAGCAAATGCTCTATTTATCACAATAGTTTCAAAATACTAATTTCTAAAATTTTCCTTTTCTCTAGTTAATGCTCCTTTTCGGTAGATTTGTTCAAAGTTGTTGGGTCTAAAAATAGCCTATGAGGTAATGGGTTAAGCTGTGCTGAAATTTTATTTTAGAAATTGGGTAACTCTAACCTATATTATCTCGAAGTAATTTGTATGGTCCCTTGAAGTTTGAGATATTGAAGTTCAGCTGCATGTTGAAAATTGTTTGTACATTTACAAATACATTATGTCTCATCTATTTAGTTTTGTCAGATCTATAGACAAGAGGAATATTAACCCTTTACTTCAAAAATATTCGTATAAAAAATCATGACATCATGAATATTAATCAGCTAAATTTTTTAAATGGTATATAATAATAAGGGAATCTTTTATCTTGAAAGAAATTTAAGAAAGGGTTAACCCTTTCCCTCATGTAAACGCTTTATCACACATTTGCAAACAGAGTAGACCCAGATCAGACGGCTCCTAGAGGAGCCGCCTGATCTGGGTCTACTTTGTTCACAGATACATGGAAACAAGTTTATATGAAGGAAAGGGTTAAATTCATCAAAAATCATGAACAGGTTGTCAAATAAAGTTACTATGTTTCTCATCAGGACACTAAAGACTTTTCTTTGAAAAAGAATTTGAAGAAAACACTATATTGGAACTTGGAAGTATGAACAGACAAATGTTATGCAGATAAAATTGATTATGTTAGCAGAAACATTAACTTTTCACTCCAAGAATATTCATGTAATAAATAATGACACTGTGAATATCAATTAGCTACATTTTATAATGGCACATGAACACATGGAATTTGGCCATGGCAGAAACTGTAAAGTCATATCTATATTATGCCACAAGTAAACAGAACAGACCCTGATCAGATGGCTCCTGCAGGAGCCATCTGATCTTGGTCTGCTCTAATTGCAATGGCATGGAAAAGTGTATTTTTGGAGTAATGGGTTAAGCTGGACATAACAGAAAAAAATCAATGCTTTTTTATGGATGATATACATATTTTGTTCAGATAATATTGTTGATATTATATGCTCAGGTTTAAGTTGGCCTACATATAACATAAGTTACAGGGTTATTCTCCCTGAAACAAAATAGTTGACTCTTTTAAACCTTTCCCTGTTTAATATTCATGAAAGGAATAATAAAATCATGAATATTTTTAGCTGAATTTATATGATGGCATTTATATGTAAGGGATGTTTTAATGGTGGCATTTATACATGGGATGTTTTGATGGTGGCATATATACACAGTACGTTTTTATGATGGCATTTATACACAGAATGTTTTTGCTCAGACAGAAACTGTAGAATCAGATCTATTACCAAACGGAGCAGAACCTGATCAGACTACTCCTATAGGAGCCATCTGATCAAGGTCTACTCTGTTTTCAAATGTGTGAAAAGGCGTTTATATGAAGATATCGGTTAACTCTTTCAATGCTGATTAGATGGTGGGGAATAGCCCATCAGTGTTTAACCCATTTCCCCATAGGCTAATTTTAGATCCAACCTCTTTTGAATAAATCTACCGAAAAGGAGCATTAACTAGAGAAAAGGAAAATTTAAGAATTATGTAGTTTGAAACCATTGTGATAAATAGAGCATTTTCTCCATAGAAGCGAATGCTCTATTTATCACAGTGGTTTAAAAAAATGACTTTTACAGAGGCGCCAAAAGGCGTCAATATGAGGGAATGGGTTTAACTATAGAGTCTAAAAAGGCTTAAACTTGATAGAGGAGTGTGAATGGCAAACAGTGCAGATCCTGATAGGGGGCTCCTCTAGGAGCCATCTGATCTGGGTTTACAATGTTTGCAAATGCCAGGGCATGTATGTCCTCTATTGAAAGGGTCAATACCAAATTTTCAAATTGGAATCCCTTATCACTGTATAGAGTAAAACCCTAGTAAACTGGAATTTCAGTAAAAAGAAAAAAATAGGTAGGTGACTGCTTGATGCAGTGTGTAGTCATACAGAAAGCTCCTTTGGGAGCTTTCTGCTTGACTTTAATCCTGCATTAAGCTACTACCTGTCTGAACCCTTTCTCCATATAAAAGTAAATGCCTTTGCAAAAGAGTAAACTGAGATCAGTTTTGATCATGATCCACTCTGTCCGCTTATTAAAGAAGTAATAAAGATCTGATCCTACAGTTTCTACCATAGCCAATAGTTCTATTGTTTATATGCCACTAAAAAATCAGCTAATTAGTATTCCAAGATTTTATTATTTTTTACATGAATAATCATGAAGTAAAGGGTTAAGTACCGGCTTCAATACTAAAATATAGGTGCATTCTCTCATAGGCTATTTTTAGATCCTACCTCTTTGAATAAGTCTACCGAAAAGGTTCATTTACTTGAGAAAAGGAAAATTTTAGAATTGTGTAGTTTTGAAACCATTGTAATAAATAGAGCATTTGCTCCTATGGAGCAAATTGCTCTATTTATCACAATGGTTTCAGAAAGTGACCTTTACAGAGGCGTCAATATGAGGGAATGGGTTAAGAGGGGATTGACTGTATGGTACATGGTACTAACAATTCTTATTTCTGACAGGGTTTAGACTAGGCCAGTGAAGTTATTTGTAGTAAATGGTTATGGTGAACTGGCAAATGATTTTTGACTTTATCAAAGAAGTACTTGATAATGTCTTCCATTTTATTGTCTTCCATAAATACATTAAAATCTTTCTGAAATGACCACTTGAAGTCATAATTCTGGATTTTTAAGAAAGCTGGTACATTAATACAGGTCAGAAGTTATGCAAACAGCTACTATTGTCGGGCATAAAGCAATCACCTGCTATTAAAGATTCCTATGTTATTAAATTAAGTGGTCATATTAGAGAGGTTCTACTGTACTTTGTCATGAATTTTAATTACAGTAAACCTCTTTCTGTCTTGCAAATGTTTATATTTCACAACTTCGCAAACATATAAGACCCAGATCAGACTGCTCCTGAAGGAGCCGTCTGATCAGTGTCTACTCAGTTTGTTTATGACATGATGTAGATCTCATTCAACAGTTTTTGCTATTAAAAGCAGAAAATTCCCTTAAAATTTTACTACTTAAAAGTTCCTCACATGAATATTCAACAGGTAATGGGTTAAAAGAAATAATTGTGTCAATCTCTAGACAAATTGACTCTTTGCAATGACGTTATTGCTGTCTGTCAATATTCAATATTGTTATTGTTTTCAATTATTTCTCTTAACCAATTCCCTCATATTGACGCCTCTGCAAAAGTCACCTTTTGAAACCGTTGTGATAAATAGAGCATTTGCTCCTATAGGAGCAAATGCTCTATTTATCACAATGGTTTCATACTACAAAATTCTTAAAGTTTCCTTTTCTCTAGTTAATGCTCCTTTTCGGTAGATTTATTCAAAGTGATTGGATCTAAAAATAGCCTATGAGGTAATGGGTTAAACATTTCAGTCCAGAGTGTCAAACAGTTTAGATCCTGATGAGAAGTGAAATTACTCGGCATCTCACTTGTCTTTAAACTGCTTGCATGGATGTAAATGTGTGACTACTTTACAAAGAGTTAACACAGACGGAGCTGTCTGTATTGTACAGTCGGCTGAGCGGTCATTCGGACTGAAAGTAGACTATAACTACATATAGGTACTTTACTTTTAATTGCCTTTATTCTGCAAGAATCAGTCACCTGATATCGACCCTTTACTGTAGGAATATTCATTTAACCCATTCCCTCATAGGCTATTTTTAGATCCAGTATCTTTGAATAAATCTACCAAAAAGGAGCATTTACTAGAGAAAGGAAAACTTTAGAAATTTGTAGTTTTAAAACCATTGTGATAAATAGAGCAGTTGCTCCATAGGAGCAAATGCTTTATTTATCACAATGGATTCATAAAGTGACTTTTGCAGAGGTGTCAAATGGCGTCAATATGAAGGAATGAGTTAAGGAATAATGACATCATCACTATTAATTAGATGAATTTTTGAAATGCCATATGAAGGCAGGAAATACTGGTCATGGCAAAAAACTGTAGAAACAAATCTATACAATTTTAATTCAATAAGCAAACATGGCAGGGTTATAATAAAGTGCTGGCTTTAAAGAGGTTCTACTGCACAATGGTTCATTTTGTATTGTCTTACAAGTATTTTACAGTGTACATGCTTGTTTTTTCACTGTCTAGTATATTTTATGCTATACTCTGCATACAAGGGCAGGCACGTACCCAGGTGGGGGGCTAGGGGGCCCGGGCCCCCCCCAGCTGGCTGCCAAGATACCATTTTTTAATGGGCCCTTTTTAGTTTTCAGCTAAATCTACCGTTTTGAAATTTTACCAAGGCACTTTTTAGTGACCGATATTTTCCTCCCTGGAAGAGATTATCTGTTAGTTCTCTTAGACACAGACAGACCTGTCACGCTGTGATCCACGCTTGTCCTATTTTGGTATGGACCAATCAGGAAAATCCCCCGCGGAGAACACCCGAATTACGTAATCACGAGTTGGTTCCGTTTTTCGCTATATACTGGAGTTTAGCAAATAAATTATTCAGGAACCAGTCGTGTCAAAATGCAAATTGCTAAGTTGTTCACAAACATTGTCGAAAAATTAAGACAAGGGATGTGACGTATCAAGACGTGATTAAGCATATCTTGCTACAAAAAGCAGTATACACTTCGACCGATTAGCGTTTTACTGACATTGATCAATAGCTAGTAATGAAAGAATGACTCCGAACAATTCGAATGATAAAAAAGTATGAATGATTCGTCCCCAGATCGATTGTACTGAATAAATCGAGGTTTGTTAACGTTTTTCATGGATTTTTTGGTGACTTGAGATTGGGAATTTTGCTAAAAAAATGGGTGAAAAACATACATTTTGCCATTGGGGATATAGCCGAATAAGGGCTATAAAATCGGCTAAAAAAGCCCTGAAACTTATTCTAAATTAAAACAAAATGAAATGTCTTTTTCATTGTATAAATAAATCTGTTATAACCAGGCAGTCAGTTTTTTCACTTGAAGGGGAAAACATTGCTACCCGCTTTATATAGTAAAAATGGCTAATTAGGGGAAACAATCATGCGCAGTTTGCCAATTGGGGAAAAAACCTGAGGTAAACCCATTTTTTAGGGGAAAACTGCATATGATTTTAAAGGAAATCACGAGTATCTGTTATATAGAAAAAAAGCCCTGCAAGGTGAGCGATTAAGGGCGATCATGGCCCTCTTATTAAACTATAACATTTCATGTTTGTAGTTTTGATCAGTGTTATTTTCACATTTAGAAGAAAGAACCCATTGTGATGCCATGGTTAGTTGAGTGTATATTTATTTGGATATTTTGCTTTTTTGTATATAATTTGGTAATGTTCAGAAAAACAAAATAATCTAAATATTTGCATTTCAGTTATTGATTCTTACAGAAAAAACTTTTCATATGTCTGTATGCCTGTCTGTCAATGGCAAAAATCTTTAGACATGGTCACATGTCTGTCTGTCTTAGTGTCAATGGCAAAAAAACTTTAACCAAGATCACGTCTGTCTGTCAATGGAAAAAAATCATGAACACATATCCGTCTGTAAGTCTATACACTGAAACCCAGGTGTAAACGGAACTGATTTCCTATATTATAACATACATTATATCTTGATAGAGTGATTCAGATAGCAGGAATTTGCACCATTCAATGTGGCAAACCAAAAAAATTTCGGCTACCGGGAGGGGACACCCCTCCTGTGCCCTCCCCACCTAGGCCCCCCCAGCAAGAATTTCCTGGGTACGGCCCTGCAAGGGTGTCTCATGAGCTTGTTATTTCAAGGGTGTCTCATGAGCTTGTTATTTCACTGTCTCTTATAATATGCTGCAATCAGCATACCGGGCTGTCTCATTAGCTTTTTATTTCAATGTCTCCTATATATTATATGCTATAATCAGCTACATGATTCTCATGAATTGTTTGTTTTTAGATTTGCAGTAAAACCTAGCTTATCTAGACATTCAATAAAGTATAACTATCGGTCATTAAATGCAGGTAACGGCTTAATGCAGGATAGAACTGATAAAACAAAGACCTCTGGGAGCTTGCTGCAGGACTTTCACCCTACATTAACCCTTTCCCTCATTAAGGTCTTTTTTTATGCCCCCATAGACGATAGTCGGGGGGCATATTGTTTTTGCCCTGTCTGTCTGTTTGTCTGTTTGTCTGTTTGTTTGTCAGCAACTTTAACATTGGTCATAACTTTTGAGCCAGTATAGATAGAGACTTGATATTTGGCATACATATGTATCTCATGAAGCCGCACATTTTGAGGGGTGACGTGTCAAGGTCAAGGTCATCCTTCAAGGTCAGAGGTCAAATATATGGGTCAAATCGCCGACTTTAACATTGGCCATAACTTTTGGACCAGTAGAGATAGAGACTTGATATTTGGCATGCTTGTGTATCTCATGAGGCTGCACATTTTGAGGGGTGACATGTCAAGGTCAAGGTCAGAGGTCAAGGTCAGAGGTCAAATATATGAGGGGGCATAGTGTTTCACAAACACATCTTGTTATACTTTGCAAACAGAGTAGACCCAGATCAGATGACTTTTGTAGGAGCCGTCTGATCAAGACCTGCTCTGTAATTTATGCCATTGTATAGATACATTTCTACAGTTTTTGTCATAGCAAAACAATCCCTTGAAAAGTTTACATTAACCCTTCTCTTGCTAAATTTTAAAAAATATTTCTCCTTCTTTACCCATGCCCTGTTGTATAATTACACATATCTTCACTGTGTACACGTATTTCGCTGTGCAATCACTGCTGTGGAGTGCACTGGTTGCACAATCAACTTGTAAATAGTGCAGACCCTGATGAGACAGCTCCTGCAGGAGCTGTCTCATCTGGGTCTTCACTATTTACAGGTAGGTATATTGACGTGAATAGCAAGCGAAGGGCTAAAAAGGTCACTATTTCTCAAATTAGTATTGAGGAGGTAAAGAGTTAACCCTGGTTCCCTGTTCTATGTTTATTACAAATTTCAATACCTACTGAATATTCATGGACAAAAAGGTTATTATAAAATATGGAAGGTGGAGCATTGTAGACATTTTAGAAAGCAAATAAACAGATCTATCAAATTCTATTAGCAAACAGAGTAGACCCTGATAGAGGAGCCGTCTGATCTGGGTCTACTCTGTTTGCAGATGCGTGGAAACACATTTATATTAGGGAAAGAGTTAATACTCAGGATGAGTTTTGTCATATTTGTAATTTCATGTTTAATTAACCCTTTACTCCATAAATACGCCTTTCTATGCCTTTGCAGACAGAGTAAACCCTGATTAGATGGCTCCTATAGAAGCCGTCTAATCAGGGTCTGCTCTGTTTGCTTATGTTGGCACCTGCATGCAGTGCTCTTGTTTTTAACCATTGTGATAAATACAGTTTTTGCTCCATAGGCTCTATTTGTCACAATGGTTTCAAAACTACACAGTTCTATAAAACAGTCCTTTTCTCTAGTAAATTCTCTAGTAAATGCTTCTGTTCAATAGATTTATTCAAAGAGGTTAGGTCTAGAAATAGCCTATGAGGGATTGGGTCTAAGAATAGCCTATAAGGGAATGAGTCTAAAATTGCCTATGTGAGGATGGGTTCTAAAATTAGCCTATGAGGGAATGGGTTAATGCCCAGGATATGGGTGAAGATGATGATAAGGATAGTCCTGTTGATAATTTCATGCCAATTTTGTCATATTTGTAATTTCATGTTTACAGGGTAATGTTCAGAGATACAGAAAAATGCTTTGTGTTATGACCATTTTTTGTCTGATCCCCATTGTGCCAAATTGTATTGCCTAAATGTTGTATGTCTTTATTTGTATATATTGGTCATTTGTTTTCTTGAACAGTTTCATCAGGGTAGCGAAATCTCTTCAGCAATGGTTTTAACCCATTCTCTCCTAGGCCGACTTTTAGACCCAACTTCTTTGAATAAATCATATGAAAAGGAGCATTTTCTAGAAAATCTTTAGAATAGTGCAGTTTCGAAACCACTGTGAGGAATAGAGCATTTGTTCATTACAATGGTTTCAAAAAGTGACTTTAACAGAGTCATTAAATTTCGGTATGAAGGATTGGGTTAACCTGTTTTATCAGCTTAAATTTATTACCTGCTGATAGTTTTCAACCATCATTCACGATATTCCATAGGACTGTGACTGGTTTTTTATCCGGTCTTGTTTCTAATACAAACTCACTGTTACTAAATATAGAAAAATAAGGTCTAGGTGATGGAATTATCTTGTTTTTGTGAATGTGTGACATCTCTTGTTGAATATTGTGCAACTAAAAAAATTCATTGAATTGTTTTTGTAGCTGCTTATGTTTTTTTTAAGTTTTAATGTCAGATTTTGTGTGAAAGAAAAATGTAAAATCTCTCTGACAGTTAATATATGGTTTGCAAGCTTATTCTATACAGTAAAAACTCTCTGTAATATCTGCTTTAACCCTTCGCTTGCTATTCACATCATTATACCTACCTGTAAATAGTGAAGACCCAGATGAGACAGCTCCTGCAGGAGCTGTCTCATCAGGGTCTGCACTATTTACAAGTTGATTGTGCAACCAGTGCACTCCACAGCAGTGATTGCACAGCGAAATACTTGTACACAGTGAAGATATATGTAATTATACACAGGACATGGGTAGAGAAGGAGAACTGTATTTTAAAATTCAGCAAGAGAAGGGTTAAAACAATTAACAGTTTCAGTGCAGGAAACAAGTCACTTATGCCCTTTGCAAATAACATAGAACTGTGTTTTCTTTAAAAAATCCCGAGTATTCACAGTAAACTTGATCTGCTTGAATTTTGGAATAGTCCATTTGAAAATTCAGCGTTGAAAGAGCTAATTGAATTTTGAAGACACTATAGAGAGGTTTTATTGTAGATATGTCCAGTCTTTAGTTTACTGTTTGTACTCAGGCTGTGAATATTTAGCCCTTTACTCCATGAAAATAATGACAACATGCATATTAATGAGATATAATTGTTATAATGGCACATTGACATAAAGATTGTTGGCCATGGCAAAAACTGTTAAATCATATCTATATTATAACATAAGCAAACGGAGTAGACCCTGGTCAGACGGCTCCTATAGGAGCCGTCTGATCTAGGTCTACTCTGTTTGCAAAAACATAGAAAGGTGTATTTATGGAGTAAAGGCTTAGTAATTTATACAGTCAGTTTGGATCTGGAAGAGATTCCAATTAATATGAGGATCCAAACTGTTAGACAATCTGACTAAATTTTTGTAGAGAAATAAAGAGAATATTGAAATTTCAGAATTCCGGGAGATGACATATATATGAAGACTACAATTATATAGGATGCAAATATTTAGTAAATGAGTTTTTTGTGTTAAAATAAGACTCAGATTGTTATACATTGATCTACTGCAATACTGTCATTTGCAGTGTGTTACTCTAGTCAGTGAAGCATAATTCAACTTTTTAAGCCATAATTCAATACCTGAAATAAAAATCAGTTCAGAAAGTGTTGACTGCTTTGTGTTATATTTGAACCTAGTACAGTAAAACCCCTCTAAACCGGAATTCTAGTAGAGAAGAATTCGGATACTCTTAGACAGGTGGCTGCTTAATGCAGAGTGAGTCATGCAGGAGCTTTCTGCATAACTTTCACTCTGCATTAAGCTGCCACCTATCTCCAAGACAGAACTTTATACTGAATTAAACACCCTGTTTAGAGGGGTTTTACTGTACAATGTTTTGGGTCATGTCCTCGAGATAACGATAATGCCATTCTGCCCTATATTGACATATTTTTGTAGACAATGGCGCTGCCTTGTAAGGTATTATTTGTGTTTATGCTGTTTGTCTCTCTACGGAGATTTGAAGCAGTGAAAAACAATGATGATTTGCTCCAGCAATTCGGTGACAGATTGCAGTTGCTGGAAAACAGAAACAAATACTTAGAGGCTAAAGGTAGGAAAGCTATGTTAACCAAATACCTTTAACTCGCCTATTAAACGCCCCTAACGTAGTAAACGGTCCTTGCTTCTAGGAGGGGGTGGGGGCAGCGATCAGTAGAATAACCATGCACTGTTTGTCATAAGAATCACTTTCTTTAGTAATAATTTTTATACAAATTTTTGTGTAACCCTTTTCACGCCTTTGCAAACCGAGAAGACCCAGATCAGACGACGCTTGCAGGAGCCATCTGATTAGGTCTGCTCTGTATGCTTATGAAATCGTGATCTACATACATGTATACTATATCTAACTATACAGTTAATACTAATACCAAAACATCCTGTGCACATATGCCAATACATGAATATTCAACAGGAAAAGAAAGAGAGGAGTCCGTTTTAATTATTGCTCATACAAAATTGTGAGTGAACATATAATTAAGTAACAATTTGATCCAGGTGAAACGCCGAGTAGCCGGACATGGCGTCAGGATCCAAACTATTTGACAGCCTGTTAGTTGGTTTGAAAGGAAATTGAGAAGGACGCTTATTTTCGACTTCATGTAGTAGCATCTTCTGCCGGCGAGAATTTACCCAGTGACTATTCGAATCGTATTTATACCGTTTCAGTCAAAGCCTTGGAGACTTCCAACAAGCGACAGCTCGTGACCGAAGGCCCAGTAGCTTTCACTGCCAGAATCGACCAATTATTCGTTGACCATGTAATGCCCGCACAGAAAATTGTCTTCGGAACAATCGTTACTAACATGGGCCACTCCTACAACAATGTTACGGGCATTTTCACGGCGCCCTTGGCTGGAGTGTATATGTTCTCCTGCTCCCTGCTTGACCACATGGCACGTGCAGATGGATCTGGGACCATGCTTCACGCGGAGATTGTCCAGAATGGTAAAGTCTTGGCACGAGTATTCGGACACGCCGAGGGTACCAGCTACAGAGATCAGGGGGCGAACACAGTGTTCGTAAATGTACAGAAGGGCGATCAGGTGTGGGTGCGAAGTATTGACAACCCGAACCTTAGTCTTGGTGGGGACTTGTATTCAACCTTTTCTGGTTATATGATGTACCAAATGTAGGACCAATAAAGGCATTAACCTTTCTCATCCTAATAAAAATCTGCTCAAACTCTGTTCTGTAGCACATGTTTTACTTTCTCTGATTCATCGCAGCTTTTGAGAAACTATTGACCGATTGTCAAACAGCCTGGCTCCTGATGAGACGGCGAGTTACTCGATGTTTCATCTGACTCCAAGCTGTTTGCAAATGTCAGTCAGGTCGAGCTCAACATGAGAAGGGTTAACTTAAATCTTCTTCAGTTGTAGTTTACCATTGTTTATACGACGCCAGGAGCATAGCTACATCCAAATGTAATGTACGCACCGTGACTATAATGGTCGGGGGGCATGCTCCCGCGGAACAGTTTTGTTATGCTAGATAGATCTTTGGAGTATATTTTAGCATTATTTCCTCTTTAATCCCATAGGAACATTCTGCATATGTGTGTCCTGCATTGACACATTCTCTCTTAGACTATGTTTAGAACAAACCTCTTTGAATTAATATACCAAAACTTGGGAGCATTAACTATAGAAAAGAATTTTAGAATTTATAGTAGTCAGTAGGAGAGAATGGGTTAAGCTACCACCTGTGTAAAAATCCAGAATTAGACTTCTTTTTTCAGTGGTCTTATTAGTGAGACTTTATTGTATAGGTTCTCTAATTCGTGAAACAAGTAAATGTAAATCAAGATGAACTACAGGAAACCCTGTCCATGCAATGATAAAAAAGATGTACATTTCTGGATCTCAAATGTATGTTTTAGGCAAGATATAATTAAATCATGTAGACATTACTTAATGTATGTATATAATACAAGCTGACAATACAAAGGGGATGGACCACACGTTTCACCAACATCACCCGTCCCTTGACGTCATGATAATATCGGAGTAAACCAACTGGCGGAAATTTGTTATCAATAGAAATTAAAAGAAAAAAAAAAGAAATTCGTAAAAAGAAGACACCGGTTATGCTAAAACTGACTATATACATGGACCTCACACCCATCACCACCCTCAAGCCCAGCGCCCAAAACAGACCTCCATCTTAAGTAAGTTAAATAAATAATGCAAATTTATTTATTTATTTATTGGACCGTGTGTTGAAAACTGCGAGTGCTTTTTATATATGAATGAATTCCTTCGGAATTCATGCAAGTTGTGTGTGATCAGGTCTGGACTTATACATCGATGAACACAACCAAAATGTAATTCAATCTTTAATTGAAGCATGCACTGTAGGTGGAACATGTCATTAAGATGCAAGGGAAACCCAACCAATTAGGGTAAATTGTTTATAGATGCGGAAAGAGTCAACCCGGTTACTATACGAGCTGCTTCGTATTGTAGTTTTTCTTAAGAGTCCTTTTCGTATTGTGCACAGTTGTCCCATACTACTGGCGCATATTCAAACAAAGGCCCGAGATAAGATATATAAATAGTCATTAGTCTTTCTCTTAACTTTGTACTTTAACAATCTCATAGAGCCGAGGATCTTGGAGGCTGAAGCAGTAATATTGTTTATATGCGTATGCCAGGAGTCATCGTGGCTTAAAGTAATACCTAAATGTTTATGGTCATCCACAAAAAATAGAATAGTGTTATCAAATACATAGAAGGTTTTGTACTATTTCTGAGTGAGAACATCATGACTTTTTTGAAGGGTTAAATTTAATTAACCACTGTGTTGCCCATTTTGATATAACATCTAAAGCTGAGTTTAAAACAGTTTCAATATAAGCTGTGTTAGTCGAATATACCGCAAGTGAGTTATCGTAGCAACAAGTCTGGTGGTACTTAAATGACAGCCAGCGATGTCATTAACATATACGAGAAACAAAAGTAGGCTCAGCACGAACCCTTGTGGTACTCATATAGTTACAGACTGAGTGTCCAACAAATACCCTTTGAGATCTATTAATAAGGTAAGCCGACATCCAGTTAAATTAAATTTAACTAAATTGCCAGATATACCGTACTGCTAAAGTTTGAATATAAACCATTTGTGCCAAACGCGGTAAAATGCCTTTGATATATCACAAAATACCATGCAGGTCGATTTTTATAAATAAGGTTATAAATATTTGTAAATGTATTTAGAAATAATTACTCGTTCCATTACTATGCTTACACAACGTATCCGGTCTGTAATTTGAGATTTTTCTCCCTTTTTGAAAAGCGGCATACCATTTCCAAGTTTCCATGAAGCTGGAGACTTTTAAAAGTGAAATAAATTATTTGTTTAATAGTATACAGAGTGGTTTAGCTATTGAGCTTGAACATCCTTCAACATTTTATTACTTATTTGATCTGCACCGCTTGCTTTGTTAATATCTGAATTATCTAAAACATCACTAACATCTTGTTCGGAAATACTAATATGAGATAGGATTGAATCAGTTTTTGAGGTAAACTCGGGTAAACTTGAGTCCGAGTCATCTAATTTTGATATCGAAACGAATTAATAATATAGAACTGTAGCTTTACCAGCGTCTGAAACAACAGTTTCATTATTCCCATTCATGAGAGGTGGTATTTGTTTTCTTTAACTAGCATTTTTACGAGTTTCCAGTATTGTCTTGAATTGGAAGAACTCAAATATTTCATAGAGAATTCCAAAGTATTATAAAATTGTTCACGTAGATGCTTTTTCATACTAATCACACTATTTTTTTTATAATATTGCCAATCTGAAACCTTCCCTGACTTAATAGGTATTCGCTTTTGACGATCGCGCTGTCTGGATTTTGTTCGAATATGCAAGTTATACCATGGTTTGTCGTTGGGGCCGATCTGTACTATCCTTGAAGGGTTGCATGGTTTAACTAAATTTAGAAATGTCGTTTCAAAGACTAACGTTGTTTCGTCTAATGAATCAGAATGTAATGTAGACCAGTCAGTAGAGTTAATCAAGTTGTTTAACTTTTAGAAATGAGCTTGCTGATAGTTCCAGACTTGACAGGTATATGTTCTTGTCTGAAAAGTGCTTTTAGTATATACATACGCACCAAAATGATCACTTATGTCTGATGGTGTATGATTGACTCCTGAATCTAATGGTGTTATTGTGTTCGATAGTGCAATAATATCTATTAAGGTACTTGTGTTTTGTGTAATATGAGTAGGTTCTGTGATTGCATTTGTCATATTATTCAAGACAAGAATATCTTTAAATTTACGATTTGTCACTTTACGCTAGTCCTAATTAATATATATAACATTACTTGATATTTCTAATGCCTGCTCGATAAATAAATCGCACTTCTGCCAAAAGTCAGAAGGTGAATTCGTTGGTCTATAAATTGTCGCTATGATGAAGTTAGTATTATGATATTTTATATTTTTTTTACATAGAGACTCTGGTGAAATGATTTCAAGATTTGAAAGACGTTTTGGCTGCAAACCTAAGTTACAATTTACAAGGGCACCACTGGAATGTGAAGTGTTGTCTTTTCGAAACATATTATCAAGTCCATCAAGTTTTAGCTAGTCTTGAGATAATGGGTTTCCGTAAAACACATAATATCAAAGTCAAGGAAGTGATATTTAACACAATCTGACTAACATTCCCATTCTGACTGAAAAAGATAACACCGTCATTATACATGTATATACACCTTATTATCCCAATTATCCCAATCCATTTAATGTTTTAATAATGGCAGTAGCTAGTACGTATTGCTATCTTGATACAACGCTTAAGGCTACATAAATTTGGTGCACTCGTTTCCAATTGTATAACTAGCAAAGCATCACCATACTTAGAAATTACTGTCCTGTCCAACAGACATAAGCAGACGAGCATCAAGCCAGCGACACACCTCTCCCATCGACACTATAAAACAAGAGTACCGCATACGGTACATAATACGCCCACTTGCAAACTTTCTCTGATTCAACATGCCTTATAAGTGTTGACATTTTCTAACCTGTGCTTCAGATCTTGATTTCTATATTAACCCTTCGCTTGCTATTCATGTCAATATACGTACCTGTAAATAGTGAATACCCAGATGAGACAGCTCCTGCAGGAGCTGTCTCATCAGGGTCTGCAATATTTACAAGTTGATTGTGCAACCAGTGCACTCCACAGCAGTGATTGCACAGCGAAATACGTGTACACAGTGAAGATATATGTAATTATACAATAGGGCATGGGTAAAGAAGGAGAAATGTATTTTAAAATTCAGCAAGCGAAGGGTTAAGGTGATACTATTTTTTAAAGAAATGAAGTGAATATCTTATTAAATAAAAACGTTACAGCTAATCCTCATTTTTGCAGATTTTTGTAAAGTGCAACGGCCATAACTCTGTAAAGACAAACTGAATGAACCTCAAAATAAACTCAGCTTCAAATTTTG
Organism: Azorinus chamasolen; assembly: GCA_963576725.1. NCBI lineage: Eukaryota > Metazoa > Mollusca > Bivalvia > Cardiida > Solecurtidae > Azorinus > Azorinus chamasolen. The sequence continues at coordinate 39,894,543 of OY755245.1, forward strand.
TCGTTTAAAACATTTGTGTTAAGTTTCATTTATATCATTTAAATAGTTTTCCCTGAAAACAACAGACAAACTAAAAGTTGACCGACAAACAAAGCAACGAACACACAAAGTTCAAGGACCATAACTTAAGAATAAAATGACATATCAAAAACCCCGCAATACATGTGAAAATTCATATTAAGGTTTAACCATATAAAACAATTGAAGTAAATATCATTTCAAATGAAAAAGTTATGACCATCCTCATATTTGCATAGACTTGCATTATTTTTTCAAGTGCAAGGGCCATAACTCCGAAACAACACATCAAATGATCCTCAGAATCGACTTAGCTTCAGGTCTTGATGCATTAAACATGTGTGTGAAGTTTCATTAATATCTGTCAAACAGTTTTGCCAGAAAACAGCGGACAAACTATATGCATATATTTGCATTATTTTTTAAGGACAAGGGCCATAACTCTGAAACGAAAAATCAAATGATCCTCTGAATCAATTCAGTTTCAGATCTTGATGCATTAAACATTTGTGTGAAGTTTCATTAATATCTCTCAAATAGTTTTCCCAGAAAACAGCGGACAAACTATTTGCATGTATTTGCATTATTTTTTAAATACAAGGGCCATAACTCCGAAACGACAAATAAAATGAACCTTAGAATTGACTCAGCTTCAGATATTGATGCATTAAACATTTGTGTGAAGTTTCATTAATATCTCACAAATAGTTTTCCCAGAAAACAGCGGACAAACTATTTGCATATTTTTAAGGACAAGGGCCATAACTGTGAAATGAAAAATCAATTGAACCTCAGAATCAACTCAGCTTCAGATCTTGATACATTTAACATTTTTGTGAAGTTTCATTAATATCTCTCAAATAGTTTTCCCAGAAAACAGCGGACAAACTATTTGCATGTATTTGCATTATTTTTTTAGTAAAAGGGCCATAACTCCGAAATGACAAATCAAATGAACCTCTGAATCGACTCAGCTTCAGATCTTGATGCATTAAACATTTTTGTGAAGTTTCATTAATATCTCTCAAATAGTTTCCCCAGAAAACAGCGGACAAACTATTTGCATATTTTTAGGACAAGGGCCATAACTCTGAAATGAAAAATCAAATGAACCTCAGAATCAACTCAGCTTCAGATCTTGATGCATTAAACATTTGTCTGAAGTTTCATTAATATCTCTCAAACAGTTTTCCCAGAAAACAGCGGACAAACAAAATGTTGACGAACGAACGAACGGACGGACGGACGGACAGGGCCACGACAATATACGACCACCTTTATTAGGTGGGCGTATAAAAAGTAATCTTGCAGACAATCTGTTTTACCTGAGTTTAGATAAACCAATAACAGGCAAAAAACCATGCGCAGCGATCGGACAACCACGTGACAGGTCAGCAGAACAGCATATTAGCTACATGTAGACATTAAAAGGAAAATCAAAAAGAAAAACTATTTGACAAAAATAGTAATATACAATCATTAATCCCGTGTTTCACAGAAATCAGTGCATACGAGCAACATTCTTTCGCCGTTGTGTGGTGCCGTCTGCAGAAGTCTGCCACGGCTTCATTATTTCATTTCCCCTTTATATTCAACAAACATTATCACGGTGTAAAGCAGTTTGGATCCTGGCTAGACACTAAGTTAAATGGCGTCTCATCTCGAACCCAACTGCTTTGGTAACCACATGTTCACTATCGGCGATGAAGACTTGCTGTCGCCCGTGCTCAATCGTATATACGTTCACCTGATAGCAAGACACAATCACTGCAGTGCAAAAAAAAATGCTGTACATGTACAGCAAAGTAAGTAATGCGGCAAAACAAAGCTTACCATTATGAAAACCTAGGTATTTGCTTAATAAGTATTAAATGATATTTTGACTGAAGTGACTGTGTATAGTGTTTATTACTTGAGTATTGAAAGCTAAGTACATGTAGTTTTAAACACTGGTAAAATACCATTTTTATTTCGAGTATACTAGTATACGAAAGGCTAGTCTAGTCTAGTCTAGGCTAGATGCTGATGCGAATTAATTATGCTAGGAAGTAATACGAAGAGCAAAAGTTAGGTATACAAAAGGAACAGCAAAGTTAATGATTAGTTATCTTTATTTTAAAAAAAACAACTTCTAAATAATATGAAAAGAAACACTTTTGGTGTTGGTAGCATCATTAAAACTACTAAGTAAATGATCTACATATGCTAGGCAATTCATTTTGGACATGCAGATAGATTGGATGAAGGCCTTTCAGTTGATACAATAGTACATGAAATCACTTCAAGTTCAAGGTTACTTTTTTGAAAACTTGGTCGCCTTTAACGGACTTTAAAAACTGTAAGTGCATAATTAACATTGTATCATTAAAAAATCATGGAGTAAATTCGTGCGGAAGCCTTCCAGCTGACTTGAGGATGGTCAGTCGTTCTACTTAGGTGCCAATTATAACCTGAAATTGGATTCAGGTATAATGTTTTAGGTTTCAAATTGCAACTTGGGTCTTCATCCACCTGTAAATAGTCGTGAATTAACTGAAACTGTGTTGAAGCGACGTAAACACCTATATCAATAAAATCATTAGGTAAATTATTAAAACAAAAATCCGGCTTTAATGCGGTTTCCGCATATTTGTTTTGCTTGTGTTTACCTTATAAACATAATTTTATGAATACTCATAAAGTGGTTGATTCATTCAAAAATGTCGAATGACGAAAAGGTCAGGGGATGTACCATTAGACTTGTTTTATACAGAATTATCGTGATATTTGGAAGACAGTATGTGCGAGACATAAACATTCACTGTCATTGCAAACAGTGCAGAGAATGATCAAAACGATCCGGGGTAGTGGTACGGAGCACCTGAGGTCTGATCCTGGTCTGAACCGTTTGAGGAATATTTCTTTGCTGAATATAGTAGAGTGTATATCATAATTATTTATTAAGAATGAACTACATGTATGACGTATATTCTACACCGTCTATTACACGAGCACATGCTTACAAATTGCAAAAGGGACAAACCCAGCCTTGATGCTCCTGGAAGAGTCATTGGGTCAGGGTCTGCACGGTTAGCACCACAGCATATGTCCAATATAAAGTACACCATTGTGTATAAATAATCTAGATTTTGTGTACATTTTAAAGTTACAGAAAATTTTCTCTGCGTTTACAATTGTCAACTCCACGAGTTGCACGGAGATTGCGTGTTGACACTGAAGTACAACGTTTTATCAGCCCGGTACCATGGCTATTAGTAAGCATATATGCAAAAAAACAACGGAATAATCACGTTTAAAAAGTGTAGTATCACACAGAGTCATGAAATGATTGGAACAAATATGTTACTCTGACAGAATCAAGGGTGTGTGGTAGTATAAATTATACAATCAGAAAACATTGATAAACATCTTGGATATACATACGGCATCAATTCTTTGCTTGGACGAGTTTGGATTTCGTGAGATGTACATGTATTTATTACAATTACATGTGAGCAAGGGTACATTTTATCGAACTAAACAATATCATGGATTAATAAGTGCATGCACAGTGTACCAAAGGAATATGCCAGTCAGAAAAGACGGGGTAAGTTTTTGATATAGTTGAGCTAACAGTAATCGAGAACTATAAGGGGACATGTTTAGACTGGTTTGTCCTGTACTGTATTAATACAAGTATAAGTAAACAACAAGCAGTGAGCCATAAAATTCAGCATTCAGTCAGCATAAAAACTTGCATGTGAAAATCGTGACTGACTGTCGCATGTAAAGTACATATCTTAGATGGACTGCAGCAATGCTGACACCCCTAAATCGTGGAAGGTACCAAAATGTAAAGTACATTTACGGCTCATTGCTCGTTGTATACATATATTGGGAGGATACTATTTACCTGTAGTGTTTGTAAACACTGAGAACAAAAGGTGTGCCATAAGATCTAATTTTATTATCCTCCCAATTTGACCTGAGACTCATGCATATTCCGTTTATTATCGTCGGTAATCTTTGGATAAATTTCCGAAGGTATAAGAATGCACTATAAGAATACAATCCTCGTGGAACATGATTATTACCGGCTCTCGGTTTGCTATTATTTGTCACATAATATTACGAACAATCCCGATAAACATGCCGAAAATGAATCGAGTCTCAGGTCAAATTGGGAGGATAATACCTGTAGAGTTTGAGAATTTTATTATTATTTTCCTATTCAACCTGGGTTTTTTTGTTTGTTTGTTTTGTTTTGTTTTGGGTTTTGTTTTGTTGTTTTTTTTGGGGGGGGGTTGTTCTTTTTCTTTTTTTTTTTGGGGGGGGGGTGGGGGGTGGGGGGGGGGTTACCTTTCCTGTGACATTTGTCAATATCGTTACTGGTTAGGGGTATGTTGCACGTTTTTTGCTTGTACCAAGATCTTCTGTCACTTTTTCTGTGGGTTCGCCCGTATCTCCTAGGATACCCGCAACTTCGAGGTTCATTCTCCTCCCATACGGTGAAAGTTCATCGAGCTCTCCTTTGGTTGCATTGAGCTCGGTAGAGAATGACATACATTGTATTCGATTGCATGCTTTCTTCAGCTTTAATAAGTGTCTGAACATCATTCATGAGTTCGTTCCTAAGTTTGAGTACCAGCACAGGTGCTAATCTATTTGCTAGGAACTCAAGATCATTTTGGGAAAGTGCATTCATGTTGAACTTTGGTGAAGATGAAACGATATCAATGTCAGTGTCTGGAAAGTCTACGGGTTCAAAATATCCTCACCACTATCACTTCCGCAATCTAGTTTGTATTTTTAGTGATTTCCATAAGTCCAGGTGAGGATTTGTTACGTCTACGCTTGGTATTGTGTTTGCGCTGCATGAAAATGAATCACAAATTACGACTCGAAATTTCAACTTACAATTTTGTCCGTTTGTAATAGCAGATCACCATCTAATTTTCATCATCGGTTGCTTTGATAAACCATTAAATGTATTTGGTAAATTCGAATCTCAGCGGAGGCCAAACCACTCCAATGTTGCATTTAACCTAATACACGAGTCAAAAAAGACATGTTTGCACGTCTTATGAATAATCGCAAAGAATGTGTAAATGTGTCGCCACCACATAATGTACAGTAAAGCCCCTCTAAAATACCCGCCAAACAAGAGGTCTAACCCATTACCTCATTGGCTATTTTTAGACACAACCTCTTGAAATAAATGTACTGAAAAGGAGTATTTTCTAGAGAAATTGGGATTTTTAGAATTGTGTGGTTTTGAAACCATTGTGATAAATAGAGAATTTGCTCCTATGGAGCAAATGCTCTATTTATCACAATGGTTTGAAAAGGTGATTTTACAGAGATGTTAAAATGTCAGGTGGTAACTTAATACAGGACAAAAGTTATGCAGACAAAATGTATTTCACTGTAACACAGGCATGCACTAATGTTTTGCTAAATACATGGATATCAAAACACGACAAGAAGTAGGGAAACATAGATGCAGATGGTTGCTTAACTCATTACTCCATTACTACGCCTTTGTACGCATTTGCAAATACTCTACGATAAGCTGGTGGTTACAATGGCTTTACAGTTAGCCCTTGAAATAAGCTGATCGTTACAACAGTCTTACACTTAACCCTCGAGATTAGCTGATCATTACAACAGTTTTACATCTAGCACTCGAGATAAGCTGGTCGTTACGTAACAACAGTTTTACACCTATCCCTCGAGATAAGCTGACCGTTACAACAGATTTACACTAAGTTCTCGAGGTAAGCTGAGGTTTACATCCAATCACATTATCCTGATTCTGGGTCAACAAGTCACAGTGCTACCTGCATTTGATTGGAAAGACAGTTACTACAGTTTCATTTTCCGTGGTATTATCCAATATGGACACAGTACCGACTAAGCTATGCAGATGATTCTCTAAACGGTAGTATTGGTAACAAGATCGCCACAAACTATACAATATACACCCATCAAAAGGGCATTACTCCTGACAAATACTCTATCTGTACACCATCGTAACATAGGCATGCACTAAGTTTTGATTAATAACATTATATGTACACCAAAGCACGACAAAAAAGTATGATTTATAAATGACACTTCCTAAACAAACGACTCATATCCAGCAAAAGGTTTAGTTCAGTGTACTGTATCCATGTATGAAACACACACACACACAGAAAAAATATATGAAAATGCATAACATCGGATGGGCGTTTTAATTTGTTTCAAAGGGTTTAACGCCTGACAATATGATGGGTCAAATATATCAAAAGTACATGTATGAGTTATGGAGGAAACATCACATACAAAGCACACATCCACCCGAACAGCACCACGACAAAAACAGTAATACGTATATGCATATCAACACAGATACGCACATAGACATAACACACAAACAATAGGGGGATGGAAGTACCGCATTGGAACGGTCAGTGACAATAGTCACTGGGGGAGGGGGTTAAACCGGTTATGGGGCGTCCAACCCCACACTTATTCCATCTCACCCTAAAAGACAGCAGTGTAAATAAACGTATCCCCTCTCCGACTAATCTACAACAACCGCGATGGCAAGTACAGTGGTAAAATGCATGTGAAACGAAAACATATTTAAGTGAAATAAACTGGTTCCACCTATCGCTAGTGTACCCAATGATTGAGCTGCAAACAGAGTAACTGTAGAAAAGTAATAAAAGGTACGACAAAAACGAGATAGTACAAAGATCCGACGTCCTCCATCCGTTTCCGGATTTAAGAGGTCATCTTCATCGAGTACTAAGCATTTTCTGTCAGCGTACATGAAAAGAGGACAGCGTGATTGTCAACTGTAAAAAGGTTGACAACCAGGCATGCAGTATGTTGTAGTACTATAGGATCATGTCCCTTTTCAATGAATGTTTAGCTCACCTGAGTATGCTCATGTGAGCTTTTGTGATCGCCCATTATCCGTATTTATACGACATCGTCTTTGAAACAACAGGGCAGAATGTAACCAAACTTTACAGAAATTATTTTTGTATAATGCTGTATAAGAATTGTTAAAAGAATCTCGATCCATGTAACACTCTTTACAGGAAACTGTTAACATTTTATTCTCCCAAACCAGTGGCCAGACAGCATTGAATAATACCTGATAGGAATAGTCTTCCTGTGACTCTACTCCAAAACAGTTAAAATTATTATTTTTATCAAAACAAAACATGGCTACCAGGGGCGCGACTTGGGTTTCCTTATATTACTATATAGAAAGCTTTTAAAATCTTCTCTAAAACCGAGAATCCAATTTGAATAGCATTTGGTAGGAATAATCTCCTGGTGACGCTCTTTCAAAATTGTTAAAATCATGTTGATATCTAAAACAAACATGGCCGCAAGGGGCGGCCTAGAATTTTTTATATAATTACATGTATATAGAAAACTTTCAAAATTTCCTCCTCCAAAACCTGAAGTCCAATTTGAATAGTATTTTGTAGGAATAGTTGCCTGGTGACCCCTTTTCAAAAAATTTAAAATCATGTTGATATCTAAAATAAACATGGCTGCCACGGGCGTGGCTAGATTTCCTTATATAACTATATAGAAAACCGTTAAAAACTTCTCCAAAACTAGTGGTCTAATTTGAAAGGTATTGAGTAGGAATAGTTGCCTGGTGACACTTTATCAAAATGCTAAAATCATGTTGATATCTCAAACAACATGGCTGGTAGGGACGGGGCTAGGTTTCCTTTTATAACTATACAGAAGCCTTTAAAAGATTGGACCAATTTGAATGGTATTTCGTATCTGGTGACCATATTGAGAATTAATTTTGAATACCATGTATTTTGAACAAATTGTATAATCTTCAGTTAAAAGAAATAAAACTACTATGGTCCTCTTATCTTCATTTTCCGGAGATGGTTGTGGCTATAAGTTTATTTCTATCAAGTGTTACAATTAACAGGTCACAGTTATAGGGCTATCGTGGCCCTCTTGTTTAAAATAGACTTTGAATAAACACTTAAAATCTTCTGAACGAAGTAGCCTGCGCTTAGATATTTTAGATAGTTTGCATATAGCATCAGGTCCTCTATCAAGATTGTTCAAATTATGACCATGGGGTACAAAATGACCACATCCAGGTTATATAGGCAAATTTCCAAACATCTTCACTGAATCTAATTAGGCCAGAAATTTGATAGTTGGCTTCTTGTAACTTCTGGAGGTCCTTTACCAACATTGATGAAATGTTGCCGGTCTTTTGTTTATCTAGGTCACATGAGTTAAAAAGATTTTTAGCTCAACATTTGCGCAAAGTGCCACGTTCATGAGACAGTGTGACAGTTGTATATCATTCTTGTGTCCTCCATCATCAAGTTGTTCTTGATTTATGAGCCATACAACTTGGACTAAGGGTAGCTGTATATCATATCATGGCGTCATGATTATATCCGACTATAACATATTAATAACAATAATAATTGGTTTTCATGTACCAATCATGAAAAAATGATACCAGTTGAACTCTTTTTAAATGGTACACTTCGACCAAAAATGGTACTCTTTGGTAATTGTATGCTTAGGTAATGGTAAGCTTTGTCCATAACCCGAAGATAACTGTGGCAAATGGTTAAGGTCAACTGGCAAGTGATTTTTGAATTTACGAAAGTAGTACTTGACAATGTCTTCCACTTTATTGTCGTCCATGAATACATCAGAACCTTTCTGAAATGACTGCTTGAAGTCTTAATTCTGGATTTTTTAAGAAACGTGGTAGTTTAATACAGGCCGCAAGTATTGCAAACTCTTTAAAGAGGTTGGCACAGTATTGGATTTTGTATTGTCTTATAAGCAATTTAAAATGTACATGATTGTTATTTCATTCTTCTGCAATATGCCATAACATAAATATAGAGACGTCTCATGAGCTTGTTTTTTTCACTGTCTCCTATATATTACGTGCTATAATGTACACGCAGGGGTGTAGCATGGGCTTGTTGTTTCACCATCTCCTATAATATGCTACATTCAGTATACAGGGGTGTCTGATGAGCTTGATATTTATGGATTCTGTCTCATTGGTTGTTTATGATATGAGAGTAAAACTTCACGTATGCAGATGCTCAAAGAAGTATCAGTAACGGTCATAAAATACAGGTGGTAACTTAATGCAGATTAAAAGTCATACAGAAAGCTCCTCTGGGAGTTTTCTGCATGCATTTTGTCTGACATTAAGCAGCTATCTGCTCTGTTTGCTTATGAAATTATAATAGATCTGACTACAATTTCTACAAATACCAAAACTTCCTATGTACATATGCCATAGTAAAACATCAGCTTATATATATTCATTGAGTCCTCATTTTTTGCATGAATATTCAACAGGGCAAATGGTGAATGAAGCTTGGAAACTTAGTACAGTATAACCCCTCTATAACGGCCACTAAATTACATCAAGTGTTTTGTGTTAAAGGCAGGTGGCTGCTTAAAGCAAGGTGAAAGTTAAACAGAGTATAGGAGCGTTCTGTTTTACTTTCACCTTGCTTTAAGCAGCCACCTGCACTAATACCAACTAATTAGCACAATATAGTGGTCGTTATAGAGAGGTTTTATTGTAGTCTGGGAGAATGAGATGCTATTATACCTAACACCATTCCTATAAAACTTTTTTTCAGCTCAAATTCGGATTCTTACTCAAAATTTAAAATGTTTTTTTTTCAAATATGTTATACAAATTTATGGGGCTTTGTCTCCTATATATTATAAACTACAATTGTTTGACACACTGCCAGATAAATTTCAAAGATCTTTGTCCAATATCAGATACATTTGATCACGAAGTAATTTTGGTCCATGGAAATTTAGGCAATTGTCAATGATTTATTAACCCTTTCCCTTGTTAATATTTTACAGGAATCTATAATTACATGAATATTTATTAGCTAATTGGTTATAATGACCAGTGATCAAGGGAATCCGTGTCCATTTCAGAAACTGTCAATAAGACCTATGTTATACTATAAGCAAATAGAGCAGACTTTAATCAGACGGTTCCTGCTGGAGCCGTCTGATATGGGTCAGTTCTTTTTACAAATGTGTGAAAATGTGTTTACATGAAGTAAAGGGTTTAATCCTTTACCTGGTGATTATTCATGCCAGACACAACGACTGTACAAATAGTTAATGACTGAATTCATTATGAACAAGGAATGTTTTACTGTAGAAGCAGGTCTACATGTATATCATTTTTATAAGCAAACAGAGCAGATCATTAACAGACAGTCCCTGTAGGAGCCATTTGATCTGGATCTACAGTTTGCAAAGTCTTTTAAAGGGCAATCTGTGGAGCAAAGAATTTTTTACTTAACACCTTCCTCCATAAATATGCATTTCTACGCCTCTGTAATAACCACTTCTTGAAACCATTTTAATAAATAGAGCATTTGCTCCTATAGGAGCAAATGCTCTATTTATCACAATGGTTTCAAACTACATAATTCTAAAATATGCATTTTCTCTAGTAAATGGTCCTTTCCGGTAGATTTATTGAAGGTGGTTTGATCTAAAAATAGCCTTTGAGGGAATGGGTTAATGCGATCTGCTTGCTTATAGAAGAATATAGATCTGAGTCTGCAGTTTCAGCCATGACCATCTATTCCTGTGATAATTTGCACTTCTAAAATTCAGCTAATTAATATTCATGTTTCATTGTATTGTACATAAATTTACATGCTGTAAAGGGTTACTAAATATGGCTAATATGCATAAGGTATAAGGTTATATGTTAATACTCAGGTGAATATTTTTATTATTATTATACCACATTTATATAGCGCTCTTTTCACACAGGATATGTGCGTTCAAAAGCGCTTCACTAGCAGGAACGAACCGCATGATTATCTATCCAGGCAATGAAATATATACAATAGATATACAATATAAATGAAATGAGAATAAGAGTAATGCTGTTGATATTTTATGCCGGTTTTGTCATAGAAACAGTGTACAGTAGAACCTGTCTTAAGTGGCCATTCGCTAATTAAACATCAGCGTCTTAAAAAGCAAGTGGTTGCTTAATGCAGGGCAAAACTAATGCATAAACCTGCATTAAGCTACCATTAGCTTTATAGGTCCGTAATAAGACCTCTTTTTGGTGGCCGCTTAAGACAGATTATGCTGTATTTATAAGTTCATGTTTACAGGGTAATGTTCATAATTACAGAAAAATGACATGTGTTATGACCAGTATTTGTCTGATTCCCAATGTGACAAATTCTATTGCTGCTAGGGGGCGTGAGCAGTGTTGCACTTTTAATTACTGTTCATGAACAGACTCAATAAAACCGAGTCTGCAATTTTCTCTTTTTGTGTTGCAATTTTTGCTCTTGGGGGATCACCCCCTTTCAGAATTTAAATGGTGTATGTCTTTATTTGTATATAACGATCATTTGTGTTCTTGTCATGAGCAGTTTCTCTAGGATAGCGAAATCTCTTCAGCAATGGTTTTAGCCAATTCCCTCATGGGCTATTTTTAGACCCAACCTCTTTGAATAAATCTAATGAAAAGGAGCATTGTCTACAGAACTTTAAGAATAGTGTATTTTCGAAACCACTGTGATGAATAGAACAAATGTCAGTGTGAATGAATGGGCTAACCTGTCTTATCAGCTTAAATGTATTACCTGCTGACAGTTTAGACCATCATTCATGATATTCCATAGGTCTGTGACAGTTTCTTTATCCGGTATAGTTTCTAAGACTAAGGTCACTGTTACTAAATATAGAAAATTAGGTCAAGGTTTTGGAAGAATCTTGTTTTCTTGAATGTGTCCCATCTCTTGTTGAATATTGTGCAATTAAACATAATTCATACAATCGTTGTTCTTATTTTTTGATAGCTGCTTATGTCTACATTCTAATGTCAGAATTTGTGTGAAAGAAAAATGTAAAAGAGTTCAGATAAAAAAAATCTTTGGTATCTCGGATAGTATAGACTCTCTGTACTCATATGGTTTGCAAGCACATCCTATACAGTAGAAACTCTCTGTAACAGCTGTTGTAAAACAATTGACCGTTTCAGTGCAGGATACAAGTCACTTATGCCTTTTGCAAACAACATAGACCCAGATGAGAGGGCTACTAGAGGATCCCACCCATTAGGGTCTGCATTGTTTGTCATGTTACTTTTTTCTTTAACCCTTTCCCTGTTCTATGTTTATTCCAAATTGCAATACCTCCTGAATACTCCTAGACAAAATAGTTAGAATATGAAATGTGGAAGATGGAACATTGTACTCATTTAAGAAACTAAAGAACCAGATCTTTCAAATTCTATTAGCAAACAGAGCCGTCTGATCTGGAACTATTCTGTTTGCAAGTGCGTGAAAATACGTTTATATGAGGGAAGGGGTTAAAACAATTTCCGAGTATTCACAGTATTCTAGACCTGCTTGAATTTTGGATTAGTCCATTTGAAAAGTGTTGATAGGGTTAATTGAGTTTTGAAGACACTATAGAGAGGTTTTATTGTAGATAAGTCCAGTCTGTAGTTTATTGTTTGTACCCTAGCTGTGGATATTTAGCCCTTTACTCCATGAATATTCATGCCATCATGCATATTAATTAGATATCATATAATTGTAACATAGGGATTGTTGGCCATGGTAAAAACTGTTCAATCATAGCTAGATCATAAGCAAACAGATTAGACCCTGATCAGACGGTTCGTATAGGAGCCGTCTGATCTGGGTCTACTCTGTTTGCAAAATACGTATTTATGGAGTAAATTTATACCATCAGTTTGTACCTGGAATATATTCCAATTAATTTCTCACCAGGATCCAAACTGTTTGAAACTCCGACTAAATTTTTGAAGAGAAATGAAGGAAATATTGAATTTTCATAATTTGGGCAGATGCCATATATATGAAAACTACAATTATTTATGATGCAAATATTTAGTGAATGGGTTTCTGTGTTAAACTAACAAGACTCAGATTGTTATACATTAATCTACTTCAGTACTGTCATTTGCCAGTGTGTTACTCTAGTCGGTGAAACATAATTCAACTTTTTAAGCCATAATTCAATACCTGAAATCAAAATCAACTCAGTAAGTGTTGACTGCTTTGTGTTTGAACCAAGTACAGTAAAACCCCTCTAAACTGGAATTCTAGTAGAGAAAAAATTCAATACTTTTAAGCATGTGACTGTTTAATGCAGGGTGAAAGTCATACAGAAAGCTCTGCATGACTTTCACCCTGCTTTAAGCTGCCACCTGTCTCCAAGACCGATATTTATACTAAATTGAATGTCCGGTTTAGAATGTTTTACTGTATTGTAGATAGGGTTTACTGTACAATGATTTGAGGCCACATCATTGAGATAACAATCTTGCCATTCTGTTCTATATTGCAAGGCCTCTGTAGACAACGAAGATGTATTGTAAGGTATTGTTTGTTTTTGTGCTGGTCGTCTCTCTAAGGAGATTCGAAGCAGTTAAAATCAACGATGATTTGCTCCAGAAAGCCGTTAACAGAGTACAGTTGCTGGGAATCAGAAACAAGCACTTAGAGAATAAAGGTAGGACATCTATGTTAACCATATACTGTATTCTCCCTAATGAACGGTCCTTACTTCTGGGAGTGTGTATGTGTGTGGGGGGGATAAATGGCTAGAACCCTATTTAACCCTTTTCCGGTTCAGAATTTATGTAAAACCAATGGCTTATTGAATACTTCTTAGCAAAAAAATAAGTAAAATTGTGTAAAATTGTCGTGGGGATGTTTTAGTTTGACAAAACTGTAGAATCTGGTCTGGGTTCTGGGCCTACTCTGCAAAGACGTGAAAATACGTTTATATGAGAGTAAGGAATAATAAACATTAACCCTTCGCTTGCTATTCGCGTCAATATACCTATCTGTAAATAGTGAAGACCCAGATGAGACAGCTCCTGCAGGAGCTGTCTCATCAGGGTCTACACTATTTACAAGTTGATTGTGCAACCAGTGCATTCCACAGCAGTGATTTCACAGCGAAATACTTGTACACAGTGAAGATATATGTAATTATACAACAGGGCATGGGTAAAGAAGGAGAAGTGTATTTTAAAATACAGCAAGCGAATGGTTAAAACTAGGTTTTTTCAAATTGCAAATGGTAGCAATGCAGAATGGTAGCAATGCAGAAAGCTCCCCTAACAGTTTCCTTCGTTGCTTGCATTCTGCATTAAGCAACTACCTGTGTACTAAATACAAGAAGCCCCTTTCAAAACAATAAACGCTCTCGGGACCGTTTGTTAGAAATAGTACAGTACTCCATAGAGATGTGTTTTAACAACTTTGCAGAGTAGACCTAAATCTGACCCAAACTGTTCTTGTAGGAGGCGTATGATCAGGGTCTGCTCTGTTTGCTTATAGAATATCTTATATCTGATTCTATGCTATTTGGCATAGCTATGTATTCACTTGCTTTATAAAAAACAGTTTGAAATAATTAGTTAATGTTCCTAATTAGTGGTGTCTACCATGAATTTTCACCATAACATGAACATCTACTCTACTGAATATCTACTAGAGTGAATTGTACTCTTTCCTTCATAAGTTTTTTAAAACCAACATTGTTTTAATAAATCTACCGAAAAGGGGCATGTATTACAAAAAAGGAAATATTTCAGAATTGTGTAGTTTTGAAACCATTGTGATATATAGAGCATTTGCTCCTATGGAGCAAATGCTCTATTTATCACAATAGTTTCAAAACGCGACCTTTACAATATGACATCTGTTTAACCCTTATCCCGGTATCCGTGAACTGACTCGCACCTGCAAACAGCTTGGGTACAGCTTAGACGTTAGTTAAATGCGATTTAACGCGAACACGAGTTTAACCCTTATTCCGATATCCGCGAACTGCAAACAGTTTGGGTGAAGATGAGACGTCGAGTAACCCAGCGTCTCATAAGAATTCAAGCTGTTCAAATAACACTCAATAAATAATATCCTAAAAGCTTGATCGAATTGGCAGTAGTGAAAAATGCAATAAAAAATATCTAAATTTGAGTAGATATTATATTTTTTCGCAGCTGGATGAAGGTTCCTGTTAACCCATTACCTCATAGACTATTTTAGATCCAACCACTTTGAATAAAGGAGCATTAACTAGAGAAAGGGAAACTTTCAGAATTTGTAGTTTGAAACCATTGTGATAAAAATACAGCATGCTCTATTTAGCACAATGATTTCAACAGGTGACTTTTGCAAAGGCGTCAAAAGGTGGCAATATAAGGGAATGGGCAAGACCGTTTCGTATTTGAATTCCTAGATGACGCCTTCCTACTTCTTATTTTGTAACAACTAATTATGTGTTACTCCTTTATACTCTACAATATGTTTAACCCATTCTCTCCTACTGACGTCTTTTTGCGCCTCTGTAAAACTCATTTATTGAAACCATTGTGATAAATAGAGCATTTACTCCATAGGCGCAAATGCTTCTTTTTATCACAATGGTTTCAAAACTACTTAATTCTAAAATTCTCATTTTCTATAGTTAATGCTCCTATTCTGTAGATTAATTCAAAGAGGTTGAGTTTAAAAATAGTCTAGCGAGGAAAGCGTTAATAATAAGCTTAGCTGAGGACATTTAGAACTGGAATTCAAAAGTATTTTTATATAAACGCACATGTATGCTGCCATCCTAAGATGTTCATTCATTAAATGAATTATACGTGTAACAGCGAGGCTATTAGGTGTATACGAATTATAAGCTCTCCTTGCTAGTTCTTTGACAACGTGTTTTAAGTTCTGGGTCCGTGTGTGCTGCCATTTGCAAACAGTGTAGATCTAGATCAGATGACTCGTACAGAAGCTTTCAGACCAGGGTCTGCACTGTTTGTTATTCCTAGAGGAGAAATCTGTTTGTCATTAAACTCTTCTCTTCTCGCAAAATATACCCTTTCATACCGAATTAACTTGTTTTAACCCTTTCACTGTTCTATGTTTATTCAACATTTCAATACCGACTTACTATTCATGAATAAAATAGTTATAATCAAATGTGGAAGTTGGGGGCATTGTAGCCATTTTAGAACGTAAAGAAACAAAACTATTTGATTATATTAGTAAACAGCCGTCTGTTCAATAGACATACAGAGGCGCATATTTAGTTTGACTAAACACGCTGTCAATGAAACACTGTCCCAAAGTCATTTAGATGTTTATATTTATTTTGTTAAAATTCTATTAGCAAACAGCCGTCTGATCTGGGTATTCTCTGTTTGCAAATGCGTGAAAATGCGTTTATATGAAGGAAAGGGTTAACAATAATGGACCTTTTCACTTTGAAAATTCATATTGAACAGGGAAATGTTGAACCAGCAGCACGCTGACCAAATCTACGTCTGTAGGAAATATCTTCTCTTCAAGTCTCGAGGATTACTATTTCCTTATCATTTCCATTGACCTCTCACCAAAATGTTTTCAATCGTTATCACTGTTCTAAATACTAACTATCAGGTGCAAGTGGTAATGGAGACCTTTATAGAAATTAATTGTGCCACGAAGTCTACTGTGCCAAATAAACACTGTGGAAATGTTGAATCAGCAGCACGCTGACCAAATCTACGCCTGTGGGAAATATCTTCTCTTCAAGTCTCGAGGATTACTATTTCCTTATCATTCTCATTGACCTCTCACCAAAATGTTTTCCACTATTCTAAATACTAACTATCAGGTTCAAGGGGTACTGGAGACCTTTATAGAAAGAAATTGTGCCACGAGATAACAAGTCTACTGTGCCAGACGAACCCTCTGTAACCGAGTAACAGAAGCATTGTCTGATAAAGATCGAGATTCATAATACCCTTCTACGTTTTAATCAACGTTGTTTCCAAGGCAACGACGGCGTATTTATTCATTTAGAGGCACATACTTTGTCCCAATACGTTGTAAAAGAAACACTATTCATTAGTCTCATTAGTCATTAGTTTCAACACGTGTTTGAACACGTCGTCAACAAGACACTTTTCAAAACACTTTTAAGTCCAATAGAGACTTATATTTAGTTCTTTTTTTCAACACATTGTCAATGAAACACTATTCAATAGGTGCTCATATTTGTTTTGTTTCAACATGTTATCAAAGAATCACTACATTCATTCAAAAGACATAACAAGTGCGCATATTTAGTTTGTCCAAACACGATGTCAATGAAACACTGTTCCATAGTAATATTGGTGTTTAAATTTAATTTGGTTTAACACTTTGACAATGAAAAATCATTCAATAGTGTCTGTAAGATGTCTGATTAGGGTATGATTTGTTTGATTATGAAATTATAGTATATCTAACTCTACAGTTCCTACCAATATCAAGCAATCCCGTGTACATATACAGTAAAACCTCTCTATAACGGCCACTAAATTAAATCAAGTATTTTGTGTTAAAGGCGGCAGGTGGCTGCTTAAAGCAAGGTGTAAGTAAAACAAAACGCTCCCATAGGAGCGTTCTGTTTTACATTCACCTTGCTTTAAGCAACCACCTGTCCTAAATACCAACTAATTAACACACATCATTGGCCATTATAGAGAGGTTTTACTGTACCATTATATAAAAAGCATCTAATAAATATCCATGATATCATTTTTTCGTGCATGAATATTCAACAGGGAAATAGTTCATTGATATCCAGAAAGGGAGGAGTCAGTTTTAATTATTCAGCAAACCAAAGATTATCGATTATCATACCGTCAGTGAAAATATAGTTACCTTTAGTAACAGTTTGCAACCTCCAATGCATTTATCTCCCCTAATCGCTACGCTGATGAGATGACCACACGTAGTGACAAGGGAGATAACTGTGAGGAGTTTGAACAGTTTGATCCAGATGAAACGCTAAGTAGCCCGACATGGCGCCAGGTACCAAACTATTTGGCAATATGTCAGTTGGCTTGAAAGGATTTTGAACTTTTTTCGACTTTATGTAGCAGCGTTTTCTGCCGGCGAGTATTTACCCAGTGACTATTCGAATCGTATTTATAGTAGAACATGTCTTGCGTGGCCGTCAATAAGAGCTATACATATGGGTATGTAAGGCAGACAGTAGCTTAATGCAGGTCAATAGTAATACAAAAAGCTCCTATACGAGTTTTCTGTATTACGTTTGCCCTGTATTAAGCAACTATCTGCTATTTAAGATTCATATGTTCAATAAATGAATGGCCGCTTAAGACAAGTTCTACTCAATACTATTTCAGTTGAAGCCTTGGAGACTTCAAACAAGCGACAACTCGTGACCGAAGGCCCAATAGCTTTCACTGCTATAATCGACCAAACCGTCGTTGACCATGTAATGCCCGCACAGACAATTGTCTTCGGAACAACTATTACTAACATGGGCCACTCCTACAACAATATCACTGGCATTTTCACGGCGCCCTTGGCTGGAGTGTACTTGTTCTCCAGCTCCCTGCTGGACCATACGGCACGTGCGGATGGAACTGGTACCGGGATTCACGCGGACATTGTTCAGAATGGTAAAGTCTTGGCACGAGTGTTCGGACACGCCGAGACAACCAACTACAGAGATCAGGGGGCGAACACAGTGTTCGTAAATGTACAGAAGGGCGACCAGGTGTGGGTGCGAAGTATGGACAACCAAGACCTTACACTTGGTGGGGAAATGTACTCATCCTTTTCTGGTTACATGCTGTACCAAATGTAGGACCAATAAAGACATTAACCTTTCTCAAGCTGAGCATCTGTTCTGTAGCAAAGTTTTTCTCTTTTTTCCGAGTTATTAACCCATTTGCTCCCACGATCCCATATATGGGACATAAGCAAACAGTGTAGACTCTGATCAGATGCCGCATGATGCGGCGTCTGATCAGAGTCTACACTGTTTGCTGATAGTAATTTCAATATAAAACAAAACGAAATTAAACATTTAGACCAGGGATCCCTTAGTTAAAAATGGACTAATCTAATACATAATCATGGAAAATCATGGAAGAATCCACTGGGCGCAAATGGGTTAAAGCTTTTCAGAAACTGTTAATCGAGTGTCGAACGGCATGGGCCCTGATGAGACGCCGAGGTACTCGATGCCTAATCTTGACACCAAGCTGTTTGCAAATGTGAATCAGGTCGAACTCAGTATGAGAATGGTTTAAACTTAAATCTTCAGTTTTAGTTTACCATTGTTTATACGACGCCAGGAACGTAGCTGCATCCAAATCTAATATACACCCCGTGGCTATAAGTGTCCGGGGACACCCCCCCCCCCCCCGGGAAAAGTTTGTTATGTTAGATAGCTGTAGGTGGATTTTGTAGTATATTTCAGCATTATTTCACAGAACATATATTTCAGCCATTCCAACCTCTTTGAATAAATCTTCTGAAAAGGAACATTTACTAGAGAAAAGGAAAGTTTTAGAATTATATAGTTTTGAAACCATGTTGAATAATTCAGGGCAAAAGTAACGCAGAAAGCTCCTATAGGAGCTTTCTGTATATTTTTGTCCTGTATTCAGCTACCACCTGTGTAAAAATCTAGAATTAGACTTATTGTCAGTGGTCTTATTAGTGAGACTTTATTATATGGGTTCTGTAATTCGTGAAACAAGTAAATGTAAATCAAGACGAAATATAGGAAACCCTCTCCATGCAATGACCAAAAAGGTGTACATTTCTGGATCACAAATGTATGTGGTTAGTTCGAACCTCAGCGGAGGCCCAACCACTCCCATGTTGTATTTAACGTTATACCCAAGTCAATAAATACATGTTTGCACGTCTTACGAATAAACACAAAGAATTTGTAAATGTGTTGTCACAACATACTATACAATAAAGCCCCTCTTAAACATCCGCCAAAATAGGTCTAACCCGTTACCTCATTGGCTTTATTTTAGACCCAACCTCTTGGAATAAATCTACTGAAAAGGAGAATTTTCTAGAGAAATAATTTATTTTAGAATTGTGTAGTTTTTAAACCATTGTGATCAACAGAGCATTTGCTCTTATTGAACAAATGCTCTATTTATCACAATGATCTCAAAATTGAACTGAATTGAACTCAGTTTGTATTATCATTCAATGTGTTGAAATATGACAGAAAAAATCAAGAAAACTGATATCGGACGACTAGAACCCGGTGCCCTCTTTGCGCCAAATAATTTTCGTCCACAAAAATCGTTGTCAATGTATCAAACTTATATAGAATTTTGTATACTCTGGTCATGTGGGAGATAAAGTAGTAAAATAGGCGACATTTTATCGCCGACAGTTAGGTCTCTAGAGGTCAAGGACATCGACTAGATAAGGTTGTATCTCGACTTCTGTTTACGATTTCTGCTCTGTTGACAAGCATGGCGGTTTGGACTCAGCTGTTTGTTTTGTCAGTACTGTCTGCCTCCTTAGTGAGTGCTGGTACAGTGAAAGTAGATGGCGAACTGCTACAGCAGCTTATTGGCAGCGTCCGGACTCTGAAAACAAGGAATGAACACCTAGAGGAAAGGGGTATGTAATATAACAGTAAAACTTGTGTAATCATTTACCTGATAGAGAAATACTTTACGCCTTTTCAAAAAGGACAGAACCTAACCAGAGGACTCCTGTAGGAACCGTCTGGTCAGGGTCAGGGGATGTAACAGTAAAACACGTTTAACCATTTACCTGACCGAGACTTTGCAAACACAGCAGATCCCGATCAGACGGCTCCTGTCATCATGTGTTCATATGCCATTACATGTACATATAATTTAGTTCAATAAGAAAGCAACCACTTACTAATTTAACAAAATAATCGTAACCCTTTACTCCATGAATATTAACCCATTT
The DNA here is from genome assembly GCA_963576725.1 of Azorinus chamasolen. NCBI lineage: Eukaryota > Metazoa > Mollusca > Bivalvia > Cardiida > Solecurtidae > Azorinus > Azorinus chamasolen. The sequence goes on from OY755245.1 coordinate 39,915,377, forward strand.
GCTCCCAGTGGATTCTTCCATGCTTATATATTGGATTAGTCTATCTTTTATCTAAGGGATGTCTGGTCTAAATTTTCATTTTTGTTTTGTTTTATATTGAATTTCCTATCAGCAAACAGTGTAGACTCTGATCAGACGCCGCTTTATGCGGCGTCTGATCAGAGTCTACACTGCTTGCCTACGTCCCATATATGGGATCGTGGGAGCAAATGGGTTACTTAAAATGGCACATGGACCCAGGAATATTTTCCCATGGCAGAAACTGTAAAATCGTGTCTATATAAGTTCATAAGCAAACATAGCCAACGTTCTACATGAACCGTCTGATCTGAGTCTAGTCTGTTTTCAAAAGCGTAGAATGGTCACGGGTGTGTTTGTAGAGCGGAGGGTAAACGTCGGATAATTGCTTAATGGTTGGAAAAAAGAATACAGAAAACTCTACATCTCTGTATTGCATTTCCTCTGTTTTAAGCTACCATGGCGTTTAATTCTTGATCTGTATGCCATATTACATCTTAATGTAGGAAAAACGTGCAGGATAGGAGGCATTCGCATGAACCTCGTGCATTACTTCTGTCTGCATTAACCCTCTGTCTTATGAATATTCAGATAATGATAATAAAATATATATTATTCCACAAGCCATAAGAGCAGATCCTGACCAGACGTCTCCTACAAGAGCAGACTGATCTGAGTCTACCCTGTTTGCAACGGTGTCACAATGCGTCGCTATCACATAAAGGGTTAAACAGTCACCTTGTTTTTAAACACTCTGGTGTACGGTCCATAAGACTAGATGATTTAGTTTAACCTTTCACTACATGCATATTTATGCAAGAAATAATGACATCACGGGTATTATTTTAATGTTACTACGAACATGATATTTATGTATCATGACGGAAGGTGTAGACTCAAACTTATGTTTATATTAGCAAACAGAGCAGATCCTGATTAGATGACGCCGACAGGAAACTCTGATCTAGGTCTTCTCAGTTTGTAAAGGCGTGTAAGGGCATACATATGTGCGGAGTAGAGAATTAACGGCACTGCGAAGCAAACGTCATTTTAAGCGGCAATAAAAACGAGTTTTCGCCACGATGCTGGATAAAATGTATGCAGAAAGCTTTTATAGGGGATGCGTTAACCCTTTACTTCATTAATACGCTTTTCTACGCTTTTGCAAATAGTGTTCCAGATCAGACAACTCCTAGAGCTAGTGGAGCCGTATGATCAGGTTCCATGCTTATAAAACTTTTTAGTTGAGTCTGTGTTCGTTCTCAAACCTTTGATTGGTCAGATTTGAGCCCTTTGACTCAAATCTAACCAATCAAAAGCTTGAGAACAAACTCAGACTCAACTAAAAAGCTTTATAAGCATGGACCAAGGGTCTGCTCTGTTTGCTCATGGGAAATTTATAGACTTTATTATGCAGTTTTCACACACGTTAGTGAAAAAAAAATCTTTTCATAGTTCCATTTTACTGATTGATTCTGTCCATAAATATTCAGGAGGTAAAGATATTTTGAATATTCATGTAAGAAATAATGACATCATGAATACTAATTAGATTAATTGTTATATAATAACACATGGACGCAGGAACATTTGGCCATGGCAGAAACTGTAGAGTCATGTCTAGATTATATCATAAACAAACAGAGCAGACCCTGTATGAGACCCTATAGCAGATCCTATAGAAGATGTCTGATCTAGGTCTACTCTATTTGCAAAGGCATATAGAAAGGCGTTATGGAGTAAAGGGTTAAGCAACCATCTGCTCTATAAGACACCTATGTGCATTCAAACAGTGTACGATTTAAGAGGAGTTTTACAATTTACTGCAAAAAAAAGAAAATATTCCAAAGACATCATAAAACCCCAGGAAGTTTGTATCCTTATTGGGGTGTAGTGTTCCTGTATCTGACCTTGTTATACATAGACATGTACTTGTGGGAAATCACGCAGTCGCCATAATGCGATAAAGATTAAATAATTCCCTCCTATACTATTTTAGATCCAAATTCTTTGAATTAAACTACCGAAAATGATATTAACTATAGAAAAGGAGACTTTTAGAATTGTGTAGTTTTGAAATCATTGTGATAAATAGAGCCATAGGAGCCAATGCTCTACTTATCACACTGATTTTAAAAAAAAAGAAGACTTTTACATTGGCGCAAAATGCGTCACTAGAAGGGAATATGTCAACGAACCCATGGTCAAAATACGAGTAGGCACAATTCTATGCACCTGTATAGTCAATTGAAACCTTTATTTCAGTGAAGGCTCTAGCGTCTGTTCACAAACGCCAGACGAATGAAGGCCCTGTGGCTTTTACAGCAAAGATTGTCCCAAGATATGTCGACCATGTAACTGACCAACAGACAGTTGTGTTTAGATCAACGGTAATCAATGTTGGAGACGCCTACAACAATGCCACAGGCATCTTTACCGCGCCTTTGTCCGGACTATACATCTTCACAAGCTCCCTACTTGACAGCTTTGCACATACAAGCGGTACGGGGACTAAGCTTCACGGGGAGATTATGCACAATGGCACGCCTCTAGTCCGTGTTTACGCTCATGCTGAGCCCCACTACAGAGACCAGGGGGCCAACACAGTGATCGTCAGTGTCCAGAAGGGCGATTCGTTGTGGGTTCGAATCGTTGATAATTCGGATCTTACACTTGGTGGTGAAATGTATTCAACCTTTTCTGGTTATTTGCTTTGGCTAATGTAGAAAATAAAATATTGAACCCAGTATTGCTTTTTGTACATTTTTCCTAATCTCACTAAACATATTCTGTCGTTTCCCTATTGCATATTCATGTTAGAAATAATGACATAATAATTATTTAAATTTTTGTAATGGCATATTTACACGTGATTTGTCGGTACTGGTAGAAACTGTAGAGTCAGATTTTTTATGATTCCACGTGCAAACAGAACAGACCCTGGTCAGACGGCTCCGACAGGAGCCATCTGATCTGGATCTACTCTGTTTGCAAATGCGTGGAAAGGCGTGTATATGATGAACAGGGTTAAATACGCTTTATCCGTTGAAAAATATGGAGTTGTCGACAGGCTTACGTATAGTTTCTACCTTATGAAACAAATGTTCTTTGAATTATGCGTTTTATCATTTGAAACATTAAGTTACATTATCCCGTTTCCTTACAAAGACGCCTTTTGGCACATTTGCTAACAGAGAAGACCTAGATCAGATGGATACTATAGGAGATCATGTCAGGGTAAAAAAACCTTTTCCATGACGCCATGATAAAATCACCTAATTAGCAGTGGTACTGTCAGAACAGTGGTACCTCGATATCTCAAATAACTCAAATTCGAGATAACTCGAACTAAAAGTTCGGTCTTTCCAAATTTACAATACAGGATTGCTCTAAAATATATCTCTACGCATATCTAGAAACACATATGGCCGCTTAAAGCAGGTCTAAATTAAGACCTGCATTAATATGTGGACTTGAGAAACTGTCCAGATAAGATTTCGGATAACTCGAACTTCTGTTATCTTGAAGTAATTTGCATGGCCCCTTGAAATTCGACATATAGAAGTTGAACTGTATCTCTTATATGAATATTCACGGAGTGGATGTGTTTTTTACACAGTTGAACTTCGATACCTCGAACTTGGAATTTGGGATAAGTAAAAAACTTCGGTCCTTCCAAAATCCATAATGCAAAATTGTTCTAAAATGTATCACTACATATATCTAGAAACACACGCGACAGCTAAATGCAAGCCGAAAGTAAAGCAATTATTCTACGATAAGCTAGTGGTGACAACAGTTTTACGCTTAGATGATCAATACAACAGTTTTACACTGAGATAAACTGATAGTTGCTAATGTTTTACACTTAGCGCTCGAGATAAGCTGATCGTTACAACAGTTTACACTTAGCCCTTGAGATAAGCTGATCGTTACAACAGTTTTACACTTTGCCCTCGAGATAAGCTGATCGTTACAACAGTTTTACACTAAGATCTCGAGGTAAGCTGACGGTTACATCCAATCACATTTCCCTGACTCTGGGTCAATAAGTCATAGCGCTATGTAGACACGTAAAATGAAAAAAAGTGAAATGAAAACAAAAATTAAAATCCCGTTAAGAAAGGAAACATCGTAACGCGGAATGAAAAAAAATCAAATGACGTTAAAGGTTTTTGGCAGCGTGTACGTAATTTGAAAAAAGTTTTCAAATTTCGTGGACCCTGTGCCTATCGCATATTGTGTTTATTAATACAGATTGAAAAAAACAGTGGCAAGCCAAAACGTAGTTTAAACTTTTTTATTCAAAGCTATACATTAACGTTTTAAGTATATTAAGTTTAGCAATACTGCACCCACTATGAATACTTGTTTATAAAGTTTGGGTTCTTGTGCATTGTCAGGGTGCTGGGTGATTTACCCTTTTTAAATGTTTCGGGCGTTTTTAGGTGACACTGTCTTGAGTCAAATACAATATAAGGTTTGAAACTATAAAATGAATGTGGCTGGACTATGCTAGCCGATGATAATATACAGTTTACTGTGTGATTCTTTCTTTCTTTCTTCCATTAATGACTTCGATCAAGCTTGATCATTCTGTCATGTATCAGAATGTTAACATATCATGCAGGTCCAACATGTGTTATCAGCCTGGAAAACTCAGTGGTCAAATTTATTTGTGTATACGTTTATTTATTAATTCATCTTTTTATATAAAAAACTGACAAGGGCCTAAATCATGGCAACACAATCATAATCTAATCAGCAGTCTGAAAACGAACCGCGCCATTCTAAATTATATATTATTCAATAAATTTAAAAGCAAAATGGTGGGGGTTTTGGGTTTTTTTTATATATATATATATATATTTTTTTTTTATTATTTTTTTTTTTTTGGGGGGGGGGGGGGTTGTCTTATTTTTCTGATTAAAATAATAATTTTCATCGGGCTTGATTAAAATTGATAAAAAAAAAAGTATTTAATAATTTTTGTAAATGCAATAATTGATTTGTAGATTAAAACCACTGAAGAAGTGAAATAGTTATCACAGAGCGCGACACAGAACTGCTTAAAAGTCTTGGCAGAGTTGTCGTTTTTTTATTTGAACTCTTCAGTGAAAAAAGTTAAAATAACAAACATGAATCATGCAGGAAACACAACATACAGAACAAACAACTGCCCGAACAGCAACACAAGAAAACGCAGCAAATGTACATAACTACCAAAAACATAAAGAGACGCACAAAGACAAAACAAACAAACAATAGGGGGAAGATGGAAGTACCGCCTTGGAACGGTCAATGACAAAAGTAACTGGGGGTTTAAACCGGTTTAGGAACCTCACACTTATTCCATCCCCACCCTAATAAGACAAACGGTAAAAAAATAACGTATCCCGTCTCCGACTAATCTACAACAACCGCGGCGGCAAATACAGTGGTAAAGTGCATGTAAACGAAAACATTTAAGTGAAACAAACTTTATCCACCTATCGCTAGTGTACTCAATGATTGATCTGCAAACAGAGTAACTGTAGAAAAGTAATAAAGGGTACGACAAAAACGAAATAGTACAGATATCCGACGTCCTCCTTCTGTTTCCGGATTTAAGAGGTCGCTTTCATAGAGTACTAAACCTTTCTTGTCGGCACACATGCAAAGAGGACAGTGTGACTGCCAATGGTAAAAGGGTTGGCAACCAGACATGCAGTATGTTGTAGTACTATAGGACCATATCACTTTGTAATGAATTTTTTAACATATTTGATGAACAAAGTGAGCAATTGGGTATGTCCAATAATCTTACGAAGTTTGTAAATCACATCAAAAGTCCTTCGGACGAGACTATAAACCGAGGTCCGATGTATCAGTGCTTTACACTTGGCATCTAAAAGAACCAGAGAAACTCAGTCGATAATAAGAGTAGGACATTGCGCCCGGGTTTCTCTGTATCCTCTCCCCTCTCCCTGGGGCGTACAATTAGCCCATGATGAGCAGAAACGGACGTTAATCAACACAAACAAACAAAGTTACGCCACCATAAACTTCAGGATGTGAAATACCGTGTCGCAGGAGCGTCTTGAGATTACATTTGTACTTGTTAATAAATGAGAGATTTCGATTATAAAATTTAGAGAATGTTTTTCTTAGTTTATGGTATCTATATCCTTGCTTAAGCAGCTTATTAGTTAAAATGAGATTTCGACTATTAAAATCGTCAACAGATGAACAAGCTCTAGCAAAACGAATAAGTCGAGATATAAACCCCGTAAGATGGGACGCGGGAAACATCTCCGTCAAGATGGGTGAAATTTACAATGTTAAAATCAAAATAATCTCTTTTGTCATATATTTTAGAAGAAAGCATTCCATTGTCAATTTTAAGGTCTAGATCAAGAAAAGTTGCATAAGTGTCAGAAGGGTTAGCTTTATTCAATTTAAGTTCTTTTGGGTAAATTGTAGGAAACAGAACATCAAAGAAAGGGTTATCTAAGTTAAAAATATCATCCAAATATCGAGAAGTTTCATTGAAGGCTTTTATAACATCTCCTTGTGATAGTGGATTCAAACTTAACATGAAATCTCTCTCATAGCAGTACAAAAACAAATCGGCGACCAGTGGTGCACAATTCGTACCCATAGGAATACCAATCACCTGGCGGTATATATAGCATTCCCATAACGTACAAATATGTTAACCAGAAGAAAGGTTAGGGACTCGCAAACTTCTGAGCAAGTCCAATTGTTGTAATATTTTATTTGCTCGTCAGTAAAGAAAGCTTTTTCAGCATTACATGCCATACTTTTTCTCGGGTAAATACTTTCTAGATTAAGTTAGTTAGTTTATCTTTAATTAAATCACGAGGAAGGATTTGTACAAAGTAAAAAAAACGCATGTGCTTACAGTAGATGCAAGAAACCTTTTGTTATTAAGTTTGTTTAGGACTTCTGAAGAGTTCTTAATAGACCAGAAGAGATTTATTGCAGTCCTATCACAATAGAATTTTAAATGTTCTTTTATCTTCGTTAAACAAGAAGACAAACGTAAAGACAATTTTGTAGTTGCACAAGAGCTAGAACTAGCTTTATATGGGTTTATGTAGTTTGGGTAACCAATACATTGTAGCAAGTTTATGTTGTGTAATTTTAATACCTGTTTCAAGTTGTTCACACTTTTTGAAATGGTCTTAAACGGTGGTCTTTTCGTCAGTAGTAACGTAAATGTATTAATAAGTTCATGCTTCAAGGCATCGATATAATGTAATCGTCAAATAATAATCACATTATTGGATGCCTTATAAGCAGGAACAAAACGTATTTTGAATGGAAATCCTGTAAACCCTTTTTAAAATGTCTAAAAGAAATTCTAGGTTTAGGTGGGAAAAGGTGTTAATTAGAGCTATAAAATGAAATGCGTTTGTCAATTATACCAAAAATTAGTTTTTTTTCCAATTTGACTCAACATGTTCTCTTCGACACCATTTAATACTAAAATTTTGTAAAGCCTCAGCAATCTGACCTCGACAAGAGTTAAAATCTATCAAGGATGGTATTCTATATTTGGGTCCTTTATTCAGAAGGGATCTGTGCTACATTTAGCAAAAACATCCACCATTCCGAATAAACACATATAGGGGCTTCTCCAAAACTAGTGGCTCAATTTGAATGTTTTTTGGTAGCTATAGTCACCTGGTAACCCTTTATTAAAATTGTTAAATCATGTTGATATCTCAAACAACATGGCTGCCAGGGGCGGGGCTAAATTTCCTATATATAACTATACAGAAACCTTTAAAAACCTTGGACCAATTTGAATGATATTTGGTAGTCCTCTGATGAACATATTGAGAATTAATTTTGACTACCGTGCATTTTGAGCAAATTGTATAATCTTCAGTTGAAAACCCCCAACTACTATGGCCCTCTTATCCTCATTTCCCAGAGATGCGTGTGACTATAAGTTTATTTCTATCAAGTGCTACAGTTAACAGGTTAGCGATAAAGGGCCATCATGACCCCCTTGTTTAAAACAGACTTTTTCAATAATCACTTAAAACTCTTCTTGTCTGAAACGAAGTAGCCTGAGCTTAGATAGTTTGCATATAGCATCAGGTCCTCTATCAAGATTGTTCAAATTATGACCCTGGGGTAAAACATGACCACGCCCTGGTTATATAGTGAAATTTCAAAACATCTTCTCTGAATCTAATATGACCAGAACTTTAAAATATGGCTTCTTGTAACTTCTGGAGGTCCTTTACCAACATTGATGAAGTGTTGCCGGTCTTTTGTTTATCTAGGTCGCGGGAGCTAAAAAAAAAGACGTGTCCTCCACCATCAAGTTGTTCTTTAGATTAAACAAAACTGCTGGATTTGTACACAAATTATCTTTGGGTGACCTCTCAATAAAACCGAGTCTGCAATTTTCTCTTTTAGCATTGCTACTTTTGCTTTCGAATGATCTCCCACTTTCAGAATATTTCTACCAGATTTGGTGAGTTAAATTCTCTGGTCCTCAAATGTCTACATAGAAAATATAGTAAACCAGGTGAGCGATGCAGGGCCATCATGACCCTCTTGTTTAACATATTTGATGAACAAAGTGAGAAAATGGGTATGTCCAATAATGTTACCAAGTTTGTAAATCACATCACCATAAAATTCAGGATGTGAAATACCGTGTCACAGCAGCGCCTTAAGATTACACTTGTATTTGCCAATAACTCCTATAGGAGCAAATGCTCTATTTATCACAATGGTTTCAAAACTACACAATTCTAAATCTCCCAAGGGGGGTGGGGGGCATGCCCCCTTACCCCTATAGCCGCAGTGCATACATTGCATTTGGATTCAGCTATGCTCCTATAATAGTCGAACTCGGTTTGTATGTCATACAACGGAGTTCAACGAGTTAAAATGGGACGAAAAATTATGATAGCGGTCCTTATCGGACGAACTTGCTGACGCCTGGCGCCTCTTTTAGCGCCAAATATATTTTCGTCCGCAAACAGTGTCGCCTGTTTTAACCCTTACAATGCTGTTATATCTTGGGGAATTATGACTACTTCCGATTCGATCATGCTTTTGAGAAACTTTGGACCGAGTGTCAAACAGCTTGGATCCTGATGAGACACCGAGTTACTATGTAACTATGCATCTAGGTCCAAGCTGTTTGCAAATGTGAGTCAGATCGTAATGAGTATGCTAATGGTTATGCTTAAGTGAAGCATTGGAGTCTTAAAAAACAGGTGGTTGCTGAATGCAGGGCAAATGCAATGCAGAAAGCTCATATAGGAGCTTTCTGCATTACATGTGACTTGCATTAAGCTACCTCCTGCCTTACATACCCATAATTGGACATCTTTTTTATGACCGCGTATGACATGTTCTATTGGACTCCCGTCATGAACTTTACCCAGTCCGTAAAATGTCCTGAATAAATGTGCCAAGATAAGACACGTTAAATGGCGAGTCTATATACGTTGCTTTAGTTTCACACAAATCGTGATTAGCCAATTTATAGCTTGGTGCAAAGCTTATCTTTCAAACCATCCGCACGTCATAACCTTTAGAAAAGATATTGGTTCTACTGTACTCTAGTTTTCGCCCAATGAATGATGGGCCTTATTTTTTAAAAAAAAACATGCTAAACAATGTCTAATTTTCTATTCACAAATGACGAGTGGTCAGCTTCCATGCGTTTGAAAGTATTAATTAGCTAGATAAAGATGTCCAGATAAGAAGCGTAAATTTATACATTTTAAAAAAATAGCTCCTTTATTTCTCCACGAAGCCCTATACTATGATCACTCTTTAGAATCGTCTCTTCGAGTCGATTCAATGAGTGGTCAGAGTATAAGATTTGGTGGAGAAATGCCGATTTTAGTATTTGGGTACGCACCTTTATCTGTAGCCCTGTACTAGATAAATTGTAACAGGTTGCAATCAGATGACATGCCCAGTACTCCTATAGGAGCAAATGCTCTATTTATCACAATGGTTTCACAAATAGGAGCAAATGCTCTATTTATCACAATGGTTTCACAAAGTGACTTTTACAGGGTCGTCAATATGAGAGGAATGGGTTAATGTGTAAGGACATAGAACATGTTATCTGAATAAGATCTGGACAGATAAGTGAATAAAAAAGTTTTCGAGAAAAATTTCGCATCATATCTATATATATTGTGTGTGTGGTGGCAGTATATGGTACTAACAGGTCATTTTGACTCTAGAAGGTTCATGAAAAGATTCCAATTTTCATTTATTAGCTAATTATGTAAGATATTAATTGCACACTTTTCTTCACGAAAGTTAAGGGGTAAAAAGGTGGTACATTTGTATCAGAAATATGCCACCATAGATTTCAGACGGTCAAGGCCATCGACTAGATAAGACTTGTGTCTTGACTTCTGTTTACGATTTCTACTCTGTTGACAAGCATGGCGGTTTGGACTCAGCTGTTTGTTTTGTCGGTACTGTCTGTCTCCTTAGTGAGCGCTGGTCCAGTGGATGTGGACGAGGCAGTGCTACAGCAGCTCCTTGACAGCGTGCAGACACTGGAAACAAGAAATGAACATCTAGAGGAACAGGGTAGGTAGTTTATAACAGTAAAACTTGTATAACCATTTACCTGATAGAGACATACTTTACGCCAGACCTCCACCACAGACGGCTCCTGTTGGAGCCACCAGGTCAGGGTCTGCTTTAGTTTATTTATTATACAGATTTGGTTCAACAGGCTCTGCTACGGTCAAACGATCATGAAAGGGTTACAAGCAATCAGTTACTTAAGAAATAATAAATTCAGGAGTTGAGATGCGTAGTAATTAAATCACGAGGCCGATAGGCCGAGTGATTTAATTATAAGCATCTCAACGACTACCCGTGTTCGATTGCACGATAAAACACTGGTATAAATTTATTATTTCGATTCTAACACTTCAATTTAACTATAATTTGCACCGCCACAACGGCACTACGTTTCTTGTCGTACGAATTTTCGAAGCCATATTACCTCACATTAAGCCGTTACAGCGCGTGCGATATTTTATGGAGAATTCAAACATAGATACGTCCCTTCTTTGTTTATGTAGATGTGTGCGCGAGGTGTGTTAGAATGAATGTTTAAACCATTTCCTCCATAAATACGCCTTTCTACGCCTCTGTAAAAACATGCTCTATTTATCACACTGGTTTCAAACATAAATAGAGCATTTGCTCCTATAGGAGCAAATGCTCTATTTATCACAATGGTTTCAAACTACAAAATTCAAAAATAAGTTACCGACTTAACCAATTCCCTCATAGACTAGTTTTAGACCCAACCTCTTTAAATAAATCTACATAAAAAGAAACATTTACTAGAGAAAGGGAAACTGTTATAATTGTGTAGTATTGAAATCATTGTGATAAAACGAGCATTTGCTCTATTTATCACAATGGTTTCAAGAAGTGACAAATACAGAGGCGTAGAAAGGCGTATTTATGATTTCAACAATATTTTATTCAATAAAGAAACGGTTTGGACAACAGGCATAGCCTATATAAATCATCTCCAGTGGGACAAGGTAATTACATGTCGTTCATGCAAGAAATATATAAATATATGCAGTAATTAATATGTAAATGATTACATCGTTCATACATATGCAATAGTGTTATTAAATAATAATTAATCAGTATTACCTTGGCCCGATTGCACAATCACTAATTAGATCAATCCATTTTCACTAACATTATTTGTAATATTTTTTCATAATGAAACCGATAATTCTGATTGATTTAGCATATTAAATATAGCTAACTTTATTGTATATACATATACGCAGTATATATGATATAGGTGACATCTATATTAACCTTTTCCCTGTTCTATGCGTATTACAAACTTCAATACCTACTGAATATTCATGGACAAAAAGGTTATAATGAAATATGGAAGGTGGAGCATTGTAGCCATTTTAGAAAGTAAAGACACAGATCTTTGAAATTCTATTAGCAAACAGAGTAGACCCTGATCAGACGGCTCCTCTAGGAGCCATCTGATCTGGGTCTACTCTGTTTGCAAATGCGTGAAAACACGTTTATATGAGGGAAAGGGTTAAAATGCCTAATCCAGATCAGTGACTTTGAAACCGGACCCGGTAATACAGATTAATTACCTTAATATAATTCAATGTAAAGCAATTGATGTCCAAAAACTTTAACTTAGTGATTTGTGGCCAAAAGGACTAAGTCCAAAACATGTCAAAATATTATAGAATTGAAAAATATTTTTAATGTTTAATTTCATAACAGCAATATTTGACCCCAACTGAACTTCCATACACAATTTCAGCATCCTAGTACAAGTATTAGCTTTAAAACAACCAGTCCAAAATACTTTAACCTTGGCCACGCTCACGTGCACGCTCACGCTCACGCCGAGGGGTTTAAGATAAGCTCTGCTGTTCTACGAACAGGCGAGCTAATAAAAAAGATATATATGATATCTTAAGGCCTATATTGCATTGTATATTTCTGAAAAGAAAATATACATGTTTTCAAGTAGAAACGTTTTAAAATCAGGCAACGCGGTACACGAGAACAAATTTCTACCGTGAACCCAATGATCTGATTTTAGACTATTAGTATCAGCTCATTTCGTATCCAGCATCAAAACGGCTAGTGTCTGTCTAGCAAAGTGACTGTAGTACAGGTGTACCGTTAACCCATAGGCTATTTTTAGTTCAAACCTCTTTGAACAAATAAACCGAAAAGGAGCGTTAACTAGAGAAAAGGAAACTTTTAGAATTTTGTAGTTTTGAAACCATTGTGATAAATGGAGCATTTGCTCCTAGGAGCAAATGCTTTATTTATCACAATGGTTTCAAGAAGTGACTTTTACAGTTTTGTTTAAACATATTTTGTTGCCAATATACAATGCATATACACTATGGGTAGTACATAACATAATCATGCACCCCCCCCCCAATCATATCAATGTCATGTGTACTAGCAAAGGGGTCGGACCACAAGTTCTGATAACATTAATTACGACCCTCCCCTTTCGGTTGGTTTTGCGAAGAGTCACATTTAAGATAATATCAAAGTACTGTGACATGTTCATCAGTTATGGTACATGAGAATATGTGAAGCGATTTCGATATAAGTTGTTTACCAGTAATAAAATTTAATATGCTATTCAAAATATTTCAAGAAGATTATATTTGAAAATAATAGATGATGAAGAGTAGTAGACGACGTAGTAGTAGTAGAAGTAGAAAACCTCAGTGCATCAGTACTAACTGCGTTTGTTTACGCATTATGTAAATCTTTTCGTATCCTTTATTAATGTCTAGACAGCATGAGAGATGATTTTATTGTCTTCATTACTTAAGGCTGGAGAACCGAAAAGGAGAACATTAAGTGAAAGTGGGTGGTACTTGCGAAGCTTTCGAAAAAGTGAAAGCCTGGCATTCTGATATATATGACATTGCAGCTAATAATGTTCGGCGTCTTCTCTTTCGAAGCCACACACACATGTCCCTTTCAAGGTTAAGTGGTTTAATAGTAGATCGCAGTTAAGGTTACTGCAATTGTTGCGTATTCTTGCATGGATAACCGAATACAACCTCTCCCCGGAATAAAAGCATGACGGCATTTTGTTTCTCTTCAGGACAGGTGCATTTAAGGCATTTATAATTTAGACAAAGAATCTAATTCTTTTATATTGTTAGAAAGGTTGTTCCAGATAGATATAGCACTCGAAACAAAAAACTTAGAAAAGATCTCGGTTCTCCTGTTCAAAACAGCATAGTCTAGTGGATTTCGAAGATTATAGGGAACGGAATCAACCGTATTCGGAAACAAGTCACTTAGATAGCCAGGTGTTTGCTGTGTATTAATTTTATATGCCAATATAAAAATTCTGAAAATGGGTGATCCTTCGAAAGCAAAAGTAGAAATGCAAAAAGAGAAAATTGCAGACTCGGGTTTATTGAGTCTGTTAATGAGTAGTAATTAAAAGTGCAACACTACTCACGCCCCCTAGCACCGGCTAAAGCAGTATTCAATTTTCAAAACTAATAACATAAAAAACTATGATCCCGAAGGACGAGAAAATATAACAACACTAAGAATGAAGTATAAGTTTTTGATAAGTTCTCCTATTTTAAAAGAGTTGGCCATTTTATCTCTTCATACAAACTGTCCAATGATACTGCACGTGTGAGACCGGGGACTATTCTTGCTGCTTCGTGTTGAACTTTTTCTAATTTTTGTTTCTCTACAACTGTACAGCCGTCCCAGACAACTGATGCGTATTCGAGAATCGGGCTTAAGAATGAATATATATTTATAACTGTTCCAATGTTTTTCGTTTTACAGACAACTTTATCTTACGCATCATACCTAATATTTTTGTTGATGATGTTATTAAATTATCAGTATGGACATACCATTTGCCATCACAACTCAGTGTAAGACCTAAATGTTTGTGATGATCTACAAACTGTACCGGGATATTTTCGTACATTACATTTGGTTTGATGCAGTTACTACTCGATTAGATGAAAAATGCTTCAGTCTTACTAGGATTGAAAGAAACTTGCCAAGAATTTAGCTAATTAGAAATGGTGTGTAGATCTTGATTCATTATTGCATCCATTTTTAGCATATTGCTAGATGTAAAAGCAATGGATTTGTCATCGGCAAAGAGGCGAGATATGCTTAACATTTTTCTACGACATCGTTGACATAAGAACAGGAGCGGTCTTAGAACATAACCTCGTGGTACCCCTGCATTTATTTGTTTCACATCCGAACAAGAAGATCCCACAAAACATTTTGCTTTCTATTGTAATATTTGTCCCGTAAATCCACATTGTCATAGTTTGAAAATTAAACCTTTATTCCAGACACGACCAAATGCTTTAGAAATATCACAGAAGATTATACAAGTGTGTAACCTACTATCTAGAGACTGATAGACAGTGCAATGACCTGTTAAGAATCCTGATTGTTTGGCATATATTATATTGTTTGAAATATACTCAACAAAATAATTGAAGGGTCACTGGTCAGTTTCCCCATAGGGTTCAATGTATTCACTACACAACTTTGACACTTCGTATCTTTCACCAATGTCACTTAATCCCAACGAAATTTGCAGGAATTATTGTTCGAGTTTCAATTAACGGGTGCAGATGAAATTTATACATGCGGGAGTCTTATGCTCATCCGTGGAGAGAAAAATGTGAAACGGTGTTTTTGACAAAAAATGCATAATTTTCAACAGGAGCTTTCCTTGCTTTGGAAATCGAAAATCATATCAATATTGGAAATAATGGAACAGGGAAAGGTTTACCAAAATGGTTGACATACAAGGCATGTTTATTGGTATCCCAGATACGAGTAAAATGAAATTTCAGAAAATCCCATTTTTTGTTTTTTATTCTATGGATGCCTATAGACCTTGACGTAACTCAGTCTCACTGGAATCTGTAGTTTGACATTTAGACAATACTTTCTGCAAATTTTGTCGAAATTCATTTATGTATATGGGAACTACAGGATGTCGAAGTTGTAGGATCATTGCATTAACAATATGGGAAAAGTACCACTGACCCTTAAATATTTTTGTTGAGTATAAAATGGTTGTATAGATATTTGTAAATTACTCTTTCCGTTAATTTTCCGACACAGTTTAAAAGCGATATTGGCCTGTACTTTGTTGTTGAGTTAGCATCTCGTTTTTGGAATAATGGCATGACAATTGCCATTTTCCAATGATCTGGTAATACACATTCAGACAATGATTTGTTAAAACGTTTACACAGGGGTTTGGCTAAAGTATCTTTCATACCTGTTAAGAACGATGACTGATGAGGTCTTCAACTGCTTTATTATTCATTAGTGTATTTATCAATTCTATTATTTCATTTTCTGTTACCACTACATTTTCAATACTGAGTATGTCAGTAAGGTTAGATCAGGAAGATTTGCATTGTTATTTTCGATAGATGAGATGGAGACAAAGTAGTCGTTTAGTAGATTAGCCTTTTCGTTGTCCGTAAATGCAAACGTATCTATAGTGTCACTAAATGGTGCTTGTAGTGGGCGTATAGAGTTTAATGATTTGCTCGATTTCATAAAGATTTTTACAGAGGCATAGAAATGCGTATTTATGGAGGAAAGGGTTAATGTAATCAGCTTGCACGAGAATATTGTATTTAACCATGCCATCAGATAGAATGTTTTTCACGCCTATGGAAACACAGTAGACCTAGATCTGACGGTCCACGGAGGAGGCGTATGATTAGTGTCTACTCAGTTTGCTAGTGGAATTATAATAGATCTATCTCCAGCGTTTGTGCTAGTACCCAAACATACTATTGTAAAATAGATAGTAATTATTTATGATGATAACCTATCTTACATGAATATTAAATTGGTAAGAGTTTAATTAGTAACAAATTATGTATCTGTTGTCTGCAATTTGAAAGAATCAGAAATTTGACTATAATATGATACAGCATTCGGAGCCTATACATAATAAACTATACTGTTCAATCAATGTATTGTTAAATCATTCGGTACAATAAAGAAATGACATAAATAAATGCAAATTTCAAAGGAATCAAGCACATATATAGAAATAGAGATTGAGAAAAAAAGTGTCTAAAAAAAGTCCCTAATCAGACGCCGCCTTGAAAAGTCGGCCTCTGATCTGGGTCTGCAATATTTGTTGTGTAAAACAGTGTTGGAGAACATAAGGTAGTTATTTGCGATATGTTTACTGAACTTAATGAATTAAGGTAGTCGGGACACAACCATATACAGAATATACAGTTATACTGAACAGAACGAATATTCCACGTTTAACAGACTTCATTTTGGTTAAAACGCAATCAACCACACCATCGAACAATAGAATAGTTCACTGTTGAAACCAGGTATCCTATTTGTTAACCGTCATAGTACGCGCCTTGCTTATGGAATTTTCAAAACTGTGTAGACCCAGATCAGAGGACTACTGAAGGAGCTCTCCTATCAGGATCCACACCATTATAACAATATACAAAACAAAAGTAGGAGAACATCCCTTGAAGAAAAGAAACGGGTAATTGCCTTGTCCCTTCCTCCATAAATACGCCTTTCTACGCCTCTATAATAGTCACTTCTTGGAACCATTGTGATAAATAGAGCATGTGCTCCTATGGAGCAAATGATCTATTTATTATAATGGTTTCAATGCTACACAATTTTAACATTTTCCTTTTATCTAGTAAATGCTCCTTTTGGGTAGAGTAATTTAAAGAGGTTGAATCTAAAAATAGCCTATGAGGTAATGGGTTACATAAAATGTTCAACACGATGAGTGTCAGCACTAGATGCATGTATGTATCACGCACGTGTTTGTCATGCTGGAGTTATGATTTGGCTTCAGTACTGGGAGCAGTACATGCCTGAAGTTGACCGTTGGTTGTACAGATAGTTATATCATCATTTTTGCCATATTTTGCTGAATATTTTGCCATCATTTGTCCACGTGTCCTTAATAACATTGCTTCTATTGGGCTGTCTCGCTTTGTAAGCCAATTCGGAACGTTTTTTGTTAGATCCTCACTAATGAAGTGTGACGTATCATGATAGTGATTATGTTTTTATGATCCGGCGTACTTTTATCACTTTGGATTTGTATGATACAAAACGGACCATGATGTCTCTACTAGGTTTGGTTTCTGGGTCTTTTTTCCCGATCCTGTGGCATCGATCGATTTCACCGCGACTGAGTTCGACGTTCAGAGAGTGTTTGGCGAAATCCATGATAAGGTCGTCTGTATTTTCACCGTCGTTTTCGTTTATCCCAGATACGCGAATATTCTGCCGACGCGTGTACTGTTCCAGATCATCGTTCTTTTGAGCGAGCTCAGTACACAGGTCAACCGAACCTTTTAACTTATCCTAAAGTTCCGCTACAGTGTCTTTCAACGGTTCAAGGATCTGTTGGACCTGTTGGTCCAGTTTAGGCAGCAAATGTTCATACAATGTAACCTTTAGCTCTGGTATGTTAAACAGGGGTGTTAGGAAATGGATCGCTGAGTGCTCCAAGGAAAGAATCTATGAACACTTCCGGGTTTTTTTATCAGCATCCGCGCTGGATGTTCTGGGTCTTTTGGGCTGCTGAGGTGCATTAGTGGACGACTTACACCGGGGCATATCGCAAACGTAAACAATCACACACAACGGGGTAGACAAAACGGTGCTCCAATTACTTTGTAGGAAGCTTTTCAGCTCACTTTGTCACGATTTACATCAAATCAGTGCAATAAAGTGCAGATGTAGAACATTTGTATTATATGAGTGTAATAGAGCTCTCAGGATAAATGCTTTGCCTACCGCATTTTATGAAGTCATCCAAACTTTTCCTAACACATATACTCCAGAAATACACTACCATTATTATGGCATAGCTATTGCTCCATTAAAACTCCATTTGCAGCACTTGTTTTTAAATTTGCACAGAGCACAGAATTAACGAGTCACTCCGACATTGATCACCTTGACCTTGGCGTATTTATGGAGGAAAGGGTTGACAAAAATAGTCTTGATATCAGATGGTTGCTTAAAGCTGGGCGAAAGAAATGCAGAAAGTTCATCTTTCCTGTATTACATTTCTTCTGTATTAAGCTACCATAGAGTATAATTAATCGGTAGGACATGTTGTATCATAATGCAGGACGAATATTTTATTGGATATACGAGGATTGTTCAAATATGGATACATCTAGAACGTTACCTCGCCCAAATCGAAATGCTAAAATAACGAGGAAATCAAGATTATTGGCTAGATAAAACATGTTTTACATTGATACCACGTCCATTAAAGTCCGTTCACTTTAGCTGTGTCTATCGCTCGCTAAACATTAAATTTGTCTACTCGTGTATACTAATACAAAAAGTGACTACCACCTGTCTCCAAGGGCGATATGTATACTAGATTTAGCGTCAGGTTTAGAGGGGTTTTACTGTATCTGATTCTATTATTTCTGTCATGGCCAAAGCATCAACCTTTTTTTTTTTTTTTTAAAAAAAAGGTTATCTCGCCTTTCTTCACATAAATAATCGGTACAATTTTAATGTTATAACAATGTACATTAATACACAATACAGTGCTCCCTCTCTACAACGACACCTTTTGGGATACGAAGATTGTATGTGTTGTTCAGAGGGAGTTGTTATAGGGAGGGGAAATCAAACATAAATAGCTTGTTTACAGATTCCCAGATAAGATGTATTTCGAGAGCTAAATCCGTTATGCCTCTATCAAACCCTATGTTGTGACCACTCTTTAGAATCGTCACTTTGTACATGTCACTTTGTGACGATTCTAAAGAGTGGTCACAACATAGGGTTTGATGGAGGCATAACGGAAATACGATGGAAAAGGTTGTTTCTGAAACAGCGACATGCGTTGTTGTAAGGAGGGAATCGTTATTGAGAGGGCCGTTATAGGGAGGGAGCACTGTATTACACAATAATGACTATTGTTCGTCGTAGAATGTATTTCAGTTACGAGTAAACGTGCATTCAGATCTTCAATCGCATGCATTCTCTTGTGGGCCTCATTCTATGTAGCGCAATGGCAGTAGGTTCGCATTCCAATGAGGATGTTGTAAGTTCAACCCTCAGCGGAGGCTCAATAATTCCTATGTTGTAATAACAGAGTTAACCCTTATCCTTATATAAACGCTTTTTGCACTTATTTGCAAACAGAGAAGATCCATATCAGTCGGCCCCTGTAGGAGCCGTCTGATTAGTGTCTGCTCTTTGCATACGAAATTACAATAGATACGACTACAGTTTCTACCAATACCAAACAATCCTATGTACATATGCTGTTGTAAAAGTGCAGCTAATGAATATTCATAATATCAGTATCTCTATAGGCTTACATGTTCAACAGGGAAATGGTCAATGAAGACATATTTATAAATAATCACAAATGATTTAACACGATCTAGAGTGACCACCAAACAAGAAGTGTCCAAATCAGTGTCTTGAAAGCAAGCAATGATTTAATACAGGAAGAAAGTTATGCAGAAAACTTGCAGAAGTTCGTCTTGTATTAAGCAACCACCTGCTTTTAAAGACACCTACATGTGAACTTCGATATATATCTCGAACTTGGATAATTCGAACTTCGGGATAACTAAAAGTTCGATCCTTCCAATAGTAACAATACAGAATTGCTCTAAAATGTATCACTTCGCATATCTAGAAATACACATGATTACAACATTACTTTAGACCTGCATTAATTAAACTGTGAACTTGAGAAATTGTCCAGATAAGAAATAGGATAACTCGAACTTCTGTTATCTCGAACTCATTTGTATGGTCCTATGAAGTTCGAGCTATCGAAGTTCATCTGTATGTTTATGAATACAGTGGCCGCTTAAGAAGGGGTTTACTGTACTCGGCAAACATACAATGCAAAGAAGAAAAATGTTCCGAAGACATAATAAAAACAACAGACAGTTTGGATTTGATAAAATGTGGACTTATAGCATCTAAACTTTTTATATGCATGTAGGTAGTTACCGTAATGCGCTAAAGGATGCGCCAACGAATCCACGGTCAAGATAGGAGTGGTCATATTCTATGTACATGTGTACTTTTATTTCAGTGAAGGCTCTAGATTCTGTTCACAAACGCCAGGCGACCAATAATGGCCCTGTGGGTTTTACAGCAAGAATGGACGTAAAAGAAATCACCGGTATACATAGCCCCAAGAAAGTAATCTTTGGGACTACGGTAACCGACTTGGGAACTGTCTACAACAATGTAACAGGCATATTTACCGCGCCTGTGTCTGGAATATACATGTTCACGTGTTCTCTGCTTGACGGCTATCCATATGCAAACGGCTATGGTGTCAAGGTTCACGGTGAGATTATTCTCAATGGCACACCCCTTGTGCGCGTTTTCGCCCATGCTGAGCCTACATACAGAGACCAGGGGTCCAATACAGTATTCGTCAATGTACAGCAGGGCGACCAGCTTTGGGTGCAAGTCGTTGATAACAGGGATCTTTCACTTGGTGGTGAAATGTATTCCACATTTTCTGGTTATTTGCTTTGGAGAATGTAGAAAATAAAACATTGAACCCAGGTGTGATTTTTATTTATTTATATCGCCTAAATAAATACATGTCTTTTTAACTCATTCTCTTATACTGGCGCCTTATTGCACAGCATTAGTCTTTTTGAAGCCATTGTGATAACTAGAGCATTTGCTTCTTAGGAGCAAATGCTCTATTTATCACAATGACTTCAAAACTACATAATTCTAAAAATGCATTTTCTAGTAAATGCTCCTTTCGGTAGATTTATTCAGCGAGTTTGGGTCTAAAAATAGTCTAGGAGGGAATGGGTTAACCCTTTACTCAATGTGAAAAATAATAACATCATGAATGTAAATTACATGTTGTTTATTTTTCATAAATTCTTGATACCTGAACACACGATTATTTGGTCATGACAGACAAATCACGGTAGATCATATCTTTATGAGTGCATAAGCAAATAGAGCACAGGTGCCGTCTATTCTATTTGCACAGGCGTATTTAGGATAATTGAGGATTAACCCATTCCCTGTTGCATATTCAAGTAAGAAATAATAACATCATGAATATTTATTAACTAAACTTTGTAATGAAATATGTTCACATAATTATTTGGTAAAGGTAGAACTGTAAAGTCATATCTATTATAATTCAACCATAGGTAAAAGTAGAGTCATATCTATTATAATTCAATGACGGATAACTGTAGTCATATCTATTATAATTCAATCATGGATAACTGTAGAGTCATATCTATTATAATTCAGTCATGGATAACTGTAGAGTCATATCTATTATAATTTCATCATGGGTAAGCAAACAGGGAAGACCCTCATCAGACCGCTAATACTTGAAAAAGCGTTTATATCAATGTTAACTATACGTTTTATCCTTTGGAATAAATAGATTTGTGTAAAGGTGAAGTTACAGTTTACACCTCATAAGACAATGTGTGATGATACATGTATGTGTGTGTGTGTTCAGGGCATGTGCGTGGGCGTGGGTGTGTGCGCATGCGCCTGTGTGCGCATGCGTGTATTATTATTATTATTAGTAGTAGTGGTTGTAGTAGTAGTAGTAGGTAGTAGTATCTGTCGCTCGCTAAACATTGAATTTGTCTACTCGTGCATACTGATACAAAAATGGCTGCCACCTGTCTCCAAGAGCGATATTTATAACGTTTAACGTCCAGTTCAGATGGGTTTACTGTATCTGATTCTATTATTTCTGCCATTGCCATTGCCAAAGCATCAACCATTTTTATTTTTAAAAAATCTCCCCTTTCTTCTCATAAAAAAATCGATATGGTTTTAATGTTATAACAATGTACATTTATACACACTATTACACAATGATGAATATTGTTCGTCGTAGAATGTATTTCAATTACAAGTAAACGTGCATTCAGATCTTCAATCGTATGCATTCTCTTGTGGGCCTCTTTCTATGTAGCTCAGGGGCATTGGGTTCGCCTTCTAATGAGAAGGTTGTAAGTTCGAACCTCGGCGGATGCTCAATAATTCCTGTTGTAATAACAGAGTTAACCCTTATCCTTATATAAAAGCCTTTTCACCTGTTTCCAAATAGAGAAGATCCATATCAGTCGGCCCCTGTAGGAGCCGTCTGATTAGTGTCTGCTCTGTTTGCGTACGAACTTACAATAGATACGACTACAGTTTCTACCAATACCAAACAATCCCATGTTAAAAAAAATCTACTTTCAGTCCGAAGGACCGCTCAACGGACTGTACATATGCTGTTGTAAAAGTGCAGCTAATGAATATTCATAATATCAGTATCTCTTTAGTCTTAAATGTTTAACAGGGAAAGGGTTAATGAAGACATGTTTGCACGTCTTATAAATAATCGCAAATGATTTAACACGATCTAGAGTGACCACCAAATAAAAAATGTCCAATTCTGTGTCTTGAAAGCAAGCAATGATTTAATGCAGAAGTTCGTCTTGTATTAAGCAACCACCTTCTTTTAAAGACACTACATATGAACTTCGATATCTCGAACTTGGATAATTCGAACTTCGGGATAACTCGAACTAAAAGATCAATCCTTCTAAAACTAACAATACAGAATTGCTCTAAAATGTATCACTTCGCACATCTAGAAATACATGTGCTTTCAACATTACTTTAGACGTACTTTAGCATGTCTTATAAATAATCGCAAATGATTTAACACGATCTAGAGTGACCACCAAACAACAATTGTCCAATTCTGTGTCTTGAAAGCAAGCAATGATTTAATGCAGGAAGAAAGTTATGCAGAAAACTTGCATAAGTTCGTCTTGTATTAAGCAACCACCTGCTTTTAAAGACACATACAAGTGAACTTCGATGTCTCGAACTTGGAAAACTCGAACTTCGGGATAACTCGAACTAAACCTTCGATCCTTCCGAAACTAACGATACAGAATTGCTCTAAAATGTATCACTACACATAATTAGAAATATATGTGGCAGTTTAATGCAGTTCTAAAGTAATGCTGAAAGCTCTTACAGTAGCTTTCAGTATTACTTTAGACCCGCATTAAGCTGTGAACTTGAGAAATTGTCCAGATAAGAAATAGGATAACTCGAACTTCTGTTATCTCGAACTCATTTGTATGGTCCAAGTTCGAGCTATCGAAGTTCAACTGTATGTTTATGAATACAGTGGCCGCTTAAGAAGGAGTTTACTGTACTCGGCAAACATACAATGCAAAGAAAAAAAATGTTTCAAAGACATAATAAAAACAACAGACAGGTTGGATCCTGATAATGTGTATACTTACAGCATATAAATTTTTATATGCATGTAAGGTAGTTGCGGTAATGCGCTAAAGGCCAATGAATCCACGGTCAAGATAGGAGTGGTCAAATTCTATATACATGTATACTTTTATTTCAGTGAAGGCTCTAGATGCTGTTCACAAACGGCAGGCGACCAATAATGGCCCTGTGGCGTTTACAGCAAGAATGGACGAAAAAGAAGTCGACCATGTACATACCCTCCAGAAAGTTGTCTTTGGGACTACGGTAACTGACTTGGGAACTGCCTACAACAACGCTACAGGCATCTTTACCGCGCCTGAGTCTGGAATATACATGTTCGCGTGTTCTCTGCTTGACAGCTATCCACATGCAAACGGCTATGGCGTCAAGGTTCACGGTGAGATTGTTCTCAATGGCACACCCCTTGTGCGCGTTTTCGCCCATGCTGAGCCTACATACAGAGACCAGGGGGCGAATACAGTGTTTGCCAAAGTACAACAGGGCGACCAGCTTTGGGTGCAAATCGTTGATAACAGGGATCTTTCACTTGGTGGTGAAATGTATTCCACCTTTTCTGGTTATTTGCTTTGGAGAATGTAAAAATAAAACATTGGACCAAGATGTGATTTTTATTTTATATCGCCTAACTAAACACGTGTCTTTTTAACCCATTCTATTATACTGACACCTTATTGCACATCATAAGTCATTTTAAGCCATTGTGATAAATAGAGCATTTGCTCATCAGGAGCAAATGCTCTATTTTATCACAATGACTTCAAAACTACATATTTCTAAAAAAAATCAGTTTCTCTAGTAAATGCTCCTGTTCGGTATATTTATTCAACGAGTTTGGGTCTAAAAATAGGAGGGAATGAGTTAACCCTTAACTCCATGTGAAAATAATGACGTCATGAATATAAATTACATGCAGTTTATTTTTCATAAATTAATGACGCTTACACACACGATTGTTGTAGTTCCTATCTATATGATTTCATAAGCAAATAGAGCAGACCCAGATCAGACGGCTCCTACAGGTGCTGTCTGGTCTGTTTTTGTTATGCGCCCGTTTGAAAAAACGGGACGTATTATGGAATGGCGCTGTCTGTGTGTCTGTCCGTCTGTCCGTCTGGCTGTCTGTCCGTCTGTCCGTCTGTAACATCTCTAACTCAAGTTCCGCTTGGTGGATCCTTCTCAAATTTTAACACAATGTTTATCTAGACATTCTACAGTAGCCTGCCAAGTCCCAGTTTGTTTATCCAAGGTCAAGGTCACACAATTGGACTTAGAATTTGCGTTTAGCAAAAATGTTAACCGGTCTGTCTGTCTGTAACATCTCTAACTCAAGTTCCGCTTGGTGGATCCTTCCCAAATTTAAACACAATGTTTATCTAGACATGCTACAGTAGCCTGCCAAGTCCCGGCACGTTTATCTAAGGTCAAGATCGCTTAATTGGACTTAGAATTTGCGTTTAGCATTTGCGTTAAGCAAAAATGTTAACCTCAATTTACGTGGAACAAGTCCACTTATTTACATAACACTTTGTGATAAAGCTTTGAAACTTGGAACACTTGTTCACTGTCACAACCTTCACCTGTAGGAAAGAGTAAATAACTCTGTCAAGCATTTTGACCGAATTATGCCCCTTTTTAACTTAGAATTTTTGGTTGAGGCTTTGTTAAAGTCCATTTATTTACATAACCCTTTGAGATAAAGCTTTTAAACTTGGAACACTTGTTCACCATCACAAGCTTCACCTGTAGACAAGAGTACATAACTCCGTCAAGCATTTTGACAGAATTATGCCCCTTTTTAACTTGGAATTTTTGGTTAAGGTTTTGGTTAAAGTCCACTTATTTACATAACCCTTTGAGATAAAGCCTTTAACCTTGGAACACTTGTTCACCATCACAAGCTTCACCTATAGGCAAGAGTACACAACTCTGTCCAACATTTGACAGAATTATGCCCCTTTTTAGCTTAGAATTTTTGGTTAAGGTTTTGGTTAAAGTCCACTTATTTACATAACCCTTTCAGATTAAGCTTTTAAACTTGGAACACTTGTTCACCATCACAAGCTTCACCTGTAGGCAAGAGTACATAACTCTGTCTAACATTTTGACATAATTATGACGCTTTTTAGCTTGGAAGTTTTGGTTAAGGTTTTGGTTAAAGTCCACTTATTTACATAACCCTTTCATATAAAGCTTTTAAACTTGAAACATTTGTTCATCATCAGAAGCTTCATCTGTAGGCAAGAGTAAATACAATGTAACTCTGTCAAGCATTTAGACACAATTATTGCACTTTTTAATTTAGAATTTTTGGTTAAGTTTTTTGTTAAAGTATGCCTATTTACAACCTTGAAACTTGGTCGCAAAATTGGACTTAGAATTTGAGTTTAGCAAATACGTTAACCCCAGTTTAGTTGAACAAGACCTCGACGGGCGTATATTGTGCCCACTGGCACTCTTGTTCTGTTTGCACAGGCGTATTTAGGATATTTGAAAGTTAACCCATTCCCCATTCCCAGTTGCATATTTATGTAAGAAATAACAACATCATGAATATTTATTAACTAAATTTTGTAATGACATATGTACACAGGATTATTGGTAAAGGTAAAAACGGTAAAGTCATAGCTAATATAATTCAACGTGGATAACTGTAGAGTCATATATATTATAATTCAATCACTGATAACTGTAAAGTCATATCTATTATAATTCAATCATGGATAACTGTAGAGTCATATCTATTATAATTCAATCATGGATAACTGTAGAGTCATATCTATTATAATTCAATCATGGATAACTGTAGAGTCATATCTATTATAATTCAATCATGGATAACTATAGAGTCATATCTATTATAATTCAATCATGGATAACTGTAGAGTCATATCTATTATAATTCAATCATGGATAACTGCAGTCATATCTAATATAAGTCAGTCATGGATAACTGTAAAGTCATATCTGCAATCATATCTATTATATTTCAATCATGGATAACTGCAGTCATATCTATTATAATTCAGTCTTGGATAAATGCAGTCATATCAATTATAATTCAATCATGGATAACTGCAGACATATCTATTATAATTCAACATGGATAACTGTAGAGTCATGTCTATTATAATTCAATCATGGATAATTGTAAAGTCATATTTATTATAGTTCACTCATGGATAACTGCAGTCATATCTATTATAATTCACTCATGGATAACTGTAGAGTCATATCTATTATAATTAAGTCATGGATAACTGCAGAGTTATATCTTGCGTGTGCTTACATGCGCGTTAGTAGTGGTGGTGGTAGTAGTAGTAGTAGTAGTAGTAGTAGTAGTAGTAGTAGTAGTAGTAATAATAGTAGTAGTAGTAGTAGTGGTAGTAATAGTAGTAGTAGTAGTGGTAGTAGTAGTAGTAGTAGTGGTGGTAGTAGTAGTAGTAATGGTAGTAGTAGTAGTAGTAGTAATAGTAGTAGTAGTAGTAGCAGTAATAACAGCAATAGCAGCAGCAGCAGTAGTAGTAGTAGTAGTAGTAGGTAGTAGTAGTGGTAGTAGTAACAGTTGCAACAGTAGTAGTAGCAGCAGCAGCAGCAGTAGTAGTAATAGTAGTAGTAGTAACAGTAGTAGTAGTAGTAGTAGTAGCAATTTATACCAACACTTAATATACTCAAACACAAAAGAAACGGTGCATAGGATGTTAAGTTATTTTTTCAGAGATCCATAAAAGTAAATTATACTCAGGGAGCCAGTGGGGTCTGCACCCCCCCCCCCCCACACACACACACACCCTAGACTTTTTTCATGAGTACCCAAATGTTCATAAAAGTCTTCTGAATCAGAATCGCGAATGTATTCAAGTTTAAATTCGTTTGGGTTATGTGTATTTTAACCGTTTCCATGCCCCCCCCCCCCCCAGTTTTCGTAATGATGTCCCATACCTGCAAATTCGCCCATATCACAGCCAGTGTTTTTGTCCTAAACCCATAAATTTGGTACCAAATTGATGAAAATACATTGTGCCTTCATTTTCAATTTTCTGTTTAAATTACCTTATTTGCATACTCAGGTATATTAATGAGAACATTAAAGATAGTAAACAAGAGTACCGCATACGGTACATAATACGCCCACTTGCAAACTTTCTCTGATTCAACATGCCTTATAAGTGTTGACATTTTCTAATCTGTGCTTCAGATCTTGATTTCCATATTAAGGTGATACTATTTCTAAAAAAATTTGAAGTGAATATCTTATTAAATAAAAAAGTTAGCTAATCCACATATTTGCAGATTGTTGTAAAGTGCAACAGCCATAACTCTGTAAAGACAAACTGAATGAACCTCAAAATAAACTCAGCTTCAGATTTTGTTGCTTAAAACATTTGTCCACAATGAAGAAAATATTCCAAAATAGGGAATTAATATAATACATAAATACTTAAACTGCTCTGATCTAATATTTCGACCACTAAGGGCCTTTGTCAAAGATTATCATGTCAAAATACACGTCACATTTTTGTTACATGCATTCAGCCATAAAATCAATTTTATGGCTGAATGCATGTAACAAAAATGTGACGTGTATTTTGACATGATAATCTTTGACAAAGGCCCTTAGTGGTCGAAATATTAGATCAGAGCAGTTTAAGTATTTATGTAAAACATTTGAATTAAGTTTCATTTATATCATTTTGATAGTTTTCCCAGAAAACAACAGACAAACTAAAAGTTGACCGACAAACAAAGCAACGAACACACAAAGTTCAAGGACCATAACTTTAGAATAAAATGACTTATCAAAAACCCCGCAATATATGTGAAAATTCATATTAAGGTTTAACCATATAAAAAGTAAATATCATTTCAAATGAAAAAGTTATGGCCATCCTCATATTTGCATAGATTTGCATTATTTCCTTTAAGTGCAAGGGCCATAACTCCGAAACTACAAATCAAATAAACCTCAGAATTGACTTAGCTTCAGGTCTTGATGCATTAAACATGTGTCTTAAGTTTCATTAATATATGTCAAACAGTTTTCCCAAAAAACAGCGGACAAACTATATGCATATATTTGCATTATATTTTAAGTAAAAGGGTCATAACTCTCTGAAACGACAAATCAAATGAACCTCAGAATCCACTCAGCTTCGGATCTTGATGCATTAAACATTTGTGTGAAGTTTCATTAATATCTCTCAAATAGTTTCCCAGAAAACAGCCGACAAACTATTTGCATGTATTTGCATTATTTTTTAAGGACAAGGGCCATAACTCTGAAACTAAAAATCAAATGATCCTCAGAATCAACTCAGTTTCAGGTCTTGATGCATTAAACATGTGTGTTAAGTTTCATTAATATCTGTTAAACAGTTTTCCCAGAAAACAGCGGACAAACTATATGCATATATTTGCATTAGTTTTAAGAAAAAAGTGCCACAACTCTGAAACGACAAATCTGAAAATGGACCTCAGAATCGACTCAGCTTCTGATCTTAAATATTAAACATTTGTGTGAAGTTTCATTATTATCTGTCAAATAGTTTTCCGAGAAAACTGCGGACAAGCAAAATGTTGACGGACGAACGAA
Source organism: Azorinus chamasolen (assembly GCA_963576725.1). Taxonomy (NCBI): domain Eukaryota; kingdom Metazoa; phylum Mollusca; class Bivalvia; order Cardiida; family Solecurtidae; genus Azorinus; species Azorinus chamasolen. Next base: position 39,944,886 of record OY755245.1, read on the forward strand.
CGAACGAACGAACGGACGGACGGACAGGGCCACGCCAATATACGACCACCTTTATTAGGTGGGCGTATAAAAAGTATAGAAATAACGTAAACCTTTCACTTTTTTATCTTACAAATACAGGTATCAAAAAACAACTTCAAATGCAGTTTAACATGATGACACAATCCTCAGAAAACAAAATATCCAATTTGAGTACTAAAACATTAACTTTGACCGTTTCCATGGCAACCCCCAGTTTTCGTAATGATGGCCCATACCTGCAAAATCGTCCATATCACAGCCAGTTTTTGTCCTAAACCTATATGAAACTGGTACCAAATTGAAGATAAGACATTGTGCTCATATTTCTAGCTATTCCTTGAAATTGCCTTATTTGCATACTCGTGAATATTAATGAGAACATTAAAATAGTAAAAACAATATAGAAATAACGTAAATAATGTAAACTATTAACTTTTTATCCTACAAATATCAGAAAACAACTTCAAATGTAGTTTAAATTGATGACAAAATACTCAGAAAGCAAAGTATGTAAACTGATAACCAAACAATGAACTGTGAGTAACATTGTAACTGTTTCCACGGTAACATTTCCTTTCACACATTTTAGAAAATTGACATCTACCTGTAATATTCCGCTAGATCTCAGTTATTTCTGGTGAAACATGAAACATAGAGATGAGGCATTGCTTTAATAGTAAATATTACTTTTCTGATATAAACTAATTTGCATATGTATAAATATTTATGAGAACAGTAAAAGATGTTGAAAATTTCGAAAGACACCAGTCTTTCTCTCATAAAGCAAACAACAATGCAAAATGTTGTTTTCTGATATTGGTTTACGTTATTTCTGTATTTATGTCTTTCCCAGTATACTGGGAAGACATATTGTTTTTGTGCGTGACGTCCCTCTGTCCGCTCACACGAATTGATGGTTAGTGACACTGAGAACAAAATATATTTTGTCTTTTTCTTTTTATGTGACCATATTTCCATTTTATGTGACTATTATTTTTAACAGAAGAATAGTCACATAACACTCAATCCGTGAGAACGTCCGTCCTTCTGCCCGCCCGTCTGTCCTATTTTAATTTGTCTGTGCGGTTTCTCCAAAACCTTTGGTCCGATTTTCATGAAACTTTATAGGATTGATCAGCACCATGCCTAATTGTGCATATCTTATTCCTGTTTTTGTTCGATGATTTTTTGCAGAGTTATGGGACTTCGATTTTTTTACATGGAAATTTTTGTCCACGCGGTTTCTCCAACATCTTTGGTTGAATTTTCATGAAACGTTATAGGATTGATCAGCACCATGATTATTTGTGAATATTTTAAGCTTGTTTGGGTTCGATGATTTTCTGCAGAGTTATGGGACTTTGAATTTTAACATGGAACATTTTGTCCGCACGGTTTCTCCAAAACCTTTAATCAGATTTTCATGAACTTTCATTGGATTGATCAGCATCATGCCTAGTTGTGCATATTTTATTCATGTCCCAGTTTGAGGATTTCTGCAGTGTTAAGGGACTTTTTACATGGAACATTTTGTCCGCGCGGTTTCTCCAAAACATTTGGTCCGATTTTCATGAAACTTCATAGGATTGATAAGCACAATACCTAGTTGTGCATGTTCTGTTCCTGTTCCGGTTCCATGATTTTCTGCAGAGAATTTTGTCCACGCGGTTTCTCCAAAACCTTTGGTCGGACTTTCATGAACCTTTCGTAGGATTGATCAGCACCATGCCTAGCTGTTCTGGTTTAATGATTTTATGGGACTTTGGAAAAATATGTCTGCGCTGGGGATAGGGTGGGGGAGACATACTTTTTGTATAAAAACAAGTCTAGTTTTTTACTATTTTTTTGTTATTCTCATTAATATTCATGTGTATGCAAATAAGGTAATTCCTAGGTATAACCTTTAGACAAAGGCAATGTTTAAGGTCTTTAATTCGGTACCAGTTAATACAGTTATTCCATTCGACCTGCAGAGCATCACCTCACTGGGGGTCAACTACGTATTATTATCAAATGTTTTGCTACGACAATTTATATGGGTATCATAGTAGATTTGCTTTCCTACGAAGTCAGTGTATCAATTGGGAAATGTTTTCCTACGAAAACAAAGTTGCCTTCACTGCGACCCAATATGTCTCATTATCTGTATGTTTATCAACCTGTATATCTGCCTGTATACCGAACTGTCTATTTCACATAGTTCACATAGTTCTTCAGCCAGATATGGGTTGATCCCATATAAACACTTGGGTTTCTTGGGCTGTTTTTATGGTGCTTTCTTCATGCTGGTTGCAGCCTTTTATAGCTGGTCCGGTTTTGAGCCGAATATCTTCATCAGTCTTCTTTATTTTGCGCGTTATTTTACGTGTTTACAGTAATGGATTCACCTAACAGTCTATGCACTACACTGTCTCAAGAGTCTATAATTGCTCAATGTTTGAGACAGCTATTTTCACTATCTATCACAGGCAGGTCTTATACTAAGATCTTACACTAAATTTTTGGTATTCTCAGTTTAGGCATTTTGGTCTAAATTTGTTCTGCCCCCCAACCCAGTTTTTATTTAACCTACTTTTAAATGTATTGATTGAAGGTGCTGTCGCAATTTGTTCAGGTAATTTATTCCATTGATCGACTACCCTACGGCTAAATGAGCATCTCCTAATTTCAGTGCGTGACCATTGCTTATAAATTGCCTTTGAATTTCTCCTGAGCTGGGTGGCATTAAGACCAGGGAAGAATCTATCTCTATTTAGATTTATATGCCCATGCATTATTTTGTATGTTTCTAACAAATCAGCCCTAGTTCTTCTGTATTCAAGACTCGGTAGGCCTAGCTCCCGTAGTCTCTCTGAATATGATTTGTCTGTAATGCCTTTTATCATACGAGTGGCCCTACGCTGCACGTTTTCCAAAGCTTTTTGGTCTTTTTTTAATCTAGGAGACCAGATGACCGAAGCATATTCCAGAAGGGATTTGTAAAGTGTCAAAAACATTTCATTTGACATATAAACAAATGATCTTATAATCAGTCCTAGATTTCTATTAGCTATCTTAATTTTTTTGTTTATGTGCTTGGAAAATGTGAGTTTTGGGTCAAAGTATACCCCTAAATCTTTCTCATAATCAACCTCCGAGATTTCTTGGATGCAGTCATTACTGTCTATAATGTAATATTTATCGCTCTGATTGTTGTTCCTTGATCCTATTTGCAGAGATTTGCACTTTTTTATGTTGAACAACAACTGCCATTTGCTTGACCAGGAACAGGCATTGAAAATATCATCCTGAAGTTTAACGGCATCATTCGGTACATTAATTTCTTTGCAAATTTTTGTATCATCTGCAAATAGTTGTGTCATGCATTTGATGACTTCCGGGAGGTCGTTTATATATATTATAAACAATACCGGGCCTAGGACACTTCCCTGTGGAACACCGCTCCTGACTGGTGCCCACCCTGACATTTGCCCATTCACCAAGACTCTCTGCCTTCTTAAATGCAGAAAACTCTCTATCCTGCTGTACAATTGACCTCGAATACCGTATCCCCATATTTTTTTCAATAACCTTTGATGCGGGACTTTGTCGAAGGCTGCCTTGAAATCAAGGTATATGACGTCAACTTTCTTGCCATTATCAATTGCTTGAGACCAGTCCTCTATGCATTCCAGTAATTGAGTTACACATGAAAATCCATTTCTAAAACCATGCTGATATTTGGATAAGATGTTATTTTTCTCTAGATGACCTACTATACTATTCCGTATAAGTGTTTTCATGATCCTACAACATATTGGTGTTAGACTAATAGGTCTATAATTCTCAGCTTTCTTCCTGCTCCCGGATTTAAATATTGCTGTTACGTTAGCTTCTTTCCATTCATTTGGTAGGCGGCCCTCTTTTATCGATTTATCGAATATTATTTTTAGTGCCTGGATTAAATTTGTCGCGCATTCTTTCAACATTTTTGGATGTATTTTATCAGGTCCTGAGGCCTTGTTAGAGTTGATGTTATCTATTTCACTAGATATATTCTCGTTGGTTATTTCTACTGAGCATAGTGTTGGAATTGGCCTGTCATAGACAAAGTCCGGTATGTTTTGTGGATCTTCATCTGTAAATACACTGGCAAAGTGTTCGTTCATCGTCTCTGCAATTTCTGTTAATTCGCCATTAATTCGTTCCAACGGGCTTGTGGATATAGAGGTTTTTGTATTTCTTCTCACGAACTTCCAGAATCCTTTACTATTGACTTTACTGTTTAATGCTACTTTTTCTGGTTGGCTATCCGAATGCTTTTTTTTAAGCTTTGATTTCTTATCTTTTCGTTGTTCAATTGTGAGGTCTTTAGCTATTACTACTTTTTTCAGATCACCATTTGCTTTAAACTTGATATTTCTAGCACCTTCCAGTAGCCGTTTCCTTTGCTTCCGATCTTTAAGGATGAATTTTACCGGTCTCGGTTTGGCTTGACTGTCTTCAGCTTTCTTTCCAAGGCGATACGAAGTTTCCACTTCCAACTGAGGCACATCAAGTGATGAAGCTATTGACATTAGTTTGCTTTCGTCATGGAGTTTGTTTTCAGATCCTAGACTACTGTCACCCTCAGGCAGATTGAAAACCACTATATTTAGCTCTCTGCGCCTACGGTCATCCATTTCCCTAGTTCTCTCCTCCACCAATTGCCTAACTTCAGTTTTGAGGTCGTTTGTTAATGAATCTTTAACGGTTTGAATTTCCTCATTATGTCTCCCCCCCATATTTATATGGGGGAGACATATTGTTTTCGTGAGAGTTGTCTGTCTGTCTGTCTGCCTGTCTGTCCGTCCGTCCGTGTCCGTCCGTCCGTCTGTCTGTCTGTCCGTCACACGTTTTGTCCGGACGATAACTTCAATATGCCTGATGCCAGTTGATTGAAACTTCATATATGGAAAGAGCATAATAAGAGGAAGTGTCATGCACAAGGTCCATACCTCTGGCTTCACTAATATTGGAGTTATTGCCCTTTGTAAAATAAAATCACACTTTTTTGTCCGGACGATAACTCCTATATGGCTCATGCCATTGGATTGAAACTTCATATATGGAAAGATCATGACGAGAAAAAGTGTCATGCACAAGGTCCATAACTCTGGCTTCACCAATATTGGAGTTATTGCCCTTTGTAAAACATATCATAATTTTTTGTCCGGACAATAACTTCAATATGCCTGATGCCAGTTGATTGAAACTTCATATATGGAAAGAGCATAATGAGAGGAAGTGTCATGCAGAAGGTACATAACTCTGGCTTCACTAATATAGGAGTTATTGCCCTTTGTAAAAAAAATTCACACTTTTTTGTCCGGACGATAACTTCTATATGGCTCATACCATTGAATTGAAACTTCATATATGGAAAGATCATAACGAGAGGAAGTGTCATGCACAAGGTCCATAACTCTGGCTTCACTAATATTGGAGTTATTGCCCTTTGTAAATAAAAATCACATTTTTTGTCCGGATGATTACTCCTGTGACACATGCCATTGGAGTGAAACTTCATACATGGAACGATCATGATAAGATAAAGTGTCATGCATAAGATCCTTAACTCGAGCTTCAATAAATTTAGAGTCATTGCCCCTTGTACAGTTGTTTAATTCTTTCTTGTCCGGGCGATAACTCCTACATGGCTCTTGTCATCGTATTGAAACTTCATACATGGAAAGAGCATGATGAGAGAAAGTGTCATGAACAAGGGCCATAATTCTGGCTTCAATACTTTTGGAGTTATTGCCCTTTGTTACATACTGATGCTATTGGAATGACATTTTATTTTTGGAAAGAGCATGATGAAAGTAAGTGTCATGCACAAGGGCCATAAATCTGGTATCAGTATTTTTGGAGTTATTAGCTGTTATCATTTTCTTCTTGAAAAATGTAGTGTGGAAAACGCATAATGAGGGGAAGTACCATTCATCAAGACCATAACATTTTTAGTGATTTCCCTTTACATATTGTTTTTATTAGAGGGGAGACATCCGTTTTTGTGACAAAAACCTCTAGTTTATTGTTATTTTTGTCCGTGATTCGAGCTGGTCCATTTTAGTTTCCAGTGATGTAAGCCTCAGTTCTTGTTTTTCGTTTAGTTCCCGAAGATTTGAGTCGATCCTTTCTAATGTTGGCGCTATTGTCTTACAGCTTTTGCATTTCCAATTGTAATCATCCACTTCACCACTTATAATTAGTACACTAAAAGCTCGTTCCGATAGACCAGTGCATGTTTTACAGAATTTTAGTTTACACCCTTCACAGTGGGTGAATGTACTGTCCTTGACTTCATTGTTACATCTTGGACACTTCATTTGCTCAGGACTTTTGACCAATTCTTGCAATCTTTTCTTGGATGTGTTCACTTGAGTGTTCCTATGGGATCTCTTGATTATAGGGGTACTAGTTAAAACAGACATGCTGTCTAGCAGGTCGAGTCTTGGTAGAGGGGAGAATAAGAGTAAATTATTAATATGACGTTATTTGCGACGGCAGGGCAGTCCCTACAACATCACACGTCTATTCTACTTATGTTTCCCACTCTCTAGTATTTTGAGCAGCCATTTGCCGGATAAAGTAGAGTCAGGGTGGACACCATCCACGAGCGGTTGGGGTTTAGGGAGTATCGAGTCCGAGGTTGGGCTTGGCCTCTTCTTCTGTCCCTCCTACTTTTAACCAGGTTCTGATAGAATTTTGGCGAAGAGTACCCCAACTGAAGGTTCAGTTCCCTAACCCTCTCATTTACGGCAGAGACTTGACTGTGGATCTCGGCGTCACTAATTGACCGCCAATTAGGGTCACCCCTCAGCCTGTTCCAGACCTGAGTAAAAATGGGAGGGATTTCGAGTAAACCGATGTCAACTTTATGCTGGTGTTTCAGTCTGACGATGTCTAAAAGGTCACTATTTATGCTTGATAATAATTCATCAGTATTAGAGTATCTAATTGATATAAAATTTCTATTTTTTATAGTGACATCGCATGTAAGGTGCCAGAATAGAATCAATGTTTTCTTAGTTTTGTTCTGTTGTGCATAGAGCACAATGTGGCGTTGTAAGAAACGTACACCCTCCCTGGTCCTTCTGCCACCCACACAAAACCAGTGTATTTCAGGGATATTACAAGAATGTAAGTTTTCAAGTTCCGGTTTCAAATAATTTCCCTTACTGTCTGAAATTATGATAATCTGTTCATATGCAGATGGACGAAGACTATCTCCTTTATCTTCTATATATTTCCTAGCTCTTTTTGTTTCTCTTTCTGCCATGTATATGACTGTTATTTAGTGTGTTGCAGGCTGTGGCCTTAACTAATTATTACTATGAAATATTGAAATGAAGTACTATCTGAACTGTCAAATTGTACCTATTTTTTCTTGGATGCGTACCAACATTTACACCATATTATACAGTAGCACAGTGCATCCGGCGTACATACTCCTTAAATGTCATTTATCGCATGGCAGAGCAGTCTCCGCTACTTGCGACTGGGTGGGGAATATCTACGCCAAGTACACTATGATATTGCAGAGATGTCCTGATATATAATTCAAGGTCTGTATTATTAATATTATTAATTTATGTTAATTATACCCCCCACAACGAAGTTTGGGGGGGTTATACTGGAATCAGGTTGTCCGTCTGTCCGTCCGTCTGTCCGTCCGTCCGTCTGTCCGTCCGTGGACACAATATTGTCCGGCCTTCTTTTTCTACAGTTTTGCTTCAATTTTGTTGAAAGTTCATGTATAGCCATATGACTATATAAACCTGTGCACGGCATATTTCCATTATGATCAGACCAAAACTTCAGGAGTTATCTCCCCTTTTTAGTCCCCTACCAATGTTTTCCGGTTTTCTGGACTTTTTATGGAAGTCACTCGAGATATCAACTCTATATTTAGTACAAAGCTTAATCTAGATATGTTACAGCTTATGTTACAATCTCAGCCAGGTTGAATAATTATTTCCAGAGTTATTGTCCTTGAACTTAATGTTTTTCTGAAAAGGTACCTAGCTTTAGAACTTTGGATTTGACAAAAACCTCATGAAAGGGTCTTGTTTCTCTGAATTATTCTTCATCTTTATTACATAAATTAGGTTGGGGCATGTATTGTTTTTAAATCTCTTCATTTTTCTGTATGTACATATGTTCAGATTGATGATAGGTGTTCTGACAAGCAGACAGGTGGGGGGTATTCGTTAGCCTTTGGCTTACAGTTCTAGTTCTATATGTTTCTGACACTGTTATGACCTATTATTACTATGGCTGTGGAGGAATGAGTTCCAAATCTGTAATCGTAGATCCTGTCGAAAAATAATCTTATATTTACTTTACCTGTAGGTGCATCTGCAACTTATTTACACTTGACTTTATAACAATGCAATGACACTTGACAGTAGCACAATACAGCCAGCATATACAAAGGTCCCTATATGGCGGGCCGCATGGCAGAGCAGTCTCCGCTACTTGCGACTAAATGAGGGATCAATGCTAACTACATTATGACACCTCCAAATGCCCTGAAATATAATATTAACAATAACGTATATACATTAATGAAAAAAAGGAAAAAAGATATTATTGAGTCATTTCTCAGGTTATTTACCCCTCCTATTCACAAATTTTGAATTTAGCATTTCCGAAGATATTTTTCCTAACAAAATTGAAGATGGCGCCCAAAGAGAATTTCTGATTTTTGCCGAAAATATCCCAAAACACTACATATATACCCAAAATGACTTCCCTAAACAATTAAACCATGATTAGTATTTAAGATTACACCCTTTTTGATCCCAAATGTCCGAAAATATCCACACGATGCCGATGATACTAAATTTCCATGAGCCTGCTAGTTTTCCACGTCTACCATATTCAAGACCGGAACCGGAGGTTCGATCAGTCTGTCTATTTGTCTCCCTGTATGCCTGTCAGTCTGTCTGTCCGTATATTGATTTTCTGTCTATGTTCGTCTGGGTGGCCTAATTTTCCTGCTTTACGAGTATGCAATTTCTAGTTCTTTCTAATCTCTTTTATTTTAAAGAAAATGGCATGGCCCCGCACGGAGTCGTATCGTGACAGATTACCCATACGGGTACACGTTATCTGATTTTGAAAATTCAGGAGCGTATACGTGTAAGAAATCGAAACCTCTCTAATAATACAGTTACCTCCTTGTGAAGTGGTTGGTTCCTCTTAAGGACCCGTTAGTTTTTATCATGTGCAGAAAATAATACGTATAATATAAAATAATAAAAATTTATAAAATAGGATAATTCACTTTTATTGTTTTCTCGATCATTTATTGACATTAGTTAAGTCTGAGATACACAATGTATATAATAAGATGGGCAGGTATGTATAATGTCTCTAGGTAACCCGCGATCTTAGGGCATACGACGATACGGTCGGGGGTTTAGACGTAGCCTTTTATTTTCGCGCGTTCAAAGTTTCCAACATCGCATTTTCCTGAAACAGTGACGTCATTGACAGTATCAAAAATGGCAGACAGAATCCTATGAGTGTTTTATATATTTTGCAGTCAAATGTTATTTATTACTATATGAAAAGAGATCTACAGCCATGAAGTTCACTCCGTTTTTCACATTAACCGCTTTGGTTATTGTGTACGCAGGTAGTCTTGCAAAAGCAGACACGGCAGTTTACGAGTCACCAGAATTCAAGGAAAAACTCGACGAGGAATGGTCTTTTAAAACATTTGCGAATATGGTGAGAAATGGCATAAATAATAATGTTGAGATTCCATGGGGTAAGTTGTCAGACTTTTTGTTTATCTTCTTGGGTAGATTCTAGAATAGCGGTCCCCATTAACTTTAATATGAAATAGGCACAGCCTATAAGCGAGCACAGCTGCCAAACGCATTCAACTAAATAAAGTGAAAGCATAACACCAAATATATGGTGAAATTGATGATTTATACACCAGATATAGATGAAATTAGTAACAGCAATTATAACTCTCTAAAAGTAACAGAACAATAAACGAATACAGAACACCTTGATAAAAGTTGATTTAGCGAAACTTCAAATAACAAACTTAAAACAATAATCTCTTACTTTTCTTTAATACTTATCCAAGTCGTAAAGTGGTTGATAGATCTACTTTTGGTCCAAGACTGTGACATCTTATTGGCTGCTGTTGTGTGTTTCAGACTTATATAAGTGACTGTCCTACTGCAATTTATTTAATGTATGTTTAATTGGTTAGCGACGATCATGTCACCCACCATACTATGTTGATTTAAAAAAATGGCTTTAACTGAACCTTGGCAATAAGACAAGTACTGTAATATTAACGTGAAGTAGTTGTGTATTGGTTAGCGATGTTCATGTCACCCACCATACTTCATTCAATTTCTAATAAACAAAATACTACAGTTAGTAATAAAATGTATATATATTAGCAATATATATACAGTCTAATTGCAATAACTCGGATGCTTGCCGGACCACATATAAAATCCGAATTATCGGATGTTCCGAGTTATTGTATTTTCACCTCACAGGTCGTCAATGACTTGTCTGTCGTAATTTTCGATGTATCATAAAAAATACTCAATGTACAGTGTTAAGGGTACAACTGCATGAAGTAGTACTAGTCAAACCTTACCTGCACTTATCTTGGAACAAAATACGACATTAAACTCCTTTTTCATTTCAGTTTCTTAACACTTACGATGCTAACATACACAAAAATCATCTGCTCATATATTTTGAAATATTGTCCAAATTTCACACAACCCTGGTGAATGATTGTTAAAAACCATGTGCATATTGAATAACCGTCGCCCTTAGATGATAAGGGTTAAATAAAAGGAGTGATTTCTGATGGTTGTTGACACCCTCACTGACCTCGAGTAACATCCTGTAAACCCTTTGCCTGTTATGAAAATTTGCACATGTGAAGAATTCCGTCTGCTTCTAATGCCTTTATTAAAACTTCACAAATTCGCTTTTACTTAATGTAAAAATGTTGACTAAGTGTCAAATATCTTGGATCTGGATCAGACACCGAATTATTCGGTCTCTTATCCGGATTTAATATGTTTGTCATGACGCTTGTGGACCACAGATTAAGGGTTAAAAGTGTCATTTAGCCATGGTGAAATAAACAGAACACAAATGGAACAAAATCAAACATAGGACAGGCTACACGTTTATAATTGTGTATGTGATGCTGGAAGTGAATTACACGCACGCTCACGTATGTCCACGGAATTGAGGAATATGCAACACAAAAAGTCAGTAGAATATTGGTGCAGTTCATTCTTTTTTCTTTCTTTCTTAATTTAGTAAAAAAAGTCTCCTCTTACTTTTGTCGTAATTCAGATCGGTCAAATATTTCTTACACCTAGTTTCACATTCGGGAAACTCGTAAGGATGAGTGAATTAAAATTGAACAGTGCACACACTTTGCTGGTTTTCTCGGCAAAATTTCGAACCTGAAAATGAACAGCTTATTGCTGACTATCTGTGTCACATTGTGTAACCACCGATAAAGGTGAGAAATTAACAATAGTGCAGGAACGCTGTAGCATAAAGGTGTGAAAAATACGACGTGCGACAATCTTTAGCAATGCCAATCTCACCGATCCGAGTTAATCCCACATAAACAATGGGATTAATGAAGGTAGGGGCCTGTCTTCACATCCGATTTTTCGAATTTTCCGAGTTTTACATTTCCTTATAAATGCATCATTTTTATATAGAAAACAATAGGCAGTGTACTGGGACTTTGCAATACTTACGAGTTATCCCATCATTACGAGATAACGAGATCCGAATTAATGCAATTAGACTATATGTTAAATATTGTAATATAATGTGAAATAGTTGTGTATCATGGTTAGCGACGATCAAGTCACCCACCAATTTTTAACAAGTTGAATGTTGTAATATATCAGTGAAATAGAACTTTGTGTATTGGTTAGCGACGTTCATGTCACCCACTATTTTTTACAAGTAAAATAAGAAACTCATAATGCTGCGATGTGATGTTTAAATTATTGACATACGCCTTGGTCAAGATCAGATGCAATTTTTATACCATGCCTATGTTATGCAGCACTTTTTCAAAAGATAATAGTTATTGTTGCCTATAATTGATTTCAGAATGAAGCAGAGGGGTTACCTGAACTTGTCAAAAAATAATTTTGTCATTCCGGCTAAAGACATTTTCACAGCCCTCTATAAGGTGCTCAAAAAATGGTAAAAAATCTGCGTTATGCTGTAACATTTGAAAAATGGGTTATTTTGCATGTAGAGCTGGTAAATGCTGTGTGTCCTTACGGTTTATAGATCATTTTGAGTATATGTGGAATTTCATAACCTTTATTTTGCTGTTTATTACATGAGTCTGTGACATCTACACGCAAAAATATTAGCAAAAGACTAAAAACACTACTTCGTTATGTTTTTTCAATTTTTATTTAAATCAACAAATGAAGTTTCATAATAGATAGGCAGATGCCTCTATTGTTCTGTTATTTATGCCATTTATAAGGAAAAACATACTGTAAAATTATGAAACCATGTATTTATATACTGATACCATGATATATCAAATACAACCTTACAAAGAATGGACGTAAAATGTAACCAAAAAACTGTCCTGTCCGTAGATGGCCTTTTATTCTATGATAGATAAATAGCAGCCAACATGTAATCACCTCACTCTAAGGTGGGTAGCTACTGTACAAATACATGGATAAGTTATAGATTTTTTAGCCTCTAATGGGAAGTGGCATGATCAGAAGTATCAAAATGTCCTGTCCGTAGAAACTGTCTTGTCCGTAGATCAGTCATATTATTTGCTCTAAAGTTTTCAAATACAGTTTAATATGATATTGCTGTCTCAGAATGATTCACCTAATAACTAAGATTATATTCAAACAATAATTATGATGATCTGTGTTATTGAAGGTTGTCATATTTGCTTTTGTTTGATATGAAACATCATATACATGTACTCTGATTATCTTGGCCAATTTGTAACATGTATGGTTGTTGGCCATTATCTCCTACCTTAAATCAATAAGCCATCTATTCTGCATTGAAAATCAGATAAAAGTTTTTGTTTTATATTAAATAATGATTAAATTAATGTCAAGGCATTATCTACGGACAGGACATTTTCAAGCATGCAATTTATGCAATATCTAAAAGACTATTTGCGGGCATAATTAACTAAAATGGCAAAATTGAGAAAACAAAACACATATCCTGACAATTCAAAAGAAAATTATACTGAAGAGTGACTTAACAATCAGAAAATACAGGATTAAATTAAAAACAGCAAAATTCACACAGTATCGTACAATGAAATGTCAAAGAGAAAGATCACTGAGCGATCCTGAGATAAACAATAAAAGTACAAAAAAGCAGCAAGCTGCTAATAGGAGATCATGGGCTGAGCAGAAAGAAAAAACAGGCAGAAACTTGAAGATAAGTCAATAGTAAGAGCAGGCTGATCATAAACTCCAGCTAAAGACACCATACAAAAGACTTAATATTTTTTGCCAAAAATCACAAGGTTAAAAATTTGGACGGGTTGCTAGAGTTGAGTTGAGTTGCTATAAAGCTTAATGAATAATAAATGTGTTAGGATGCTGAAATTGTGTTTCCAGATTCATTTGTGGTCAAACATAAATGTTACAAAGTTAAAACTTGTGATTTTAATGTAATTCCATTTTGGACATGTTTTGGACTGAGTGTTTTGGGGTCACAAATATCCAGGTTGAAGGTTTTTGGAGAGGGTGTTGTCAAGATTTATTTTAATAGACTTCATATTTAGCATGTGTACTCAACTTAAGCTCAGTAAAATTTGGATCATTTCAGGCAAAGGGCAAGGTCATTTAAAGGTCAAATACGCTGAAATTAAACTTGACCATAACTTTGAAATAGTAAATGAAACTAAATGACATGATAGAGACTTTAGATTTGGAATTTATGCTCAACTCAAGAAGTCCTTTAGCACAGCACAACTTTGGTAATGTCAGACAAAGGTCAAGGTCATTTAGGTCAAATAGGCTGAGAAGTAATTTTTAAACTTAAGCATTTGTTATGTTTTGGACAGTTTTTCCCAAATCACTAGATTAAGACTTACCTTTCATTTAATAATCTTTCTAAGTTGCTGAAAATCGGTATGTGGTTGCAGTTTGCTTCTGACATTGATGCAGTTAAATTTGAATTGAAAATTGATTGTTTTTGGTCCAATATGACAAATTTTAGAAATAACCATTACAAAAGCAAGCATCAGGTGGCTATAACACCATTTCTGGTTTAGTATCTTGTACAGTTCCTTCAAAAACTGTCTGGTAAAGGTCTAAACTGTTTGCAAACAGAACTTTATAGTCCAGGCTCCATTTTAGGAATGTTTCGCAGTGCCTTAAAACCCAACCCAACAAGGGACCCTGCATTTAAAATGCAACAGCCCTAAAGGAATATTATTTTCTGTCTGTCCATCAACACTTTCGATGCAACACCATAACTCAAACAGTTTTTCACATATTGGGTTCCTATTTATACATGCAGGTTTAATGCATGTGGTTAAATTAATTATCAAACTGTAATACATACATACATGTACTAAATATTTCATTTTCTAGTCACTATATATATACTCATGCAGTTATGTTTCCCAACACTATTTCAAAAATGTATAATTATGTTTACATAACTTTATTGAAAACTACCATTCATAAGTGTATACAGCATTCAAATGAGTTATGTTGCATCAAATTCACTATAGGCATTAAATGTCCTGTCTGTAGACAATATAGAGTTGAACTGTTTCATTTTCAGACATATATCTTTTATACCAGATTATTTTCCATCTATAGACTAAATGATCAAAGAATTCAATACATGTAAATAAACACTAACTCAGTGCTCGCAAGAAATAAAAGGATATGTACATGCTATTGATAATAACATATCATATATGAAATGTTATGCTGTTCATTTTACAGTAATATGTTGTCTTAAGGTATGAAGTCAAGTTTTAAGCTTTATTGTTGACAGTCTTTTCAAGCAGTAGGCTACATAAAGTATAAAGTTAATAAAAAACAATACTGCCCTTTTATAGTATACTCTAGGCTAGCCAAAATTCATCTTTGACCTTTTTATGTCCTGTCCGTAGATAATTTTTAGACTTATTTCAATGGCATAATAAGTTGACTTGATTTATAGAAATGTTAATCAAATTACATTGTTTAAACAGTTACACCATAAACAAGTATAAATTGTTGTTTGAAATGTTAATACAGGATTTTAAAAAAAAGGTTATTGTCTTTTCTGATAATTTGTGATTTAATGCATATTATTAACAATTATGTTAGAAGTTTTCTGAATGGGTATACATGAAAGTTTGCTCTTTAGATGAGCAATATAATAATTTTCCATATTTTTGGCCAATTCTATAGTAAACTGTCCATAAATGATGTCTAAAATATTGATTCGCCAGCTTAACCATGATTGTCCTGTCCGTAGAAAATTGGTTCTCAAATACTTCAGTGTAGAAAATCTTTCATATTTTCACAAACTTTTGGTCTATCGATATACTTTAGGTCACATTGGAAAGCATATTTCCGGCACATTGAGACACAGCCTGTAATTTGGTTATTATGCAAGTTTTGCAAAAAATGCATTAAATGATACTAGGTATAGGATCATTTTTTAGAGAAATTCAAGCATCAAAATACCAATAAAATGGTGAAAAAATTATCAAATTACATTTTGTTTGGTATGAAAATGTAGCTCATTTTATTCTGTTTCTGATCGTATCAATAGCTGTTTCTAGTTTCATTACTGTTGAATAGAATTCATTTTCTTTCAAATAAAGGTATTTCTTGATATTTTCCCTCACTTTGCTTATTTAATCTGATTTGTTTTCTATAATACTTTATTTCTAAGCATGGAAATTTGCCAATCTTGTAACTATAGTGTTTCAGTAAACAGTTAAACATGAAATGATGCCAAAGTAAGAACCTTCAAAATTGACCCAAAATGTTACAAAAAATTGCATCTGATCTTGACTAAGGCGATAGTCTAAATCACAAGACTGTAGATAAGCGATATTAACCATTTCCTCCATTGCCAGAAGGGCATTACATGTATAATGTAATACTGCTTAAAGCAAGCTGAAATTAAGGTTTGGTAATGCTTAAAGCAAGATGACAAGAAACCAGAAAGCTCAAGGAGCTTTCTACGTTACTCTCATCATGATTTAAGCTGCCATCAGATCTGTATTCGCCATCATCAGTAAATGTTAATTGTAAAAAATATAGTAAAGGTGTCATATGTGTTAAATATGCAGAGGAAAGGGTTAAAATGGCAAGACAAGCTGTGTGTTAGTTGTGGTATATTTGCATGTACACCAGGTACATTTAGGTGCATTGAGATAGAAACATGCAGAAAACAGAAGATATTGATAGAGCTGTTGTGTTAGTAACCTAATGTCAATTGATGCTAATGATGGTGATGATAGACTTTGAAGTTACTGGATAGGTCAATAGGATAAGGACAATACTGTGTGCATGCATATACATGTATTTATTAACACATACAACATAATGTTTAGCTATTTCCTATTTAGCATGGAGGAAAGGGTTAAACATTTGAACTATGTGTTACACATGCATACAGTATATCTTAGGGGTAGTTAAAAGCTATTTTCGTTTGA
The DNA here is from genome assembly GCA_963576725.1 of Azorinus chamasolen. Classification (NCBI taxonomy): domain Eukaryota; kingdom Metazoa; phylum Mollusca; class Bivalvia; order Cardiida; family Solecurtidae; genus Azorinus; species Azorinus chamasolen. The sequence continues at coordinate 39,961,642 of OY755245.1, forward strand.
AATCCCATGAATCAGAATCATTTTCATCATTAAAATTGTAATCAATAGCAGCATCATCATCAGCAGCAGCAACATCTTGCAGGGAAGAAGGACAACTTAAGTCATTCTGAACTGTCTTGCAAACAATGGAAAACCACTTGTAAGTTAGCCAGTGATCAGGATGAACTCCATCATCATACATGTGATAACTACCGGATTCTGCGGGAGACTACCGGATTTGAGCCCAACTCCCGCAAGTCCCGGCCGGGAGACGAAATCTCCCGATTTCTGAATAAAAATGATTTTTATTTTTTTCCCACCCCATTTTCTATCTCTTTTTTTTGTCAATAAGCGCTAGCCAGACGCCTCAAAGAACCAGTGTTGTTGACTTATTTACTGCCCTGTTTATCATGGCAGGCACAGCGCCGTGTCCCTTTTGTAGTACCTCGCCATGTTGCCCCTTATCAAAGACCACCGCAGCATGCCCTAAATACCATGCTGTGTAATTGTGGCCCCAGTAAAAGGGATTAAATGGTCAGCAAACTCAGCATGGTGTGTTATTTACCTTGGCATGTGTGTATTCCGTAACATAAACATTTGTGTATGCATATATGTCTCTGGTGTATTACACTGTCGTCATTACATGCTTTTTTCTTCACGGTCAGGTTCTACTAAATTTCTGTTGAAGACGATCTTATTTTCTGAGACTAAACATCTAGATAGTTACTTTATTAAACTAATTTAGGTTCTAAGTTTATTAATAGATGTCCACATGGCATAACTGTAATGAAAATGTGCTTTTATCAGAAAAAATAAAATAAAAAAAATTGGTTGCCTCAAACCACAGATTTTTCGAACGGTGAAATGTGTCATTTCATAGAGGCAAACACAAACATTGTTTTCCACAGACATTTGGTAACATATTCAAAAGAAATTGTGTTTGTATTGAGTATAGAATGTATGGATGTCAAATACACAAAATTTGGTGAGATAGGAAGCACTTTTCAAACCAAAAATGAAACTACAAAATGCAAAGATAGTGTACTAGTGTTTGGATAGTACCATATTTCGGACAGAAAGTGACAAATGTATTCTGTTTATTTCAGAATATAAATTTCTGGATATATTTCAGTACAAAAATGAATTAAAATAATAAAAACAATAATGTCAATAATAATATGAGAATAATGTAAATAATGATAGTAAAAATAATAATAATAAACACATGTCTATCAATTGGCCAGTTAAAATAATAAACACAAGTCTATCCATTGGCCAGAATGGAATGAAATAGAAAGAAATGGTAATTAGAAGAGAGTATATGGAAATAGATAATAGCACACACACACACACACACACAAAAAATAGAATAGAAATGAATAGTAATTAGAATAGATTATATGAGCACAGAATAGATAATGGAATAGAATGGAATGAAACACAAAGGAATTAGAATAGATAAGAGAATGGGATGGAATGGAATAGAAAGGAATGGGAAATAGAGTAGATGTTGATGGATGTAGAACAGAGAATAGTACAGAATAGAATAAGGAATAGGATATAAAATAGAATTAATACAAACTAAATTACACATATGTAATTTGCTAGATAGGCAAAAAAAATGCCCTAGTAATTAAGATGGTTTGTCGCGCATAAAAGTGCTTTTATCATACCTCCTCCTTTCAAACCAGGTGTGTGTGTGTGTGTGTGGGGGGGGGGGGGTTGTTCTTTTCTTGCAGATATTTATGTAATATAAATATAGGTATCTGGCCTATTATACCATCAAATAACCATCCGCATAAATCTCCCTCTTTGACACCCAATCTCCCTCATTTGAAAAGCTAATCTCCCTCTTTGCCTCGAAAAAATTATCACATGTATGCATCATACATATATGAACATAGCTTCAAAAGTAAATTTTCTACATTTTTTAGAATTTTGGGCATGCCTCCCTCGGTTTTTTGTGCTTGTTTTCTGGATGTCTCTATCCCATCTGATTGTTGGTAGATTGTGCTGAGTGTTTATGTGTGATATTTTTGTATTTGTTTTATGTCCTTCTAAAGATTTTTGTTTAGTGTGTAGATCTATTTCAGTGTCAGAGAATTGGCTTGAATGAAATTTGCTGTGCTTGTTTTTGAATTCTTTCTATTTCTGAAGTGATGCTGGTGGTATGCTCCCAACCTTTAAAGTTTTGATGTCTGTGTTAAATGATGTTGCTAAGCCTTCAAGTTGTTCAATTATGTTATTAACTTTCTGTGTAGAATGATTGTAAATAGAGAATATGTCTTCAAGGCTGTAGATCTATGTCTGGGAATTTTTTGTTAGATGTGTGTGAGACGGACAGACAGAATGATTTTTGTAAACCAGTAGGCCTATTTAAAGAAGTCGGACAGACAGGCTGATTTATGTAAAACAGTATTTAAAGAAGGACAGAAAGACTACGAAACTTAAACAGTACACTGACAGACAGACCTGCAGACAGACAGACTACTCTAGTCGGAAAGAACAAGTCAGATTTCACCAAGATTTAAGCTATTTTGGTTCAAAATGTAAACAAGTCTACGTTGCCGTAGATCAATTAGTTCTTTATAAAATCTCAGTGATATACATTCGTTTGCATGTTTCACTCACATATTTATTTAAGCAATCGGCATTTGTTTAAGTAGGTCAAATTTACGAAAACCGCTTACACCGTCGAAAACACCCTACGCCGGGATAAATATCTAGACGTAGATCTAATTCAAATGTGATGTTTTGTATTGACAACTGATTCAAATGAAAGAAAATTAAATAATCAATGTCTAAATTACTCACATACAAAGTTATTGACAGTAGGAACCGGAAGAGTAACACAGCTGAGGTAAACAAAATGCACTTCAGACGATAAATGGAAGTCATGTGACCACAACTACGTCACTTACAAGTTGTGGATAATACGTCATCAGATTTGACACACATACACTCTGCCTTTTCCGCTAACTGGATCTCGGACGGAGATGTTTACCGAACGGAAAACATTAATTTTCTGGTAAATAAATAGCGATTCAAATAGTTATATCTAAATCTACACCGAAACGAAATGCAAGTTACAATTTAGTAAGTTTTAGAAAATCGATTTTCTTCGTAGACAAACGTTGCGATTTGTGTTGACTGTCGGGTATTGAGGACCAATTGTAACTACTCGCTGTATTCTGTCAGAGTTTGGAATATAGGAATCACTCGGAACACCTCGGCTATTTCGAGGTGTTCCGATTGCTGAATGGATCAACCAGGAAGCGAAAAATCGGTACAACCGATTCCAGGTTAACAATGTACAGCTTAGAGAACCAAAATTATATCCTACGCGTTACCATAGAGCTCACTTCGTTGGCAAGAATGGCCTTCGGCCATTCTTGCGATCTGTGCTCGCTATTAGTAGCTTTGCTTTTGGCTTATAAGAATATCAATGACATTTGATGGGCGGTGGGGCGCAGACATAATAGGTTGCATAGGCTATATTAAACCTTTCCCTCATATAAACGTGTTTTCACGCATTTGCAAACAGAGTAGACCCAGATCAGACGGCTCCTAGAGGAGCCGTCTGATCAGGGTCTGCTCTGTTTGCTAGTGGAATTTGAAAGCTCTGTTTCTTTAGTTTCTCAAATGACTACAGTGTTCCACGTGCACCTTCCATATTTCATTATCACTATTTTGTCCATGAATATTCAATAGGTATTGAAATTTGGAAAAACCACAGAACAGGGAAAGGGTTAATAAGAGGGTCCTTGTACAGGAACAAGGTTGATCTTAGTTACTGTTTTAATTTCTATTTATTATGTCTCCCCCATTTATAATGGGGAGACATATTGTTTTTGGTCGAGTCCTCCATCCATCCGTCTGTATGTCTGTCACACTCATGTCCGCTCCATATCTCTCACAAATATGGAAGGGTTTCAAAATGCTTTGGCACAAATGTTTGACTAAACAAGATGATGTGTAGAGCATTTGATTCAGGCATGTGGGTCAAAGGTCAAGGTCACAATTCCAGGTCAAATGTTTTTAGCCACTGCCTTCGTGTCCGCTCTATATCTCTTAAACCCCTGGAATGATTTCAAAATGTGGCACAAATGTTGATGTGCAGACAGCAGAATTTAGGAACATTCTTCAAAGATCAAGGTCACAATTCAAGGTCATGGTCACAATTCAAGGTCAATTATTCACAATTTCTTGTCTGAACTATAACTCCTACATGGCTAATGCCATTTGATTGAAACTTCATACATTGACAGAGCATGATGAGAGGAAGTGTCATGTATAAGAGCTTCAATACTTTTGAAGTTATTGCCCTTTGTTATATTTTCTTGTCTGATCAATAACTCTTGCTCTACTGATGCTATTGGAATGACATTTGATTTCATGTATGAAAAGAGCATGATGGAAGGAAGTGTTATGCACAAGTATTATAACTCTGGCGTCAATAATATTGGAGTTATTGCCTCCCATTTTCTGCAGAGTTATGGGACTTCGATTTTTTTTTATGGAAATTTTGTCTGCAGGGTTTCTCTAAAACCTTTAACTGGATATTCATTAAATTTCATAGGATTGATTAGAATCATGCCAAGTAGTGCATATCTTCTTCCTGTTCCAGTTTGATGATTTTCTGCAGAGTTATGGGACTTTGAATTTTTTACATGGAAAAGTTTGTCCGCGGAAAACAGCCACTTAAGACAGGTTCTACTGTATGTAAAAAACTACATTTCAGATGTATTCAAGTCCTTAAAAAAGGATGACACAGATGTTGTAGAATTGGCACAAACAGTAAGTGTTGTTAATTTTTAAATAAACAATCTTGATATTAATCATACAACATGGATGGTGCTGTCATACATACAGTTTGAGCAGATATTATCAACTTTAGATGTTGATTTTTAATACATTTTGTACTTTCTTTCATATTACCGCCATTTCATGCATTTGCAAACAGAGTAGATCCAAATAAGGTTGCTCCTTTGGGAGCCATCTGATCAGAGTCTGCTGTAAGATCTAGGTCTGATTGAACCGTGTATGTCTTAGCCAAAATGTTCATATATGCTGTTTTAACCATTCGCTTGCTATTCGCGTCAATATACCTACCTGTAAATAGTGAAGACCCAGATGAGACAGCTCCTGCAGGAGCTGTCTCATCAGGGTCTGCACTATTTACAAATTGATTGTGCAACCAGTGCACTCCACAGCAGTGATTGCACATAGAAATAAGTGTACACAGTGAAGATATATGTAATTATAGAACAGGGCATGGGTAAAGAAGGAGAAATGTGTTTCAAAATTTAGCAAGAGAAGGGTTAAAAAATAATCTATCAATAATCATGATGTCATTATTCATTATTGAACAGGTATTGAACAGGTAAAGGGTTAAAACATATCAATTTAACTTTGTGGTAACAGGAATTCATGAGATTAAATAATGGCGGCATAAATACTTTATAGCTGAAGTTTTATAATGGTAGATGAACACTGGCAGCTTTGGCTAATTCAAAAACTATATTACTACATGCACCACAGAGCAGACCCTATCAGGTGACTCCTAAAGCAGCTGTCTGATCTGGGTATACTCTGTTTGCAAAGGCTTGGAAAGACATCTCTGTCAGGTAAGGTTCTTGGTAATAGATCTTGACGTTACTGGCAGTTTCGGAAAATGAATCTTATTACAGTTTTTTGTCATAGTAGAAAGGTTGATAATTAGTATGTTAACCTATGAATTACTTCATGAATATTCATATAAAACATATTAATTGGCTGACATTTCATAATGGCATTATGACCAAGGAAACATTTGACATTGGTCTGAGCCCAAGCTGTAGAATCAAGATCTGTATTAGTTCATAAGCAACAGCAGATTCAGATCATATGACTCCTGCATTGGTAATCTGTACTGGGTTTACTCTGTTTTTACAAAGGCATTAAAAAATGTATCTGTGGAGTTGAGGGTTAACCCTTATCTCATAGCAAAACCTTTACAAACAGAGTAGACCCGGATCAGTAACTCATAGTAGCTGATCAGGGTCTACCCTGGTTGCTTATGGGATAATATAGTTAATTTCTACAATGGCCAAATATTCTCTTTTAAAAGCCTTTTTTATTCATACAAATACAAGAAAAGGGAGAAGACCCAGATCAGATGGCTCCTATAGGGTCTGCTGTGTTTGCTTATGACATGATACATATCTGGTTCTACAGTTTTTGTCAAAGCAAAATATTTCTTTGACAAGTTTACATTATAAACAAAATCAGCTAATAAATATTCATGATGTCAAAAGTATGTCATAATAAAAATTAATCTTATTCATTTTCATGATTTCCTACTTATATGTTCATCAGGGAAAATGTTCATGAACAAATAACTAACTCGGTTTGTTACAAATCAGACAATCCAGGCCCAGTTGCCTTTACTGGTACCAGCTGGGATAGGGATCTTATCTGCAGTATTGGTTCCCCTTATAACACTGCTGTTTTGTTGCTGTCGTTGCTGCTGTGGCAAATGTGGTGGAAAACTGACATCCAATGATATTGACAAACAAGGCATATCTGGACTGATCTGCAATGGTTTGGTCGTTCTCATTACTGCAGGAATACTTATGTGAGTATGATACAAGCAATAATTATGTCTTCCCCCCCCCCCCCCCCCCCCCCCCCCCCCCCCCCTCACACACACACACTCCCCCCCCCCCATTTATATGGGGGAGACATACTGTTTTTGTGTGAGAGTTGTCCATCCGTCCGTCTGTCTTCTGTCTGTCTGTCCGTCTGTCTGTCTGTCACACTTTCTTGTCCGGACGATAACTTTTATATGCCTGATGCTGGTTGGTTGAAACTTCATATCTGGAAAGAGCATAATGAGAGGAAGTTTCATGCACAAGGTACATAACTCTGGCTTCACTAGTATTGGAGTTATTGTCCTTTGTACACTTTTTTGCCCGGACAATACCTCCTACATTGCTCATGCCATTGGATTGAAACTTCATACTTGGAAAGAGCATGCTGAGAGGAAGTGTCATGCACAAGGTCCATAACTCTGGCTTCACTAATATTGGAGTTATTGCCCCTGTGCATTTTTTTCACACTTTTTGTCCGGATGATAACTCCTATATGCCTCATTCCATTGGATTAAAACTTCATACATGGAAAGAGCATGATGAGGGGAAGTGTCATGTACCAGGTCTGTAACTCTGGCCTCAATAATATTGGAGTTATTTCCCTTTGTATATTTGTTTCACACTTTCTTGTCCGGACAATAACTCCTATATGGTTCATGCCATTGGATTGAAACTTCATACATGGAAAAAGCATGATAAGAGAAAGTTTCGTGTACAAGGGCCATAACTCTGGCTTCAATGCTTTTGGAGTTATTGCCCTTTGTTACTTTTTGACTGATCAATAACTCCTGTTCTACTGATGCTATTGGAATGACATTTCATTTATGGAAAGAGTATGATGAAAGGAAGTGTTATGCACAAGGGCGATAACTTTGGTATCAATATTTTTGTAGTTATAGGTTGTTATCATTTTTTCTTGAAAAAATGTGGTGTGGAAAGTGCATGATGAGGGGAAGTATCATCATCAAGTCCATTACTATGGCAGCAATATTTTGAGTTATTTCCCTTTACATATTGTTTTTGTTAGAGTTGTTTGTCTGTCTGTCTGATACACATCTTGTCCGGTCAAGTTCTCATGTACAGAAATGTGACAATCGGCATTCGCGCTAGCCTTGATTTTCACTGAGTCCCAGGGACTCTGTGCCCTTGAAAAACTAGAGTCCCACTGAATCCCAGTTGAGTCTCAATTTTTTCTTAAATTAAAAATGCAGGATCTTATATTGAAAATGCTGTATCTATATATTTTCATTGTTTTAACATATTTCTGTGAGCTTTCAGCAAGCTTTTCTAAATAACTAGTTGAACTTAGATTAGGCATGTTTTTGTGACTATTATTTTCATTTGTGAGAATATCATCCATGATATTAGTACGGTACGTTAATCCTGGGATATGAATTATCAATTTTTCAGCTACAGTGCATTTGTACCACATTGTTTGCTGAAGTTCCCATCATTCCTTTCAAATAACAATAGACAATGCATATGTAATAAGTAAAAAAAAAGCAGTAGGTTCACTGAAGATTCTCATCCTAAATTTATGAGGATACAATGTGTAACGTGGCGTTCTGCACTATGACATGTACATTTTTAACCAGCCTGTTAGAGAATCTTTTTTCGGAGTGATTTTGATAGTTCACTTTTGGAACGCTTGATTTCCAAGGCCCGTCCATGGCCAGCGCAGATATATGCTGAGCAAGCGAGCTGTGTTGATAATCAGTGCTACCAGACGTGGTTGGGCAGTAACACAGACGCTGTATTTCATTAGAATGGCATTGGTGGACTCTGCCCTCTAGTCGCCTCTTTTATCAACCAGTCTTTAAAAAGAGGACCTATCAACCACGCTTCTTGGAAGCGACGGTGTGTTTAGGTGAAGACGCCATCATTACTCAGCGCCCCGTTGCTTTACGAGCACTTTTTAACCCCGCGGTTAAGCAATAGATAAGGATATTGCCAGTTTCAAGCTGTGATGTCTAGCGATACATGTAAATGTTAAAAAAAAAACTGTACTCGTGCCATAAATCTATTTAAGTTTATTATTAATAATAATTTGATGACAATGACACATAATAATTACTTCAACCGTTCAAACCCTAAAATACTGGACCAGATTACCAGAATAGTAAATATCAGCTTTAAGAACTGACGTTTTAGCGTTGCGTTCCAGGGACTCAACGACCTCCGAAAATCTGAGTCCTAGCCGATTTCTTTGCTTAAATAGATATGATTACGGCATGAACGTGAACACTGACAATATGACGTGGTGTGTATATGTGGGGGTGGGGGTGGGGAGAAATCTGTTTTTGTGACAAAAACTTCCAGTTTTATATCTTATTTATTGGCCTTTGAAGACAAGGACATTTATCATGATACATATCAGAGAAACAGATCAAGGTGCATACTAAAATACTAAAATTGTCATTTCTCCACCAAACCCTATGTTGTGACCAGTCTGAAAGAGATGAATCTAAAGAATGGTTACAACATAGGGTTTGGTAGAAAAATAAAGGAGTTAATTTACGTATCTTATCTGGACTTCTGTAGATATTGTTTTTCTATGTTTAACAGTAGTGTAACTAAAGTTATGCAGAAGTTTCCTTTGGAAGCTATCTGCATTACTTCTGTCTTGCATTAAGGTACCACATGCCTAAAAGCCCTCGAATCAGTTCATCATTGTAGTTACTTGAGCCAGGTTCTATTGTAACTGACAAAATCATATGCAGTAGTATCTCTCTAGCATTGTAGAGAGGTTCTCCTGTACTTTGTTGTTTCCTCAACTGTATATTGTGTATGTGTTTTAGAGCAATGGCTTGCTGTTATCCTATCAGTGGAGACAGAGTAAGAGCAACACCAAGTACAATGGTTGACTCCCTACAACATGGAGCTCATGACTTCCCCATCTTCGTATCAACCTTTGTTCAGGTAACAAGCTTCAAACACAATAATAAATGGATAAAGTACAAACCCTGTCTTTCCATAAATATTTATTATGAATAGTTAGATTTTCAGCTTATTTTAGCTCATTGTAAGTTATTAGAAATGTTGGATGTCCTCATCAGCAATGATTTTGTCTACATTTCCTAGTTTGATTAAACTCTAACATCCACATTTCCTTGGCAGTTTTACACTCTATACCTACAAGGTCTTTGAATAGTTGGAATAAAGACAAACTTAGATCATGAAGTAGGATTTATGTCCTTGATTTATCAAAGGTTCCAATTTTTGTGTCACCTGCCGAGAGGCAGTGTGTCGCTTAGGGATCACTTTTCCGTCGTCTGTCTGTCCGTCTGTCTGTCTATCTGTCCGTCACACTTTCTTTTTTTGGCTGTCATTTCAAAACTAATCATTATTGAGCTTTCATATTTCACATGTGTCTTCCTCTCATCGAGGACCATTGATGTAACTAATCCATCACTCTGCATGCAATATTTTTTGGGTTATTCCCCTTTGTTCTGATTTTTGTCACACTTTATTTTTTTGGCTGTTATTTCTAAAGTAATCATTATAGAGCTTTCAAATTCCACATGTGTCTTCCTCTCATTGAGGACCTTTGATGTACTTAAGGTCAATCACTCTGCATGCAATACTTTTTGAGTTATTTCCCTTTGTTCTGATTTTCACACTCCAGCATATTAACTGTTTTTGTGTCAGTTGCGAGCAGGTCACAGACACATGTGTTCCTCCGAACACTCTTGTGTTTACACTCAGGCACCTTCATTTCTTCACAGTTTCAAATTTATCAAATTGAGTATTTATGTATATTAACATCAAATCTCACTCAAGTTCAGTAGTGGCCAAACTTGGACTTTTAGGCATAGAGTTATGTGTCTTTGGGTGATAAAAAATATAATTTTGTACAATATTTCTGCCTCAGCCTCTTCTTGTCTTTATTCAGATCTTTTATCGTATGTTATCTGAAAGGTATTGTCATAAGATCTGAATCAGATTTTGATTTTGACTTAAACTCATTACCTCATAGGCTATTTTTAGATGAAACCTCTTTCAATGAATCGACCCAAAAGGAGCATTTACTGGAGAAAAGGAAAAAATTTGACTTTTGTAGTTTGAAACCATTGTGATAAATAGAGCATTTGCTCCTATAGGAGCAAATGCTCTATTTATCACAATGGTTTTAAGAAGTGGTTATTACAGAGGTGTAGAAAGGCGTATTTATGGAGGAAAGGGTTAAATCCATAAGTATTTGATAAATGTTATATTCTCTATTTTTTAGCTTACCTGTTTCGAAGAAATCACGAGCTATTGTGGTAACTTTGGCATCTGTGTCGTCGTTGTCGTCCTCCGAAATCTTAATATTGACCATAACTTCTTCAATTTTTCATTTACAACCTTCATTTTTGGTATGCGTGTTCATCTTGACAATGACAACAGATGAGCATTGGCACCCGCTTGCGGTGCTCTTGTTTTATAAAAAAGTATTTAATCATGTTTACACTCTGATACCTATTTCTTCATTGAATCTGCACTCAGACAGGATATATATGAACATAACAAATATTGATCAAATTCAATTGTTGGATACATGAGACAATTGTGCCCTTAATTTACAAATTAATACATTATTCATGCACAATAACTGTTTGCATAAGAGTTGTACAGAATTAAATGTGTATGGCCATGGATCTGAACCTAAAAGATTCATTGTAGGGTACAGACCATAACAGATGAGACTAAGTGATACTAGAGTCATGGCCCTTGACTTTGTGGAAATTAAGGCATTCTATATGGCAAGTTTGTGACATATTAGTTGATGTATTCATGTCCTATTGGCACAATTCTAATTTTATTAATAACACATATATGTAGACAACAGTTTTATGAGAATGTTCTGATGGAATAAAAAACAGATGTGTACAATATCAATTAATTACTGCATGTTTGTTTCACAGAACTTGAAAGAACTCAAGGCTGTAGTTTTTACACATGAACAAAAGTTATTTGTACTTTTTGCCTTACTCATTGTAGGAAGCCAAAGATATGGTGTCTGACCACTTGGATGACATACTTGAGTCACTAAAAAATCTTTTAGAAGGTAAGTCAAATAAGACTATTTTTTCATAGTCAAACTGTATCAATTCTTTTATTATGGAAAAGATACTTCTGGGTAGAAAGTCAAGAATTATATGCTCTAGATTTATAAATAATGCCTTTGTTTAGTATGTTTCTGTACCACTTTTTTCAGTGCTCTCCCCCTCCTTTAATGTATTGTTTTTGCTCAGTCTGTTGCAGTGATTGGGAAAGGTATGTACCATTGGCGCATTCAAATTAAAAATGTCTCATTGATTTGGTTATCGTCAGGGTTGCCACGTGTCAGGGAAAAGTCAGGGAAATTTTATTTTTTTCAAGGTCAGGGAATTGTCAGGGAATTTTGAGAACTGTCAGGGAATTTTGAAAATATAGGCAAATGTCAGGGAATTGTCAGGGAATTTTGAAAACATGAGAATGAATGTTATATATTTCAAAAATCCATTACGTATTACAGAAATTATGACATAAAGACCCAAATTTCGCGACGAAATGTGTCAGGGAAATTTGAAATTATGTCAGGGAAATGTCAGGGAATTGTCAGGGAATTTTGTTTCCTCTGGTTTGTGGCAACCCTGATCGTATGCGCCATTGTCACATTCTGTTTTTTCTGCCCAAATCGGAACGAAATAGAAGAAGGTTAGATCATCAATCTTGACTACTCGTCGTATTCCGTCAGAAACAGCAGAGGTGTTCCGAATGGTAGATCCGATCGGTAGACGCTCGATACCTTATTGCTCAGTAGACACTCATCGTGAGTCAGTAAACCTTGCAAAGTGTGTGTGACGTCACGTATGTAAAATGCTTATTATAGATTGTATGCAGGTTGTCGTAAAATCGTGTGTAACATGGTTGATACCGAATTTGTTCAGTTATGAAGAAGAAAAACAACAACACAAGGTCAGTCCTCGATTCGGAAGTATTTATCAAATTTACAAACTAACTTGACGGCTAATCCTTTCATTCAAATGACTCCGAAAACGGACAAATTGACTCAGATTTCTTCGTGAGAAAGTGAAAGTACCAAGCAGAACCCATCACCCTCTGTCAGTGATCCCCCAACATACACCAGTCTGAGTCAAATTATGATGGTCCGAGTCAGAAAATGATAAATCTAAACCCCAAATATTGGCTTCATCGTCAAATAGACAAAACAAGACCGGTGGTCTTGGCTTTTTTTGTGCAATGGTGCACCTTCTGTCCATTGACAATGAAAAGAAAAACGTTTTTTGTTAAAGAATGCCGGGCATGCAAAATCAGATGGTCATCTTCCTTCAAATCAAGCATGTTCTCAGTAGAAAATTAACATATAAATAAACATTGCTTTAGTTGTTCAAATTGGTACATATTTAAAGAAATGAGTGCAAAATACAAGTTGTAGTGTAAGCAAATCAGACTTTTGTTGAAATTTAAATATGTCAAGGATGTTTCTTTCTTTGTTGTTGCCGAGTATGTGCATATTGTAAGTAACTGATGTAAAATAGAGTCACTTGTATTGTAAATATCTTGCATTTATATTTCACTTCTTCGTGCACATTTACATTACAAGTGATATAATATGTGATCATCATTGACTGTGTAGCAGGTCATGAAAACAGAAGTAGTTTATTTAGATATGATTCTTTGATTTGTAGAAACACAAGTTTACAAATATTTTGAAGTTTTTTACTAAATGTCCCATTGGTTTTGAAAATGTCCCATTGGTTTTGCTGACAGAAGGGACATTGTCCCATTGAACAAAATTCTTTCCCGATCACTGCTGTTGGTCGGTTTGTTCCCAACTATAATGTTGGCGATAATTTTGCAGCCATTGCACATTCATACTTCAAACTTGGCATGCATGGGCAACTATGGAGGCAAACATTTTTAGGGGTGACTTATTAAGGTCAAGGTCATATATCAAGGTCAACTTTAGATTGGCGACAATTTTGTCACCATTCAACATACATACTTCAAACTTGACATGCATGTGCAACTTGTGGAGGCAAACATTTTTAGGGGTGACTTATTAAGGCCAAAGGTCAAATTACTGGTCAAATTTAGATTGGTGATACAGTGCTCCCTCCGAACAACGACACTTTACGGAAACACATAAAAGTGCCGTTGTGGGGAGGGTGGTGTTGTTGGGAGGGAACACTACACAGACGTATTGGGAGGGAACACTGCACAGACGTATTTTGACAGATAGATGGATGCGTTGATGATTTAATAAATAGGCAGATAGATAGACAGATTAACAGACAGACGGACCTGTTTAGAATTCATAACAAAATGTATGCCTACGTCCACGAATCGCAATCCGCAAGTTGAAAAATGAACGTGTTTGATTAGGTCCACCAGGAGTAGAATTGTTTGGAAAAACATGTTCTATATTATTCACCGTTTCCTTCTGAGAAAACTAGAGGAAAACGGAATAAAAATCATTACGCATTTATGTTAAAATTGGACAAGAGTACTGTTGCCGTGAACATTTTTAGATTCTAAGTTCAGTTTATTACCGAACTCGATTGGAATTTATTTCTGTCACATGATCTTTTTCTAGAAGTGACAAATCGAACGCGCCACCTATGGTTATCGTTCTGGAACAAGAGAGAAATATACGAATTTAACCGACATTTCTTTTACTTTATAAATATTGAAAACGTGTTTCTCAATAGAAATTCAGTATTCTCCTAATCAGTCATATACAACAGCATATAGGTGTCAGTGTGTCATAATGGATTTGCACACGAATTGTCGCTCGATTCGCACAACGGATTAGCTATGGTTGACTGAATTATTGCTCGGAGCTAGTAAGGTAACAGGCGGCCGTTAATTACATAAAGATTAGTGTCATTGGGACCAATCATCTTTCACATGCTTGGTTGCTTTTGTTCAGTGTTCGGAAAATTACGTTCAGCTGAAGTACCGTTGAAGGGAGGTAAATGTTACCGTCCGGCTACAAATCTACATGCTGTTAGCCGTTGTAGAGAGGTATCGTTCGCGGGAGGGAGTTTTACTTGAAAATCCTCCGGGGGAATACACGTTGTCGCTATGGGGAGGGAACCGTTGTTGAGAGGTGACGTTAATGGAGGGAGCACTGTAATATTGTCGTCATTCAACCTACATCCTTCAAATTTGGCATGCATGTGCAACTTATGGAGGCGAATATTTTTATGGGTGACTTATTAAGGTCAAGGTCATACATCTAGGACAAAGGTCATATTGGGGGCATTGTGTTTCACAAACACATCCTGTTTCTGCATGAATATTCTTTGAGATGCTAAAAAGTAAGAGAGTACAGTTGCAGTGGTACTTCTCTAAAGCAACTGGTTTTAAGTTGACTTTGGGTCAGACCTATGATCTGACATCCTATTAGTCCAACAGTCTGGTAGTCCGTTAGTCTGACGTATTCAACCAAGATAGTTCAATGGTTAATGTATTAGAATGTACAGACTAACCTCACCGCATTAAATTATGTAATGGTAGACTACTGAAATGGAGTGAATAAAACTAACCCTTAGTATATATAATATAGAGTCTGTCAACCACCTAAAAAAATCGAAGAGTAAAGTCAATGCTAAAATAAAATGATGCTTACAAATTGCGTTCACTTATTAACAGTTGGGGAAACTTACCATTCAGGAAGCAAATATTTACCTGAACAACACTTTCCGATCATGCAGTTCATATTTTTTGCACAATGCAAAGTGGGATAGATTATTTCTGTTTGAGGAGCAGAATTATCAAATTTACAAAAATGAAAACCCATACAAGAATGTCGGTGACATTGACCCTTTATAATATCAATGTGTTTATAAAACTGTTACAACTGAAAATCAGGCAGATTGGACCATTAAAAGTAGACATTACTGTATAAACTTAATTTTAATTCAACTTTTTGTTAAATTGAAAACTTAAATTTTCAAGCAGTAATGTTTGCTTGCCGACATCTAGATAGATATTGTATCTAGCGAACATCCTGCGTATTGGCATATATTCTCTTCATATCTTACCAATTAACCCATTCCCTTATATTGACGACAAATCCGTTAACACTAACCCATTCTAAGGTACTAGCCAGTAGCCATACACTAACTATGGGACACAATATAATCTTTCGGAAGGTTTATCCCATTCTCTCAAATTGACGAAAATTGAAGACTCTATAGACGTCACTTTGTGAAACCATTGTGATAAATAGGGCATTTGCTCCTATAGGAGCAAATGCTCTATCGCAATGGTTCCTTTTCTCTAGTTAATGCTTCTTTTCGTTAGATGTATTCAAAAGGGTTGTATCTAAAAATAGCCTATGAGGTAATGGATTAAAATGAAATACGGAAAACGAGTGAATGGGACTTGTCAGACTATTGGGCTGTCGGACTACGGGCTGTCGGATTATAGCTACACACCCAATTATCTTGAAATAAGTGGTAGTTTACTGCAGAGTAATACTGTATAATGGGTATTTTTTATTGCTGTAAAAGTTTATGGGTTTGGGGTAAAAACACGTGATTTAATTTTATATGACTTATTTTTACGAATCCATGAACATAAAAAATTCACAACAAATTGTTCAGTTAATACAAAGTCAACTGTATGTTGCAGTTTGATAAGTGTTCACACCTACCACGGTAACCGTACAGCAAACACATGTACCCGGCTATCGCCCTGGGCATCAAACAACATAATGAACATAATTGTTGATGCAGATAGCCTATGACACAATGCACTGAAACACATGTACACTACATGCATCGGTGTTAAGAATAACACGCCACTCTAGCTAAGTGTGACGTGTATCGGAAGATTAGGGTGACTTTGATTAAGTGACTAAGTAAAAATTAGCAGCAGGTAAAAATAACCTGTTATACGGTAGATAATAGTAATGCAGAGAACTCCCATAGCAGAAAGCTTTCAGTGAGCCCTACTTAACTTTTGTCCTGTTTTAAGCTACCACATGCCTCATAAACCCGTAACTTGCCATTAGTAGACTTTTTTTTTAACCCTTTCCCTGTTCTATACTCATTCCAAATTTCAATACCTACTGAATATTCATTGACAAAATGTTATAATAAAATATGGAGGGCGGAACATTGTAGCCATTTTAGAAACTAAAGAAACAGATCTGTCAAGATCCATTAGCAAACAGAGCAGACCCTGATCAGACGTCTGATCTGGGTCCACTTTGTTTGCAGATGCATGAAAACGCGTTTATCCCTTTCCCTCAGATAAACGTGTTTTCACGCATTTACAAACAGAGCCGTCTGATCAGGGTCTACTCTGTTTGCTATGAAATTTGATAGATCTGTTTCTTTAGTATCTAAAATGGCTATAATGTTCCACCTTCCACATTTCATTATAACTATTTTGTTCATGAATATTCAGTAGGTATTGACATTTGGAATAAACACACAACAGGGAAAGGGTTAAATGAAAGAAAGGGTTAAGTGGTCATTTAAGAGGAGTGTAATTGTAAGTCCATTGTGAATCTTGTGCTTATCATGCTAAATCTAATTTCAGACCTACCCAATGTGTTGTCAGAGCCTTTAACAAACAATACAATTGGTTTTATCATTACCATTGAAAAGGATGTTAACTCCATTCAACATGGTAAGTTAATAGTAAACTCTAAATTGAAGAAACCAAGTAGATACAGTTACTTCTGTTTTAACTCTTTGCACACTAACAGAGAAATTGTGATTACCTATGCAAACAGTTTGGACCCAGGCGAGATGCCACATCATGCAGTATTTCATCAGGATCCAAACGGTCTCCCACTTTGACCATATTTTTTAGAGAAAAAAAATGAGAGAATGTTTATTTTAAGAATTGAAGCAGTTGGCAATTGTTTCAAATGAAAAATTAATTCAAAGTGTGCCAAGAGTTTTTTACTGTCAAATAATTCGGAAACATTTCCAATATTTTGTATTAATCCTTTCCATAAACGTGTTTTCACGTTTTTGCAAACAGAGTAGACCCAGATCAGATGGCTCCTATAGCAGCCTTATGATCAGGGTCTGCTCTGTTTGCTAACAGAATTTGAAAGATGTGTTTCTTTACTTTCTAAAATGGCTACAATGTTCCACCTTTCATATTTCATTATAGCTATTTTGTCCATGAATATTCAGTAGGTATCGAAATTTGAAATAAACACAGAACAGGTAAAGGGTTAATTGAATTGGTACAGATGATTCAGTCATAATAATGAAGCAGTATCAATGATAAACCCTTTACCTGAGGCATATTCATGTAAGAAATAATGGCATCTTGAATATTTCTTAACCCTTTCCTCCATAGGTTATTTTTAGACCCAACCTCTTTGAATGAATCTACCGAAAAGGAGCATTAACTAGAGAAAAGGAAACTTTTTAGAATTTTGTAGTTTAGAAACCTTTGTGATAAATAGAGCATTTGCTCCTAAGGAGCAAATGCTCTATTTATCACAATGGCTTCAATAAAGGCATATTTATGGAGGAAAGGGTTACATTATATTTGTAATGGCATATGAACACTGTTTTCTTTTTTACCAAGGAAGAAACTAGAATAAGATCAATATACTTAAGCAAACAGAGCAGACCCTGATCAGACAGCTCCTTCAGGAACCTTCTGGTCTGGGTTTACTCTGAAAGGAATGAAACAGCATTTTATCAGGTCAGATATTGAATTGCAATAAAATATAACAACAATGACATACAAAGTCTATCAAAATGAACAGTAATATCTATATTAACCCTTTACTCCTTGAATATTCATGTAAGAAATAATGGCATCATGAATATTAAACAGATTAAATTTTATGATAGACATGGACAAAGGAAATTTTGGCCATGGCAGAAATTGTAGAATTATATCTATATTTTAGCATAAGCAAACAAAGCAGACCCTGATCAGATGGCTCCTTCCGGAGCTGTCTGATCTGGGTCTACTCTGTTTGCAAAGGCATATTTATGGAGTAAAGGGTTAATATATTATTCCTGTTTACAATATATGAATGAATTCCTTTGAGTACAATCATATAGTACCCTTAAGTATTATGACAGACATACTTGGGCAAATGGTACAGACCCAGATCAATCGGCTCCTTAAGGAGCCACTTGATCAAAATCTACACTATTTGAAACTGTTTCAGTCTCATTTAAAGTTATCAAAATGGTGCCAAACAGAACTATTATACGCCCACAAAGTTGTTGGTGTTGTTGGGGGTTTTTTTTGGGGGGGGGGGGGGGGGGGGAGTATACTGGAGTCACCACGTCCGTCCCTCTGTTCGTCCCTCTGTCCGTCCATTAGCCACTTCTTTGTCTGCTCAATAACTTGACAACTAATGGGTGTGCTGTCTTCATGCTGAGTAGAAAGATTGGTCATGACAAGTAGATGACCTCTTGATTTTGAGGTCAGTCGGTCAAAGGTCAAGGTCACAGTGACCTTCAACTAAAAAATCTTGTCCTCCGCTCAATACCTTGACAAGAATTAGGTGTGCTATCTTTATACTTAGTAGGAAGGTTGGTCATGGCTAGTAGATGACCCCTATTGATTTTGAGGTCAGTTGGTCAAGGTCAAAGTCACAGTGTCCTTCAACTCAAAAATATTGTCCCCTCAATAACTTGATAACTATTAGGTGTGCTGTCTTCATACTTAGTAGGAAAGTTGGTCATGGCTAGTAGATGACCCCTATGGATTTTAGGTCAGTTTGTTAAAGGTCAAGGTCATGGTGACCTTCAACTAAAAAATCTTGTCCGTTAAATTACTTGATAAGTATTAGGTGTGCTGTCTTCATAGCAATGTTGGTCATGGCTAATACATGACCTCTATCGAATTTGAGGTTGGTCAAAGGTCAAGGTCACAGTGACCTTCAACTCAAATAGATATTTTGCATGTTACGACAGCACATACTTCGGGCGTATAATGCTCTGACACACGGGCTCTTGTTGAATTTGAAACCA
Organism: Azorinus chamasolen; assembly: GCA_963576725.1. Classification (NCBI taxonomy): domain Eukaryota; kingdom Metazoa; phylum Mollusca; class Bivalvia; order Cardiida; family Solecurtidae; genus Azorinus; species Azorinus chamasolen. The sequence continues at coordinate 39,981,215 of OY755245.1, forward strand.
GGTTTCAACACAAATCAACAAATCCTTATCAATGATATATGACTTGCCATGATTGGCGATAACTCGATCAATTTCACACCTTTTTCAAATTTGAAACCAGATTTCAACTCGTCTCGACAAATACTTTCCAACGCTATAAAACTTGCCATGACCTGTCGAAAATGGGTAAAATTCTCAAAAAAAATATTTTCGCCTCATCTTCACATATATTAGAGATAAGTTACTTTTAAGTAAATTTTGATATAATCTAGACATTTTATGTCTTCATTTTCAAAGATAGAGCCCAACTGAAGGTTTTAACACCTTTGAAAGGCGATAACTCGATCAATTTCACACCTTTTTCAAATTTGAAACCAGATTTCAACTCTTCTCGACAAATCCTTTCCAACGCTATATGACTTGCCATGATTGAAGAAATTTCATTTTTTGACCGATTCGACAGGGCCGCGCCTGTCGAAAATGGGTCAAATTCTCAAAAAAATATTTTCGCCTCATCTTCACATATATTGGAGATATGTTACTTTTAAGTAAATTTTGATATAATCTAGACATTTTATGGATCCATTTTCAAAGATAGAGCCCAACTGAAGGTTTCACACCTTTGAAAGGCGATAACTTGATCAATTTCACACCTTTTTATACGCCCACCTAATAAAGGTGGTCGTATATTGTCGTGGCCCTGTCCGTCCGTTCGTTCGTTCGTTCGTTCGTTCGTTCGTTCGTCCGTCAACATTTTGTTTGTCCGCTGTTTTCTGGGAAAACTATTTGAGAGATAATAATGAAACTTCACACAAATGTTAAATGCATCAAGATCTGAAGCTGAGTTGATTCTGAGGTTCATTTGATTTTTCATTTCAGAGGTATGGCCCTTGTCCTTAAAAAATATGCAAATAGTTGTCCGCTGTTTTCTGGGAAAACAATTTGAGAGATATTAATGAAACTTCACACAAATGTTTAATGCATCAAGATCTGAAGCTGAGTCTATTCTGAGGTTCATTTGATTTGTCGTTTCGGAGTTATGGCCCTTTTACTTAAAAAAATAATGCAAATACATGCAAATAGTTTGTCCGCTGTTTTCTGGGAAAACTATTTGAGAGATATTAATGAAACTTCACACAAATGTTTAATGCATCAAGATCTGAAGCTGAGTTGATTCTGAGGTTCATTTGATTTTTCATTTCAGAGTTATGGCCCTTGTCCTTAAAAAATATGCAAATAGTTTGTCCTCTGTTTTCTGGGAAAACAATTTGAGAGATATTAATGAAACTTCACAAAAATGTTTAATGCATCATGATCTGATGCTGAGTCGATTTTGAGGTTTATTTGAATATTCGTTTTGAAGTTATTGCCCTTTTACTTTAAAAAAAATGCAAATAGTTTGTCCGCTGTTTTCTGGCACAACTGTTTGACAGATATTAATGAAACCTCATACACATGTTTAATGCATCAAGACCTGAAGCTAAGTCGATTCTGAGGATCATTTGATTTGTTGTTTTGGAGTTATGGCCCTTGCACTTAAAAAAATAATGCAAATCTATGCAAATATGAGGATGGCCATAACTTTTTCATTTGAAATGATATTTCCTTCAATGTTTTTATATGGTTAAACCTTAATGTGAATTTTCACATATATTGCGGGGGTTTTGATATGTCATTTTATTCTGAAGTTATGGTCCTTGAACTTTGTGTGTTCGTTGCTTTGTTAGTCGGTCAACTTTTAGTTTGTCTGTTGTTTTCTGGGAAAACTATTAAAATGATATAAATGAAACTTAACACAAATGTTTTAAGCAACAAAATTTGAAGCTGAGTTTATTTTGAGGTTCATTCAGTTTGTCTTTACAGAGTTATGGCCGTTGCACTTTACAAAAATCTGCAAAAATGAGGATTAGCTGTAACTTTTTTATTATCCCCCACCGCATAGCGGAGGGGGGTTATAGGAATGGCCTTCGTCTGTCCGTCCGTCTGTCTGTCTGTCCGTAACAATTTCGTGTCCGCTCCATATCTCCTATACCCCTTGAAGGATTTTCAAGAAACTTGCCTCAAATGTTAACCAAGTTGAGACGATGTGCAGAACATATGTGGCAGATATGTCGGCTCAAGGTCAAGGTCACATTTGAAGGTCAAGGGTTTTAACCTTCAATTTCCATTGCATTTTTGTGTCCGCTCCATATCTTCTAAACCATTTGAAGGATTTTCATGAAACTTGAGTCAAATGTTAACCAAATTAAGACGATGTGCAGAACACATGTGGCAGTCATGTCGGCTCAAGTTCAAGGTCACATTTGAAGGTCAAGTGTTTAAACCTTCAGTTGCCATTACAGTTTCGTGTCCGCTCCATATCTTCTAAACCCTTTGAAGGATTTTCATAAAACTTGAGTCAAATATTAAATGAATTGAGACGATGTGCAGAACCCATGCGGCAGTCATGTTGGCTCAAGGTCAAGGTCACGTTTGAAGGTCAAGTGTTCTAACCTTTAATTTCCGTTACATTTTCATGTCCGCTCCATATCTTCTAAAGCCTTTGAAGGATTTTCATAAAAGTTTAGTTAAATGTTAGCTAAATTGAGACGATGTGCAGAACACATGTGCCAGTCATGTCGGCTCAAGGTCAAGGTCACATTTGAAGATCAAGTGTTCTTACCTTCAATTTCCATTATAGTTTTGTATCTCCTATACCCCTTGAAGGATTTTCAAGAAACTTGCCTCAAATGTTAACCACATTGAGACAATGTGCAGAACATATGTGGCAGTCATGTCAGGTCAAGGTCACATTTGAAGGCCAAGTGATTTAATTTTCAATTTCCATTACATTTCGTGTCCGCTCCATATCTTCTAAACCATTTGAAGGATTTTCATAAAACTTGAGTCAAATATTAACCAAATTAAGACGATGTGCAGAACACATGTGGCAGTCATGTCGGCTCAAGTTCAAGGTCACATTTGAAGGTCAAGTGTTTAAACCTTCAGTTGCCATTACAGTTTCGTGTCCGCTCCATATCTTCTAAACCCTTTGAAGGATTTTCATAAAACTTGAGTCAAATATTAAATGAATTGAGACGATGTGCAGAACCCATGCGGCAGTCATGTTGGCTCAAGGTCAAGGTCACGTTTGAAGGTCAAGTGTTCTAACCTTTAATTTCCGTTACATTTTCATGTCCGCTCCATATCTTCTAAAGCCTTTGAAGGATTTTCATAAAAGTTTAGTTAAATGTTAGCTAAATTGAGACGATGTGCAGAACACATGTGCCAGTCATGTCGGCTCAAGGTCAAGGTCACATTTGAAGATCAAGTGTTCTTACCTTCAATTTCCATTATAGTTTTGTTATCTCCTATACCCCTTGAAGGATTTTCAAGAAACTTGCCTCAAATGTTAACCACGTTGAGACAATGTGCAGAACATATGTGGCAGTCATGTCGGCTCAAGGTCAAGGTCACATTTGAAGGCCAAGTGATTTAATTTTCAATTTCCATTACATTTCGTGTCCGCTCCATATCTTCTAAACCATTTGAAGGATTTTCATAAAACTTGAGTCAAATATTAACCGAATTGAGATGATGTGCAGAACACATGTGGCAGTCATGTCGGCTCAAGGTCAAGGTCACATTTGAAAGTGGTGTTCTTACCTTCAGTTTCCATTATATTTGTTTCCGCGTCCTATTTTCTTAACAACTGGAAGGTTGAATGTCAACCACGTTAAAACCCATTGTATCACCTTAAGGTCAAGGTCTTAATTTAGGTGGCGGCGGTGGGGGATATAGCTGTCCTTTGGACTGCCTTGTTTAATAAGATATTCACTTCATTTTTTTAAAAAATAGTATCACCTTAATATGGAAATCAAGATCTGAAGCACAGATTAGTAAATGTCAACACTTATAAGGCATGTTGAATCGGAGAAAGTTTGCAAGTGGGCGTATTATGTACCGTATGCGGTACTCTTGTTCAAATTTGAAACCAGATTTCAACACGTCTCGACAAATCCTTTCCAACGCTATATGACTTGCCATGATTGAAGAAATTTCATTTTTGGACCGATTCGACGGCTGCGCCTGTCGAAAATGGGTCAAATTCTCAAAAAAATATTTTCGCCTCATCTTCACATATATTAGAGATAAGTTACTTTTAAGTAAATTTTGATATAATCTAGACATTTTATGGCTCCATTTTCAAAGGTAGAGCCCAACTGAAGGTTTTAACACCTTTGAAAGGCGATAACTCGATCAATTTCACACCTTTTTCAAATTTGAAACCAGATTTCAACTCATCTCGACAAATCCTTTCCAACGATATATGACTTGCCATGATTGAAGAAATTTCATTTTTTGACCGATTCGACAGGGTCGCGCCTGTCGAAAATGGGTCAAATTCTCAACAAAAAAAAATTCGCCTCATCTTCACATATATTAGAGATAAGTTAGTTTTAAGTAAATTTTGATATAATCTAGACATTTTATGGCTCCATTTTCAAAGATAGAGCCCAACTGAAGGTTTCACACATTTGAAAGGCGATAACTTGATCAATTTCACACCTTTTTCAAATTTGAAACCAGATTTTCAACTCATCTCGACAAATCCTTTCCAACGATATATGACTTGCCATGATTGAAGAAATTTCATTTTTTGACCGATTCGACAGGGCCGCGCCTGTCGAAAATGGGTCAAATTCTCAAATAAATATTTTCGCCTCATCTTCACATATATTAGAGATAAGTTACTTTTAAGTAAATTTTGATATAATCTAGACATTTTATGGCTCCATTTTCAAAGATAGAGCCCAACTGAAGGTTTTAACACCTTTGAAAGGCGATAACTCGATCAATTTCACACCTTTTTCAAATTTGAAACCAGATTTCAACTCGTCTCGACAAATCCTTTCCAACGCTATATGACTTGCCATGATTGAAGAAATTTTATTTTTTGACCGATTCGACAGGGTCGCGCCTGTCGAAAATGGGTCAAATTCTCAAAAAAATATTTTCGCCTCATCTTCACATATATTAGAGATAAGTTACTTTTAAGTAAATTTTGATATAATCTAGACATTTTATGGCTCCATTTTCAAAGATAGAGCCCAACTGAAGGTTTCACACCTTTGAAAGGCGATAACTCGATCAATTTCACACCTTTTTATGCCCCCAAAGCTAGGCATTGGCGGCATATAGTGATCGCACCGTGCGTGTGTGTGTGGGTGTGTGTGTGTGTGGGTGGGTGGGTGTGTGTGTGTGTGGGTGTGTGTACCTTTTGTCCGGAGTATATTTCCTTTGTCACATCAGCTACGGATACCAAATTTGGTGTGTGAGTTCATCTTGGGATGGGGGAGTGTCGCGTACCATTTTCATGTCACTGTGACCTTGACCTTGACCTTTGACCTTGATTTTACAAAAAGCTTGTCCGGAGCATATCTCCTTTACCTTACCAGCTACAGATTCCAAATTTGGTGTGTGAGTTCATCTTGGGATGGCGGAGTGTCGCGTACCATTTTCAGGTCACTGTGACCTTGACCTTGACCTTTGACCTCGATTTTAAAAAAAGCTTATACCTTACCAGCTACAAAAAGCTTGTCCGGAGTATATCTCCTATACCTTACCAGCTAAGGATTCCAAATTTGGTGTGTGAGTTGATCTTGGGATGGAGGAGTGTCGCGTACCATTTTCAGATAACTGTGACCTTGACCATGACCTTTGACCGATTTTACAAAAAGCTTGTCCGGAGCATATCTCCTTTACCTTACCAGCTGCAGATTCCAAATTTGGTGTGTGAGTTCATCTTGGGATGGCAGAGTGTCGCGTACCATTTCCAGGTCACTGTGACCTTGACCTTAACCTTGACCTTTGACCTCGATTTTAAAAACAGCTTATACCTTACCAGCTACAAAAAGCTTGTCCGGAGTATTATCTCCTATTCCTTACCAGCTAAGGATTCCAAATTTGGTGTGTGAGTTCATCTTGGGATGGAGGAGTGTCGCGTACCATTTTCAGATCACTGTGACCTTGACCATGACCTTTGACCGATTTTACAAAAAGGTTGTCCGGAGCATATCTCCTTTACCTTACCAGCTACAGATTCCAAATTTGGTGTGTGAGTTCATCTTGGGATGGCGGAGTGTCATGTACCATTTCCAGGTCACTATGACCTTAACCTTGACCTTGACCTTTGACCTCGATTTTAAAAAAAAGCTTATACCTTACCAGCTACAAAAAGCTTGTCCAGAGTATATCAACTATACCTTACCAGCTAAGGATTCCAAATTTGGTGTGTGAGTTCATATTGGGATGGAGGAGTGTCGCGTACCATTTTCAGATCACTGTGACCTTGACCTTGACCTTTGACCGATTTTACAAAAAGCTTGTCCAGAGCATATCTCCTATACCTTACCAGATACGGATTCCAAATTTGGTGTGTGAGATCACCTTCAGATGGCGGAGTGTCGCGTACCATTTTCAGGTCACCTTGACCTTGACCTTGACCTTTGACCTCGATTTTACAAAAAGCTTGTCCGGAGCATATCTCCTATATCTTACCAGCTACGGATCCAAAATTTGGTATGTGAGTTCATCTTGGGATGATGGAGTGTCGCGTGTCATTTTCAGGTCACTGTGACCTTGACCTTTGACCTCGATTTTACAAAAAGCTTATACCTTACCAGCTGCAAAAAGCTTGTCCTGAGTATATCTCCTATACTTGTCCAGCTACGGATTCCAAATTTGGTGTGTGAGTTCATCTTGGGATGGAGGAATGTCGCGTACCATTTTCAGGTCACCTTGACCTTGACCTTCGACCTCGATTTTACAAAAAAGGTTGTCCAGAGAATATCTCCTATACCTTACCAGCTACGGATTCCAAATTTAATGTGTGAGTTTATCTTGTGATGGCGGTGTGTCGCGTACCGTTTTCAGGTCACTGTGACCTTGACCTTTGACCTAGATTTTACACAAAGCTTGTCCGGAGCATTTCTCCTATACCTTACTAGCTACGGATTCCAAATTTGGTTTGTGAGTTCATCTTGGGATGGCGGAGAGTCGTGTACCATTTTCAGATCACTGACCTTGACCTTGACCTTTGATCTCAATTTTACAGTCCGGAGCATATCTCCTATATCTTACCAGATACAAAAAGCTTGTCCAGAGCATATCTCCTATACCTTAAACGTTGACAATCAACCCAGGGTCCTTTTTAACGTTGAGAATGACTTAGGATCCTTTTTAACTAAGTTTTGACGCTTGGCTCTTTTCTTAGCTATCATAATCGTCAAAGGTTCTGTTTCTAATGTTAAGAACTGACTCCTGTGTCATTTTTAACAGCATCAAAATTTCATGTTACACCTGCATTACATTGTATTGTTTTTCCGCCAAAATGCATTTCGGTGTCAAACACTTTGGGGGCATTTGTCACCCGTGACGACTCTCTTGTTCAAATTTGAAACCAGATTTCAACACGTCTCGACAAATCCTTTCCAACGATATATGACTTGCCATGATTGAAGAAATTTCATTTTTTGACCGATTCGACAGGGCTGCGCCTGTCGAAAATGGGTCAAATTCTCAAAAAAATATTTTCGCCTCATCTTCACATATATTAGAGATAAGTTACTTTTAAGTAAATTTTGATATAATCTAGACATTTTATGTCTTCATTTTCAAAGATAGAGCCCAACTGAAGGTTTTCACACCTTTGAAAGGCGATAACTTGGATCATTTTCACACCTTTTTCAAATTTGAAACCAGATTTCAACTCGTCTCGACGAATCCTTTCCAACGCTATATGACTTGCCATGATTGAAGAAATTTAATTTTTTGACCGATTCGACAGGGCCGCGCCTGTCCAACATGGGTCACATTCTCAAAATATATTTTCGCCTCATCTTCACATATATTAGAGATAAGTTAGTTTTAAGTAAATTTTGATAAAATCTAGATATTTTATGTCACCATTTTCAAAGATAGAGCCCAACTGAAGGTTTTCACACCTTTGAAAGGCAAGAACTTTCACAAATTTTTACTTCCGTGAAGTGTTGTCCATGTCTTGTGTGACGCCCAAGTCTTATTCTTTTACTTCTGTGACAGTGTTGTCCATGTCTTGTCTCTTGTGTGACTCCCAAATCATATTTTTTTAACTTCTGTGACAGTTTCCCTATGGAAACAGAATAGACCCTGATCAGAGGGCTCCTTGTATTATTTCAATACAACTATGTACCGTGTATTTCGAGCACGCTTCTCGGTCCCTTCAGTCAGTTGCTTCATTAATTTACCTGCCTAATCCGAGCATGCATCGTGGACACTTCGAAGTTAATTTATCACACCTCCATTGTTGATGTCTCGCGACTTCGTGTGCCCCCAGCAATTAGAGGTGCCACTGTGTTAGTTTGCTACTATGTGTGAATAACACCGGGTCCAACAGTATACATGTATGTTGGCAGTAATTGTGAGCGCATAATTGTGTATAATGCATTGGTTCTTTACTTATAACGAATATAACGGTAAACACCATTCACAGCCGAGACCGAAGTTTCACTGTAGTTTGCTCCGTTTAACAATAAACCCAAATTTGGTTTCCAACTATTAGACATAGAACAGTCGTAGCTTCTAATCTCATACTTATGGATTTTAGTTTGCCTAAATTTCCATTCGTCGCCATTTCAGTTCTGGATGTTAAAAAACAACATCGCTTCGCTCCCGTACTGTTTCGTGATAAGAAAAATCAGGTCGAGTTGAATTAATTAATAATCGGAACACTCTGTGTTATTCGTCTGAAATACTCTATAAAGATTGTTAACTCTCTTAATAAGCGTTTGGTTGAACGAGACTTTTCCAAAAATACGCAAACATGTCAATTTATCTGTTAAGCATTCTGTAGGCAAAAAACACATGTATGTGCATACACTGTACGATATATTTGACACGTTGAATCCACAAAGTATGAATTCATGGATAATCCGAGGGTAGCGGTAATCCGAGCATTTTCTCAGTTCCCGACAGTCCTCGGATTATCACCATTTTACTGTATAAAAGCTATTGACTTCAAACTTCATATAGAACACATTGACACATTGTTTTTTATTAAAACAAGCCAGAATATGACAAAAATAACAAAGGGCAATAACTCCAAAAACACTGAACAGACAACATAACAACAATTGCAGTGCACAAGGTCCATAACTCTCTCTTCAGTATTTTTGGAGTTATGGCCCTTTGTTATTTTTGTAAAAATCTGGTTTGTCCGGATCATAACTTCAAACGTATAAAAGCTGTTGACTTCAAACTTCATATCCAAATAGATCACATTGACCACAAGTGCAGTGCACAAGGTTTGTAACTCTTTCTTCAGTATTTTTGGAGTTATTGCCTTTTGGGTTCTTTTTCAAAATCGGGCCTGTCTGGATCATAAATTTCAAAGTATAAAGCTATTGACTTCAAACTTCATATACAGATAGACCGCATTGACCACAAGTGCAGTGCACAAGGTCGATAACTCTGTCTTCAGTGTTTTTGGAGTTATTGCCCTTTGTTATTTTTGTCATATTCTGGCTTGTTTTAAAAAAAAATAAAAAAATTCGGAGCTTTTCTCTGTCATACCTCAAATTACTTTTTTTTTAAAAAAATTGCAGTATTGTTGAACACCATCTAAATTTCTGTACCTGCAATAAAGGTTTTGATTTGTAGCTTCGAGCATGAATGAATGATCTCCTTTTTCGTAATTTAACAAATGAAAATTTAGCGGTTGGGAGATTTATTTTTATAACCCCTTCTCTGTGTCAAATGTTCTAGTGGGGATATTAATCACCTTTAGTGATAGTTCTAGTTCAGCTTCACAAATCGGTGAAGAGAAAGGACTCTGTGTCAGAATACTTAGTGCAGACCCAGATGAACCAGCTCCTTCAGGAGCCAGTTTATCAAGTTCTGCACTATTTGCAACTATTACAGTCTCATTTAAAGTTATCAAAATGGTGCCAAACTGAATTATTCAGCTTCACAAATTGGTGAAGACAGAAGATTTGGTGGTCGAATACTTAGGGTTATTAGTAGTTTTGTATAATTGCAACAGCTATGGACACTCTGGAAATGGTGGAGACAAGGACAAATACAACAGTTGATGAAGTGATAACTCATGTGACAGATCTGGAGAAAGCCCTCAATGACTTCAACACCAACCTGACCACTATTAAGTCCAAGTGTTTGATTGATGGGGAATTGTTCTGTGACAAACTCCCAGATGCTGACAATGACCCTGTGGATATTGATACTGAACCTGTAAAGTATATTCAGTTATTTTATGTCAGGAACATATGTTACCATTGAAATGGTCATAATACTCTACTTAGCTCTTAAACCTTTCTTCCATAGGCTATTTTTAGACCCAACCTTCTTGAATGAATCTACCCAAAAGGAGCATTTACTAGAGAAAAGTACAATTTTAGAATGTTGTAGTTTGAAACCATTGTGATAAATAGAGTATTTGCTCCTATAGGAGCAAATGCTCTATTTATCACAATGGTTTCAAGAAGTGGTTATTACAGAGGCATAGAAAGGTGTATTTATGGAGGAAAGGGTTAAACCTTTATATCATTTGACACCCTTGTAAATAGAGTAGACCCAGGTCAGATGGCAGCTATAGGAACAATCTGATCAGGACATGCTCTGTTGGTGTATAAAATATTTTATATCCGATCCTGAACTATACTGCATAGTTCAGAGCTACAGATAACGGCACATACTCGAATACTAAAATCATCATTTCTCCACCAAACCCTATGTTGTGACCACTATAGAATCGTCTCGAAGAGTGGTAACATCATAGGGTTTGGTGGAGAAATAAAGAAGTTATACGTGAAAATATTGTAATTTACGCATCTTATCTGGAGCTGGGTTCTGACTTTTTTCACTGCTGAAGAAAATCTTGTTGCCCAAGCCGTTAGGCCATTGATATGTATAACGATTTTATTATACAGCAAAGATTAATATTTGTAGCAGTTATTTAGCCTTGTTAATGTATGCATCTTTTTGCTTCCCCTCAGGGGCCTCATACTGTAAGAAAAAGCCAATATCACTCTGCGACCTTAATTCACCGTGTAATAGCCTGCTTATTACATTTGTGGATAGAAAGGGATCTTCCAGGTGGAATAGTTTCTCAAACAGTTTCTTGTCATCATGGGAACATGAGCACTAGTAATTTCTATTTGGATCTGATCACTTTAGCAAGAGGGCAATATCCTAGAATAGCTCCCCACTCAACGGAATAAATCGGAATACCTTTGCCTCCATTGGTATTTAAGTATACACTCATTCCGAGATGTTGCGGTAATAGCTGTGGGGGCTATTCCAGGACATTGCCAGCAAGAGTTAATGTCCTTTTTGATGTTTTTCACTGTAAGCATATAAAGAGCTGGTTGGGGATATTTGTTAATCTTTGGCTTTCATTTGTAGTTAATTCTGCAAACTATTTGCCATATAATTATTACACATGTGTCTAGCTTTCAGATCTGTCTACATTAATAACTGACCTTGTAGAAGAAACAAAAGGAGTCAATCTCACAGGATATCTAGCAATGGTAGGTTATACATTTATTACATTTCTTGCTTTGCTGTTAAATGCTTAACCAATTCCCTCATAGGCTATTTTTAGACCCAATCTCTTTGTATAATTCTACTGAAAAGGACCATTTACTAGAGAAAAGGAAACTTTCAGAATTGTGTAGTTTTGAAACCATTGGGATAAATAGAGCAATTGTTCCCATGGAGCAAATGCTCTATTTATCACATTGGTTTCAAAAAGTGACTTTTACAGAGGCATCAAAAGGGGTCAATGTGAGAGAATAGGTTAAACATTTCCCTTATATAATGCTGATTAGAGGATCTGTTCTGTTTGCTTTATGAAATTATAATAGATCTGTCTACATTTTTACCCATTCTAAAATATTCTGTGTACATATTCAGCTAATAAATATTCATGGTGTCATTATTTCTTACTTGAATATTCATCAGGGAACTGGTTAAGGATTCACAATAATTACTCATTGCCTTTCTGATACAATGTCATCATGCAGATTTTAACCCTTTCCTCCATAAATACTCCTTTCTACGCCTCTGTTACTCCTTTCTACGCCTCTGTAATAACGACTTCTTGAAACCATTGTGATAAATAGAGCATTTGCTCCTATAGGAGCAAATGCTCTATTTATCACAATGGTTCAAACTACAAAATTCTGAAATTGTACTTTTCTCTAGTAAATGCTCCTTTTGGGTAGATTCATTCAAGGAGGTTGGGTCTAAAAGTAGCCTCTGGAGGAAAGGGTTAATCATTGGGTAAATGTTGATAAATGTATATTAACCTTTTACTCAATGAATATTCATGTAAGAAATAATGTATGTATGAATGATATTATTTAGCTTAATCCAATCACTCATAGGCTATTTTAGACCCACTCTCTTTGAATACAGGAGCATTTACGAGAAATGGAAATTTTTAGAATTGTGTAGTTTTGAAACCATTTTGATAATAGAGCATTTGCTCCTCTGGAGCAAATTCTCTATTTATCATAATGGTTTCATAAAGTGACTTTTACAGTGGCGTCAAAAGTCGTCAGTATGAGGGAATGGGTTAATATCTATAATGGCATATAAACAAGAAAAGTTTTAAAAAAGTTTTGGCACTGCTAATACCTGTTCAATCTATGATTCCATAATCAAACAGTAATACATTTTGATCAGAGACTCCTACAGCAGCTGTCTGATCTGGGTCTACTCTATTTGCAAAGGTGTTAAAAGGCAAAGGTGTATTTATTGAGGAAAGGGTTAAGAATGCATTTAAATATTTTACTCAAGCGACTATGCTAATAAAATACTGCTTTCTGTTGGTAATGAAAGATTAGACAAAACACTGCATTAGTGAAGAGAAGACATGAATAAAAACAAAAAAATATAAATAGTGGACCCTATCATCTATTTGGAGATGATTACCCTGGTATAAGCACAGGGGTAAGACACGTTAGATTCAGTATATGTATATATAGAAAGAAGGGATCCAACTTCAAAGATCCAAATTACCCACTCCTCTACTTTAAACCCTCGCACTGCAAGAAATGCACCGATTTCAATCAGATAAAAAGCTATTCCGTAAGCAGAGACATTGTTTTATTCAAATATGCAAAGATTTTTCTGGTCAAATTAGGGATGAACTTAACACCGCACCAGAAACATGAGAAAAATGGCCAAAATTCGTTAGTTGGACACGACCTCGTACCTGAGTGTGAACCGTTGACAGCCTTGAAACGATTTGTGTAAGATCGCTGTAAGAAAGTTCTTTTCATTGAATATATTGCTGATATGAACGCCAAATTTTACTGTGTTTGAACATATAAGTAATCATTTCAAGGCTGTCATGTCTGTATGTTGGGTTGACATTTCAGGGGACCACAACATTTGCTTCCATACCAGACATCATTCACGACTCTAGTAAATCTGCAATAAAAGGTAAGTGTATACTATATGGAGATTAGGAAAAATATGTTTCTGATTGCTATTGTTATTTCATTTTTAACCCTTTAAAGCCTTTACAAATGGGGTAGACCCATATCAGACGGCTCCAGTCAGAACCGTCTGATCAAGGTCTGCTCTATAGATGTGATTCTGCTGTTTCTACCAGGGCCAAAACTTTTCTTGCTCATATGCCATTATAAATATTAAGCTAATAAATATTCATATATGCATTGTTTTTAACATGAATATTCTTGTAATAAAGGAATGATAAGGACATAATGGCTATGTCAGTATTATTAGTCCCCTACTGGCAACACCAAAGAGGACAATATTTTTGCAGTCTGTCTGTCTGCCTGTCAATGTGTAGCACTTCGGGGGTTTTTTCTACACCCTTACAGATATTGAAGTGGTATTTAGTATGTAGCTTTACTATAATGAGTTACAGATTCGGCTTGAATTTTGTTATGCTACGTTGATTTTCACGGAATTACAGCAGTTGGACTTAGAAATTTTCCATAAATTTTTGGTTTTCCGGACTTTTTTCCTAACCCTAGCAAATATTGGAGTGATATTTGATATGTACCTTCATTATAATGAGTTAAAGATGAAGTTTGAAATTTGTTACGCTACATTGATTTTTGACAGATTTACTGGACTTAGAAAATTTCTGGAAAGTTTAGGTTTTCCAGAGTTTTTTCTAAACCCTAGCAGATGTTGAAGTGATATTTGGTATGTAGCTTTATTATAATGAGTTACAGATCAAGTTCGAATTGTTACGATACATTGATTTTTCATGGAATTACAGCAGTTGGACATAGAAAATTTCACGAAACATTTTAGTAAACCCTACTGGCGTCATATTTGATATGTAGCTTTAATATAATTAGTTACAGATCAAGGTTGGATTTGGTAACACTTAATTGATTTTTTATGGAATTACAGCAGTTAAAATTAATATTCAGGCGGTAGGGGACTATGGCATTGCTTTCAATTCTCCCATTACTTGTTTGCTTAATGTACAAAAGAATCTGCTGGTATAGGTAAACAACGAGCAGTGAGCTGTGAATGTACTTTACATTTTGGTACGTTCCACGATTTAAGGGTGTCGGCATTGCTGCAGTCCATCTAAGATAATGTACTTTTGTTGTGTAGAAGATTATATGGATTGAAAAGGGGAAATCACGATTTTCTCATGCTGACAGAATGCTGATTCCCCTAAAATGTGGACTGCGGATTTTTATGGCTCACTGCTCGTTATACAAACAGTTAGTGTGGTGCGGCTCTTTTATAACAGGCTACATCACTGTACATGTAGGATTAGAATTAAATTCAAAAGCACATACACATATTCAGTGATGTCTAAATTGTATTTGTCATTAGTAATATTTTCTCATATTTTGAATTTCTTCCACAACATTTGAAACAATTTTCTTCATGATTTCTTCCCCAGGTGTCATTGAAACTTTGGATGATGTCCCAAACATGGTATTACCAGAGGTTCACGCAACATTGGACATGGTCAATAATGTAGGTGTAACATTTTAACCATTTCCTTCATATAAACATATTTTCACGCATTTGCAAACAGAGTAGACCCAGATCAGATGGCTCCTATTGGAGCCATCTGATCAGGGTTTGCTCTGTTTGCTTATGATATAATATAGATATGAATCTACAGTTTCTGCCATGGCCAAAAGGTCCTGTGTCAATGTTCTATTATAACAAATGAATCTAATTACCGGTAATATTCATGATGTCATTATTTCTTCCGTGAATATTCATGGCGGAAAGGGTTAATCCATAAAAGGTAATATGATAAGTCAATGTTAATTATATTATAAGACCTTCTGAATTGAACAAGGTTCATTTCCTTTAACATTTTGTAACTTTTTCACTGACCTACAGATAAAACAGATTAACCCTGTACCTAATGAATATTCATGTAAGAAATAATGACTGTGAATAATGAAATTTTATAATTTCATTATGCACATGTGAATTTTCACAGGCAAACCAGGCCTGCAAACAGAGCAGACCCCTGACCAGACGACACCTACAGGTCAGGAGCCGTCTGATCTGGTATTTAGTGTATTTGTGCCAAAGTTCAAAACTGAATAACAGAGATGAATTTTGTTCGGTCAATATTTTATACTGTATAAATCCAATAAGCTTGGGTAAAGTTTAACTGTTATGACCCTTGAAAATGTGTCTTTAACCCTTTACTCCATGAATATTCATGCAAGAAATAATGACATCATGAATACTTATTTGCTGAATTTTTATAATGTTAAAGTTTCAAAAGAGAATTATCTGCTTTGACAGAAACTGTGGAATCAAATCTATATCATGCCATAACCAAATAGAGCAGACCCTGATCAGACGGCTCTATAGTCCTAAAGGAGCTTTCTGATCTGTGTCTACTCCATTTTCAATGACGTGAAAAGGGTATAAAGGGTTAAATTTGACATGCCAGCTTTCATTGTCCAGCTCAGAAACAGCCCCTGAAACTGGCATGATTATATGTGATTTCATCATACAAAAGTATGGAATTATTATAATGACTGTCAAATTGACTTTATTGACAAAGACAAAGTTTGCGATTAAACTCTTTTTCAGTTGACTGACAAGATTGGTCTTGATGATATGGTAGATGCCTTGGATGAGCAAGTGGAGTCAATAGATGCAATTGTTAAACCAATCTTGTAAGATTTGTCATTTTGTTAATGTTTATTTTTTACCCATTTTCCACTGTAAAAAAACAATGTCTGCTCAGCTTTGCAGGGTTGCCGCACGTCAGGGGAAAGGTCAGGGAATTTTGTGAAATGTCGGAAATTTTAAAAAAATATGGGCAAATGTCAGGGAATTGTCAGGGAAATTTTAAAAAAAAAATGTTCCTCAAAAATATAATATAATTTATGATAGAAAGACCAAATACAACATTGTAACATGTCAGGGAATTTTAAAGTTATGTCAGGGAATTGTCAGGGAATTTTGTTTCCTCTGATTTGTGGCACCCCTGCTTTGGATTCCGTGCAATTTTGACTACATCCAATTGGACTAAACTTTTAACAAACTATTGACAGATTGTCAAATAGTTTGGATCATGATAAGAGAGACACTAAGTTATTCAGCTTCTTATTTAGATGGAAGCTGTTTGAAAATTCGAGTAGGGTCAAGGATAGCGAGATACAGCTTATAAGCTTAAATTTCATGAACCCATTCCCTCATAGGCTATTTTTAGATCCAACCATTTTGAATAAATCTACCGAAAAGGAGCATTAACTAGAGAAAAGGAAAATCTTAGAATTTTGTAGTTTGAAACCATTGTGATAAATAGAGCATTTGCTCCTATAGGAGCAGATGCTCTATTTATCACAATGGTTTCAAGAAGTGACTTTTACAGAGGCGTAGAAATGCGTATTTATAGAGGAAAGGGTTAAGACATTTTTTTATTTTATTTTATTTTTTTGGGGGGGGGGGGGGGGGGGGGGGTGATGGGAACCGTCAGAGTAATAAATCATTCAACACCATATTATCTGTAATAAATGCTCCCAGAGGTGTTACATGGAGGCATTACATTTTTAGCTCACCAGAGCACTTTTGTGCTCAGGGTGAGCTTTTGGTGATCGCCTGATGTCCGTCGTCGGGCGTCAACAATTTCAACCTTTAAAAATCTTCTCCTCTGAATCTACAGGGTTCTCAGCTTTTATCTTTGGTACATAGCATCATCTGTAGGTCTTCTACAAAAGTTATATAAATTATGCCCCTGGGGTCAAAATTGGCCCTGCCCCAGGGGTGTTCAGTTTTCAATAGAAACATATAGTGAAAACTTTGAAATTCTTTTCCTCCCAAACTAGAAGGTTCTCAGCTTTCATATTTGGCACATAGCTTCAACTTCAGGTCTTCTACAAAAGTTATATAAATTATGCTCCTAAGGGTCAAAATTGGCCCCACCCCAAGGATTGCCAGCTTTTTGTAGCTGACTGCTTAAACAACCCATGGGATCACTATATATGCATAGGAAAAACTTTGAAACTCTTCTTGTCAAAACTACTTGTCCCAGAGCTTAGATATTTGTTGTATAGATTTACTTAGCATACCTTTATGAGTTTTGTTAATATCATTGTTCTGAGGTTAAAATTGGCCCTGCCCTGCCCTGTGTATATAGACTTCTTCATATCAGAAACAACAGTTTAAATGTTCCCCCTTAATCAGAGATAAGCCAGTGCTCTGATAGGACTATCTGTATATCTGTATATATACGTCGTAGAATCCTATAAGGCTTTTACACGACGGGTGAGAAGAGTCGCCTTTATTTCTGGCGATGATCTCGTAGGGCTGTCTTGAAAGCCTCTACGGAATCAGCAAGCACGATGCCGTTCGGTAGTCTATTCCACTGTATCGCAGTGTCTACAAAGAATGAATTCCTGTATTGAGGGGTCTTGCTATTTGGGACTGCCAGCCCTTTTGTGTTGTTACGTACTTGATTTTCTATTATATTGCTTGCACTGTAGTCTTTAAACCTTGTTGCCTTGACGTTCTCCTTGGCTTTGACGGTTTCGTGAAAGTGGATTTCGGTAGAGCTGGTACTAATCCCTCTATTACCTTATACATTAGTACCAGGCGAAGGCTCAGTCTCCTGTCTTCAAGGGTCTCTAAATCTAGTTGTTCTCTCATTCTTGTTACCGCTCCCGTCTCTCTGTCCTTATAGTTCCTTTTAATGAACCTGACGGCACGGTTTTGAATTTTCTCCAACCTGTCTATGTCCCCTTTGAGGTAAGGATTCCAGATGGTTGCTCCATACTCCATTATAGATCTTACTACTGATATGTATGCCGTTTTCCTGCATTTTTCGGGAACATTTCTTAAGTTCCGTCTTAGAAATCCAAGTGTGGCGTTGGCCTTTTTACATAAATTGTTTATGTGCACATTCCACTTGAGGTCTTTTGATATCTGTATGCCTAGATACGGATTATCTTGAACCTCTTGTAGGATATGGTTGCCGAGCTGGTAGAATTTGGATATCTTCTGGTTTATGGAGAGCATATAACACTTTTTCGCATTGAATCTCATACCCCATTTGTTTGCCCATGTTTCCAGGTTGAGTAGGTCTGATTGAAGTTTCTCCTGATCCGTACTGCTCTTGATGGTTCGGTAAAGTAGGCAGTCATCTGCAAACAGACGTACTGACGATTTTACACAATCTGGGAGGTCATTTATGTGACAGAGAAACAGGATCGGTCCAAGGACAGTTCCTTGTGGGACTCCGGAGTCCACAGATGTCTCATCTGACTGTCCACCTTCTACTATGGTTCGCATTTTGCGGGTTGTTAGAAAGTTGGTCAGCCAGGTGTGGATGCTCCCTTGAATTCCATAGTGGTATAACTTGTGTAACAGTTTGTCATGCGGTACTGTGTCGAATGCTTTAGAAAAATCTAGAATAGCTACATCCGTTTGGTGCACCCTGTCATGCTCCTGGAGGAAGTCGTTCAGCGTAGTTAAGAGCTGTGTCTCACAGGAGTAGCCTGTTCGGAATCCATGGTTCAGATTTGTGAGGATCTTGTTATTTTCTAAGTGTGTCATTAGGTGTCTGCATATTATGTGTTCTAAAATTTTGCAGACAACAGAAGTCAAAGAAACCGGCCTGTAGTTTTCAGCAAGATGCTTATCTCCTTTCTTGAAAATACTGGAGACAGTATTGGTAATCACCCTTAGCCTGATCAGTAGAGTAGAAATTGTGTTTAGACAAATTACACACACTCATTTTAGATTGAGAAAACTGTGGATAATTCTCAAAATGCAGAAAGATCTTAAAGCTTTTTTCCCATATCTATGCCCTGCATTAGGCTGCCAGCTATCAAAATAGATTCTATTATTCAACGGCTAGCTGTCTATTTTCACTTTTGTTCTAGTTTTCCACCAATGAGAAACTGTTACATTGTAATTTGCATATGACCTAGTAGTAAACTGTATTTTCATTAGTGAATACCTTGACTGGAATACAACCTTTTTATATGCCTCTACACATTCCGAAACTATGTAAAATTCTGATATACAGTCTACTAACGTGTCGAATTTCCTGGGGTAATTATTACGATATTGCAGTTATTTCAAACACCATGTTTTATGATAATTAGCTGCTTCGGCCTCGCAAATTGAATTCAATGCAATAATTAACATAATCACAACACATGTAAGGCACCATGTTACACAGACATGTTCTATAAACTTTTTAGAGTTCAGTCAAAACGCCATATAGTACAGAAAGTAATTATTTATGCAGATATTTAGCATGTGACCGAAGACTGTCGACTGTCGAAAGTTCTGTTCTTAAAATAGATTTCAAGACCTGGAAATTCCCATAAAATCAAAGTACTGATGTACTGATATTTATCACCTCATGGTAATGGTTGCTGAGCAATATTACCAGTTTGTCGAAACCTCTATTAAACTTTCAAACCTTTACTATCATTTTGCTATCAATTAATACAACATTTGATCATAAGTCCACTTTGACGAACAGGTAGTTTGCAGAAACCACCATAATTCACAGGCAGTGCTATAGGAAATAAAGAAGAAGGGTTGTTTAGTATATTAGAGGAGAGGTATTAATAGTATTAATTATTATCCCCGACCAAGGCACCGAGACTCTGGTTGTTGGCTCTCTTTGATATAAAGCTACTTACTGAAGGCTATTACTATGGCTCTATCACATGGGGCTTGGGCTCATAGAGTAGGTTATATTGTTTTAAAATTACATATAGATTCAGTTAATGATGTCATTAATGATGATGCACACAAGTCGATTAAAGCGTTGATCTAGGCTAAATAAATACAGTTCTTTATGGAATTACAGACTCTGCACAAACAAAAACTTTATGCTTTAAAGTGCATTCAATTTCTGATCTTCATATCAATACAAATATAAGCGCTTTCATGTACATTTATAAAAGGTAAACTAAAGAACTAACTTGAGATAGTTTTAAAACATTACTTTGACATCGTACATTTTAAAAGTGATTTCCTATAAAAGCAACTTGAAATATTTCAAT
Organism: Azorinus chamasolen; assembly: GCA_963576725.1. Taxonomy (NCBI): domain Eukaryota; kingdom Metazoa; phylum Mollusca; class Bivalvia; order Cardiida; family Solecurtidae; genus Azorinus; species Azorinus chamasolen. The sequence continues at coordinate 40,001,737 of OY755245.1, forward strand.
AAATGCTTCTTCTACTCCAATTCATTTTCATTGCATGCTTCTCTGCTAGTATAATAACATGCAACCCTTCATAGATCTAGTTCTCTGTACTAGTAGAATCTCCAAACATTAAAATAAATATTGCAGAGATTGTTTTGTACATTGTGCCAATATTTGAATGCCGCTGAATATCTTTTTAAAAGATAGTTCTTGTTGTATCTGTTTTGAAGTTCAGCTTAATACAAATTCAAGTGTTCTATTGCATCTTGGAGAGCAGTGTCTATTTTTAGCTGGCTATTTTTAGCATACATAAAAGGTAGGTTATCTCCCTTTTGCACTTTTTGATTACAACCTGAATGCCTCCCTTCTGGATAATGGCAGTTGCAAATTAGATCTGACCTGTAAATAGTACAATTAACCCTTTACTCCATAAATATGCATTTCTACACCTTTGCAAACAGAGTAGACCCAGCTCAGATTGCTCATGTAGTAGCCATCTGATCAATCTGCTCTATTTGCTTATGATAAAATATAGTGCAAATTGCATTAAATTATTTTCATTTTGTGTACAATATACATGTACTTATAATATGTTTACTTAAGCCTTTCTTTCATATAAATGCTTTTTCATGCATTTGCAAACAGAACAGACCCAATCAGACGGCTCCTATAGCAGCTGTCTAATCAGGGTCTGATCTGTTCGTCAATGGAATTTGAAATATGTTTCTTTACTTTCTAAAATGGCCACACTGTCCCACTTTCCATATTTCATTATAACTATTTTGTCCATGAATATTCACTAGGTATTGAAATTTTGAATAACCATAGAACAGGGGAAGGGTTAAAAGTACATCAAACTTAAGATAAGATATATGAATAATAATATGAACTCATGAAGATGTAATGAAAATATCTGAAATTTTGAACATACAGTAAAACCTCTCTATAACGACCACTAAATTACATCAAGTATTTTGTGTTAAAGGCAGGTGGATGCTTAAAGCAAGGTGAAAGTAAAACAGAACGCTCCTATAGGAGCGTTCTGTTTTACTTTCACCTTGCTTTAAGCAACCACCTGCCCAAAATACCAACTAATTAACACAATTTGGTGGTCGTTATAGAGAGGGTTTACTGTATAAGTATAGATTAATTTATTCTTTCTGAATTAAAATTGGCCCCACCCCAGGGCCGGCTAGTTTTCTATAGAAACATATAGTAAAATCTTTGAAAACCTTCTCCTCTGATTGTCTGGTGAGCGATGTCAGGGCCATTCTGGCCCTCTTGTTTAAAAAGAGCTTCTTATATTTTGTACACAGGTGGTTGCAGAATTAAAGCAATGCAGAAAGCTAGTGGAGCCTTCTGCATTGCTTTCAGTCTGCATTAGACTACCATCCATATGTTGAAAAACTTGTATTTTTTTATTTAATGGTTATTATATAAGGTTTAAGTTGTTTTATTAGGTTGACTGGTTTGGGGTTGATTTTTTTTTGAAGAAAAAAATACAAGCTAATACGAGTTGTTGTCGTAACTCTGATGTCCGCGTTGTCTTCGTTGTAGTTGTCCAGAAACTTTAACATTGGCTATTACATGTACTTCTTTACTATTCATGCAAATTTTATGAAGCTTCCCACACTTATTCACCGTCACAAGGGCTACAATTAAGCAGTCGAGCGTTGGCACTCACGTGGTGCTTTTGCTGATCGTTAGATTACCCCCAGAAGTAAAAGAAGCATTTACTAGGGAGAATACGGCTTGTTATGTCTGCTACTGTAACAATGACAGGACTTCAGAATTGTTCTTATTATCCTATACAGATGGGAGAAAAATTACTTTTCTTTAACCATTCTAACACTAGAAGGGAAGATGAGTTGAACGTAACGACCTTGGATTAAGGTATAAACGGTTTATTTCAGATCGACGTTTCGACCAACACTAGGTCTTTTTCAAGATAAAAAATATACAAAAAATCATTCTAAAGTACATAAATTGCGGTGTTCTTTGGTCACATGACTTATTGAAAATTGTGATAATTGTCTATTGTGACGTCATGATGAAAGATTATTAGACTGTAGCTATGGGTATGAAATGATATGAGGCATGAATTTTATGTCTATAAACATGATAATAAAGATGAAAAATTAGTGCCAACCTTTGTTATTGTGTGTTTTTTCCCTATTTTAGAAGTCCGTATATGGAATATATAAAAACAGTTCTCATATTCTGAGAGTCATATTCATCCAAGCAGATGGTAGTGTCACTTGGTGAAATCTGTATAGTTTCGTCGTCATTGTTTGTATGGTTAAAATTTTCTAGTGTGCTGCTTGGCTCGTCTGGGTCCTGGATTGGCGATAATAGGGTTGGAATTTTGGTTATCTCACGTAGAAGTCGGTCTGTGTTGTTGGGATTGTATGTAGATCTGGGTCCGTTTTTTGCTGGTACCGTGCGGAAATTGGGTTTGCACTCAAATGGGGGTGTCCAGGTGGTTAGTTTTTCGATTTTTGGCGGCTGTACGATGGTTTTCTCAAATACTGTGATGTCAAGATAATGTATAGATTTACCATGTCTCTTTAAAGTGTCTCTTCTGGCGTATAGTCTGCTGCAATGTGGGCATATGAATTTAGTTCGGTGGTTGTTGTGGGTTTTCAGGTGGCGGGCGAAGTTTGTCATAGATCCTCTGATGAATATGTGGCATTTCAAACACTGGTTTAGATTTTTACTGATCCGTCGGTATGTGTTCTCGTTGGGTTGTTTTTTCGCCATGTCCTTTTCTTACTGTATCAGATTCAAGCCGTGTGGGTGTTTTGTTTTAAAAAATTCTATTAGTGCCTCTTCTGTCCTGAGTCTGAAGTTTGTGTCTCTAGGCGTCGAGGTAAGCAACGTTACGTCGACGTCTCGTGCGTTGTGTCCGTTGCTCGTGAAATGGCGCGAAACAGGTTTGTATTCGTTGGCTGTTCTGATGTCGTTTAAATGTCCGTACAATCTCTCCCTCTCTGGATGTTGCATTTTTTGCAACCTATTAGATATACTACGCTGACACTGGTGCACGTGTAGCTCCCTTGGATTTGGAAAGTCTTTCCGGTTGTGTGGCTTTTGACGGAGTTCTTTTCTGAGATGTGGCTACAGGCTATGCATGGTTTGTTGCATGGGTGGCTTCCTTTCTTACTTTGTTTGTCCTGTAAGTCTGATCTTACGAGTAGCTCTTTGAGGCTTGTTGGGTTTTTTAAAACTGTAGTGACCTTGATATTTCTGAATATGTGGCTATCTGGTCCCGTTTTGAGGATGGGGAGGTTAATATTAAAGATTCTGTTGAAGTCTGGATTTCTTGGGTTGTTGTAGGTGATGAATGGGATGATTTCTGGCTCCTGTGTTTTTGCTTTTGTGTTCATGAGTTGCTGTCTGTCCTGTGTTCTAGCTTTGTGGATGGCTGATAATACTGCCCCCGTAGGGTATCCTCTTATTTTAAGGTTTTGTAGGAGGGTTTTTGCACATTTGTCGAATTCCGTGATATCGCTGCATATTCTGCGTATCCTAATTGCCTGACTGTATGGGATGCTCTTTTTCTGGCGGATGGGGTGGTATGACTCATAGTGTAGATACATATTAGCATCAGTCGGTTTGGAATATAGGGTTGTAGATAAGGATCCACTGTCGTTCTTGTAGACTGTGGTGTCCAGAAAGTTTATAGCCTGGTCACTGATTTCGAAAGTAAATTTGATCATTTTGTGGTACTGATTCAAGGCCAAGATGAAGGAATCCAATTCCTCTCTACTGTGCGGCCATATAGCGAATATATCATCAATGAATCTCCACCAAACGGATGGAGTGAGTTTCTGACTGAGTAAGAATCTAGATTCTATTTCGTGCATGAACAGAATTGCGTAACTTGGTGCGCATTTGGTTCCCATGGTGGTTCCTGATTTCTGTCGGTAATACTTGCCATTAAAAACAAATGCGGTTTTGGTTAGAATGAGGTGTAGTAAGATCCAGGTTATTGGTTCTGTGTCTGTTCTCCTTTCTAAGGCTTTCTTTACTGCTTTCTTTAACCATTGTCAATGTCTGCCTATTTGGAGCAATATATTGGTACAGTTTATATTCTTACTGCTAATGTGGCTATCTGACTTATTAACCTTTTACTACATATATAAACATAACTCATTTGCAGAGTAAATCCAGATTAGTAATGGTTCCTATAGGAAACGTCTGATCAAAGTCTGCTCTGTTTTCATATGGAATTATATAGATCTGAATCTAAGGTTTCTCCCATTGCTAAATTCTTGTTTTTATGTGCCATTATGAAAGGTCATCTGATTAACATTCATTATATCATTATGTCTTACACAGGGTTCTGGCGAGGATTGAAAATGTTTGAGACATGTGTCCCATCGACAGAAAGTAGGGACATTTTCAAAATCTGTGAGACACCGACATGTGTGAAAATATTTTTTTAACCATTATTCATTGAGAAAATGCTATGTTTATGAATCTGTGGATCTATGACTGATTTCCTTAACATGTAAATATTTTCTCTGATCATATTCACAGTTTGATTTGATCTCAATCTGATCTGTCTACTTTGAAATCTTCTGGTAAGAACTGACATTTTTTGAGACACTTGTCCCAATGACAGTAAAAAAATGGGGACATTCCTCATTTTGATGGGGAAAATTACCCAATTTCTCGCCCTCGCAAGAACCCTGCTTACATGGATATCCATGGAATAAAGGATTAAATTGTAACCACTACCCATCTCTACCTCAACAACTGATTTTAATTTATTGATAATAATCAGATTTACCCCACCTCTGATAATTTGTGGGTGAAATCCGTGTGTGTGATTGGTTGAATTCTGTCACGTGATCAAAGAGTAAAACTTATACACCGTCACTAGAAATTCAATACACAGTCAGTAGAAATCCAATACACGGTCAGTAGCTAGGTTACTTCCCCTGCCAAAGTAGAGCTCATATTTGAGGTAATGACTGCACGGTCTTTTGTCAGCAAATGGTTACTGAGTAAATAAGATTTTATTTTAAAGTTAAATACATAACGGATTTTTGTTCCGTTATAATTTTGGTTAGCTCGATTGGACTGCCGAATTGGTGTTTGGCCAAATAGGCACGGCACAGTTATGCTAAGAGTTGTCGTTAGTTTGTTAACGCTTTGCTTCCTTAGACGCAGACAAGATTGAGAAAAAGAAGCAACTGAGCACTGATAAAATAATAGTGACAGGTCATCGGTTGGGTAAATTCGTTCTACATAGTCATGTAGTGACCGGGTACGGGATGATACCTGGTTAGTAAATGTTATACCCGACTCGGCTTCGCCTCGCCGGGTATAACATTTACTAACCAGGTATCATCCCGTACCCGGTCACTACATGACTATGTAACTAATAATACAGTGTTAGCCACTTCTTTGACACTGTTTCAAACTTGTACTACATGTAATCTGCTTTATGTCATTTTTTTATGTGTATTTCACATTTATTATTCCCCTACAAGGTGGGCGGCATATAGCCTTGCCGGGTATTGTCTGTCTGAACATATGCACACCCTACAAATCTTGTGTGGCAAATTCAACAGATTTACTTTCACAGTCAAACATCACTGATGTGAAGATGCTTGTAAAGAAGGAAATATATACTGGGACAATTCCTATCAGAGTTATGTGACTTTGATAGTTTCATCACTATATAACACATAATGAAAAGTGATTGATTTGGAGACAATATTGCCATGGGGCATCTGTGTCCAGTGGACACAATTCTAGTTTTGTTTCCATTCTGTTTGTTTCAGTGATGCAGCCATGAAGGCTCTTGGTGGGTATGTAGGACTGATAGGAGGCACAGCCTTGTTTGGTCTCATCCTTGGCTGTCTGTGTCGAGGTAATTCTTATAGTACTGATAAAGGCCGCAACAAAACCACTGGATGTGGAGCTAACTGCCTCATGTTGTAAGTACTTGCAATTTAATCATTGTAGTTGATATAGTTATGCTAGAGATTTTTCAGGCGGTAGGTTAAAATTCGCCAAGGCGTTCTCTGATTCAAACCACAAAGGTAATTTCAAACTTCTTTCCTCGTTCAAAACAAAAATACTTGACATCTTAACCATGAATAGACCTAGTGTCTCTAGGAGCTGTCTGATCAAGGTCTGCTTTATTTGCTTATGGTATAATATAGATCTGATTCTACAGTTTCTACCATAGCTAAAATGTCCTTTATTCATATGCCATTATAAAAATTAATCTAATAATAACAACGTCATTATATCTCACATGAATAATCAACAAGTAAACAGAGCCACAGGTAATGGTGCATACGTACTCAAATACTAAAATCATCATTTCTCCACCAAACCCTATGTTGTGACCACTCTTTAGAATTTTCTCTTTGAGACAATTCTAAAGAGTGGTCACAACATAGGGTTTGGTGGAGAAATAAAGAAGTTATACTTGATTTATTTTTAATTTATGCATCTTATATGGAGCGCTGAGTAAAATATTAATGCTCTGTTATTCACACAGCATCTCTTGCCTTATTTCAGGTCAGTGTTTCTGGCGACATGGATCATATGGTTTATATTGTTATTGAGTTCTATTTTCTTGATTCTTGGTGGGAACATAACCATCACATGTAAGACCATTCAGGAAGTTACCATAGTTGAACAGGTAAGAACAGTGAAATAGCATGTATAGTAAAACCCCTTTAAACCGGACATTAAATTTAGTATGAATAACAGTTTTGGAGACAGGTGGCAGCTTAATGCAGGGTGAAAGTCGTGCAGGAGCTTTCTGCATGACTTTCACCCTGCATTAAGCAGCCACCTGCCTAAAAGTATCTGAATTCTTCTCTTATAGAATTCCTGTTTAGAGAGGTTTTACTGTACAAGTATTGTTTTTATGCCCACTACAAGGTGGGACGTATATAGGCTTGCACTGGTCCATCTGTACATACCGGTATGTAACACAAATCTTGTGTGTCCAACTCCTCATACAGTAATGGGAGGATTTACTTCAAATTTTCACAGATGAATATCGTTGATATGATGGAACATTGAAGTTTTCTTCATAACATATAGCATATAGTGTAAAGTGCTTGATTTAGATCACCATTGGGGGCATCCATGTCCTTTGTTCACAATTTCCTAGTTCACACTCACAGTGTAAATAGTTTATAATATCTTCAATGTTTTACCCATGTTTTAACCTGCTGAAGAATTGCATCTGCCTCTTGCATTTCTGAATATTAATTAACCCTTTCCTTCATATGAACACTTTTTCATGCATTTGCAAACAGAGCAGACCCAGATCAGACAGCTCTGTAGCAGCCATCTGGTCTGAGTCTGCTTATGAGATTCTACACTTTTTGTCAAACCAAAAAATGAAACTAATGAGTATTCATGAAGTGACCAATTTACGCATAAATGCTCATTAGGGAAAGGGTAAAACAAAAATTATCACTAAAGAAAATGACTTTTGTTTCAAACTATGGTGATTTTTTTTATCTGGGTCTACACTGGTTGCAAAGCTCTCATATACTTTAAATATACGTTCATAAACTTTAAAAGGTTTATAGTATGTTTTTTTATGAACAAAGAGCAAGTAAAATGTACTCAGTATCATAAAAAAATATAGTTCAGCTTTAAAATCACTCCTTTAACTCTTTCTTCCATAAATATGCCTTCCTACGCCTCTGTAAAAATTACTTGTTGAAACCATTGTGATAAATAGAGCATTTGCCATATCAGACGGCTCCTGTAGGAGCCCTTTGCTCAGGGCCTGCTCTATTTATGAAATAGAATAGATCAGAATCTACAGTTTCTGCCATGGCGAAACATTTCTGTGTTTATATGCCAAAAAGAAAACACCAAATTTTATTGTGTCACCTGCTGAGAGTCAGTGTGTCACTTAGGGATCACTTTTCAGTTATCTGTCTGTCTGTCCATCCGTCTGTATGTCCTTCACACTTTCCTTTTTTGACCGTCATTTCTAAACTAATCATCATAGAGCTTTCAAATTGTACATGTGTCTTCCTCTCATTGAGGACCATTGATGCAACTAAAGTTTGTCACTCTACATGCAACACTTTTTGAGTTATAACTTATTCCCCTTTGTTCCGATTTTCTCACTCTAGCGGATTAACCTATTCCCTCATATTGCTGACCTTTGACGACTCTGTAAAAGTCACTTTGTGAAACCATTGTGATAAATAGGGCATTTGCTCCTATAGGAGCAAATGCTCTATTTATCACAATGGTTTCAAACTACAAAATTCTAAAAAAAAAAATCCTTTTCTCTAGTTAATGCTCTTTTTCGGTAGATTTATTCAAAGAGGTTGTATCTAAATATAGCCTATGAGGTAATGCTCGCAGGTGACACGTGTTCCTTCTAACACTCTTTTTTACCCTTACCATCATATAAACATATTTTTGACATATTTGACACATTAGTAGACCAATATCAGACAGTTTGCTAATTGAATATGAATCTGTTCTTTACTTTCTAAAATGGCTACAATTTTCAACCTTACATATTTCATTATAACTAAATTGTCCATGAATATTCAGTAAGTATTGAAATTTGGAATAAACACAGACTAGGGAAAGAGTTAATATCAAACATAAGTCTTCATTTTTCTCACACATGAACATTCATTGAGTAAATTTCAATACCTGTGGACTAGACAGCAGAATCGGGATTGAAAAGGAGTGAAAATGGTATTGTTTGTGTAAATGTAAATATAATTATTTTATGCAGCTGATTGAAAATGAAGTTCTATTTGATGGGGATAGCCTTGGCACTGTTCTGTTAGATAATGAGAAGGTCAACATATCGGTGGAGAGATTTATTGAGTAAGTCTATGGGAATACTAACTCCTATCTCACTGTGAAAAAAACCCAATGTCTACCCAAATTTCTGGTGCTATTTTGACTACTCCTGATTCAAACAAGCTTTTGAGAAACTATTGACCGAGTGTCAAACAGCTTGGATCTTGTTTGCTTATGGAATTAATTAGGTCTGGTTCTGTTTATGAATACATATGGATCTGTTTGCATATATGTGAGCTGGGTTATAGATAGCGGTATAAGGGTTAACCCTTTCCTCCGTAAATACGCCTTTCTATGCCTCTGTAAAAGTCAGTTTTTGAAACCATTGTGATAAATAGAGCATTTGCTCCTTAGGAGCAAATGCTCTATTTATCACAATGGTTTCAATACTACACAAATCTAACATTTTCCTTTTCTCTAGTAAATGCTCCTTTTGGGTAGATTTATTCAAAGATGTTGGGTCTAAAAATAGTCTAGTGAGGAAAGAGTTAAATGTGGATTTTACTTTACTGGATTATACTTAGGGCTGTTCCAGGAAAAAAGGCCTTGGGGGGTAGGAACGCCGATGAATTAAAATTTTGTGGGTGGGGCATGATACAGAGATAAATTTGTGTTGGTGGGGGTGATTTTTATACGCCCACCTAATAAAGGTGGTCGTATATTGTCGTGGCCCTGTCCGTCCGTCCGTTCGTTCGTTCGTTCGTTCGTCCGTCAACATTTTGTTTGTCTGCTGTTTTCTGGGAAAACTATTTGAGAGATATTAATGAAACTTCACACAAATGTTAAATGCATCAAGATCTGAAGCTGAGTTGATTCTGAGGTTCATTTGATTTTTCATTTCAGAGTTATGGCCCTTGTCCTTAAAAAATATGCAAATAGTTGTCCGCTGTTTTCTGGGAAACTATTTGAGAGATATTAATGAAACTTCACACAAATGTTTAATGCATCAAGATTTGGAGCTGAGTCGATTCTGAGGTTCATTTGATTTGTTGTTTCGGAGTTATGGCCCTTTTACTTAAAAAATAATGCAAATAGTTTGTCCGCTGTTTTCTGGGAAAACTATTTGACAGATATTAATGAAACTTCACACAAATGTTTAATGCATCAAGATCTGAAGCTGAGTTGATTCTGAGGTTCATTTGATTTTTCATTTCAGAGTTATGGCCCTTGTCCTTAAAAAATATGGAAATAGTTTGTCCGCTGTTTTTTGGGAAAACTATTTGAGAGATATTAATGAAACTTAACACAAATGTTTAATGCATCAAGATCTGAAGCTGAGTCGATTCTGAGGATCATTTGATTTGTCGTTTCGGAGTTATTGCCCTTTTACTTAAAAAAAATACAAATATATGCAAATAGTTTGTCCGCTGTTTTCTGGCAAAACTGTTTGACAGATATTAATGAAACTTCATACACATGTTTAATGCATCAAGACCTGAAGCTAAGTCGATTCTGAGGATCATTTGAATTGTTGTTTCGGAGTTATGACCCTTGCACTTAAAAAAATAATGCAAATCTATGCAAATATGAGGATGGCCATAACTTTTTCAAAATTTTGAAATGATATTTACTTCAATTTTTTTATATGGTTAAACCTTTATGTGAATTTTCACATATATTGTGGGGGTTTTGATATGTCATTTTATTCTAAAGTTATGGTCCTTGAACTTCGTGTGTTCGTTGCTTTGTTAGTCGGTCAACTTTTAGTTTGTCTGTTGTTTTCTGGGAAAACTATTAAAATGATATAAATGAAACTTGACACAAATGTTTTAAGCAATAAAATTTGAAGCTGAGTTTATTAAATTGAGGTTCATTCAGTTTGTCTTTACAGAGTTATGGCCGTTGCACTTTACAAAAATCTGCAAAAATTAGGATTAGCTGTAACTTTTTTATTTAATAAGATATTCACTTCATTTTTTTAAAAAATAGTATCACCTTAATATGGAAATCAAGATCTGAAGCACAGATTAGAAAATGTCAACACTTATAAGGCATGTTGAATCAGAGAAAGTTTGCAAGTGGGTGTATTATGTACCGTATGCGGTACTCTTGTTTCAATTGTAATTGTGTTGTATTGGGGGTTATTACATATTCCAATTGTTTGGGGGGGGGGGGGGGGGGGGGGGGGGGGCATTAAAAACGGTAATTTGATCAGCATTCTGACAGAAACTTTGGGCACAAGATGCTATGTTTGGTGGGTGGGGGTGTAAAATGAATGAACAACGAAGTATCATGCAGATTCACTTATACATTCAGGACCTATCAGACATTCGTTTGGTCTGACAGAATTTTATACAGACAACAGAAGGAAAGTAAAATAAAACAGTTGAGCAGGAAATGCCACACAAAAATAAAACAGCCCAGTTAAAGCACAATACTAAACCCTTGTTTACACACAGAGTGTTACCCAGAGATTAGATCGACGAACATTTTAAAGACATAGGGGCACTGATTTTGAAAAAATTTCAACGATATCTAAATGAGATTGTCTGATCAAGATTAGTTTTATTTTAATTAAATTTAAATCTAACGGAGACAGTTTTCATTGCATTACTGACAAATGTCATCAGTTGTCTCATTGACAGAAAATTCTTCTATATCTTGCACACAGCCAAAATTTTGGTCCTGCTGAGGCTCCTGGAGTTTTGTAAACTCTGGAAATTTACAATAAATAATTTTTGTCATTGAATTACATACAACAGAATGACAATATATGCTGTCAATATAATTTGCATGTAGAAAACAATTTAGTTGCAAATGCTATATGCATAAAACAGCATATTCATATTTATAGTAAAACTTGTCTAATTTTGAGAGGTTAAAAAAACCTAGAAAGTACTATTAAACCAGAAATTTCAGTTTTCTTGGTGGTGGGTGGCAAGTTAAATATAAATCTAGTGGTTGTGGGTATCTGACTTATTTTAATTCTCTCATTTAGGGGGGTAAAAAAAAAAAAATTGTGTTGGTGGTACCCCTATTTTTGGCCGGCGTTCCTACCCCCCCCCCCCCCCCCCCAGGCCTTTTTTCCTGGAACAGCCCTTATCTCTGAAAAGTGGAGAGTCTTGCTTTATGAAATGAAAGAAAAACAATCTTTTGCAAGATTGGTATTTGTTGTGTCTCCCAAACCAAAATGCATGCTTGCCGCAAGCTTGCAATAAGCTTGTATTAAGCTTGCGCAAGCTTGATTGGGGCTGAATAGCCAAAGTTAAGCTTGTGTAAGCTTGCGATGAAATTAATTGGCTCGCAGCTGAAAGCTAAACTGCAAGCTTAATTTCATCTCTGCAAGCAAAACTATATTCAAGCTTGCGATGAAATTAAGTTTGCAGTTTGGCTCGCAGCTACGAGCTAAACTGCAAGCTTAATTTCATCTCTGCAAGCTAAACCATAGTTGGCTTAAATCATTATTATTTTTTTCAAAAAAGTTGATTATGGAAATATTCAAACCCATTCTGTATATTATTCTGTGTATTACTAAAAGAGTTGGCTAATGCATGTTAACATTATTCTTGATACATCAGCTCCATGCAGGCCAAAACAAGCTTGCAAGTAAATTAATTCCAAGCCAAATAAGCTTGCATGAACCAAATAAGCTTGCACAAGATAAATAAGAATGCCTGATCCAAATAAGCTTGCGTTAGCCAAATAAGCTCGTCGCAATCTCATAATCAATCCGAATGCAAGCTTACCAGAAGCCAAATAAGCATGTGCAAGCCAAATAAGCTTGCACAAGCCAAATGAGCTCATTGCAAGCTGGTAAGCATTCCAAATGCAAGCTTGCAGATTGCAGTGTTGATTTGCAAGCTTGATTAAACTTTCAACAAGCTTACCGCAAGCCTATTTGACTTGCAACTGTACGCTTGTTGCAAGCTTAATCCTAGCCAAAATAAGCTTGCGATTTTGGTTTGGAGCTGTTGCATCACTGATTATACAAAATTTAAAGTGTTAAATACTGCATTTCAGACACATACAGGACAATATGAACAGAGTAATTCAAAACTATATAAATGGAATAGCCCAGTTTTTGTGTAACATCTATATATTGGTCATGTTTTTCATCTTAGCTTTCTGTCATGGTTTTTTATTACACACCTGTCTGTCACAAATTTTGCTGCAAGCTGTCTATCAAGTAAAGGGTTATCCAACTTAAAAAATTACATAAATCTCGATTACATCCTAGTCTTGGTCTACAATTTTCAAGGCCTTGAAGCCACCCTTTTCTATTTGTTTGGCTCAAGTTTAATTATGTCTCCCCCCATATTTATATGGGGGAGACATATTGTTTTCGTGAGAGTTGTCTGTCTGTCCGTCTGTCCGTCCGTCTGTCCGCACTCACCAAAGGGTAGTTGTGTGACTTTTTCTAACTAGTCCCACAAGTAAAATCATTAACCTGGCCATCTCTTGTGACATTAACCTGGCCATTTCTTGTGACATTAACCTGGCCAGTTGTGGGACATAGGGTTAGGGTTAGGGTTAGCTTCCAGATCATTCTTTTCCAAAGTTAGAGCCAAAAATAGTTTTTCTTGTGGGACTAGTCACACAAGAAAAGATCAAAGGAAAAAGTCACACAACTACCCATCCGTTAGCATCTGTCCGTCTGTCTGTCACACTTTTTGTCCGGACGATAACTTCAATATGCCTGATGCCAGTTGATTGAAACTTCATATATGGAAAGAGCATAATGAGAGGAAGTGTCATGCACAAGGTCCATAACTCTGGCTTCACTAATATTGGAGTTATTGCCCTTTGTAAAAAAAATCACACTTTTTTGTCCGGACGATAACTCCTATATGGCTCATGCCATTGGATTGAAACTTCATATATGGAAAGATCATGACGAGAGAAAGTGTCATGCACAAGGTCCATAACTCTGGCTTCACTAATATTGGAGTTATTGCCCTTTGTAAAAAATATCATAATTTTTTGTCCGGACAATAACTTCAATATGCCTGATGCCAGTTGATTGAAACTTCATATATGGAAAGAGCATAATGAGAGGAAGTGTCATGCACAAGGTCCATAACTCTGGCTTCACTAATATTGGAGTTATTGCCCTTTGTAAAAAATAATATTAATCTTTTGCCCGGACAATAACTTCAATATGCCTGATGCCATTGGATTGAAACTTCATATATGGAAAGATCATAACGAGAGGAAGTGTCATGCAGAAGGTACATAACTCTGGCTTCACTAATATATGAGTTATTGCCCGTTGTAAAAAAATCACACTTTTTTGTCCGGACGATAACTTCTATATGGCTCATGACATTGGATTGAAACTTCATATATGGAAAGATCATAACAAGAGGAAGTGTCATGCATAAGGTCCATAACTCTGGCTTCACTAATATTGGAGTTATTGCCCTTTGTAAAAAAAATCACACTTTTTTGTCCGGACGATAACTTCTATATGGCTCATGCCATTGGATTGAAACTTCATATATGGAAAGATCATAACGAGAGAAAGTGTCATGCACAAGGTCCATAACTCTGGCTTCACTAATATTTGAGTTATTGCACTTTGTAAAAACAATCACAATTTTTTGTCCAGATGATTACTCCTATGTGACACATGCCATTGGAGTGAAACTTCATACATGGAACGATCATAATAAGAGAAAGTGTCATGCATAAGATCCTTAACTCGAGCTTCAATAAATTTAGAGTTATTGCCCCTTGTACATTTGTTTAATTCTTTCTTGTCCGGACGATAACTCCTACATGGCTCTTGCCGTCGTATTGAAACTTCATACATGGAAAGAGCATGATGAGAGAAAGTGTCATGAACAAGGGCCATAATTCTGGCTTCAATACTTTTGGAGTTATTGCCCTTTGTTACATTTTTTGGCCGATCAATAACTCCTGTTCGACTGATGCTATTGGAATGACATTTTATTTTTGGAAAGAGCATGATGAAAGTAAGTGTCATGCACAAGGGCCATAAATCTGGTATTAGTATTTTTGGAGTTATTAGCTGTTATCATTTTCTTCTTGAAAAATGTAGTGTGGAAAACGCATAATGAGGGGAGGTATCATTCATCAAGACCATAACATTTTTAGTGATTTCCCTTTACATATTGTTTTTATTAGAGGGGAGACATCCGTTTTTTTGACAAAAACCTCTAGTTTCCCATTAATGTCAGTAATATTGTTTATGATTTCAGTAATTGCAGAGAAGGTGGAACTCTGTTTGGCAGTTTTGACGTTAACAACATGATTAATTTCACAGACATATTCAGTGCATCAGAAGTAAGTATGTCTACTTCAGCTTTTGACTTTTGTGTTGTTCCATGTGAACCTCTGCTAGAAACATTTAAATTCATTGGGGCAATACTGTGACTTGTGATGAGCAAGGTTTTGTTACTGTGTTCTACTGTTGCTACTGCTATGGGTCTTCACTGTTTCACTGGGGCCAACTACGTATTATTATCAAATGTTTTGCTACGACAATTTATGTGGGTATTTTGACCAATTGTTTTACTACGAAGCCAGTGTATTAGGAAATGTTTTCCTATGAAAGTTGCTTTCGTAGAAAAACAAATCTATTATAATACCCATATAAATTCTCGTAGCAAAACATTTGATAATAATACGTAGTTGGCCCCCAGTGTGTTTGCTGAGAACTGGCCCTGAGGTTATAAAACTTTTTGCTTGAGTCTGAGATCATTCTCAAGCATCTGATTGGTCAGATTCTGAGCTTACTCTGAATCTGACCAATTAGATACATGAGAACAATCTCAGAATCAGACTCAGAAGTTTTATAACCTTGGACCCAGAATGCACCTTTTATTGTTGCATAGCAACATGGATACAGAATTCCAGAAGAAACTGAAAATTTATCCATGTTATTTAATAATAATTCATCATAACCATAAACCAGGTACTCAGATTCATGTGTTAATCAACCACTGCACAGTTTCAATGCTAAAGTTTGCTGCAGCTGTAAGAGCTGAGTTAGTAAAGCCACAACTTTCTTCTATTAACCTTTATCTATGAAAACTGTTTGCAAAGGTCCTCACAAATTGCTTTATAGTGTTTAACCCATTACCTCATTGGCTAATTTTAGATACAACCTCTTTGAATAAATCTACCGAAAAGGAGCATTAACTAGAGAAAGGGAAAAGTTTAGAATTTTGTAGTTTAAAACCATTGTGATAAATAGAGCATTTGCTCCTATAGGAGCAAATGCTCTATTTATCACAATGGTTTCAGAAAGTGACTTTTACAGAGTCGTCAAAAGTTGTCAATATGAGGGAAAGGGTTAAAATGTTGATTTTTGTTCAATAATATTGGTTTACTATTATTTACAGTTTGTGCCAGAGCTCGACACGGAAATGTACAATAGCATCAACGAGACTATCCATGACATCAATGTGTTTGATACAGAGTTTCTGAATGATATATCATCGAAACTGAGCTTTTCTAGTAATGACACCTCAGATGGGATGAAATCGGTATATTTATTTTGAAGATTTTTAGCTCGTCTGTTTCGAGGAGAAGTCAAGCTATTATGATCACTGGGTCATAGGCATTGGCGTTGTCATTGTCATCGTCGTCGTTGGCGTGCAAAAACTTTAATGTAGCTCATTACTCGAAAAGTATAAGAGGTATCAACATGAAACTTCATAGGTTAGTAGATCTCATTGAGGAGAAGGCCCCTACATAAGAACCATAACTCTTGTTTTCAAAACTTTGGAGTTATGGCCCCTTATTTTTTTCAAAAATGTTTAATTTAGCTGGACAAGCACCAAATCAGACAAGCGTTGGTGCAGCATGCGGCTCTTGTTATATGATTAAATTACAAATTTTATATCAACCCATTTTCGTATTCTGCAAATGATGTAGGCAAATAGTGACCTGAATCAGGGGGCTTATGAAAGAGCTCTCTGTTCAAGAAATGAGACTGTTTGATTTACCATTAGTTTCAGGCTTCAAATGAACAAAAGAATTTTCATATTCAAAATATCTCTGCCATTAAAATGATGGTTTCTTCATCAGATCTGCTTGGATTAGCCAACATAAAAATAGAGGCTTCTGAGTGTTAACACTGTCCTTCATAGATTTTTAATTGATGACTTTGCAAAACTGAATAAACCCAGATCAGACAGCTGTCTGGGGTGGAGACATCAGTTTTTGTATAAAAATCAATTCTAGTTAGTACAGTCAAACTTGCATGAGCGACCACGTGTATTAAGCGACCACTTGTCCTAAGCGACCACTTTCAGGTCCTCCCGTGAAGTTTTGCTCTATATTTAACTTGTACTAAGCGACCTTTGTCTAACGCGACCAGCGACCGCCAAATACCTGTCCCTACGATAATTGCTGTTTTGTTAAGCGGCCAATTATATATTGTCGTTGTTGCATCATGACAAGCAATCGCATTCACACCTTTATACGGCTGACTGTTCGAGAAACTTATCTGTCACGCCTAAATTTGACATGTTCTCAACACAAAACATGTATGTGTTCCACTCGGTAAACTCCGTTAGTCTCCGTGCTGTTAACATTTCATAGCGAGTAAGGTCGAACAATGTCCGAAGTTAAAGGTTCATTTAGCAAATGATTTCAAACAACCAAGTATATATTTCATAAAACAAGTTTGTTGACAGGATGTAATTGCCTCTGGGCCTGTCAAACCCCTAATCCGATTAAACCTGCTGTGTAAAACAATAATTATGGCTGTCACTGTTTTCAGAAAATGAAAGGTCACATGTGATGTCGCGTGTGATTTATTGGGGTTGTAAATTTCATTTGATTGGTCAAAGAGTGCACACTCTTTTCTGCATTAGCATATAACCTCCAACACCGCACTGAGTAAGGGTTTTAGATTTCTAATGATGTTTGTATTTAAGTGCAAACTTTGGTGGCTTTGACAGTGAAAAAATTCAGTACACGCACATCTCAATTATACACGCAATTAATTTGTAACGAAAGTTATGCAGTTAAGATTTCACTGGTTCCCTTGCTATTAGGGTAATCAGCTGTGTGCATTACAGTCATGATGGCGGCATATATACGAGTTAATAGTTGTCAGTTTTTCACACGTAAGATTTGCATTGCATAAGGGAAAAGGCCATTGGTTAGAGAATATAATGAGCTTGGAAAGCATGTTTACAAGCAGCAGAGCAGAGTTTGAAAACAAACAAACCAAATGAATAAACCAAATAAACAATAAAATGGTATATCTTTAATCTCAGAAATAACAAAAATGAAATATTTTTATGCTTTATTACATACATCTGCTGGCACATATACATGTATATAAATTAACATTGCAAACTGAAAGGAAAACATTTGCATGTTTAAGTACACATATACATGTACATGTTTTCTTTACTACAATTGATGGGGTTTTGTATTAAGAGACCGTTTTATTAAGAGACCACTTTTTGACCGTCCCTTGGGTGGTCTCTTAATACAAGTTTGACTGTAATGCCATTATAAAACATTCTGCTAAATATATGACATAAATATTCACCAGGTAAAGGGTTAACATGCATTTTAATTATCGAAATACTTTTATTATTTACAAAGAAACAATAGAGTCTTTTTGACATAAAATATTTACCCATTGTCATATAATATGTGATGTCAAATCTTACATTGAATTGAATAAGCATGCAAGCAAAAACTAAAATTCTACGTTCTTACTGTATACTGACCATTTTTACATAAAATTTTGTTCTTTTCATCTACAGATGAAGGAGGAAGTAAATGACTTTGATTTGATCGAGCTGTCTAAGAATATGACCACAATTGCTAATGATTTAGCTGATCCGGTAAAGTATTTGTCTGGACAGTGGACACACCATATATGAGTTTATTTAACGCTTTACCCCATAGATATGCCTTGTATCACCTTTGCAAACAGAGTAGACCCAGACTCTACAGAGGCATCTGGTCTGGGTCTACATTCTACTCTGTTTGCAATGGTGTTAAAAGGTGTATCCATAGCAAACAGAACAGACTCGGGTCAGATGGCTCCTAAAGGAGCCATCTGATCAGGGTCTGCTGTTTGCTGTGAAATTGTATAGATTTGATGCTGCAGTTTTTACCAGGGCCAAAATCGGTATCTATTGGTCTACTCTGTTTGCAATGTTAAAAGGCATATCCATAGCAAACAACAGACTCGGGTCAGATGGCTCCTAAAGGAGCCGTCTGATCAGGGTCTGTTGTTTGCCATGAAATTGTATAGATTTGTTGCTGCAGTTTTTAACTAGGCCAAAATCTTCCATTATCATATGCCATTATAACACTATTAAGCTTATTATTATTATACATATACAGTCGAATCGCGATAACTCGAACCTCCAATGGACCCCGAACCAAGTTCGAACCAGCGCATCGTCCGAGTAGTTGCATTTCCATATCTCGGCCGCCATCTTAATTTGTGTCGTGAAACTTACAGTATCGTAAGTATACTACATGGACGTTGCCTTGGGAATATTTGTCGTGTACATAATAATTATTGAATGCTGAAAGTTGTAACTGGTAGAGAAATAAAAACAAGAACGAAATTGAATTGACTTTATATTTTATTCATATATTAGCATATTTTACCATTCATAAATATACATTTTATAAAACAAAAACAGTGCATAAATGATGACAGGGAAACAGTAATTCAAATAGTAAGACATGCATGTACAAACAAGGAGCCGATCATTTTGTAGTCTTTACTCTGCTGCTCACCTTTGCAAAAAGTTTGAATTCAGATGAAAAGCCGAGTAACTAAACACAACACATGTAGAATACAAATTTAGCATAATGTGTAGCACAGTTACTGCTACTTGTAGTCGATATGCAAATGCAATTGTAATAGCGTGTGAATGAAATTGCAATAAGTCACTTTGTATTTATAGGCAACCCGTTATTCTATTAGCTTGTTGTTTGATCACAGTTAAAAACAAAAGTGACAAGTGTCAGGGCAGTTTTGACCATACGCATTAAAACCGTTCACTCGATAATCCGTGATCAAAGGGTTTCGAAATAGGTGTGAAAATCACGAAGTGGTAATAACCACAGCGCCGTAATGTCTAAGCAGTGTTCGAGTGAACGTGTCAAAAACAAGGTAATTATTGGTTGTTAGGACCAGACAAACCTCCCCAATGATTGAATTATCCGATTTAACGAATGTCCGAGTGAAAGCATTGTTTATACATATAATTACTATGCAGACACGCTGGGACCTTTGCCTTTGGACGAGTTAAACCGTCAAAACGAGTGAGCGAGATTCGATTGACCGCGATTCGACTGTATATATATGTTTCTTACATTTAGACAATCATAGGGCAAAGAGTTAACCTGCAATAAAAAAAAGAAAGAAGCTAAATTGTATGATTTACGACACAAGAAAAGAAGGGGCATTTTGTCATTTAATCCCAGATCAGCTGCTGCAGTTTCGGTGCTGCTTCTAATCAGTCTACATTGTTACCCACTTGAAGCTACTGTAAAACCTGTCGAAGGCAATCAGGTCCTCAGACTCAAGCAAAACATTTACAACCATGGTCCCATAGTTCAGCGTGGATTCCTTTTATCTTTAATGGACTTCTTTTTCAGTGGTATTCCGCAGCTTATAAATCCATCGCACAGACATTGGCTAATGTTCATGCAGTTACACATGTGCCTCTGAAGCAAGGCATAGTAAGTATTTTTTATAATTCACTGTTTTTACATGCCTAAAGGGCCGTATTATGTTATGGTGTGTGTTGTCCAACTTGTCCGTCTGTTAGCAGTTTCTTGTGCAGATAACTAATCCTTCATTAATCATTGGTCGTCATACTTGTGTGACTGATTGATATTGATGTGAAGTTGTGCAGGAGAGGCAGATAAATTAGATATTTATTTTTTGCGACATTATTTCCCCTTGTTAACCGGTTTTCCACGGAAAATCCGGTTATTGAAAGGGTGATGTACGATGGGCGGACGGACATCCTGCTGCCAATCTTGTAAACGCAACTCCTCTGATGTTCAACAGATTTTCATAAAACCCTGTATTTAGCAAGGACACAATTTGTCGATGTGCATTATTGTCATGCATTGTTCCTTCTGCAATTTCTTTTTGAGTTATGCCCCTTTGGACTAGGTCTTTTGACCCTATCCTTGTAAGCGCAAATCCTCTCAAACTTTTCAACAGAATTTCATAAAACGTATGTAGCAAGGACACAATATGTAGATCATATGTGCATATTGACAGGGATTTTTCCTTCTGCAATTTTTCTTGGAGTTATGCCGCTTTGAAATTAGAAACCACTAGGTCTTTTGACCCTATCCTTGTTAGTGCAATTCCTCTGAACTCAACTGTTCGACAGAATTTCATAAAACCTTGTATGTAGCAAGGACACAATATGTAGATGTGCATATTGTCGGGCAATTTCATTCTGCAATTTTTCGGGGAGCTATGTCCTTTCAAACTTTGAAAACACTAAGTCTTTTGACCCCATCCTTGTAAGTGCAACTCCTCTCAAACTGTTCATTAGAATCTCATAAAACTTTGTATGTAGCGCTGCAAGGACACAATATGTAGATGTGCATATTGTCAGGGATTTGTATACCCCCGCTGCGAAGTAGGGGGGTATACTGGTTTACCTCTGTCAGTCCGTCTGTTAGATAGTTAGTCCGTCCATTCTTGTAAGCGCAATTCCTCCTACATGGGTGGTCGGAATTCAATGGAACCTTAACAGAAGTAGTACACCATATAAAGATATGCATGAAGAAAATCATTTTGGTTCGACAAATTTCAGGGGAGCTAATCAGACTTTGGGATTTATTCCAGATATTATGTATGGTTGAACTCGTAAGCGCAACTCCTCGTACATGGGCAGTCGATTTCAATGAATCTTTAACAGAAGGTGATACGTCATATGAAGATGTGCATTGAGGATGATCTTTAAGATCCGACATATTTCAGGGCCCGATGCAAAGTTACATAACTCTGTCAAGCATTTAGACAGAATTATGACCCATTTTAACTTAGAATTTAAGGTTACGGTTTTTGTTAAAGTCCACTTATTTTCATAACCCTGTGAGATAAAGCTTTTAAACTTGGAACACTTGTTCACCATCCCAACTTTCATCTGTAGACAAGAGTACATAATTCTGTCAAGCATTTTTACAGAATTATGGCCCTTTTTAAATCAGAAAATTTTGGTTAAGGTTTGTTTGATTTGCGATCAAGGCAGCTTAGCGGGGGTATTCAATCACCTTTAGTGATAGTTCTAGTTGAACTTGTAAGAGCAACTCCTATATGGGTAGTGAAACTGTGACAGTAATGTTCCTTATGTAATGCTTCTTGATGTTCTATAACAAAACATAGACTTGGCCATAATAGTACATGGAGTTTGGATTTCATGAGCGCAACTCCTACTAAATCCTTTAGACGAGTTTCTATGTATCTTTGAAAGAATGTTCAGCATATAATGCCATAGTGCATCGCTTATTTTAGATTTTTATCAAACAGTGAAACTACATGTATTTTGTGGTCTCCCAACGCAAGACATAGACTTAGCCAAGACTATACATGATAAGCGGGGGTATCCGATAAAGAGCTCTGCACACAGTTAATAGTGAAGGAAACCCGGTTTGATGTCGTGTCGACATCCTTTTCTTGTTTCTTACATAAATTTACAAGGCATAAATCTTGTTTGGATAAATCCACTTTTAATTATGTCTCCCCCCATATTTATATGGGGGAGACATATTGTTTTCGTGAGAGTTGTCTGTCTGTCCGTCCGTCTGTCTGTCACACTTTTTGTCCGGACGATAACTTCAATATGCCTGATGCCAGTTGATTTAAACTTCATATATGGAAAGAGCATAATGAGAGGAAGTGTCATGCACAAGGTCCATAACTCTGGCTTCACTAATATTGGAGTTATTGCCCTTTGTAAAAAAAAATCACACTTTTTTGTCCGGACAATAACTCCTATATGGCTCATGCCAGTGGATTGAAACGTCATATATGGAAAGATCAGGACGAGAGGAAGTGTCATGCACAAGGTCCATAACTCTGGCTTCACTAATATTGGAGTTATTGCCCTTTGTAAAAAATATAATTTTTTGTCCGGACAATAACTTCAATATGCCTGATGCCAGTTGATTGAAACTTCATATATGGAAAGAGCATGATGAGAGGAAGTGTCATGCAGAAGGTACATAACTCTGGCTTCACTAATATTGGAGTTATTGCCCTTTGTAAAAAAATTCACACTTTTTTGTCCGGACGATAACTTCTATATGGCTCATGCCATTGGATTAAAACTTCATATATGGAAAGATCATAACAAGAGGAAGTGTCATGCACAAGGTCCATAACTCTGGCTTCACTAATATTGGAGTTATTGCCCTTTGTAAAAAAATCACAATTTTTTGTCCGGATGATTACTCCTATGTGACACATGCCATTGGAGTGAAACTTCATACATGGAACGATCATGATAAGAGAAAGTGTCATGCATAAGATCTATAACTCGAGCTTCAATAAATTTAGAGTTATTGCCCCTTGTACATTTGTTTAATTCTTTCTTGTCCGGACGATAACTCCTACATGGCTCTTGCCATCGTATTGAAACTTCATGCATGGAAAGAGCATGATGAGAGAAAGTGTCATGAACAAGGGCCATAATTCTGGCTTCAATACTTTTGGAGTTATTGCCCTTTGTTACATTTTTTGGCCGATCAATAACTCCTGTTCGACTGATGCTATTGGAATGACATTTTATTTTTGGAAAGAGCATGTTGAAAGTAAGTGTCATGCACAATGGCCATAAATCTGGTATCAGTATTTTTGGAGTTATTAGCTGTTATCATTTTCTTCTTGAAAAATGTAGTGTGGAAAACGCATAATGAGGGGAAGTATCATTCATCAAGACCATAACATTTTTAGTGATTTCCCTTTACATATTGTTTTTATTAGAGGGGAGACATCCGTTTTTGTGACAAAAACCTCTAATTTATGACTGATTGTTTTCATACTTTCATGGATGGTTGATATTAATGTGAACTTGTGCATAAGAGGTAGATAACTATTTTTTTCACAATATACAAGTATTGTTGCACCTCCCTAGTCATTGGCCATTTATAGCAACACAGTTATATATCTGTGTGATATGGACACATTTCTGTTTTGCCATTTCCCTTTTACCGAAACATTTCATGTTTTGTACTATTGTTTTCTAGGATGATTTGGAATTACGGCTTGACGAGCTGAGTGCTGCTGGTAATGAAATAAAGGTATGTGACTTCTATATTTGTTTACCTAACATGCTTTAGAATGTGTGCAAAGAATACTGTTAAGCTTAGTCATCTTGATTTAGAATTGTGAATAAAGTTGTCAAATGTTATGTTTTTAGCTCTGACACCTGAGCAAAGCTCAGGGTGATCTTTTTGGAGACTTGAATGTCCGCAGTCAACAATTTGTTTGTGCACACTCTAGTGGTCACAATTTTAGTCCAATCTTCATGAAACTTGGTCAGAGTGATTGTCTTAACAAAAATCTTGGACGAGTTTGAAAGTGGGTCATGTGGGGTTAAAAATAGGGGTGAAACGATTCAAAAAAATTCGATTCGATTTCGATTTCGATTTTTTACAACACGATTCGATTATTTTCGATTTGATTCGATTTAAGATTGTAATAAAAAGAATGCACTATGTAGAATAAATACTGTGTATTAACAGCTCTGAAAACAGAATGCTTGGACATATACAGGTGGAAAAATCATAATAGCCTAGCCACAGATATATCTGACTTTAACAGTCAAACCTTTCTGCAGTTTGTTTTTGGAAGTTCTTTTTTATAACTGGTCACTAAAACCAAGTAAAATGGTAACACTAACATAATCAGTCTTGGCTAATTGTCTAATTGACTAAACAGCCTAACTCTGTAGAATATGTAGAGTTTTCTGAAAAAAAGAATTTGAGCACTTGGAGGAGATGTCATGTCTCTCTTCAACTGATATAGATAGCTATCAGTTGAAGAGAGATATGACATCTCCCTGTCTCTGAGCAAAAAGCACTAGACATTGCTGCGAGTATAGTTTTAGCCAGTTATCAATGCACAGCTTCATAAATTTTAAGCGTACACAAATCTGCAACCAAGTTTACTGGAAGAAGACGAAACGTAAATGCAATACTGTGTTTCCGTTCATACGATATGACAGATTCGTCGTATTTCCTGTGTTGCAGAGAATATTTGTAAAATAATCTTACATGTTGGTTTATTTGTGTTGTTGCTCTCGCGAAATCTGAAATCTCCACATTTGGAGCGATAGTTTTTCGGGGTAGCACGTAGATTGACAGCTTCAGCATCCGACATTTTGAGAGAACACAAAGACGCTTGAATAAACCCAAATGATCAGATTAAGTGCAACGATTGCAACGTGTTATTTGATTGGCTAAAATAGTTGGCCTTCATCCAATCGATTGGAGTCTATCATAATTCGATGAGTATGTTTGTTTTGACAGCTCTAATGCGGGAAAACAAGTATTTCGGCGAATTTTAACAGGTTAGTTTCATTTCGCTACCAATCATTAAGAAGCTAGCCTTTTATAATAAAAATCGAATCGAAAATGAGATCTGCTGAACCGAATTGAACCGAACCGAATCAAGGGCAAAAGATCGCGGTTCAATTCACATCGCGATTAATCGTTTCACCCTTAGTTAAAAACTATGTTATCAGGATCCAAATTATTTGACACTATTTGTATTTTTATAAGGCAATTAACAAATGCCCTCTGTAAAACTAGAAGCAGACGAAAATGTCTCCAACAGACGATAGTGGTGGCACTGAAAGAGTGAACATAGACTTTGACTTTGTACCCTTTCCTCCATAAATACGCCTTTCTACGCCTCTGTAAAAGTCACTTTATGAAAACATTGTGATAAATAGAGCATTTGCTCCTTAGGAGCAAATGCTCTATTTATAACAATGGTTTCAAACTACAAACTTCTAAAGTTCCTTTTCTCTAGTTAATACTCCTTTTCAGTAGATTTATTCAATGTGGTTTGATCTAAAAATAGCCTATGAGGGAATGGGTTAACCTATAAGGCAATTTCTGAAGTGTTGTCACTGTAAGGAAACATACTAACAGGAGCCATCTGATCAGTGTGAATTGTTTCCTTATGAAATGATATAGAGTTGACTGTAAAAGTTCTGCCATTCTCTTTCATTATGCTATTGTAAAAAATAATATTTATATTGTCAGTATTTCCATAAAATGGGTTTATGTACTGATAGCCTTGAAGTGAGGCATCTTAATTATTTTTTTAAGGGGGCAATAGAAGAACTAAACACCACACTGAATGGTATGCAACAATTCATACAAACAGAAGCAGTCAATGTGATGTTTGAGGTAGGTCCAGAAATTTTATAACCCTTGACCTCTTAACCCTTTCCCTTATAAATGTGTTTTCACGCATTTGCAAACAGTAGACCCAGATCAGACGGCTCCGATCAGGGTCTGCTCTGTTTGCTAGTAGAATTTGAAAGATCTGTCTCTTTACTTTTTAAATAGCTACATTTGTTCTACCTTCCATATTTCATTATAACTATTTTGACCATGAATATTCAGTAGGTATTGAAATTTGGAATAAACATAGAACAGGGAAAGGGTTAAGAGACACCTTTTAATGCCTTTGCAAACAGAGCGGACATAGGAGACTCCAGTAAAAGCTGTCTGATAAGGGTCTGCTCTGTTTGCTTACAGAATAATAGATATGATTCTGCAGTTTCTGTCATGGCATAAGAATCTCGTTTTCATACACCATAATAAAAATTCAGTTAATTAATATTCATGGCATTGAGAATCTTGTATAATAATTATTCATGAGGTAACAAGTTAATGGGCGCTTAGGAACCTAGAAATTCTTAACCCTTTACCTGAAAGTGATGCCTTGCATTGCAAACAGATTTAACCCTTACCTTCATATAAATGCATTTGCAAACAGAGTAGATCCAAATCAGACAGCTCCTATAGGAGGACATGCACATCCAGTTAACCCTTCGCTTGCTATTCGCGTCAATATACCTACCTGTAAATAGTGAGGACCCAGATGTGACAGCAGTGATTGCACAGCGAAATACGTGTACACATTGAAGATATATGTAATAATACAACAGGGCATGGGTAAAGAAGGAGAAATGTATTTTAAAATTCAGCAAGAGAAGGGTTAAAAGTTTTCCAGATGATTTATTTTCTTACATAGTTATGCCCCTTTGTTTAAAAGTTTTGTGCTGGTCCTTCTATTGACTCTTATTCCACACTGTTTCTAAGTAAACGCTGACTGGAGTCCAATGAAACTTGACATGATGCTTTATCATAAAGAGGACATATGCATCCAATTATAGTTTTCCAGTTTTAACAGATTTATGCCCCTTCGAATTGTACAAAGCTTTTTCATGTGACAGTCACGTTTGTTGTGGGGTATTAATCACCTTCAGTGATAGTTCTAGTTCATTCTTACATGAAAGCTTACAAGGTAAAGGGTTAACAATTTGTTTTTATCTTGAAACAATTGTAGGGTATTGATGCCTTCCTTGACAGAATGTTGGAAGTTCCAGATCAGTTCATAAACAACATTCTACATACTGTAAGTATCATAGGCCATACATATACTAATGTTATATCTCATTGGCATATTTCCGTATTGGTTAACTATGATATCATCTTGTCTTTAGTCTGTATTATCGACCCACACTACCACACATATAAAGCATGTGGCCAAAAGGTTGCCAACATTGTCACATTGTAAAATGAACATTAAATTATCATATGGAACACTGCTTTCCTCACAGAAAAAAGTAGTAACAGAATTATTTTTTTTAAAAAAAAAAAGACAAAATACTGTTATTTGAGTTACTAATGGTTTTCACCAATACTTTATTATAATACAAAAAAATGTACATATATACAGGGTTGCCATGTGTCAGGGAAAAGTCAGAGAAACTGATTTTAAGCTTGTCTGTTTCGAAGAAAAGTCAAGCTATTGTGATCACTGGGTCTTAGGCATTGCTGTAGGTGTTGGTGTATAGTTGTGGACATGGGTGTAGTTGTGGGCGTTGGCATTGTCGTCGGCCTGCAAAAACTTTAATGTAGCTGATTAATCAAAAAGTATTAGAGGTGGGTACATCCGTTTGAGAAGAAGTCTATGCAGTGGACAAGCACCAAATCAGACGAGTGTTGGCATCGCACGCGGCTCTTTTTTTTTTTTCAAGGTCAGGGAATTGTAAAGGAACTGTTAGGGAAATTTGAAAATTTAGGCAAAAGTCAGGGAATTTCGAAAAAAAATGAGATTCAAGGGCATATATTTCAACCCTTTCAACTTGTGACACACCTGAACTGTTATTTGCAAAATAAGTGTACACCCAGACGATGGGCCAGATCAAAGGGCTCCTAAAATCCTTTAGCAAGTTTTAACTGAAAAACTGCTTAAGCAAGGATATAGATACCATAAACTAAGAAAAACTTTTTCTAAATTTTACTATCGAAATCTCTCGCTTATTGGCAAGTACCAATCTAATCTCAAGGAGCTTCTGCGACACGGTGTTTCACATCCTGAATTTTATGGTGATGTGATTTACAAACTTCCTAAAATTATTGGACATACCCATTTTCTCACTTTGTTCATCAAATATGTAAAAAAAATCATTAAAAAGGGATATGATCCTGTAGTACTACAAGATATTGCATGTTTGGTTGTGAACCCTTTTACAGTTGGCAATCACGCTGGCCTCTTTGCATGTACGCCGACAAGAAAGGTTTAGTACTCTATGAAGGCGACCTCTTAAATCCAGAAATGGAAGGAGAACGTCGGATATCTGTACTATTTCGTTTTTGTCGTACCCTTTATTACTTTTCTACAGTTACTCTGTTTGCAGCTCAATCATTGAGTACACTAGCGATAGGTGGATACAGTTTGTTCACTTAAATGTTTTCATTATACATGCACTTTATCACTGTATTTGCCGTCACGGTTGTTGTAGATTAGTCGGAGAGGGGATACGTTTATTTACACTGTTTGTCTTTTAGGGTGGGGATGGAATAAGTGTGAGGTTGAGCGCCCATAAACCGGTTTAACCCCCCAGTGACTTTTGTCACTGACCGTTCCAAGGCGGTGCTTCCATCTTCCCCCTATTGTGTGTTTGTTTTGTCTTTGTGCGTCTCTTGTTGTTTTTATAGTTATGTACCTTTGCTGTTTCCTTGTGTTGCTGTTCGGGCGACTGTTTGTTCTGTATGTGGTGTTTCCTGCATGACTCATTTTTGTACTTTTACACCTTTCATACTGAATGTAGTTAAACATAGATGGGTTATTCCATTCTTGATATATCAGGGATGAAAGGGTTAAACTTCCTAAAACAAACATTACATAAAAGTTGACCAAATCATTAATGTCACAATGTAAAGTGTGAGGGAAATTTGAAATTGTCGGGGAATTTTGTTTCCTCTAGTTTGTGGCAACCCTGATATAACTTGATATATACCATTATATTACAAATATAACATGACATTGAGAGCCATAGTTTATGGAATATGTGGTTGGGAGGGAGATGTTATGTGAACCTCAACAAATATCTTCTGACTACCTAATACATAAACTTGTATGGCCCTCAAGTCAAGTTGTATATGAATAATAATTAACTTTTGGTTGATATTAAGAGTTTATTATAAGAATGGGTTGGTATCCTGTTAAAAGAATGAGTTTGAAGCATTCTGAATTAAGCCTTTCCCTGTTTTATATTTATTCCAAATTTCAGTACCTACTGAATATTCATGGACAAATAGTTAAAATGGAAGATGGAACATTGTAGCCATTCTAGAAACTGCAGAAACAGATCTCAAATTCCATTAGCAAACAGAATAGACTCTGATCAGATGGATCCTACAGAAGCTATCTGATCTGGGTCTACTTTTTTAGCAAATGTGTGAAAATGCTCTTATATGAGGGAAAAGGGTTAAAAAAAAATTGACTAATTGAAAATGAAAGAAAAGGGAAATAATTTAGCCATACTACCGCATTTATAATAACTGCATATGAATACACTAGTAAATTGATATCAACACTCATGATAACATCAACTGTCAGAGCTCCAGATAAGATGCGTAAATTTAACCATTTTCAAGAATAACTCTGTAGAATTAAGCTAGCAATAATTGTTTCATTTTCTTGGCATGAAAAAGATATTTCGGGGCTTAGAGTCTAATGCAAACAATATAGACTCAGACAATGTGTTGTGTCAGAGATTAGTTTTCTGCTCACAGCAGCTGCTGATAAGTGTCAAACAGTGTAGATCCAATCAGAGGCAATTACTCAAATTATAGGCTTTTGACATGGTCTTCACTGTTATTAAACTCTTTAGTGTGATACAGTTCATAGAACTATTTAAGTTAATTTAATCCTTTGCCTGTTAGAGATATTTTTCAATGCCTTTGCAATGAAAGTATAACCAGATCAGATGGCTCCTGTAGGAACTGTCTGATCAGTGTCTGCTCTGTTTGCTAATGAAATAACCCTTTACTCCATAAATAAGCCTTTCAATACCTTTGCAAACAGAGTAGACCCAGATCAGACGGCTCCTGCCTGAGCCGTCTGTTCAGGGTCTGCTCTTTTTATACGCCCACCTAATAAAGGTGGTCGTATATTGTCGTGGCCCTGTCCGTCCATCCGTTCGTTCGTTCGTTCGTTCGTTTGTTTGTTCGTTCGTTCGTCCGTCAACATTTTGTTTGTCCACTGTTTTCTGGGAAAACGATCAGACAGATATTAATGAAACTTCACACAAATGTTAAATGCATGAAGATCTGAAGCTGACTTGATTCTGAGGTTCATTTGATTTTTCATTTCAGAGTTATGGCCCTTGTCCTTAAAAAATATGCAAATAGTTTGTCCGCTGTTTTCTGGGAAAACTATTTGAGAGATATTAATGAAACTTCACATAAATGTTTAATGCATCAAGGTCTGAAGCTAAGTCGATTCTGAGGCTCATTTGATTTGTCGTTTCGGAGTTATGGCCCTTTTACTTGAAAAATAATGCAAATACATGCAAATAGTTTGTCTGCTGTTTTCTGGGAAAACTATATGACAGATATTAATGAAACTTCACACAAATGTTTAATGCATCAAGATCTGAAGCTAGGTTGATTCTGAGGTTCATTTGATTTTTCATTTCAGAGTTATGGCCCTTGTCCTTGAAAAATATGCAGATAGTTTGTCCGCTGTTTTCTGGGAAAACTATTTGACAGATATTTTTGAAACTTCATACACATGTTTAATGCATCTAGACCTAAAGCTAAGTCGAATCTGAGGATCATTTGATTAAATGTTTCGGAGTTGTGGCCCTTGCACTTAAAAAAATAATGCAAATCTATGCAAATATGAGAATGGCCATAACTTTTTCATTTAAAATGATATTTGCTTCAATTTTTTTATATGGTTAAACCTTAATGTGAATTTTCACATATATTGCGGGAGTTTTGATATGTCATTTTATTCTAAAGTTATGGTCCTTGAACTTTGTGTGTTTGTTGCTTTGTTAGTTGGTAAATTTTTAGTTTGTCGGTTGATATAAATGAAACTTAACAACTTAACACAAATGTTTTAAGCAACAAAATTTGAAGCTGAGTTTATTTTGAGGTTCATTCAGTTTGTCTTTACAGAGTTATGGCCGTTGCACTTTACAAAAATCTGCAAAAATGAGGATTAGCTGTAACTTTTTTATTTAATAAGATATTCACTTCATTTTTTAAAAAAATAGTACCACCTTAATATGGAAATCAAGATCTGAAGCACAGATTAGAAAATATCAACACTTATAAGGCATGTTGAATTGGAGAAAGTTTGCAAGTGGGCGTATTATGTACCGTATGCGGTACTCTTGTTGTTTATGAAATAAAATAGATATAATTCTACAGTTTCTGTTATGACCAAAACATCATGTGCCATTATAAAAAAAATTAATCGTATTAATATTCATTATGTCCTTATTTCTCACATGAACACTCATTGAGTAAATGGGTAATATCTGATTTTCTACCATATTGAATAAACCCCTTGTTCATAATACCATTATAAACAGGTAACTGTATGTTTGTTTTTGTTGCAGCTTGCTAATGATGTTGGCCAGTGTAAGATTGTAGGGGACATGTATGACTCCATCACTGGATCTTTCTGTATCTTCTTCCTGGATGGCTTTGTAAGTATTTATCAAATTCATAATTCATGCTTAGGTCTTCATGGATATTTCTTGCATTAGACATATAGAACATATTACTGGTAGAGGGAATGAATAAGATACTGTTTGCAGTTTAATGCACTTGGCATTCTTGACACTTCTTTACATTCTATAAATTGGAATTTGCGAAAATTTTGAAATACTTAAAATTTTGCCCATTAATCCATTACCTCATAGGATACCCAGCCTCTTTGAATAAATCTACAAGTGACTTTTACAGGGTGGCAATATCAGGGAATAGGTTAATCCTTTGCTTCATACAAGTGCTTTTTCACACCTTTGCAAAAGGAGTAGACCCATACAATGTATATGATAGCTCCTGTCTGGTCAGTGCTTGCATATCTGACTACACATTCTATCGATACCAAAAATTCATGTGTACCTTTGCCTGTTAGAAACGTATTTTAATGCCTTTGCAATGAAAGTAATAAATATTCATAATGTTTATCATTTCTGACATGAATATTCAACAAGGAAAGGGATAATAGATATTTAAACATTGTTTTCACATGGAGAGTATAAGCCATAAAAGACCAATCTATGGATATCCTATGGAGTATGGATACAATATGAATATGCCTGAAGTGTTGGCTTGTAAACTCTCCATTTGTAAAGCTGAATCATTCAATTTTGGCACATGTTTAACCCATTACCTCATAGGCTATTTTTAGATACAACCTCTTTGAATAAATCTACCGAAAAGGAGCATTAACTAGAGAAAGGGAAAATTTTAGAAGTTTTTAGTTTGAAACATTGTGATAAATAGAGCATTTGCTCCTATAGGAGCAAATGCTCTATTTATCACAATGGTTTCACAAATTGACTTATGCAGAGTCGTCAAAAGTCGTCCATATGAGGGAATGGGTTAAATTAGACTGACATAGTAGCATAGTAGCAAATAGTGTAGATCCTGATCAAACTGCTCGTTGAGGAACAGTTTGATCTGGTTCTGCACTATTAACCTAAGTTTGTCTCTCCTAATACGGTACTTTGGGTTTACTAGTAAAGGCATTTGAAAGTGATAGTGAATACCTAGTTGTTGATTACCACTGGTGCATTTGGAATGTTTTATATCTATCAGAGGTATAGATAAAGGTACATATTCAGACATTAAAATTGGCATTTCTCCTGCAATCCCTGTGTTGTGACCACTCTTTAGAATTGTCTCAAAGACACTATTCTAAAGAGAGGTCACAACATGGGGTTTGGAGAAGTAAATTTGCTATTCAAAACGTCTAATCTATTCGTATATCTCTGTTTCTTCTTTCCAATTATCAGATTTGTTCTTTTTATTTACCAGAACTCTCTCTGGGCTGGACTGTATGTGTCAGGGCTGACATTTATCTTCCTGATGATTGCCAGTTGTAGGCTTGGCCAGTACTTCAGGTAGATACCAGTTTAACGTTATACATGTATTATATAAATATCACATCCCATGGAGTTTGACAGCATGTATTGCCAACCCGAGGTTGGTAGTGTCTTCTGAGGTGTTAGCCGAGGGTGTCATTGCCATACTGAGGGTTGACAATACATGTTGTTGCCCTCCATGGGATGTGATATTTATTTTTGTACGACAGACCCCCAGCAAAGCTATTGAAAAAGTGTCCTGATAACGGTTGTAAGTGGACACTTTTGTATGCACGTGATTCTTGTGGTTAAAACCTATCTACCTAGGATTTGAATTAGGTGAACCAAGGGGAAAACATTTTGTACTCATTTGTGAAATATTCATTTTCATTCATTTTTTAATCAAAATTAAAAGTCTACAACGTACTGTCGTACAAGTAAGATACATGTACTCGTCTTACTACCAAAGTGTCTTCTTACAACCGTTATCAGGACAGTTTGTTCGCATGACCTCAGACAAGTGTCCTCGGCTACGCCTCGGACACGTCTTCGGTCATGCGAACAAACTGTCCTGATAACGGTTGTAAGAAGACACTTTGGTAGTAAGACTCGTACTGTATCTATTACTAGTATATCGAACATCACAATCAATTTCATAAGCAAAAAGGTTTATTCAATGACAACAATAAACAGTTTGGAACAAAACTTATACTCGGTGCTTAAATATCAGCTTAAATATCATGGAACAGCTTCACTCTTCTAATAATGTTACACATTTGGCACTGGTGGTGTCCTTTTCACTTTCCAATCTTGACAGATCCTCCTGCTGAAATAGTTGCAAAACGCACATTTTCTCAAATTATTGAACAAAGACAAAAATAAAACTGTCAAAATGACGTTTGGTAATCAAATTGCAAGCGTAGGATGATGTTATGCTCACAATTTAATAATATTACCTAGAAATCAAGAAATGTTTTATTTAAACAGCATTGTTGTCAACATTTTGCTAAAATACTTGAATATGCT
The DNA here is from genome assembly GCA_963576725.1 of Azorinus chamasolen. Lineage (NCBI taxonomy): Eukaryota > Metazoa > Mollusca > Bivalvia > Cardiida > Solecurtidae > Azorinus > Azorinus chamasolen. The sequence goes on from OY755245.1 coordinate 40,036,134, forward strand.
TTAGCTTTTGGGAAATGCAGAGAAATAGTTGAATATTCTGTTAACTTATTTAACACATTACCTCATAGACTCTTTTTTAGATCCAATCTCTTTGAATAAAACTACTTGAAAGGAGCATTTACTAGAGAAAAGGAAAGTTTTATAAGTGTGCAGTTTTGAAACCATCAAGTTAAATAGAGCATTTGCTCCTATCAAGCAAATTCTCTGTTTATCACAATGGTTTAAAAAAATTACTTTTACAGAGGCATCAAACAGCATCAATTTGAGGGAATGGGTTAAATATATGAAAAAAATATATTTTGATAGATATCAGTTTTCCCTCTCTCTTACTTTATAGGAAGCCCAACGCTGCACCAGCAAGACAGAACAATAGAAACTACAATGCCGGATGGAACTCTGATGTGGCAATCCCCATGGACTCTGGTACTCACTTAGTTCCCTCTGATAATGCAAATAACAGTTCATTACTTTTTGCCCCATCATCCAGATTACAAAGAATTAGGAATTACTTAACTGGGATGAGAATCAGATATTCTACAGGATCTCAGTCTCCCCAACTGTTGAGAATGAACCAGCTACATGAGAGTCTGGTAGCTTCAAGACAAAGCAGAGAGAAGGCAGCAATGTATAGAGAGCGTCTGCAGTTTTACCAGAGCATTCAAAACAGAATTGATCCTGCAGTGAACAGACCATTAATTGAAATGACTGAATCTAGTATAGAACATGCTGGAAACACGTTGAGTGAGAGAGCAGTACAGGCCACAACAACATTCCATGGCACAGATGGTGAAATGAAGACAGCTCAGCATAATGAATATGTCCCTTTCAAATCCATCCCGGCAGCTGCACAGTCACCTATGTTGTTCTCAGGAAGTACTGACAGTGACATTAATGTGATACCTTTACCCCAAGTAAGTGATGATCTTCCGTTGCTGGCTAAGATGAGGAAGGCAAAAAAGAATTTGCCACATAGGCAAAGACTAGACTTGCTTTTCAGAGAACAATCCTATCACAACTCAGGTTATGTTAGCACTACCAATGACCTAGCTCCATGTTTGCGTCAAGAATTTGCTGGTTTACTTAAGAACTGTGAGAAGGAGGAAGCAGGTTTAGCTGAATGTTCAGATGTTGCTGAATCAAACAGTGAAAATGTAATTGAAATGACATGTCTGGATGAAACCAAAATTAATATGCCAGATAATGCAAAGGAATGTTTTACAGTAAGGGCAATAACTGAAAATGATTTGCAAGCCGAGTTGGGTGAACAAACTAACAATACTCTGGACATCTTTCCTTGTGACCAGGCTCAAAACATGAAACAAGAGGAAATAGCAACATTAGATTATGAAATTAAGCTTGCTTCAGATATGTCAAAAATCACATGTGCCTTGTGTAGAAAGACTGATAGAGACATTTCTAGTGAAGTGGACCCAAAGCAGCAAATAAAGCATTTAGACAAAGTTGGTTGTCTAGTAGGCGCACAAGTTGGCGCAGCTGATTCATTTGAATCTCACCTCAATGATTTTGAGATTGCCTGTAATGACTTGTCTAACAGTTTTAAGAATGAGGATGAAGAAGCAGATGTATCAAATGTCAGGAGCAATAAAGTGGGTATTTGTGAGAAGTATAAAGATGAGAAAAAGAGAAATGCTGAAAGAGCTCTGAGCATTAAAGTCAGACCATATGCTGAAAAGGCATTACTAGAGGCACTGCATGGTGAATGGTGGAGTGATTCTAATGAGTCAGTCTCGAAAGGTACAGGAAATACTGGCAAAGCACAAACCAGTGAGAAATTCAGCAGAATTGCACAGCTTTTTCATATACCCTCAAAGACTGCTACAAAATTTGAAGAAAGTGATCATGCTTTTTCTGATAACACATCCAAGGACACTACTGACACTACCGCAGAACAAATTATGCAAAGACAACCCTCACCTCTCCAACAACTTGCAGCTGATTCCTTTTGTGAGTCTCTTATTCCCAGTAGGACAAATATAAGACAGGGTAGTGAAAATGTGGACTTTAACAGTCTAGAGAGGCGTCTGTTCCGAGAGAGTGTCTTGGATATTGCCTCACAGCTCACGTGTTGTGTAAGCAAGACCGAAGGTGTAAACCAAGAGCATATCAAAACGCCACAGACATTGATGGTATTAGTTTCAAAATACATCTTAGAGGGAGCTGTAGACGATGTGATCCAGCATGGACGTACTCAACCCTATGATATTGCCACTGCAATAAAAAATAGCAATAAAGTGACATACATGTAAGACCAGTATTTATAGACAACTAATTATGTTTTTCCTAACAAAGGGTATCATAATCCTCTTCTCCATAAATACACTTTTCTATGCATTTGTAGAAGCGTCTGATCGGGGTCTGCTCTGTTTTGGTATACATAATATAGATCTATCTACTTCTACACTTCCTTTCTTCATTAACCCATTCCCTCATATTGACGTATTTTGACAACTCTGTAAAAGTCACTTTGTGAAACCATTGTGATAAATAGACCATTTGCTCCTATAGGAGCAAATGCTCTATTTATCACAATGGTTTCAAAGTACAAAATTCTAAAACTTTCCTTTTCTGTAGTTAATGCTCCTTTTTGGTAGATTTATTCAAAGAGGTCGTATCTAAAAATAGCCTATGAGGTAATGGGTTAAACATTCATGTGTTCATTTGTTATTTTCAAAATACATCTAATTAATATGCATGATATCACTTATTCTTACATGAATATTCATGGAGTAATGGGATAATGGCATTCATAGATAGTTAGTATTGACATATCATACACTTATTAGTTAACCCTTGAGCTGATAGAGACACCTTTTGACATCAAATAGCAAATAGAGTAGACCCAGATCAGATGGTTCCTGTAGGTGCTATCTGATCAGTGCCTCATGTTTGCTTTTGGAACACTGTAGACCTGTTTTTTAAAGTTTCTGCAATGGCTAAAAATCCTGTGTTCATATACCATTATAAATTTTTCGCTTATAAATGTGATGCCATTGTCTCCTGACATGAATATTCATGAGGTAAAGAATTAAATGTTAACTCCTTTTTGTAATGTTTCATAATTTATTAGAATGATAAATCAGGGAAATGTATTTGTAAGAGACTTTTGAAATTAAAACAACACATTGGTCTGTAAAAATCAGGGATAGTTTGTTAACCCTTTCCTTCATAAAAACGCATTCTCACACATTTGCAAATAAAGCAGACCCAGACCATACGTGTCCTATAGGAGCTGTCTGATCAGGATCTGCTGTGTTTGGTTTTTACATGATATAGATCTGATTCTACAGTTTTTGTCAAAGCAAAAGATTTCATTTGAAAGGTTTACATAATACTTCAGCTAAAAATATTCATGATGTCATAATTATGTCTCCCCCCATATTTATATGGGGGAGACATATTGTTTTCGTGAGAGTTGTCTGTCTGTCTGTCTGTCCGTCTGTCTGTCTGTCCGTCACACTTTTTGTCCAGACGATAACTTCAATATGCCTGATGCCAGTTGATTGAAACTTCATATATGGAAAGAGCATAATGAGAGGCAGTGTCATACACAAGGTCCATAACTCTGGCTTCACTAATATAGGAGTTATTGCCCCTTGTAAAAAAATCACACTTTTTTGTCCGGACGATAACTTCAATATGCCTGATGCCAGTTGATTGAAACTTCATATATGGAAAGAGCATAATCAGAGGAAGTGTCATGAACAAGGTCCATAACTCTGGCTTCACTAATATAGGAGTTATTGCCCCTTGTAAAAAAAAATGCACACTTTCTTGTCTGGACGATAACTCCTATATGGCTCATGCCATTGGATTGAAACTTCAGAGAAAGTGTCATACACAAGGTCCATAACTCTGGCTTCATTAATAATGGAGTTATTGCCCTTGTAATTTTTTCAAGAAATATTTTGTCCGGGCGATATCTCCTATATGGCCCATGCCATTGGATTGAAACTTCATACATGAAAAGACAATGATAAGAGAAAGTGTCATGCTCAAGGTCCATAACTCTGGCTTCACTAATATTGGAGTTATTGCCCTTTGTAAAAAAAAAACACAATTTTTTGTCAGGATGATAACTCCTATATGGCACATGCCATTGGAGTGAAACTTCATACATGGATTGATCATAATAAGAGAAAGTGTCATGCATAACGTCCTTAACTCTGGCTTCAATAAATTGAGAGTTATTGCCCCTTGTACATTTGTTTAACGCTTTCTTGTCCGGACGATAACTCCTACATGGCTCTTGCCATTGTATTGAAACTTTATACATGGAAAGAGCATGATGAGAGAAAGTGTCATGAACAAAGGCCATAACTCTGGCTGCAATACTTTTGGAGTTATTGCCCTTTGTTACATTTTTTGTCCGATCAATAACTCCTGTTCGACTGATGCTATTGGAATGACATATCATTTATGGAAAGAGCATGATGAAAGTAAGCGTCATGCACAAGGGCCATAACTCTGGTATCAATATTTTTGAAGTTATTAGCTGTTATCATTTTCTTCTTGAAAAATGTGGTGTGGAAAGCGCATAATGAGGGGAAGTATCAATCATCAAGTCCATAACATTTTTAGTGATTTCCCTTTACATATTGTTTTTATTAGAGGGGAGACATCCGTTTTTGTGACAAAAACTTCTAGTTTCTTACATGAATACCAAGCAGGGAAAGTGTTAATTGAATGCATTGCAGCATTACAGCATTCAGTGTTGGTAATGTTTTTATTGTGAAATTGTTAATATTACCTGATCAAATATTGTAATTTGTTTTATAAATGTGTAATGTTCACCTTTTAGTTAAACTGTTACTGATAATCAATAAAATGCTTTAAGCAGATTGATGTTTATATACTTGTATGACCTATAAGTTTATAATTTTGTCAAGGAGGTCATGCATTTTCTGATACAAAACCCTAAGACACCAGTGCAGAGCAAACTTTATAGTGACAGTCCCCTCTTCTCCCATAATTTACTGCCTATGCCTTTTGTCAATGCTTTTGTAAATGGTGTAGACGCAGATTAGATGGCTGACTTAACCCTTTACTCCATAAATACGCCTTTCTACACCTTTGCAAACAGAGTAGACCCAGATCAGATGGTTCCTATAGGACCCATCAGATCAGGGTCTGCTCTGTTTGCTTATGATATAATATAGATATGATTCTACAGTTTCTGCCATGTCCATGTGCTTATACAGCAAATTAATATAATTGATATTCATGACGTCATTATTTCTCACATGAATATTCATGGAGGAAAGGGTTAAGAACACTGATAAATATCTGCTCTGTTTGCTTATAGACCTGATTCTATAGGTTCTGCTATGGCCAAAAAAACACCTTTTCAGATAAGAAATAGTTCATTATTTCTGATATGAATATTCATTATGTCATTTTTTCTGACGTAAATATTCAAGAGGTAACGGGTTAAACGTTTACTCCTTGTCGTTATTGTTCCATATATACTGATTGTTCAGGGAAATGTATTTGTAAGAGAACTTTTGAATTTAAAATAATACATTAGTCTGTAGAAAGGCATGTTACGATAAATCGGCTATAGTTTGGTAAGTGAATAAGAAATTAAGCATTCAATGTTAGTGTTAGTAAAACTTAAAGTTTTTATGTTTGTTTTGTGTGAAAATTGGTGTACAGTAAAACCTCTCAATAACAGCCACTAAATTGTGTTAATTACTTGGTATTTAGGGCAGGTGGCCTCTTAAAGCAAGGTGAAAGTAAATCAGAACGCTCCTATATGAGCGCTCTGTTTTACTTTCACCTTGCTTTAAGCATCCACCTGCCTTTAACACAAAATAATTGATGTAATTTAGTGGCTATTATAGAGAGGTTTTACTGTAAATATAGATCAAATATTATTTTTTTTTAATGTGAATGATTAATTTGATTACATGCATGTTTGCCTTTTAGTTTAACTGTTAAGATAATCAATAAAATGTTTTTTAAAGCAAATGGATGTTTAAATTAAAGTCTGACCTACCAGTATTATTCCAGGGTTGGCACGCTTCAGGGAATTGTCAGGGAAATTTAAAAATATAGGCAAATGTCAGGGAATTGTCTGGGAATTATGAAAACATGAGAATGAAGGTCATATATTTTTAAGTTTCATAAAGTATTGCAGAAATTATAAAAGAAAGACCAAATTTCGCGATGTAATGTGTCAAGGAAATTTGAAATTGTGTCAGGGAATTGTCAGGGAATTTTGTTTCCTCTGGTTTGTGGCAACCCTGTATTCTGTTAAGCCTTTCCCTCATAGTAACATTTTTTAAGACTTTTGTAAAACAGGGTAGACCCAGATAAGACAGCTCCTATAGAAGCTGTCTGATCATGGTGTGCTCTGTTTGCTTACAGAATTATGTAGATATGATCCTAAAGGTTTTGTCTTAGCCAAAATTCCTTTGGGAAATTTTACATTATAAGAATTACGTTAACCCATTACCTCATAGGCTATTTTTAGATACAACCTCTTTGAATTAATCAACCGAAAAGGAGCATTCATTAGAAAAAAGGAAAATTTTAGAATTTTGTAGTTTGAAACCATTGTGATAAAAAGAGCATTTGTTCCTATAGGAGCAAATGCTCTATTTATCACAATGGTTTCACAAAGCGACTTTTACAGAGTCGTCAATATGAGGGAAACGGTTAATGATCAATACACACATATATGTTCATTGAAGAAAGTGTTAAAAGTCAGTTACTATTATGGTTATGTATTCTCCAGGTACAGGTGAGGCATTGCTTTTCCAATGTTGTCTGTCCATCAAACTGACCGTGGGTCTCAAATGGTGTCTTCCCTATAGTGGAACCTGTCTGAAGTGGCCATCAAGAGAAGGTCTAATTATGGGTCTGTTAAGATGGTGGTAGCTTAAAGCAGGTTAAAAGTAATACAGAAAGTTTCTACAGATGCATTAAGCTCTTACAGGAGCTTTTTGCATCACTTTTGCCCTGCATTAAACAACCATCTGCTTGTTTAAGACTACTTTGTTCAATAAATGAATGGCCACTTAGGACAGGCACTACTATATTTCTAAAATGAAAACGGTTTGAAAGTTTTTCATGCAAATGATAAACATTTTTATCCCAAAGAAAAAAAATATTACCACAACATGTTTCTGTTTTTAAAAACTTGTTATAACTTATGATCTACATAAGGTAGGCAATTCATTTCGGGCATGCAGATAGATTGGGTGAAGGCCTTTCAGTTGATACATGAAATCAAGTCGAGGTCAAGGTTACTTTTTTTTTTAAAACTTGGTCGCCTTTAACGTACTTTAACATTGCTTATAAGTTAAGAACTGTAAATGCAGGACAATGCATTAAATTTTGGTATGTAGATGGCTTGGGTGGAGGCCTGTCATTTGATATGATATACGAAATCAGGTCAAGGTCATTATCTTGAAAATACAGACAACGGGTTTTATGCGCCCGTTGACGATAGCCAGGGGGCATTATGTTTTGCACATGTCCATCCGTCCGTCTGTCAAGCTTTTAGGTGCAGTTGGTTGTCACAGTTTTTCAAGTGTTACAAGTCAGTAATTTCTAAACTTATACACATGAAACTTCACATACACATCAATTACCATCTGCGCTATCATTTGGCACCCCACCCATGCTGCCCGCAAGCCCAAGGTCGAGGTCAAATGACTTTGAAATTTTACGTGCAGTTGGTTGTCACATTTACGTGCAGTTTTTTGTCACAGTTTTTTCATTGTCTTATATCTCCCTAACCACTGTAGTTATTGCCATGTAATTGCATATACACATTAAACACCATCCATACTTCCATTGCACACCCAGCCCATGCTGCCTGCAAGCCCAAGGTCAAGGTCAAATGACTTGGAAATTTTACGTGCAGCTAGGCAAGCACCTACACGGGGGCATCACTGTGTCTTACAGACGCAATTTTCTAGTTTCATTGTGAATTGCACATATGTGTAACTAAAAAATCTAAATGCAGTCATCATCTCATGCAAAATAAACATATTTGATGCGGTTTCCGCATTTTTTGCTTGTTTGTAGAGTAAATTGATGCACATCTTGATCATGAACAGACTTTCGCATACAAGAACTATCATTTCAGCATTGCATTTTTAATCCTTTTCTGAATTGTATTTCAGGAGAAAGAAAGGTTGAGTCGTAGCATTGGTGTCGTCATCACGACGTAACATCGTCGTAGTTGTGTAAAAACTGACATTTTGTTAGTTTCATTATCAATACAACCCTCCCTATCAAACGTCATAGCTATCAACACAGGCTACACTCAAGTGGCCATAACTCATACAGGGTGTCCCAAAAAAAACGGAACCCTGGATCAAATGTGTATTTCAACCAATATAACAGGACACATTAAAATATAAATATGTACTGTTGTAGATAGGTTATTTGTGCACATGTCTGCCAAATTTCTTATAAAAAATATGCATCGGTTTTTTAATGAATGCACCTAAAATCTTGTTTTAACATGATATTCGTTAATCGCATAGTCCATGCCTATATCATGTTTAAAATGGAGTTTTTGGGTGCTGATATCTAAAAAAAACAATGAATATGTTTTGACAAAATTTAGACAACACATCGCAAAATTTTGTCTCTACTTGGCTACATGAGTATACTTTTAATTCAAGTTAGCAATATTGACATAAATGGGATAACTTGCAGGTCTTAATCCCGGGTTCCGGGTGGGGTTTTTTTGGGACACCCTGTATGTAAAGATTTATGACCCTTTAATACTTAACCTGAGACGTGTTTGCAGAGTATGCCCAGGTCAACCCATTGCTGTAGGAGCCAGGATCTTGCTCTCTTTGCTTATTGAATAACATAGATTTGATTCCACAATATCTGCCATGGCCAAACATTTCTGTGTCCATATGCAATAATAAAAATCCAATGCATGATGAAAGTCGTGCAGAAGCTCATCTGGGAGCTTTCATCATGACTGTCAACCTGTATTAACGATATGAAGCTGTTTCCCACCTTTGAAACAGAGTAGAACCAGCTCAGACGGCTTTTATAGGAGCCGTCTCATCATGGCCGCTGTATTTGCTAATGGTATAATATAAATCTGATTCTAGATCCTGTCTGAGCCAGTGTGCCTTGTGTTCATATGCGGCTATTATAAATATAATTTATATCCATGATGTCATTATTGAGCAGATGAATATTGAGCAGGTAAACGATTAAGCGGCCACCTGACTAAAAGGTTCTATATTACTAAAATATCAGTTTAGCGATATCTTTCTGTACATGTGGACGCGTTGATTGTATGTCGGCTTCAAATAATATGACGGACATATAGAAATAACGACCCCCTGGCTTTGACGATATGGCATCATATCACTTGTGGGGATCGAGGGGTAACGCACTTGACTACCAATCCGGAGTTCAAAACCCGAGCCGGTCCCTCTCGGAAATTTCATAGACGCTTTTCAGTGTCTCCCACCCGCGCGAGGTTGCCTCCTCTCCACCCAGGTACCTGTGAGTGTCACTAGCCGGTACTGCGACTGCATGATTGCAGTGCTGAATAGTGTAGGCCAATGACCAGGAGACTATAACTAGGTACTTTACTTTTTTCTCTCTTTTTTTTTTTTTTGATCTGCTAAAGTTCGATCCTGGTAAGGGTTTGTTCTGATATGACCGGTTGAATAGTCGCCAGCTAGTTAAAATTTGGCAACCTATGCAACCAGTTTGAATCCAGATGAAACGTCCAGTGACATTGTCACTTATCGGGATGCAAATTCTTTGACACTCTGGCATTGATTGAATGGAACTGGAAGAAATGGAACTTTTAGAATTAACCCTTTCCTTCATATAAACGTGTTTTCACACATTTGCAAACAGAGTAGACCCAGATCAGACGGTTCCTAGAGGAGCCGTCTGATCAGGGTCTACTCTGTTTGCTAATAGAATTTCAAAGATCTGTGTCTTTACTTTCTAAAATGGCTACACTTTTCCATCTTCCATATTTCGTTATAATCATTTTATCTATGAATATTCAGTAGGTATTGAAATTTGGAATGAACACAGAACATGGAAAGGGTTAAAGCAGACACTATAGGCATACAACAATTGCTCGGTGTAGAGAATACCGAGTACCTTTCTGTTACTCGGCATTCAGGTTGGGAATCTGGGGATACTGTATCGGAGAACAACTCTTTTGGCGCCAAATAATTTTCGTCTGCACACATTGTCGTCTGCTATTACGTGTCAAAATGAAATTTCCTTCAAATATATGCGTCTTTCTCAAAGGCTTGATCGAGCCGTCTGATCTGGGTCTACTCTTCAGATTCGCCTTTGCAGATGGTGTATTACCAGATCAGTCAAAGCTTTTTAAAAAAAAGTTTGGTCATGTTCTCCACTGCTTACCACACATCTTAGCATATTCTCTTTGCTGATTTATGTGACTCACAAACGGTATAGAAGCTGGTCAGACGTCGCGTTTAAATCACGATGACTAGTCAGATTCTACACTATAATATTTGCAAAGACTAATTGTTGGTTTTCGCATTGTGTGGCTAATATCATTGCAATACAGTAAAACCGCTATAAACCGGAACTTTCATAAAGAATATTTTAGGTCTTTATTTAGATGGCAGCTTAATGCAGGTTGAAAGTCACACAGAAAGCTCCTTTTTGGAGCTTTCTGTGTGACTTTCACCCTGCATTAAGCTGCCAAATGTTTTACAGACCGGGTTAGATACTAATTTGAACGTCACGTGTAGAGGGGAGTTAGTCACGTGTAGAGGGAGTTAGTCACGTGTAGAGGGGAGTTACTTTATGCATTATTGTGAGCGTACTTCGGACAAAATTGATATGGGCTACAAAGATCCATTGCCTAGTGTCTTTTACAATGCGTTCAGTGAAGCAAAAGACTGAAGACATAAAGAAACATAAAACCACCACGTGACATAAACTTTGTCTGATAAAGTGTGTTGTACTCTCATTAATCCTTATCCAGCCATCCGCGATCTGAATGGCATTTGCAAACAGCTTGGTTGTTCGGCGTCTCATCAGGACCCAGGCTGTTTGACACTCGGTTAATAGATTCTAAAAAAAACTTACACAAATAGGAAGAAAACAATACTTTGCACAAAGTCGGAATTTGAGCAGCTAGAATTTCTTTTCACAGCGAAGAAAGGGTTGATTGAGTTTAACCCTTTCCTCCATACAAACACCTTTTCACGCATTTGCAAACAGAGTAGACCCAGATCAGACGGCTCCTATAGGAGCCGTCTGATCAGGGTCTGCTCTGTTTGTTAATGGTATTTGATAGAGTTGTTTATTTAGTTTCTAAAATGGCTACGATGATCCATATTTTATTATAACTATTATGTCCATAAATATTCAGTAGGTATTGGGGGTTGGAATAACACTTGTATACAACAGGGAAAGGGTTAACCCTTTCGCTGCCAATGCCGGATCTGTGATTACCTATGCAAACAGTTTGGATCCAGATGAGACGCCTAGTAACTCGGCGTCTCATCAGGACCCAAACTGTTTGTTACTGTTACTATGTTTTTGAAACAAAAATGAAGAAAATCAAAAGAATGAAAATTTGTAGCAGACGACAGAGTTTGGCAGCGAAAGGGTTAAGCCTGTACATGCAATAGCTGTCCAGAAGTAAAAGTGGAGTTACAATATGTATATGCCTCTCGTTCGTCATGAAGATATATAGGATGCTTAAGCAATCGTTCAAGAAGAATTGGAAACCTTTGGTAGTAATTGTTCTACTGTCAGTAGGTAAGTTTGAGTATTTAACTCATGCATATTCATGTAAGAAATAATGACATATTTAATAGTTGAATTTTATAATGGCCAATGAAGAAATGGAGTTTTGGCCATGGCAGAAAATGCAAAAATGGATTTAAATCATTTCATAAGCAAACAGATTATAAGCAGTTCCAGATCAGACACTGCCTCTTCAAGGGGGCGTCTGATCAGGAACACTGTTTATCTCTACCTCTAGTTCGTACAGGAGTCGTCTGATCTGGATCTACTCTGTTTGCAAAGGGTAAAATAGATCACAGTTAATTGCGTTTTATATTATAAGAATAGGAATAATATGTTTAATTTTTTCCCTGATGATTAATAATGTTTTAACACACTGATTGAATTGACCCGCTCGTCCAGGACTCTGATCCAGTGTAGATCCAAACCACCCGCTGTGTTGAATTCGCGTGCTGAAAACATTGAAACACGTCATCAAATGTAGGTGTCTTTCTTCGTATTATATGGCATATTGGCTACTTTTATGCCAATGTTCTTTGTTTTGGTCTACATGGCAAAATACCATAATTTGCGCGATACGGAAATACCTCACTACAACGACCATGCAACTCATAAAGTATAATTCTATAATCTTTAACCCATGTCTCTATGAATATTCATCTAACTCTTTCGCTGCCATCTGTGATTACCTATGGAAACAGTTTGGATCCAGATGAGACGCCGAGTAACTGGGTGTCTCATCAGGATCAAAACGGTTTGTTAATGTGAATGTTTTTGTTGTTTTTTTAACAAAAATGCAGAAAGATAAAAAAAAAATGAAAACTAGCAGACGACGAAATTTGGTTTGGTTTGGGTTTTTATCGGATTTTACGTCGCTTTAACAGTATTTCATAGTGTTTCAGTCATATCGCGACGTCTGGCTAATTACAGGAGGAGGAAGACCCCCGGGGGGTTCTGTGCACGGAGTAAATTGTATTGTGCAAACAGAGCAGAGCATTGTGCAAACAGAGCAGACCCTGATCAGACGACTCCTACAGGCGCCGTCTGATCTGGATCTATTCTGTTTACAAGTTTCGTGTACAGAAGAACATCTGGGTAGAACCACCGACCTACCTAAGTCAGTTGGAAGGCCTCCTCACATGAAAAGAAAGAGTTAAAACATATTGTATGTATGAATATTAATTAGCTTAATATTTATAATGACATGTGAACAAGAAAAGTTTTGGCAAAAACACTCGAATTAGACATTTATAGTTCCAAAAGCAAACATGGCAGATCCTGATCAGACGGCTCTTGTAGGAACCGTCCAGATCTAGGTCTACTATGTTTGCAAATGCGTTAAAAGCGTAAATGTTTAAGAAAGGTAACTATTTGCAGAACGAAAGTTATGTAACAATTTCCTTTCTGGATTACTAGATGCCATTCATTATGTTCGTTTCAGGTCTTTACGTATTGACAATCCAGCAGAGACAGAAGCCGAAAATCGCAAATCAAGGGCAATCTAAACCTTTGCTAGTAAGTCGTTAGTACAGTTGAACTTCGGTATCTCGAACGTCAAGGGACCATACAAATTAGTTCGAGATAACAGAGGTTCGAGCCATCCGATTCATAATCTGACTAATTTATCAAGTTCACAGCTTAATGCAGGTCTAAAGTAATGCTGAAAGCTCCTGTAGGAGCTTTCAGCATTACTTTCGACCTGCATTAAGGTGTCACATGTGTTTCTAGATATGTGTAGTGATATACTTTAGAACAATTCTGTATCGTAAATTTTGGAAGGACCGAACGTTTAGTTCGAGTTACCGCGAAGTTCGAGTTATCCGAGGTCGACATATCGAAGTTCAACTGTAGTTGTCTAAAGGTTGCTGAAGTATTGTCCATCTAATCTCAGTCTAACTGACATTTGCAAACGTGTTGGATCCAGATCAGACACAGAGAACTTGTCAGCAAGATGTTTCACAAATGCAGTAAAACCTCTCTATAACGGCCACTTAACCGTGTTAAGTATTTCGTATTTAGGGCAGATGGCTGCTTAAAGCAAGGTGACAGTATTTACAGAACGCTCCTATAGGAGCGTTCTGTTTTACTTTCGCCTTGCTTTAAGCAGCCACCTGCCTTTTATACAAAATACTTGATGTAATTTAGTGGCCGTTATAGGGAGGATTTACTGTAATCAATAGTTTCTCAAAAGTTTGAACTAAGCACAAACAAGGAAAACCTGCAGCCAGTCTGTCCGATTTATTTGACTGAAGTTAAGAATGCGATTAACACTATCGGTGCCAAATTTCTGATTGTCGTCTGCAACCAAAGTCGGTTAAACAATAAGTGCAATTCTTAAGGGCAAAATGCAAGCGGAACTAGAGGTAGAGATAAACAGTGTTCCTGATCAGACGCCCCCTTCAAGAGGCAGTGTCTGATCTGGAACTGCACTGTTTGTCGTATTGCATTTTATGGCGACATTGGCGGTGGAAGAGTTAAGCGTGTGCACTTTTTATTCTTGACTAAATTAATGTTTGTTGAGGCCACATGCAGTCGGCTTGATAGTCTTTACAACGATGGTTGCGTACGTTGGTTAGTGTGTGCGCTAGTGCATGCGTCCATCCCATTTTGTCCGGATTTTTACAATGTAACTTATTTTGTATGGCCAGACTCAAATATAAGTTGGTACTCATCTGAATTATGAATAATTGATGTGTCGCGAACAATAACAAAAAGTCAAGCATCGTTTGTGTTTAACCCTTTCCTTCATAGAGAAGCATTTTGGCATTTTTACAAACGGAAGAAATTCACCTAATAAATATTCATGATATCATTATGTCCATTCCTCCATAGGCATTTTTAGATCCAACCGCTTTGAATAAATCTACCGAAAAGGAGCATTGACTAGAGAAAAGGAAAAAAATAGAAGTCTGTGGTTTTGAAACCATTGTAATAAATAGAGCAGTTGCTCCTATAGGAGCAAATGCTCTATTTATCACAATGGTTTTAAGAAGTGACTATTACAGAGGCGTAGAAATTTGTATTTATGGAGGAAAGAGTTAAATGAATATTCATGGAGTGAAATATCCAAACTAAATTTTCTACAGGACAAGACGTTTAATGAGCATGGGAAACAAGATGAGCCTGCAGATGCACAAAGTAGAATGGAACAGCGATCCAAACATATCCTCGACCACTGTAAAGTGTTACAAACACTCCCAAACGACTATTATACAAAGCACTTATGTGTAAACATAAATCCGGTGATTGAAAAGACGTATCTTCTTTCCCGCCATAGGCTTGTAGTAAATATTCCAACAACAACGAACACGGTGTTAAAGCGAGTAGTGCTGATGTTACTGTACGGAGGAAAAATACCACACAAGAATCCGTTTCGTTTGAATGATGTTGACATTTCGGGATACCTGTTGAAGAGCACGAGAGTAAGCGTTGGTGAATTGATTAAAAGTGAAAGAAACGCAATGGTTACATTTGTCAAAGACCCGTATGCTGAGCTTCTGTCCATCTATATGGACAATCTGTACATGCCCAATGCATGGGCTTGGCGAACATTAGCAAAACATGTGTTGCCAAATGACCGAAGAAGCTGCATTCATAATGTCACTTTTCCCGAATTTGTAGACTATTTTGTGAAAACTAAGCAACAAGATGTTTGTTCAACGTCCATAATGCTGTCAAATGTGCAAGACTCGGATCCATGTGATCTTCATTATGATTTCGTGGGGAAGTATGAAACTCTTGAAGACGATTTAAGTTATATTCTCAAAGAAACCGCATTGTCTAAATACGTATCATTGCCAAATTTTAAAACTGAAAGTGATATTTCAGTGCTATCACAATATGTCTCGGACCTGTTTCTAAATATGCCGGATGTCTTAATGGACTGTGGAGTCGATGTCAAGATGGTTGTCAATAGACTGTGGCGCCGTCTACAAGGCAGGGGTATTCTGGGAAGGTACGAATCCTTTCCGTTTGAGGATGATAATGTGAATGAAATGTCACAGAGTCAAATGCAAACTCTTATTATGCGGAATTACTTATCTGGAGAAAAGTTCGATAGAGAAGCCAATCCGAACTTGTTACTCAAGGAAGCTTTCGCCTTACTATCAACCGAAACCATTTTACAACTCCGTGATATTTTTGCTCTTGATTTTAGTTTGTACGGATATGACGAATATCCCGAATATATCAAAGAAGGTCGTTTACGAAAGAAGCCTTATCGTGTAAAGTTTTTAGATCTTCGATAGTTTTCTCTACATGAACTTAAACAAATACAACAAATACAAATTTAACCCCTTCGCTGCCACACGTTATGTCGTCTGCAAACATTTGTCGTGTGCTACAAGTTTCATTTTCCATTTTCTATTAAGAAACATAATTACAACGTTAAAGCAGTTTGATCCTGATGAGACGCAGAGTTACTCGGTATCTTCAGAGACATAAAAATATAGGTATCTGGTATCTCATCAGGGTCCAAATTGTTTGCATATGTATGTAATTACAATTTTACCCTTTGCAGCGAAAGAGTTCAATTCCATTCTAGTTAGTTTCTTTATTTGTCTCTCTTTGTCAACGCATCTGTCACCAGTATTCTTTCATTTGCGTGAGTGTTAACTACTTCGCACTGTATAATCTAGAAAATAAACTGTCCTGAGTAAGGTACATGATATAATTTTAACTATTTCGGCACCAAATATATTTCGTCTGCACACATTTTCGTCTGATTTAAGCGTCAGAATGGCAATTTATTCTCAAAGCATAAATGGTGGAATAAATAGTTTGGGTTCTGATGAGGTGCCGAGTTACACGGCGTCTCGTCAGGATTCTGGACTCCAAAAAGTCTAAGTAAGATACAGCGGCCACTTGATAGATATCTTTGTATGAAAGAAAATCTATTTGTATGTTGACAATATATATTTATTCTTGTATTTATTGAATAAATTCTAGTTCAAACTAGATTTCTGTTGTTTAATTTTTGTGAAATATTATGCCCCTAGATACTGGCATGTTGCTTTTGGCGTGTCCGTCAGTCAGTCTGTTTACTTGTTTCTACACTATAATATAAATTCTGAAAGTAGGAGATTCACCGAAAGCAAAAGCATCAATGCGAAATGTGCAGACACGGTTTTATTTAGTCTGTTCATATCGAGGGCTTGGTGCAAAACTATTCTATTTGATTTTTAGGTCAGTATATGAACCTTCAAATGACAAAATGGATTCCGATCAATATTTCGTCGAACTTCGAGCTTTCCACTTCGAGTCCTCATTGAGTGGGGAGTTTTGTCATGATGAGCAGACGATTCCTATTCTTGAAGTCAATAGGTGGATTGTCAATGTCAGACTTCAAACATTTGAAATGGTCATAAAAAAATTATTGAGCTATTAATGATATGGTTCATGGTCAAAATTCAAGTCAAATATCAAATAAAAAATTAACCTTAGTCATAGTTTGTAACTGTTGAGGATAGAGACCAGGGTCCATGTTTATAAAACTTTTTAGTTGAGTCTGAGTTCATTCTCAAGTTTTTGATTGGTCAGATTTGAGCCCTCGTTCTCAAGTTTTTGATTGGTCAGATTTGGCATGAATACACTCGTCTCATGAAGCAGCAGTTTTTAGAGGACCCATATGCAGGGTATGGTCCAACTTCAAATCCAAAGATCACACTTCAACCTCGGCAATTGTCAATTACGTTTGAACTATCAGAGATGTAAATTTCACAGTTGGCGTGCTTACTGATATCACGAAGCTGCAATTTTCAAGTGGTTCCATGCCAATGTCAAGATCATAATTCAGGATCCAGTGTCTTAATCACTGACTAGCTACCACCGCGGGCTTACAGGTTTAACAGACATCGTTTGCTTTTATCGAAGCATGTTTTAAAACCCTTTGCTCAATAGTATTCATTAAGAAATATTAATGCATCTTTGAAAAATTATTACCTGTATTCCAATAATGGCATCATGAACAAGGCAATTGTTGACCATGGTACAAATTGCAGAATCAGATCTATACCATTCCATAAGCAAACAGAGTAGACCCTGATCAGGCGGATTCTACAGAACTGTGTACAAAAGCGTTTAATGCGTATCTATGGAGTAAATGGCCAAATCTTGTGTTATTTGATGGCATATAAATCAAATAATTTTCAAAACAGCAATTTCTCAATTGTTTCAATGTGCCGATATGGTCACACCACAGAATCACTATATAATTGACCAATAGCTACAGAATATGCCGTATACACGCTTAGAACTGTTCAGAAGGTACATGCGCAGCTATCCCAAAGGGTTGGTGGGGATTCTCTGACCCAAAGCAGTGAAGATGGGTCACGAAGTTGTAAAATGGAGCATGCACTGAATGGGGTCCTTCCCTCCCATTGGAAATGGTTTTGCCATTTAGACTAACTAGTGCCACCGTCTTCCACGTTTTAATACGCCCGAAGGTAACTTCGTCCGTCTGTCCGTCCGTTAGCCACATCATTCTCCGCTCAATAACTTTACAACTATTGGGTGTACTGTCTTCATACTTAGTAAGAAGATTGGTCATGGCTAGTAGATGACCCCTATTGATTTCGAGGTCAATCAGTCAAAGGTCAAGGTCACCGTGACCTTCAACTAAAAAAGTGTGTCCACTCAATAACTTGATAAGTATTAGGTGAGCTGTCTTCATACTCTGTAGGAAGGTTGGTCATTGCTTGTAGATGACTTCTATTGATTTTGAGGTCAGTCAGTCAAAGGTCAAGGGAACTGACATTCAACTAAAAATTCTCGTCCGCTAAATAACTTGATAAGTATTAGGTGTGCTGTCTTCATACTTAATAGGAAGGTTGGTCATGGCTAGTAGATGGCCCCTATTGATTTTGAGGTCAATCTGCCAAAGAGTAAGGCCACTGTGACCTTCAACTCAAAAATTGTGTCTGCTCAATAACTTGATATGTATTAGGTGAGCTGTCTTCATACTTAGTAGGAAGGTTGATCATGGCTAGTGGATAATCCCTATTGATTTTGAGGTTGATTGGGTCAAAGGTCAAGGTCACAGTGACTTTCAACTAAAATTAAGAGTGTGCATGTTACGACAGCACAGACTTCGGGCTTATAATGCTCCGACACACGGGGCTCTTGTTAATTCATGACGCTAAATCCTGCATTATGGTAATACTGTTTACTCATGTTTGTCACAGGATATAGAGAAAATCAAGTTTAACCATTTACCCATAACTATTCATGTGAGAAATAATGCCATCATGGATAATAGTTATATTAATTGTTATTACAGCCTCTGAATACATCCATATTCGGCCATGGCAAAAACTGTAAAATCATATCTACATTATATCATAAGCAAAAACAGCAGACCCTTATCAGACGGCTCCTATTGGTGTCGTCTGATATCGCTCTACTCTGTTTGCAAAGCGTAGAAAGGCGTATTTATGGAGTAAAGGGATAAATAGCATAAGTTTACGTGTTTTTACTATCATCGCTGTTGAGTGCGGCTTGTCAGTTCTACTTCCCCATTACCCATCCAGTCTAATTTTGCATATTTTAATATCAAAATATTGTAAAATAAAACGTATGTTACATCTGTGTACGGGCGTATGTCTAGCTAGAACTTCTGCGGGTTTTTTTTCTCAAAGTATCGCGTCAGCTTTTTAGTCGATACCTTTTTACCAAAAATACTCTCGCACAAAGAAGGAGAAAAATAACTTTGCGCGGGAATCCAAAACACTATGGATCAGTCAAAATTCGAAGAGGACACGAGAAAGAATTGTATTTTGGAATGCGACGTACCAAGTATTTGTAAAACAGAACCATGCTGGCTTGGAATAGATGAAGCTGGCAGAGGCCCAGTGCTAGGTTTGTATGAAATTATTCTATTGGCCAGCACTTTATTCGGCTGCAGTGTGGCCTAGTCCAAATCATTTGACAGTCACGCAAGCTTATTTTTCATTCTGTGTTCCCACTACTTATTTGGACTGGGGTTATTTTTACCCCCAGCTCTTGAAAACTGGGGATACAAAATGAAAACAGGGGGTAACAATGTAAAGTGGCTAAACAAACAACTGTTCTGAAAGTAGATGTTTTATAGTTACTCATTGATTTTAGGCTGTGGCTATTCATACGGTACCGTATGAATAGCCCCAGCCGCTATTCGTACGGAAGTTCCGTAAGAATAGAAATAAGTACCGTATACACTATTCGTACGGGAGTCGATGACACTATGTTTTTATCCAATATACCATGTATTTACTTGTACTTTTCCCTATTTTTGCAGCAAGAGATTTTGTAAGCTGTGGATAATTTTGGAATATTCGCCATTTTCGATCCAGTCCAGGCATTTTCCAGCTCATGTTTTAATGATTTAAGGGCAGCGCTGTAGATCAGTGACCTCATTTGCAAACGGACTTAATTAGTCGACATTGTCACAAAGAATAAAGCATCACATCAATTGTAATTCAGTAATTAATCGGTTTTAATCATTTAAGCCAAATAATTACAAATAATTAAGGATCGCACTGTACATGTATAGATCAATGACCTCATTTGCAAACTGACTTAATTAGTCGACACAGATTAAAGTAACACATCTACGGAGATTCAAACACTGTATAAACGATTTAAAATAATAACTATCTTTATAATTTCAAATAATATAACATCTTTAATGAATGTCATACAAATTCTTGAATAACTCCCGTACGAATAGCGTACACAGTACTTATTTCTATTATTACGGAACTTCCGTACGAATAGCGGCTGGGGCTATTCGTACGGTACCGTACGAATAGCCACTGCCTTGATTTTAACCTCTACTTACAGTGTTTTGCTTCTTTTGCCTTCTATTCAATGTATAGTAATGGTCCACAGCAAAGTCATTTCTTCAATGCGAGGAACGGTACCGTACGAATAGCCACTGCCTTGATTTTAACCTCTACTTACAGTGTTTTGCTTCTTTTGCCTTCTATTCAATGTATAGTAATGGTCCACAGCAAAGTCATTTCTTCAATGCGAGGAACATTTTGTTAGGCTCAAACAAGGACACGGCCGCGTGGCTCAGTGGTAGAGCGTTTGCCTGCGGTACGGAAGGTCATGGGTTCGATCCACGGCCGCGACAGACCAAAAGTCGTTAAAAGTTAGTACTAGTAGCTCCCTGGTCTACGCTCGACATTAAAGGGGTAGTTCAAGGACTGGTCAGCCCGTTGTCAGGATAATGTGACTGGGTGGGGTGCCCTTGCCATGTACCTGCGACGGGGGTATTCCAGTGAGGCAGTACCATAACTTGTATCATGCGGGTGCCGTCTGCAAATAACTGAAATACTGTTGGTCGGACGTAAAACCCAACTCACTCAAACAAGGACAAATTCAGTCTTTATCATTTATACAGAATGTTGTGTTCCTCACCAAACATTTTGCGATACAGTTTCTTCTGGCAGTAATGGCAGTGAAAAGCAGCACATTGTTTCACTGAAATACTTTTGTATGGCATTATGACTTATTCGTCTATACAAATTACTAAAATAGCATTCATAATACAAATCTACACAATCTAAGATCTTTATTAAATCAGCAAAACTTCGTAATCGTCAGTAGCACGTAATGGCGGAGAGTATTCATAGGGGCAGATAATTCTGAAAGAAGATGCATTAAAGATTGCTTTTCACTTATTTCCAGTTTAGTTTCACTCACTTTTTTAAAAAAATATTTCAACACATGAAAAGTACAAAGCAAGATTGATGCATTTGGAAGTTTGTCTGATATCACATTCATTTTCATTGGCATCTTTATCTACCATTACAATTTTCACATCTTTTGTCTCGTTATTTTGAATGAAAATATCCAAGAGGCGAGAGAGATTTTCTTTCCTTTCAGACTTTAAAAAACAATACGCTACCGGTCTACCAGTTTGGTTGCCATCTTCGACCAAAATAGAGAACAATGGATAATTTTCTATATTTAAATTGTAAGTTGTATCCATGAAAAGAAACCCTGGGTATGTTTTAAAGGTATTTTTCATTTCTGAGGTTTGTATATAAAGCATTTCTAATACCCCAGTGTCATTCAGCTCAAAAACTACTGTAGCGTTTTTATCTGTCTTTTTAAATTCTTCAATTGAATCGTACAGCATTTCCGCCTCAGTTCTGCCTTTCTTAGTACCAATTTTCAGTTTTTGATTAATATTATGCACATCTTTAACCTGAACTTTTTTCCCTGTGTTTTTGTGCTATAAATTCATGTATATTCTTTATGTCCACATCCATTTCCAATAAAGGTTTTATTTGTTCAATTTCACCAAAATCAAGTCTCCTGCTAGATGGATACATTCCACATGTTTCTGGTGAAACTGGATGGTTATGGTTTGAGTTCAGCTGAGTTACTTTATACCCGTTTCCTTGGTATTTTACCCTAAGTTTTACTTTGCAATCGGTCGGAAAATATGATTGTACACTACGGACGGCCTTTCCACGCATTCTAGGCTTTCTGTAATGCATGCATAAACAATTGTAATTGTATGGAACCCCGTCTTCTGTGCCTTTCTTTGAATCCAAAACACTCATGGGTGTACTTGTTTCTGATTTCCATTCTTGAAATTTTTTGACTGAATTCTTCAAAGGTTTTAAACTCACTACCTATGCATAACTCAGATGGGCCCCCACCACACAACCTTTCCTTTTTGGCTGAATAACTGTTATTTTATGTTCCCTAATAATCTCGCCTCTTGATAGATTTGTTTAGTTGTTCCTTAACAGTCTCTTGCTTTTTGGTTATGGGTTGTTTTTCTTTTAAATTCTCTAAAATTTTGAACCTATTAAAACATTTTACAGACGTGTCAAAAATTTCGTATCTGAGTAATGAGGGGGTCTTAGCCGCCATTGACTTAGACCCGTGTGTGGTGGTGGTTGTGTGGGTCTTAGCCATCATTGGCTTATACCCGTGACTGGTGGTGGGTGTGTGGGTCTTAGCCGCCATTGGCTTAGACCCGTGACTGGTGGTGGGTGTGTGGGTCTTAGCCGCCATTGGCTTAGACTCGTGGGTGTGTGGGTCTTAGCCACAATTGACTTAGACCCGTGTGTGGTGGTGGTTGTGTGGGTCTTAGCCGCCATTGACTTAGACCCATGTGTGGTGGTGGTTGTGTGGGTCTTAGCCGCCATTGACTTAGACCCGTGTGTGGTGGTGGTTATGTGGGTCTTAGCCGCCATTGGCTTAGACCCATGTGTGATGGTGGGTGTGAGTGGTGGGAAGTCACCAGTCTCTGTCCTGGTCGCAACCCCCTCTGCAGACTTCACGGCGGTAGCATGGAGAAGATCGTCCTTGAGGGACTTCAATCCAACCGGTGAAAGGTGCAGACCATCTCTCGAAAGGAGGTAGCGACGCAAATCAGGGTGGTGTACAACTTGAACCCCGGGCATCCTGAAATGAAACGAAAAATATTATAATAACTATTCTCAATATATTATTAACATCATTGTATATTCATTGCAAGCTTATCAACGGTTTTGCTGTATCTCTTAGCCGCCATTGACTTAGACCCGTGTGTGGTGGTGGTTGTGTGGGTCTTAGCCGCCATTGGCTTAGACCCATGTGTGATGGTGGGTGTGAGTGGTGGGAAGTCACCAGTCTCTGTCCTGGTCGCAACCCCCTCTGCAGACTTCACGGCGGTGGCATGGAGAGACCATCTCTCGAAAGGAGGTAGCTACGCAAGTTGGTCCTGCCCTGACCGAAATCAGGGTGGTGTACAACTTGAACCCCGGGCATCCTGAAATGAAACGAAAAATATTATAATAACTATTCTCAATATATTATTAACATCATAGTATATTCATTGCAAGCTTATCAACGGTTTTGCTGTATCTCATATCGGCTTTCACATCTAAATCTCAATATTTTGCAGAGATATGAAGTCTGCTTCACATTTAAATACACATTCATTATTTCAAATAGGTATTCAGCTTCACCATACTGTTCTGACAAACGAATTGCAGCTTAATTATCTTAAATAAATCAATTTGCAGTAATATGTCGTCTGCTTAAGATTCAACCACACATTCAGTATTTCATATCGATATTCATCAACATATTATATTAAAACTTAATTCATTGCAGTAATGCAGATTGCTTAAAAAACAGTATTCAGTATTTTTAACATTACATTACTCACCTCGTCAGTGCTTCGTTGACTTGCGCTGCCTTCCAGTTGAGGTCATCTATTCTCCAGGGAGAATTCTTGGCCTCCGGGAACATGCTGAAATCTCTCGGCAGGATTGCCGAGAGGAAAATCCGGACCGTCGGTGCACAGGTACGGATCACAGACAGAAGGTTGTCGAAACCTTCTAGGACATCCACCACTGTCCGCCTTGCCAAGTCAATGGTCCTGACGTGGATAACGAGTCTGAAATTATAAAAACAATCCAATATTAATCAAACAGCAAAAATTATAAAAACATCAATCCAATATTAATCAAACAGCATGTTAATTATTAAAAAGACACTGAATTAACATATTATATTACATCACATATATTATTTTTAGCTCGCCTGTTCGTAGAACAGTAGAGCTTATGCTATACCCCCGGCGTGAGCGTGAGCGTGGCCAAGGTTAAAGTTTTTTGGACGGGTTGTTTTAAAGCTTAATATTTGTACTAGGATGCTGAAATTTTGTATGGAAGTTCATTTGAGGTTAAATATTGCTGTTATGAAGTTAAACATTAAAAATATTTTTCAATTTTATCAATTTTTGACATGTTTTGGACTTAGTCCTTTTGGCCACATGTCACCAGGTTAAAGTTTTTTGGATGGGTTGTTTTAAAGCTTAATAATTGTACTAGGATGCTGAAATTTTGTATGGAAGTTCATTTGAGGTTAGATATTGCTGTTATGAAGTTAAACATTAAAAATATTTTTCAATTTTATCAATTTTTGACATGTTTTGGACTTAGTCCTTTTGGCCACATGTCACCAGGTTAAAGTTTTTTGGACGGGTTATTTTAAAGCTTAATAATTGTACTAGGATGCTGAAATTTTGTATGGAAGTTCATTTGAGGTTAGATATTGCTGTTATGAAGTTAAACATTAAAAATATTTTTCAATATTATCAATTTTTGACATGTTTTGGACTTAGTTTTTGGGAGGCCAAAAATCACCAGGTTAAAGTTTTTGGGACGGGTTGGTATAAAGCTTAATATGTGTGCTATGATGCTGAAATTTGGTGAGAAGGTTCATATTGTCGAGACCCTTCCGACCATGCCAACATTTTTGTCCTTCTGACCTTGACCTTGACCTTTGACCTACTTTTGCATAAATCTTTAAATACCTATATTATTGGAACCATTTGGCCTAGGGCTTCCATACTTGGTATGACCATGCCAATATTTATGCCCTTCTGACCTTGACCTTTGACCTACTTTTGAAAAAATCTTTAAATGCCTATAGTATTTGAACCAATAGACCTAGGGCTTCCATGTTTGGTATGCAACTTTCTTGTGTTAAGACTTTTCCAACAATAATATTTTTGCCCTTCTAACCTTGACCTTGACCTTTGACCTACTTTTGCAAAAATCTTTAAATACCTATATTATTGGAACCATTTGGCCTAGGGCTTCCATACTTGGTATGACCATGCCAATATTGTTGCCCTTCTGACCTTGACCTTTGACCTACTTTTGCAAAAATCTTTAAATGCCTATAGTATTTGAACCAATAGACCTAGGGCTTCCATGCTTGGTATGCAACTTTCTTGTGTTAAGACTTTTCCTACTATAATATGTTTGCCCTTCTGACCCTGACCTTCAACCTACCTTTGAAAAAATCTTTAAATGCCTACATTATTGGAACCAATTGGCCAAGAACTTCCATACTTGGTATGATCATGCCTACTTTTTTGCCCTCCTGACCTTTGACCTTGACCATTGACCTACTTTTGGAAAAATCTTTAAATGCCTATAGTATTTGGACTAATAGACCTAGGGCTTCCATACCTGGTAGGCAACTTTCTTGTGTTAAGACTTTTCCAACAATATTTTTGTTTGCCCTTCTGACCTTGACATTCGACCTATTTTTGAAAAAATCTTTAAATGCCTATATTGGAACCAATAGGCCTAGGACTCCCATACTTGGTATGATCATGCCAAGTTTTTTGCTCTCCTGACCTTGACCTTTGACCTACTTTTGCAAAAATCTTTAAATGCCTATAACAATTGAACCAATGGGTCAAAGGCTTCCATACTTGGTATGTACCTTTCTTGTGTTAAGACCTGTCCAACAGTATTGTTTTTGCCATGTTACTTTGACCTTTGACCTACTTTTGCAATTTTCTTTAAATGCCTATAAAATTTGAACCGGTAGGCCAAGGGCTTCCATACTTGGTATGCAACTTTCTTGTCTTAAGACTTTTCAACCATACCATTGTTTTTACCATGTGACCTTGACCTTTGACTTAGGTTTGCAAAAATCTTTAAATGCCTATAGCATTGCAAGAAATAGGCATAGGGCTTCCATATCTGGTATGACCATGCCAACATGTTTGCCTTTCTGACCTTGACCTTGACCTACTTTTGCAAAAAAGTGTTTAAATGCATATACTTCCATACTTGGTTTCTATTTTTTCTGTCTGAAGACTTTTTCAAACACACCAATGTTTTTTTTACCATTTGACTTTGACATTTCACCTATTTTTGCAAAAAACTGTAAGTGCCTATAATTTGGAACCAATACCGGTATACCTAGGACTTCCATACTTTGTATGACCATGCAAACATATTTGCCCTTCTGACCTTGACCTTAACATTTGACCTACTTTTGCAAAAGTGTTTAAATGCATATAACATTGGAAACAATAGGCCTAGGGCTTCCATACTTTGTATATTTCCTGTCTTAACCCTTTCCCTGATATTGACAAATTTTGATGACTCTGTATAAGTCACTTTCTGAAACCATTGTGATAAATAGAGCATTTGCTCCTATAGGAGCAAATGCTCTATTTATCACAGTGGTTTCAAACTACAAAATTCTAAAAAAAAATCCTTTTCTCTAGTTAATGCTCCTTTTCGGTAGATTAATTCAAAGAGGTTGTATCTAAAAATAGCCTATGAGGTAATGGGTTAAAACTTTCAAACCATACCAATGTTTTTTACTGTGTGACTTTGACCTTTGACTTTCTTTTGCAAAAATCTTTAAATACCTATATTGGACGCAAAAGGCATAGGAATTCTATACTTGGTATGACCATGCCAACAATTTTACCTTTCTGACCTTCACCTTTGACCTACTTTTGCAAAAATCTTTAACTGCCTATTACATTGGAACCAATAGACCTAGGGCTTCCATATTTGGTATGTATCTTTTTTGTTTAATATTCTTTTTAAATTGATGAAAATTGGTATTTGGTTGCCTTTTGGTTGTGATATTGATGCAGTTAAGGTAAATTGAAAATTGAATTATTTTTTTGTGTTCAATATGACACGTTTTAGACTTAATCTTTAAACAGGCGAGCATCAGGTGGCTTTGACACCATTTCTGGTTTATCAGTACTGCGGAAATTTTCGAGAAACTGTATTTGGATTGTTGTGACTTTGTCAATAGTAATATGGAACTTTAATTTACTGATCAACAATGACGTCGGTAATTCATCTTATTTATATTTTCAATGCATTCCTTATCTATACCATGCATGCATAATTCGACTTTTATCCACAGTAGTATAATTCCAATACTTTCATCCATCTTATATACAATGTATAAGTTTTAATATCTTATCTTTTACTTATATAACTGTTTAATTCGTCCAATTTATAAAAAAAAAAGCCAGAATTATTATATCATAATACATTGTATATTGTATTATATTATATCACACATATATTATATCACATATTATATGTTATCATACAGTATTAACACGTTTAAATTGTATGAATATTAAACCAAGATATTGATCACTTGTTTTACGATACTGTGACGGCATGTGACTTATGGGTCATTCTTTGAAATCTTATTAAATTTTTTATAAAAACTTCTTTCATGAAATAATATTTAAGCCCAAACGACTCGGCATCCCTCAACATCGGCATGATGTCATCCGTACGGGCTCCGCTCAGAGAACGGACGCACCCGTTTCCAACCTCCAGGTACTTGAAGGTTGAGTCTCCGACGTACAGTACAGCCATTGCAACAAGAGAATATTCTTTGCCTCGTGAGAAACAGATTATTCGACGAAATTTGATTTCTCTGCAGTTTATATAGGTAAATCATGTGTCCTTCAGCTTGGTCAAATTTTGCTCCACAGTAGGTTGGCTTGCTGTTCGACGTTTACAGGTGTGAATGAGTAACACCAATTAATGCGTTTGAAGGCTTACCAACGCTGTTAGCGCATGTCATTAAAAGGCAGGGGTGTAAAAAAAATTCAAAAGCTACTCGCCCTGCAGGACTAGTGACCACTGAAATCCACTCGCCCTTATGCAACTTTCACTTGCCCTTGACTTTTCATACATAATGATATATACTTAAAACTTTCACAATATTCTTATCTATTTATTTAAACCCAAACATATCAACTTACGGGAACATACTGCATAAGTTATAACTTCAATATTAGTCAGAAACAGAGTGAATCAATGGGTTAAATTAACACTTTTAATGTAACGGTATTCATGCGGCTGCCACAGAGTAAGAGGTTTTCATTCTTAAAATAATGAAGTGACTTCACTCAGAGTCTGAGGAGCTAGACTGTGGAGGTCTAGCTCTTGGGCCTCTGGGACCTGTCAATTTATGTCCTTGAGTATGCCTAGTTCCCTTTCCAGCATTCAGCCATGTAACTAAACTCTCTGTTGGATCAAACCCCTGTAGTGTAGGGCCATCAACTTTGATCCTCATGAGACTACTGAGTGAGTCTTGTTTCAGCACAGTGCGTTTTTCAGTTTTCAAAGAATTCATTGCACTGAAACCACGCTCACAGTCAGCTGTTGATTGTGAAACTGTGAGCATGATCTCAATCAATGGCAGCACTGCACAGAAATCTCTCTTTTCATCTTCAGTCAAGCTAAGAAGTGATTCATAAGTATCTAACACGGGTCTTCTAAAGTTTTGAGAAATATAGTTTTTCATGGCAAGCCACTGGTCTGCAGCATTTTCCTTTTCTTCCACAGTAAGGAATGGTGTATAGAACTCCACCAGTTTCTCAATTTCAGCATCCCCATGCTGCCTAAACTCATCACACTGTGTTGTTTTGTCTGGCCAGAGCTTAAAGTCAAATACACGGAATAGTGAGTGGGGTTCTCCACCTAGGTGTTTGATGAAGCGTTCCTTCAAGAAAAAAGCTTGAGTCTTCGAGCAGAGAGTCTATGTCAACTTTCACTTGTTCCAAAGAGTCAATGTTTCTTCTCTGTCCCCCTCTAACTATAATCATTCCTTTGAACTCATCACCTTCCTCGTTCACTCTAAGAAATTTTCTCAACATTTTCCCTCTTCTGTATGTAGCAGGTCATCCTTGAGGCTGTTGATCTTGCGGCTTATCTCAACTACCAGGCATGTTGACATTTGGAATGCCTCTGACACAGCTGTCAGTTCACCCACCCAGTCGATCAGAAAATGTAGGAACACCAGAAACCTGAAATGCATGACAAATGGGAAAAATTTAGTAATGCAATATTGACTTTCTCAAAGTCAATATTGCACTATAAATAAATAATTAAAATCATATTTTTAGTAAAAAATATTATACATTATAACCAAGTTTCACTTTGTTTTATCTTCTGACCAATAAAGTTAGTATAATTTTGCATGACTTGTGACAATGGGGTAAAATGTGTCCCTTAAAAAGGTTTTTCAAATTTGTACTAAATTTATTTTAGAATGGATTCAATCATTGATTCTTTAAATTTATATTTTTACCATTTCAATTTCTTTTACATTATAATTATCGGTTCGCATATGTAAATTGTTTCATGTCAAATGTCTTAACTGAATGATATTAATTTATAAATTAATAATATTATGCAGTGAAAACATGACGCACTGTGAACAATTTCATTTTAACAAGTGTACAAGAAGTAAAAAACAAACCTTTCCGATTTCAATTCCTGAAGGTAAGCTGTCACTTTTGCTCCATCCTCGCCCCTCTTAGCTGCAATTTCGCCAAGATGGACACAGGTGACTTCATAGTTGTCAAGTAAAGACTGCAAAGCTCTTTTCTGACTTGCCACCCATCTAACTTGCTGTATCCCTCCATAGTGCTTGACATCCTCGTCAAGGGCAGAAGCAATGTCATACAGTTCCCTTCGCTTTTTTGGCGAGTAGTAGTAGAATTTGAAAATCCCTTTCAATGTTTCCTCAAATTTGTTTAGGTAAGGGCATCCCTTTTTACTGTCACACACTGCAAGTTCTAGATTATGGGCAATACAATGAACAACCATCATGTATTCTTCACATGTACCTTCTCGTATCTCATTAATATCATCCTTTAACAGTTTATCTGCACCACCTTTCTTACCCATGTTGACGGATGCGCCATCCGTATTTATACCTACAAGTTTCTCAGACAGATTTTCCAAAGAGATACCTATTGAATCAAGTGCAAAAAGAAGGCCAGTTTTTATACGCCCGTTTGAAAAAACGGGACGTATTATGGAATGGCGCTGGCTGTCTGTCCGTCTGTAACATCTCTTCTAACTCAAGTTCCGCTTGGTGGATCCTTCTCAAATTTGACCACAATGTTTATCTAGACATGCTACAGTAGCCTGCCAAGTCCCGGTTTGTTTATCCAAGGTCAAGGTCACACAATTGGACTTAGAATTAATGTTAACCGGTCTGTCTGTCTGTAACATCTCTAACTCGAGTTCCGCTTGGTGGATCCTTCCCAAATTTAAACACAATGTTTATCTAGACATGCTACAGTAGCCTGCCAAGTCCCGGCTCGTTTATCCAAGGTCAAGGTCGCTTAATTGGACTTAGAATTTGCGTTTAGCATTTGCGTTAAGCAAAAATGTTAACCTCAATTTATGTGGAACAAGTCCACTTATTTACATAACACTTTGTGATAAAGCTTTGAAACTTGGAACACTTGTTCACCGTCACAACCTTCACCTGTAGGCAAGAGTAAATAATTCTGTCAAGCATTTTGACTGAATTATGCCCCTTTTTAACTTAGAATTTTTGGTTAAGGCTTTGTTAAAGTCCATTTATTTACATAACCCTTTGAGATAAAGCTTTTAAACTTGGAACACTTGTTCACCGTCACAACTTTCACCTGTAGGCAAGAGAAAATAACTCTGTCAAGCATTTTGACCGAATTATGCCCCTTTTTAACTTACAATTTTTGGTTAAGGCTTTGTTAAAGTCCATTTATTTACATAACCCTTTGAGATAAAGCTTTTAAACTTGGAACACTTGTTCACCATCACAATCTTCACCTGCAGACAAGAGTACATAACTCTGTCAAACATTTTGATAGAATCATTCCCCTTTTTAACTTAGAATTTTTGGTTAAGGCTTTCTTAAAAGTCCATTTATTTACATAACCCTTTGAGATAAAGCTTTTAACCTTGTAACACTTGTTCACCATCACAAGCTTTACCTGTAGGCAAGAGTACATAACTCTGTCCAACATTTTGACAGAATTATGCCCCCTTTTAACTTAGAAATTTTTGTTAAGGTTTTGGTTAAAGTCCACTTATTTACATAACCCTTTTAGATTAAGCTTTTAAACTTGGAACACTTGGTCACCATCACAAGCTTGACCTGTAGGCAAAAGTACATAACTCTGTCTAACATTTTGACATAATTATGACGCTTTTTAACTTGGAATTTTGGGTTACGGTTTTGGTTAAAGTCCACTTATTTACATAATCCTTTCAGATAAAGCTTTTAAACTTGAAACATTTGTTCACCATCAGAAGCTTCACATGTAGGCAAGAGTACATAATTCTGTCTAACATTTTGACATAATTATGACGCTTTTTAGCTTGGAATTTTTGGTTAAGGTTTTGGTTAAAGTCCACTTATTTACATAATCATTTCAGATAAAGCTTTTAAACTTGAAACATTTGTTCACCATCAGAAGCTTCATCTTCATCTCAAGCATTTAGACACAATTATGGCACTTTTTAATTTAGAATTTTTGGTTAAGTTTTTTTGTTAAAGTATGCCTATTTACAACCTTGAAACTTGGTCGCAAAATTGGACACTGGCTGATGTCTCGGCCTTGATAGTATCACCAATGCTGGAAATAGAATTTGAACAGGCCTGTCTGTTTCGGTAATTTTTCCCAACAGTTACACCATTTTTTTCTAAAAGGTCACACAGTCCAGGGAATTTTGAGAATGCTTCACCTTCCTCTGCAACATAGTATGCAGTGTTCATGAGGATAGTGTACTTTTCACTGTTTATTTCATCAACTTTCCTTGCACACTTTGCCATAGAGGAACTCGTTGGCAGCTGTAAAACTCTCTTCCGCTCAACACACATAATATGCTTATGGCTTTTTTCATGAAATTTTAAAGTTTATTTCTTAAACTTGGATTCGACTCCAATGTGTAGGGATGATTTAACATCTGCAAAAGAAGGAAATTCAGCTCAGCGCAAAACTAGGCTAACTCACTATTTTGGCAAAAATGCTTTTTTCAAAAATTCTCAAGGCTTTTTATATTCCCCTTCATCCCTCAAAATATTCTGCTTATATTCCTTGTATTTTCAAAATTATTGCATTTTTTATAAAATATGCTAAGTCTAAATGGTAATTTCTTCAGTGCAAAACTATGTCTAAGTGGAGTTAGCTAATGTTTTGCTCTCATAATTTGATAAATTAGAAAATATTGTCAGTGCAAAAGGTGCACTAACTTGACTTAGACATAGTTTTGCACTGAGAAATAATGATGAAAATGTAGTGGTACATGTTGATTTCTTTCATTTAATATTTTTTTCTTATGCAAAAAAAGAAAAAAAGTGGTGCTTTTCATCTTAAAAAAATAGTTACTGTAAATTTTATAGTTGTAAACCAATAAATAGACCTATTTAAGTATACATGCATCCTTGACCTTCAGACAAGACTACAGAAGTTTGTTTACTATCAAAATTTGAAATTTACAAGAAAAGTAACAGAGCTCAGTAACTAATTTGTTCTTGTTTGATACACATGTACTGTTATTACGAAGCTTCATGACAAAAGGATAATAACTATTTTGATAAGGTCAAAAAGCACATGTAACTTACTGTGTATGATTTTGAGTGGGTGGGGTAAAATTTAAAACTTGCTTAAAATTAGATTAATTTTAAAAAATTCTTAACAATAGCTTAATGATGTCAGTGTACAAAGTTACTAAATGAAGTAAGGAAGGCTATGCAATGTGATTTATATATTTGCTTATTATTAAATGTTTTTGAAAAGTTTTTATATGAAATGACATTGACTTCAAAGGCTTTCAGCAGTTTGTTTAAGAAATCATATCTGTTTAACCCTTTCCATCATATACACACCTTTTCATGCATCTGCAAAGTTTTACAGAGTAGACCCAAATCAGACAGCTCCTACAGGAGCCATCTGATCAGTGTCTGCTGTTTGCTAAAGGAATTTGAAAGATATGTTTCTTTAGTTTCTAAAATAGCTACAGTGACAGCTCCACCTTCAATATTTTATTATTTATAATTATTTTGTTCATGAATATTCATAAGTTATTGAAATCTGGTATAAATATAGAACAGGTAAAGGGATAAGCATTATGGATAGGGGGAATCAACAAAGGTTTTGAGTTCTGATACAGGTGATTAATCATGAGGACTGAAGGTCTGAGTGGTTGATAAACCCTCGTCAGAACAAAAATATAATTTGGTAGCGGATTAAAATTTAAGCAACTACGTGAGTGTATAACTTAACTTAATTGCTATCATGCAGGTCCTATGTTTAAAAATATTTAAACCCTTTACTTCATGATAGATATGCCTTTTCACACCTTTGCAAGTAGAGAAGACCCAGATCAGACAGCTCTAACAGGAGTTAGTCTGGTCTGGGTCTGCTTTGTTTGCTTATTATATAGTACTCTACATTATAGATATGACTTTCCACTATTTGTTGAGACATCAATTTATCATGTGCCTGCATACAATCTTGGTTAATTAACCTGTTACCTCATAAGCTATAATTAGAAGTGTCATATTGATTGAGATTTTCATATGGATATGAATCGGCTAAGAAATATCATAATATATCGGAATTCACAGAAAACTGTAAATATTTTGAGTTATAATATGATGTTTTTGGAGGAAAAACTTAAGAATGTTGTAGTTATGAAGTTTTGACACCAGTGTGATAAATAGAGCTCTGTTTATCACAATGGTTTCAAAAAGTGACTTTTAAAGAGACCCAAACTATTACTCAGATTGTAAAGTTAGAAAATAGAGGCAGTCACAGTAATTATACCAAACAGAATACCAGAAGATAAAATTATTTTGCAGTGTCACATATTGAGTCGTTTCCTGTTATTGAAAGTCATTATTGTAGAAAAGATGGTAAAATATGTACCTGGGCCAAGAACTTAGTATTGCACTTATGTACAGGCTCTATTTAGAGAATTGCACAAAAAATGTCATCATGTCTCCCAGTCTCCCTCAACATGTACAGGCAAATTTTAAACACACATTTTAATATTGCTTTTGACTAACCAATCAAGGATCAATGTGATCTATGCAACTCATATAAAATGTCTCAAACTAAAAATGAAAGAAAAGTATGAAAGCTATATTAAAAATAAGGAGTTATCCAGAGAAAAAAATGAAACAGACAAGAAAACAGTGACTTAACATTCACAGAAGCATGCTTTAATCTTGAAGAGGTGCTAGTGACACCTAAGGCATTTGAATCTACCTTGAGTAATGCTTATGGCTATCTATGGAATGAGTCTACTTTGGGAAGGGGAGCATGTGAAATATCCAGCAGTGTCTTTGAATACCTAAGTTCAATGGTCAAAAAGGGGAGAAAAAAATATTCAGATAACTGTGGGGGACAAAATAAGAACAAGTATTACATTTCAATGTTGTGGTCATGTATGGACCGTATGCCTTGTAAAATTGAGCTAGAGTCTGTGGAGCAAAAGTACCTAGAAAGGGGGCATACACAAAACGAAAATGACTTGGTTCAAGCATGTATTGAAAGGATAAGTTGGTCATTTTGTATCTACACGACTGCCTAGTGGACGTCTGTTATCAGAGCTGCTCATCACAAAAATCTGTATTATGTAAAAGATTTAGCTTTATTTTAATTTCAAAGTTCCCTGACGAAGTGAGATCTTTTAAACTTGAATCAACCAATCCTAACAAAGTAGTGATTAATATTTTGAAAGTGGGCTTTCCTTCTAAAGCAAAATTAACAATGTCAAAAGAGAAAATCGCAGACTCGGTTTTACTTAGAGTCT
The DNA here is from genome assembly GCA_963576725.1 of Azorinus chamasolen. Classification (NCBI taxonomy): domain Eukaryota; kingdom Metazoa; phylum Mollusca; class Bivalvia; order Cardiida; family Solecurtidae; genus Azorinus; species Azorinus chamasolen. The sequence goes on from OY755245.1 coordinate 40,071,284, forward strand.
GTTCATGAGTAGTAATTAAAAGTGCAACACTACTCACACCCCCTAGCACTGGCTTAAGCAGAATTCAGAGTTTTCAAAACTTATTCCATCAAAACTAATGATCAGAAAATATAACAACACTGAGAATGAAGTACAGGTATGATGCAGTATGATTATGCAGGCACAGTTTACTCCAACGGTTAAGAAGTCCCATACTGAACTGAATGTACAAGATATTGTTCTCAATCAGTTACATGATGATGATCTAAAGATTACATCTGAGAAATTCAAAGACCTCATTTCGTTGTGCAGGTCAGATGTGATACCCAGCTCTAATTATATGTTCACTTTTATTATGCCATCCTGCCTCATGAGATGGATTTCTCTAATTAATAGAACTGCATAATGCATTGGTTACCAATCTTGTTAACCCTTTCAATGTAGAATTTTAACCTTCCACTTTGGGAAAATGACTGATAAAGTAGAGGTCAGTCTTGAATTTTGACTGGATCCATGGATTGGTTCAAGAGTTATGGTCCTTTCTAACTGAACCCTTAAACTGCTTACTAAGCATGCCAATAGTTGCACCAGCAAACAGTGTAGGCTCTCTCATCAGAGTCTGCGCAGTCTGCCATAGGAAATCTTCATATCCACAAACTAAACTATTGTCAACGCATAATAATTTGCTGCTCACCCTCAGTCTGTATGAAAATTTACCTAATTAATATTTATAGAAGGAGGAGTAGTTTTAATTTATTCAGCAGGTTAACCCATTCCCTCATATTTATGCCTTTTGACGCCTCTGTAAGTCACCTTTTGAAATCATTGTGATAAATAGAGCAATTGCTCCAAAGGAGCTTAACCCTTTCCCGCATATAAACTTGTTTTCGTGCATCTGCAAACAGAGTAGACCCAGATCAGAAGCTCCTCTAGGAGCCATCTGATCAGGGTCTACTCTGTTTGCTAATAGGATTTCAAAGATCTGTGTCTTTACTTTCTAAAATGGCTACAATGTTCCACCTTCCATATTTCATAATAAACTTATTGTCCATGAATATTCAGTAGGTATTGAAATCTGTAATAAACATAGAACAGGGAAAGGGTTAATGCTCTATTTATCACAACGGTTTCAAAACTACAACATTCTGAAATGTTCATTATTCTAGTAAATCCTCCTTTTCAGTGTATTCATTCAAAGAGGTTGAGTCTAAACATAGCCAATGAGGTAATGGGTTAAGGGTTAAATTCTTCAGAAATGTTTATGTCAAGAGTGCAAGGTGAGGGCATCCATGTCCTCTGGACACAATGCTAGTAAATTTATACAAAATTTGAATTATGACAAACGCTGAAGACCTTTATCAAAGTGTTCCTTCAGGAGACCTCTAATCTGGGTCTACAATATTTAACTTGGTTTGTGAATGCCCTACACCCTTACTTCCCACACTGAAAGGGATATACAGTCAACTAGAAATACTGGTGGACACTGTCAGTCATACACTAAAAGGTTGGAGTTATCTTTTAAAAATCATGTCAAGTAATAATGATAAAAATAAAAGGGAAATACTGTTCTTTAGCTTCAACCCTACAGCATGTTATAATAATTATTGCAAACAGTATAGACCCATATCAGAGAGCTCCTCTCATAAGGGTCTGCACTGTTCATGATTTCGAAGTCAGATTCTGTTAAATTACCAAAATTGCATAAGTAACTGATAAAATAAACTGGTCCAAAGTTTAAGAATGGCATTAGACCAATACCAAAAGGGTTAATCAATCAGCCTTTTTTGCCATTTTCTTCATATTATTCTCTCTACATGATACTTCTTATGCATTTGCAAACCGGCTGCACAGTCTGATCAAACAGCTGCTACATGAAGCGTATGATCAGAGTCTGCACTGTTCCCCATTGGATCTGTTTTTGGGGAAGGTTTTACCTTGCCTGCTATGGGAAAATATCTTCATACACTTGAAAGTATAATTAAATAAGTTAATTAATATAAATGGGTGGGTTTTGAGATTAACTGACAAGTCATAGTTTAAAGAATAAGAGTAGTCCTGCTTTTCAGTAGTTCAACAATATTTCTGTAAATCTTGGGACAGTTCATGGAAGGATGTGCGAAGCATAAATATTCATTGAGCAAAGGACTGATGAAATCATTGGTGAAGTTTACATTATAGAAATAGTCTATCATTAATCTATCATTTTATGTTAAAAATACAAAGAACTGGTTGATATGAACTTAAAATAACGATTATGTATTGCTCTAAATGTTTTAATTTGTTCTCTTGTCAATTTGGTAAGAAAATAAGAAAATATTAATAATCAACTAAAGCCTACTTGAGTTAGTACTTATTTTACAAGTATATACCCTCCAATATTCTATATATCTTATGTACAAAACTATGACTAACTTGACTTAGGTATAGTTTTGTGCTGAGTTTTTATCTGAAAGACATTGATTTTCAGTGCAAAAGTATAACTAACTTGACTTAGGTATAGTTTTGCACTGAGTTTTTAACTAAAAGACGTCAATTTTCAGTGCAAAACTATAGCTAACTCAAAAAAGTTATTAAAAACCTCAAAAACATGGTTTTAAAAGAAAATCAACATTATCATAAGTTTAAAGACTTTTGTAGGAAAAGATAGCTATAAAAATATAAGCAAGAGATCAAATAGGAAAAAGAAAAAAAAGTTTTTTTGCTCTCCTGTAAAATTTTCTAAAATGGAGTTAGCCTAGTTTTGCGCTGAGCCATCGACTACAGAATAGCATGTTACCCTCCTCTCTTGCCCATTGAAACTCACTGAACCACTGCTCTTATACTTTTCTTGTTCGTTTAACTCTATCATATTGTTTCTGGGTCTCTTTCTTCCTTTTCTTTTTTACTATCGTCTCCACCCCCCTGCTTTCCCCCAAAGAACGACCGTAAGCTTGTTTGTTTAGACATATTATGATTTTGACGTATAGCGGGAAAACCAACTGTGCTTCCGTTTTTTTTCGGCCTCTAAACTTTTGAAGCGTTTGAATCAGGTACGAAAGCGTAGAAGGTTTAAATCTAGAATGTTTCGCAGTTTGGCGGTGAGTATTTGAACCACCGCCCCACAAATAAACTTTGGACAAAACATTCGTACTTGGGCCGGAGATAGTCGCTATGTAACAGGTGCGCATGAAATCGGAATGCCTCTAATTTCTTTGTTGATAATAGTGACGTGCGAGACACTGTGGAAATTATGTGTTCAATCTGACACATTCGGAGAATTTTCAGCCGTTTTCATTTGCAATTTAAGGTATTTTACTGAAGGTTATCAATTTGGAAAGTACCAGATCAAAAAATCCACTCGCCCTGAAGGTCGAGCACTCGACCGACTTCAAAACCTACTCGCGTGGGCGAGTGGAATTTTAACCCCCTGAAAGGGTAGTTCTAGGACTGGTCAGCCCGGTGTCAGGATAATGTGAGTGGGTGGGGTGCCCTTGCCATGTGCCCGCGGCAGGGGCATTCCAGTGAGGCAGCACTATAACTTGTCTCAAGCGGGTGCTGTCTGCAAATAACTGAAATACTGTTGGTCAGACGTAAAATCCTTCTCACTCACTCACAGGGGCCGTCTGATCTGGGTCTACTCTGTTTGCATTTATGAAAAGGCATTTTATATGAAGAAATAATTATGTCATGAATATTAATTAGATTAATTTGTTATAACTAGGGATGGGAACGAATACCAAATTTGTTATTAGAATATTCGGTTAAACTAGTATTCGAATATTCAGAAGAATTTGTGATCGTGTATCCAAAGTTCAAACATGTACCTCACTGAGTCTGAAAGATTGACACTCTTTTGTGTGCATAGAACACGTTCTTTTTCGCTAGTTTTTCCACTTATGAAAATGTAAAAACGAAGGTTTTATTCCAATTGTCTTGTATCTAAAGGATTAACAGTTTTTGAATGACTCGGTGGCAGTCGTGAAGTAGCAAAAACTTCCGTGCAGTAGTAGATCTAACTCGTATGCTCACTCAACCTACAACATTTACGTGTGAACTGCAATGTATGTAGAGCAGGGTTTCTGATAGTAATTAAAACAACATAAAGGTTGAAAAGTTTAAGAAATACATTTGTATCACAATCACATTCATAATCACATTTATTGATAAAACCAGATCAGGTAACATTCATTTCGAACCGATACTCTTGACAACAGTGTTACTAGGTGATTGCGTAATATTTGCAGATCATAATATTTACAACTTGTCAAACTTTCAATCAAAATGACTCTGTGTCTGATCAAAATATAGGGAAACTTACGTTTACCGTTCAAACTGCCCGAGTTCACAATCATCAAATGCTTGCTGTTGGTCTACGCCACATGCCAACTCCATAAGTCCTCTAAATGCAGACGGAGTGACGTCACTGGCAGGTCATCCAGGATTGCCGTTGCTGTCTCTGTTCTCTTGTCCGTCAACTTCCTCCTCTCATGTTCGTTTCTCCTCAGAGCCTCATTTACCTGGTTCACAACTTGCTTAAAATATACTTCATCCTTAGTTTGAGGTATTTAGCTACCACCTTCTTCCTTTGTGGGTCTAACTCCATCTTCCTCAATTTTCCCCCTCCATTCCAGTTGTAGTGCAATCTAAGGCACTGTGGCCCCCAAAGCTCTGGGAAGAGCTCCCTCACAAGCCTACATGCAAAATTTCTTGCATTCAGTGCATTTTTTGCTCAGTTGTGCTAGAGTGTCCTCCTGAATGATAAATTCCTCTGGGACGGTCACGGAATGGCTCTCCAGTATTGGTTGAACTTGATCCAATCTACCAGTTTGCTGTCTACTACGTACATCATATTCACAAGTGTGACGTTTTGAGCCTGAATGTTTTTTATAGTATTTATCAGTTGGTGTAGAGTCATTGACAAATGTTCACTCTGTCTCTTCAATTGACCATTATCCTTTGTAAGCACGTTCATCCTAGTATCCATAGAGTTCATAAATGACCACAACAGTCCCATGTTGGCTGTATCTCCTGCTACCCTCCCAACCGAAAATTCACAACTGGCCTCCTAACCAACACAGGCGTTTCCACAACTTGGGTCTCTGTTGGTGGGGGTGGGGATGGTGGGCAACAACCATCATCAGCCTCCTCTTCTGTCCCCATTTCCTTAACTTGTGTCTGTGTTGGTAGGGGTGGGGATGGTGGGCTAACCATCCCCAGTCTCCTCTTCTGTTTCCTTAACCCATTACCTCATAGGCTATTTCTAGATACAACCTCTTTGAATGAATCTACCGAAAAGGACCTTTAACTAGAGAAAAGGATTTCATTATGTTTTGCACCTGTCCTTCTGTCCAGTTGGTTGTCACAGTTTTTTCATCGTCTTATATCTCCCTAACCACTGTAGCTATTGCCATGGGATTGCATAGACTCATTAAACACCATCCATACTTTCATTGCGCACCCAGGCCAGGCTGCCCGCAAGCCCAATGTCAAGGTCAAATGGCTAGGCAAGCACCACCACGGGGGCATCGCTGTGTCTTACAGACACAATTTTCTAGTGTACTATCTGAAATGTCTACAAAATTCCACCTTCCGTATTTCTTTATAACATTTTTGTACATAAAGATTCATTGTGTAATGAAATTTGAAATAAGTATATAACAAGAACAGGATGTTCCTTCAAAATTTATTTCTATCAATTCAAGTCAAACGCTTCCCTTGCCGATCAGGTATAAATTTGCGACCGACTTCGTTTTCCCAGAATGAGATACAATGATGGCCATCATTCATGCACATATTAATAAGGAATTCATGAATATTTATTACAGAGAAGTAACTTTATTGTTCAAGGCATGACTAAAATATTGGTTGACTGCATTATGCCATAAATAGAACTGTACATGTATCTTTAAAGGCACACATACATTACTAATTAGCGTGTGTGTCTTAAAAAGTGTTAATTGTTCGGTTAAATTATGCAGATATGGAAATTCCCTCATCACAGGTTTCTCGAACATTCTATTTCTGATAAAAAAAAAGTAATAAAAGTATCAATAAAACATTTCATTATTAAAAAAATATATTAGAAGCTTTTTTTTTATTCATGAGGCCGGTTTGACTAGCAACCCTCACTGATTATACGCCCGAAGGGACGTATTATGGTATGGCGCATGTCGTCTGTCCGTCCGTCCGTCTCCGTCTGTCCGTCCGTCCGTTAGCAATTTCTTGTGCAACTAACTCCTCCTTTATTTTTCAACATAATTTCTTCAAACTTTCAGGAATTATAGATATTGATGTGTAGTTGTGCATATCAGTGAGATAACTCTCATATCATTTTTCATTCTGGAGTTATTGCCCTTTGATAGTTTCGGGTAGCAATTTCTTGTGCAACTAACTCCTCCTTTATTATGCCCCCAAAGCTAGGCTTTGGCGGCATATAGTGATCGCACCGTGCGTGTGTGGGTGGGTGTGTGTGTGTGTGGGTGGGTGGGTGTGTGGGTGGGTGGGTGTGTGTGTGTGTGTGTGGGTGTGTGTACCTTTTGTCCGGAGTATATTTCCTTTGTCACATCAGCTACGGATACCAAATTTGGTGTGTCAGTTCATCTTGGGATGGGGGAGTGTCGCGTACCATTTTCATGTCACTGTGACCTTGACCTTGACCTTTGACCTTGATTTTACAAAAAGCTTGTCCGGAGCATATCTCCTTTACCTTACCAGCTACAGATTCCAAATTTGGTGTGTGAGTTCATCTTAGGATGGCGGAGTGTCGCGTACCATTTCCAGGTCACTGTGACCTTGACCTTGACCTTTGACCTCAATTTTAAAAAAAGCTTATGCCTTACCAGCTACAAAAAGCTTGTCCGGAGTATATCTCCTATACCTTACCAGCTAAGGATTCCAAATTTGGTGTGTTAGTTCATCTTGGGATGGAGGAGTGTCGCGTACCATTTTCAGATCACTGTGACCTTGACCTTGACCTTTGACCGATTTTACAAAAAGCTTGTCCGGAGCATATCTCCTTTACCTTACCAGCTACAGATTCCAAATTTGGTGTGTGAGTTCATCTTGGGATGGCGGAGTGTCGCGTACCATTTCCAGGTCATCTTGACCTTGACCTTTGACCTCGATTTTAAAAACCGCTTATACCTTGCCAGCTACAAAAAGCTTGTCCGGAGTATATCTCCTATTCCTTACCAGCTAAGGATTCCAAATTTGGTGTGTGAGTTCATCTTTGGATGGAGGAGTGTCGCATACCATTTTCAGATCACTGTGACCTTGACCATGACCTTTGACCGATTTTACAAAAAGCTTGTCCGGAGCATATCTCCTTTACCTTACCAGCTACAGATTCCAAATTTGGTGTGTGAGTTCATCTTGGGATGGCGGAATGTCATGTACCATTTCCAGGTCACTATGACCTTAACCTTGACCGATTTTACAAAAAGCTTGTCCAGAGCATATCTCCTATACCTTACCAGATACGGATTCCAAATTTTGTTTGTGAGATCACCTTCAGATGGCGGAGTGTCGCGTACCATTTTCAGGTCACTGTGACCTTGACCTTGACCTTCGACCTCGATTTTACAAAAAAGGTTGTCCAGAGAATATCTCTTATACCTTACCAGCTACGGATTCCAAATTTAATGTGTGAGTTTATCTTGGGATGGCGGTGTGTCGCGTACCATTTTCAGGTCACTGTGACCTTGACCTTTGACCTAGATTTTACACAAAGCTTGTCTGGAGCATTTCTCCTATACCTTACCAGCTACGGAATCCAAATTTGGTTTGTGAGTTCATCTTGGGATGGGGGAGAGTCATGTACCATTTTCAGATCACTGACCTTGACCTTCACCTTTGACCTCAATTTTACAGTCCGGAGCATATCTCCTTTATCTTACCAGATACAAAAAGCTTGTCCAGAGCATATCTCCTATACCTTAAATGTTGACAATCAACCCAGGGTCCTTTTTAACGTTGAGAATGACTTAGGGTCCTTTTTAACTAAGTTTTGACGCTTGGCTCTTTTCTTAGCTATCATAATCGTCAAAGGTTCTGTTTCTAATGTTAAGAACTCACTCCTGTGTCATTTTTAACAGCATCAAAATTTCATGTTACACCTGCATTACATTGTATTGTTTTTCCACCAAAATGCATTTCGGTGTCAAACACTTTGGGGGCATTTGTCACCCGTGACGACCCTCTTGTTTTTCAACATAATTTCTTCAAACTTTCAGGAATGATAGATACTGATGTGTAGTTGTGCATATCAGTGAGATAACTCTCATATCATTTTTCATTCTGGAGTTATTGCCCTTTGATAGTTTCGGGTAGCAATTTCTTGTGCAACTAACTCCTCCTTTATTTTTCAACATAATTTCTTCAAACTTTCAGGAACGATAGATATTGATGTGTAGTTGTGCATATCAGTGAGATAACTCTCATATCATTTTTCATTCTGGAGTTATTGCCCTTTGATAGTTTTGGGTAGCAATTTCTTGTGCAACTAACTCCTCCTTTATTTTTCAACATAATTTCTTCAAACTTTCAGGAATGATAGATACTGATGTGTAGTTGTGCATATCAGTGAGATAACTCTCATATCATTTTTCATTCTGGAGTTATTGCCCTTTGATAGTTTCGGGTAGCAATTTCTTGTGCAACTAACTCCTCCTTTATTTTTCAACATAATTTCTTCAAACTTTCAGGAATGATAGATACTGATGTGTAGTTGTGCATATCAGTGAGATAACTCTCATATCATTTTTCATTCTGGAGTTATTGCCCTTTGATAGTTTCGGGTAGCAATTTCTTGTGCAACTAACTCCTCCTTTATTTTTCAACATAATTTCTTCAAACTTTCAGGAATGATAGATATTGATGTGTAGTTGTGCATATCAGTGCGATAACTCTTATATCATTTTTCATTCTGGAGTTATTGCCCTTTGATAGTTTCGGGTAGCAATTTCTTGTGCAACTAACTCCTCCTTTATTTTTCAACATAATTTTATAGAACAGCCTTCGGGCGTATATTGCCCCGTCTTGCGGTGCTCTTGTTTTTTAAGTAGAGTATTGTAATAAAATCTTCTTTAATTTAAAGAGCCATGTGAGACAAGTGCATAGCAGTTTAAATTTTTGAATTATCTTTGAAGATTTAAAATTTATACGTATCGGCTTTTTTCTTGAATTTTGGTCTTAAATAAATATGCCCAAATCGAGTCGCGAGCACGGAACTGCCGAAACGTAGAAATTTATTAAAATCTTCACAACACTTTTATTTTTAAAGATATTTCAATGAAACTTTACATTTTTATGTATTTTTTTTATGAGGAATCTATAGGAGTACAAGAAACTGCTTGAATGAGCATAAACACACCTTCAAATGTACAACATTTTATTTTTCATTCATTCCACCCAGCATATCAGTCAACCACATTCAATAAAACCAAGGGCAGTGATCTTTACTTCAATACAGCAATCAGTGGATTATTTATAAATGCTCAGTGAGAATAAACATATCACAATTTTAGCATGATTGCCATAATCAAATTAGCCATTTAGGTACCAATCTGCATGATGTATTAATTACTGAAGAAACCATATGTACACTTTACCTTGATCAAAAATCAAGAAATTCTTAACAGTAGTTGCTAATCCATTCCCCCATATAAAGGCTTTTCATGCCTTTGAAATCAGAGAAGACCCATATAAGATGGCTCATGTAGAAGTTATCTGATGATGGTCTGCTCTATTTACTTACGAAATTATAATAGATCTCGCTCTACAGTTTGTACCAGCGCCAAAAAGTCCTCTTTACATATACATGCTATTACAGTGATATTTTCATGTGCCTAAAACGATCAACATGTAGGGATTTCAGTGTTGCACAATTGACGATTCAGTGTTGCACAATTGACGATTCGGTGTTAAGCCTACTACGACCCACTGTTAACCCTTTACTCCATGAATATTCATACAAAGCACGCAGACATCATGCATATTAACCAGCTGGTTATTTATAACATATTAAGACAGAAATATTTAACCAGATTACAGATTAGTCCACGTGGAAAGAGGAACATTGTACTCATTTTAGAATAAATAAACATCTACCAAATTCAGTTACATGTAGCAATATAAGTACATGTTAACAGACTCTGATCAGACGGCTACTACAGACGCGGTCTGATCAGGGTCTTATTTGTTCGGAAATGCGTGAAAATACGTTTTAAGTGGGAAAGCCTTTAAGGGTTAAATAGATTGATGACTCGGTCGTAACATGCTAGAGCCACCATCACAAAGGTGTAGCCCCTACGAGCGAATACTCAATCAATTAAAACATCGATCATATTAATATCTGAACCATCACAAATGTGGAGACCCTATTAAAAACGCATTATCATGATACGTGCATATTAACCTTTAGCATGTTACAAGCGAATCTTTTAAAACTCTAAGGCTATCCAGAAGGTGTAGACTCTGAAAAACAAGCATTATCGTAATATATTAACCTTTAGCATGTTATGAGCGCACTTGGTCTATCAACCCATTCTCTCATACTTATAAATGCGTTTTCACGTGTTTGCCAAAAGAGTAGATCCTGAGTATATGGCTCGTAGAGTAACCGTCTAATCAGGGTCTGCATTGTTTTCTATGATATTTTCTTTGATTTCTAATCAATTTTGTTAATGAATATTTCGTATTTTACCATTTTAATAATGTTAAACAAAAGTCAGCCTTACCCGAGAGCCATCCGTTCCATTAGTTGATACCATGGTTCGTCATAAACTCCTTCGCCAGCTTAGATGTATGCTTAGGATCATTATCCTGTTGGAAACGATGGCCATCTGGGAACTTCTGCCGAATAAACGGGGGAAGGGTGTCTTGAAGTATACTGTTCACAAAGAATGTCTTCTCCATGATCCCTTCGAAAATCAGAATTCGGGTTGCCCCTTTCCTACTAATCCCACCCCACAAATGAACCTTTAAAGGGCGCTTAGGTTTGGGCAATATCTTGCTTGCTTCATCCTTAAGATGGTAGTTACATCTCTTGTTGCTTTGAAGTTGCACAGATGACTCGTCCGAGAAAATTATATCATGTAACGGGTCATTGTCCAATATAAGCTTTTTGCAAAAGTCCACACGTTTTTCTTTGTTGGCATCTCTAACCATTTGTCCGTAACGTGGAACAGAATTTGTATATCCTAATGACTGGATTGTCCTTTTCACAGTCATAATACTTAAACTAGCCCCATCTTCAAGTAATTCTCAGTGAATTTCAGCACTTGACTGATGTCCATCCAATCTCAAAGATTTTTCAATGATTTCAGCATCACGCTGTGTTACTTTTTTAAATGTCTTACATTTTACACTGTCCAAATCAAGTTGTCCAGAATGGTATTGCTTTATCCAGTAATTTAACACTTGTCTTGAAACAAAATGGCCCAGTCCTTCTAAGGTGTACACAATATCCTTCGTCTTCAGTCCAGATTTGTACAAACGAATTCTAATTTTACGCTGTGCGTTATTTTCCCTGGCATATTATATGAATACAAATAACAACAGAATCACAATGCTCAATTTTAATGAGTTCACGTGTATTTACAGTGTAACTATTGCTAATGGTACTATCAGATACAAATACTAATGAAATGGCTATATAAAATACTTTCATATCATGCACTACATGTACATGTAGATTACAATATCATAATCTGTCAGATAGGCTGTCAAAATGAACAATAAACATAGGAACCACTGCAACTTGTCAAATTTCCACCCATATTGAACGAAATCAACTGTCAAAATTACTATATACATGTACCCGCAGATATACATGTAGGCCGATAGTTGCAATTTGTCACAATATGACACTAAGCCTCCATCCCGAAAAAACGGTCAACTTTATTTCCAGAAGCAGTGTACAAATAACACAATGATCCGTATTAAGATCAATATAAAAAAAAATCAAGATCTATTTTAAAAGGCAAATCAGAACTAGATAAAAAAAATATATATTTTTTTTAATTAAATATCATTAATTTAATAGCGAACATATCGTGTAAAAATGTAGACTAGATCCAGATCTACATGTAATTCTCAGTCATCTATGAATCAGTTTGTCTATCTTCCATATAATCATTGCAGGCATTTGCAACATCGTCGATCCAGATGAGATACATCAGGATCAAGCTATTTTGACAATTGTTAATCGTTGAGCTAGTCAGAAGCTTGTGAAAATTGTAACAGACTGTCTTATGAGATTTTTAAATGGCACATAGTAGAAAGTGTAGAATCGATCCCGTATTATTTCGTAAGCAAACGGAGATGACCCCGACCATATCGCTAAGTTATTGCATTCTGTTGTTGAATAGCTGTGAAATCCAAGCAGAACATGGGCCATACAGTGAAAATTGTTCACAACTTCTGGTTCTATATCCATTTCTTTAAGGAGCTTATCTCTCCATTCATCAAGCAGTTTGTCGGCCAATTTCTCATGGCTGACTCTGTCACTCATGGTGAAAGATAGTTTTGCCAGAGCTTCTGCTACGTAGTACTGCCCATGTTGTTTTCCTGCTTTCACAGCTCCTAGCTCGTGTAAGTGTTTCTTTGTGACATTATTAATTGTCTCGGGCCACTCTTTTGAATCCTAGGCTAATTATATCACCGAGTCTAAAGTAACAGACCTGTCCACAATCTTTTGTTTCCTTCTTGTTGTGCCATCTCACCCAAGCCCCCAATTTTCTGCTGCCTCCAGCTTGTCTGCGATAAGCACTTTGGCAATGAAATGGCCTTCATCCACCATTCGCTGACAAGTTGAGGGGTTTGGTAACACTGTCTTAGGCAGATCTTGTCCAATCATATGTTTCAAAACACACTGAATGACTGGTGACACCTTTTCTGTTGCAACTTCAAGGCCTGTAAGTTCAATCACACAAAGTCTGACACGTTCAGTGTATGAGCCATTGTCATTCTTTGTTAGAATTTCAGTTTCAGTCTGCTGTTCTGTAAGCTCACTGATTTCACAGTTTTTTTCTTCGATAGTTACTTTCAGTTTCCTGATTGTTTGTTCACACTCTTCAGGATCAATTGTTTCTGAAATTCTGCAGTTTACACCTTCCCTCTGTTTCTGTAATTCCTTTCTTAGGTAACTGTTGGCTTTTTGCACTACAATTTTCTTTTGCCTTTCAAGTTCTAGTGTGTCAATCAGTGATGCTACTACATGTTCCTTTAAATCTTAATTTTCTGCAGATAGTTCATTAAAAAAAAAATTTTATTCTCAGGTCAAACTTTTTCTTGGCGGAGAAACAATCTTGAAGGGCTTTCTCTTGTTTTGAAACTTTTCACTGTGCATCTCGCAGTATGTGTAGATTATTTCTTGCCGTTTCGTCACGTTTGTTGACATTTCTTTCTGAATAATGTCCTTTCTTTCTTTCAAAGTTGTCCAGTGCCTCTTTAGATTCTAATGTTTTATTATTCAATTGTTCATTATGTCTTTTCAACTTTGACTGCTCATATTTAGTACTGTTAAACTCCTTCAAGTCCTCTTTTGATTTGGAAACACGCACCTCTGTCTGGACAGAAACAGAACGAAATAATATATTGTGAATTGCGTCTGAATCTTGATTGCTGTCTGTGACTTTATGAGCTGGGGGCTCAAATGGCCTGCAAGGTAACTCATTCACACTTTTCACTCCAGGAACCTTTTTCTTGTGATTTAGTTTCTTCTTTTGCTCCAAAAGTCTGGCAACTTTAGTCTTCACTGAATTGAAATTATGGACTCTGTCAAAATGGCTGTCCAGTTTGGCTAAAATGGTCCAGAAGTTTATCCCCTGTTTGTCAGCAGACTCCTTCACTTCTAGGACGACACCATTTGTCAGTGCAGAAACAGGTAGATTCTGTTGAATCTGAAAGAAATCAAACCAGTGATTACTTATCGAGAATAAATAAATAAGAAAATATGATGTGAACATTTTTTTCATACTTTAACTTTGCAAACAGAGTAGACCGAGATCAGGCGGCACATATAGGAGCCGTCTGCTCAGGGTCTACTCTTTTTGCTTTTGACATAATATAGATCTGATTCTATGATTTTTGTTAAATCAAACATGAAAAGTTTACATGATAACAAGAGTGTGTTTGTGAAACACTTATGCAGTGTCCGACAAATCCATTGCCCGGAGCCCGCGGGCTACCAGAAAATCTTGTCGGGCCATCAAAGAATTTCAAAACAAGCCCGCCGGGCTAAGAGTAAAAGCAAAGATCAATAGCCCGGCTATAACAGATAATCTAGAACGTAGGGCAATTAATGATGACATGTTAATTTTCCAGAGTTAGGGTCGGTATACATACAATTAATCTGGAGTGTGTTTTCTGACGCGTGTCCTGTTATTAACTCACAGAGCGTGACAACCACTGACGCAGGTCATGTATTGGCTATCAAGTCATTTAAATCTCCGCCCAAGTGATGCATGACTGACACTTGTTCGTTGAAATGTTTAATCTCCGAATCACGCAGAGCAAGAATATTCCATAGGTAATCTAGATTTAAGCTCCGCCCATCGTGTGTGACAGTTTAAGTTGACTAATAAATTGGATCAATTACCGCTTCAATGGTGCGAGATTTGGAACCAAACTCGCTTATGTAATTAACTTCCGGTCGCTCATATCATTAACAAAACCAAAAAATAATGGGTTTTCGCGGATCGAATCTCGGCGAAAATCTACAAATTTTCTCTCGCTACTTAATTTGAAAAACTTGATTTTTTTTTCACCTCGTCATTATTTCTTCAAGATTGACGATGTTTGGCTCTGTTAACTCACATTACATGACTGCTATATCATATGGGGTAAAACAAGAATGAAACCTCGATCTATTTAGACCCGATTTTCTACCAGGTAAAAAGGATGACTTCCACAATATCTTCTTGTATGACTTACAGTGCATACCGGTACCCAGATATAAGGGCTACACTACATTTGTATTTGAAAATGTCTTATTAACATCTGACACACACTGAAAGGTTAAAATAGTTGCAAAGGACCTAAAATCAATGTTCTGAATTTAATTATTTAATTCCGCATTACTTAGAATGGTGAAAGTCAATTTTCTATTTCAAGCCATTTACAACATGATATGACCAGATCTGTCAGTATGAAATTTTATTTAATTAATGACAAAGATTAACAGTCTGACAGTGCAAATTCATCATCTGATGGAACACATTTTGTCAGAGTCGCTTCAAAATCTGTCATAGTTAGCGCCCCTAGCAGTTAAATCAAGCGGAAGAATGGAAATTTAAAATGAAATAATTAAATTTAAGAAAAATGTGATATAGATCTAGTTTTATGATTGTGTTGTCATTATTCTTAAGGGATATTAGGTCTGAATGAGTACATACACGGATGCAAGGTCTTACCATCTGGAAAGTGAATAAAAAATATCTGGGCTACTAGATTTTTTTTCTGGTAGTCACTGGGCTAGTACAAAAAAAATCTGGTAGCCCAGCGGGCTACCAACAAAAAAATAAATTTGTCGGACACTGACTTGTGCCCCTGACCTTTGACCCATGGACCAGGGAGTTGAACCCGATACATCGTCTGTGTGGTGAACATTTGTGCAAGGTCATTTTGAAATCCATTCACAGATAAAAAAAAGTTATAGAAGGGACACGAAATTTGGGATGGACGGACGGACAATGTGATTACTATATGCCCGACATTGGGCGCATAAAAATCAAGTGAATAAATATTCATGTCATAATTTCTTAAACTGAATACTGAACAGAGTAAGGGTTAACAGTCAGTCACAGTGTAGACCCACATTGATAGCTCCAGATGGTTCTGTTTTGATCTGGGACTACACTGTTAATTATGTTTGGTCGTAGTTTCAGAGTAAAGATGTTTTCATTGTAAAAAAGCACGATCATTTTTCTTGATAATTGTTACATTTTATGTTTTCTGTTTACCTATTTCCATATTTACATGTTTACATATTTCCTATTTCCTATTTTACCTGTTTCCATGAAGTGATCCACATTTTGCAACTTTTCATAAGCAAACAGAGCAGACCTTGGTCACATTTCCTACAGGATCCATCTGATCTGGGTCTAATCTGCTTGCAAAGTCTTAAGGTTTTGTATTCATGAAGGAAACAATTAATGTTTACAGTTGAGCAAAAGTAGCAAGTATCAATACTACTACAGTAAAATCCCACTAATGCGACCACCTAAAATAGGTATAATTCTGGGTGGTAGAGGCAGGTGGTAGCTTAATGCAGGACAAAAGTAATGCAGAAAGCTCCTAGAGGAGCTTTCTGCATTACTATTGCCCTGCATTAAGCAACCACCTGCTTGTAACGACAGACATGTTTATTCATTAAGTGGTCACATTAGAGGGGTTCTACTGTACTACTACTAATAATTACAAGCAAAAGTAGTAAATTATATCAAATGATCATACACTTTGTTGTGTGAGCTGCTCTGTTGTTACATGTGTATGTTGTTCGCTTGACAGTATGGGCCCAGGTATTTGCTGTCCATGCCTCACTATTTTGACTGGCAGTGGCCTACATCTGTATCTGAAATGAAATAAAAACTGTCATATCTACATAAGATATACTATTATTAACCCTTTACTCCGTCAATATGCCTTGCTATGTATTTGCAAACAGAGTAGACCCACATCAGATGGCTCTTATAGGAGCCATCTGATCAGGATTCGCTCTGTTTGCTTATGGTATAATATAGATATTAGTCAACAATTTCTGCCATGGCTAAAACCTCCATGTACTTTTATAACAATGAATCTAATTGATATTAATGATGTCATTATTTCTTTTATATATATTCAAGGAGTAAAGGGTTAATCTGAAAAACATAAAAGAACAACACTGCCAATCTAGTAATCTACATTATGTACTTTATTAATATATCATAGTATATATACTATGTTATATATTTATACTTTTAATATTGTTATTGATCCAGTTATTATTGTTATCAAGGCAGATGAATTTAGAAAACTTCTTATAAATTCCCTTCTCAAAACGAGCCCTATCCATAACTAATTAACATGTAACTTGTTCATAATGAATTCAGTGAAGCCACTACACATGGGTTGAAATATATAAACATTTATTTAGTCGTACTTTTTTTAGACTTGCAATGTTTAATATATTATATTTTTAAAAAAAGAAATTACTTCTGACAGATTTTTTTTTCAGTGATTATTTTTTTTTTATCAACTATTTGCGCACATGATAGGAGAAGACCCAAATATCTAATGAATATTAGATCTAATAATTATATAAATATTCATAATACAAACAGCAAAAAAAATCAATATTGCATGCATCATCATAAACACATGCACACACAAATCTCAAACAGCAGAATTTTCCATTTCAAACAACCTCAATTTTTGTTGCAAGGGCCGAAACTTGCGATTTTACGGGCCGATCGCTGAACAAAACATTGGTCAAAATATGCAATAAAACTCAAGCTGGAAAAAAATTAACCTTTCAGATGGAAAATGTTTAATATATCAGGATAATAATAATACTGCGGATCCGTGGCATAATTTGTAAATTTAGAATGATCGGACAATTTCGAGACTACCGCAATTCTGATTTGCGTAGCGTCGAACATTTCAACCGGGTAAAATACATCGAAAATCGCATTTTTTTTTCTCAGAAACTTGAGATTAAATAAGGTCTGAAATTACTTTAATCACTTTACCACTTATTCTGCAAACTGTGATAAATTTCTTGTCTTCAAAATTGGTGCAATCTATCGATTTTCGTTCTCGTCTGCAACGTTCCGTAATGTTTTGTTTACTACCAAAATGGCGGCAGTTCATGACCTCATGTCATGAATAAAAGTCGATTTCTCCGCGCATTTGCGACCGGGTTATATTTATTTGCGAATTATGATATTGGTAACAAATGAAAGGGTAAAATGTGTAGAATTTATCAGTATATGAGTTTTTAACGTATCTTGTGAATTTTTTTAAAAATCCTGCCCAGACTTTAGGCACTATTTGGCTTCGCATAGGAGTGTTGTACACTCAAAATTTAAACACGCCCAAATGCAGAATTTTTAATTCTGATTGGTCATTAATATTTCATGAATATTTATAAGTAACCCCTTCTAATATTCATGAATAACCGCAGGAGGTGTCATAAAACCTGAGTAAATCCCAGGTTTATCAGTGGGGGAGGAATTGGCCCTTTGTTCTGAATATACACAGGCATTTGGTAGGGTCATTGCAGAGATAGAATGAAATAATGAAACTAGTCAGATAGACAATTTTATTACCTTTCATGGGGTGATTGATTTATACAAATCCATCAATAATTATTGATTTTATGACGATGATTCTACACTTAGTGTTGAAATCTGCTAAAATTCTAGGCGATAAGCTGTTACAGTGGGGGCTTATCAGGGTTGCTATTCATAATCACATTCATTGATAAAACCAGATCAAGTCACATTCATTTCGAGGCGATACTCTTGACAACTGTGTTACTAGGTCATTGCATAATATTTGCAGATCATAATATTTACAACTATCAAACTTTCAATCAAAATGACTCTGTGTCTGATCAAAATATAGGGAAACTTACGTTTACCGTTCAAACTGCCCGAGTTCACAATCGTCAAATGCTTGCTGTTGGTCTACGCCACATGCCAACTCCATAAGTCCTCTAAATGCAGACGGAGTGACGTCACTGGCAGGTCATCCAGGATTGCCGTTGCTGTCTCTGTTCTCTTGTCCGTCAACTTCCGCCTCTCATGTTCATTTCTCCTCAGAGCCTCATTTACCTGGTTCACAACTTGCTTAAAATATACTTCATCCTTAGTTTGAGGATAAAAGTCGTAGAGGTATTTAACTACCACCTTCTTCCTTTGTGGATCCAACTCCATCTTCCTAAATTTTTCCCCTCCATTCCAGTTGTACTGCAATCTGAGACACTGTGGCCCCCAAAGCTCTGGGAAGAGCTCCCTCACAAGCCTACATGCGAAATTTCCTGCATTCAGTGCGTTTTTGCTCAGTCTCATTAGAGTGTCCTCCTGAATGATAAATTCCTCTGGGACGGTCACGGAATGGCTCTCCAGTATTGGACCCTTCTGTCATGGTTTCCTTAACCCATTACCTCATAGGCTATTTTTAGATACCTCTTTGAATAAATCTACCGAAAAGGACCATTAACTAGAGAAAAGGATTTTTTTTTAGAATTTTGTAGTTTGAAACCATTGTGATAAATAGAGCCTTTGCTCCTATAGGAGCAAATGCTCTATCACAATGGTTTCACAAAGTGACTTTTACAGAGTCATCAAAAGGCATCAATATGAGGGAATGGGTTAAATGGGGTCTGTGTTGGAGGGGGGTGGAGATGGTGGGCTACAACCATCCCCAGCTTCCTCTTCTGTCCCCTGGACATTTATCTCCTCCTGAACCAATGGAGTACTACATTCTTGAACAACAGACTCCTCTGTTTCTAGCGGTGGCATGGTCATACTAATAACAGTTGCTATTGGTTTCTGAAATGAACAAAAAAACAAATAAATAAATTTTGTGAACTTTATCAGTATACTGGACTAATTTTAAAACAATTAACCCTTTCCCTCATATTAACTTTTTCTGCAGACAGATTAGACTCAAATCAGACGATCTTATAGGAGCCGTTTGATCAGGGATGTCGATACGTCGTGGAGTTTCAGTTTAAGTTGAAATAGAAAATTGCTGAAAGTCTCAAAGTCCCTGTTGTCATGAATCATTATAGGTCCAAGGAAAATGGGATGCCAGTCGTATTATGTTTCAACTGTCAGCTGTTTGTAACATGTCACCGTCACATGCATTTTGCATAAAGGTCTTGTCAATACCCAAAACAGTCTGACCAGTACAGCATAGTGTCTTTAAGTCAGTAATTTGTTCGTCAGTAAACAGAATTATAACAGGAGTCCCTACACCTTTCTGTATAATTGTCCTAACAAAGGGGTGGTTGTCTGTTACTAAGTTTTCTAAATGCCTTATTTGGTCCACACAATTGTCTGTGTGTCTGTCCACTGATTTTTATCTCTGTCTGTCTCGGTATTGTCTGTCATGTATTTGTCTATAAGCCGATTCCAGTAAATCATGCTGATTCCCATGCAACTGTAGCAGACGTTTGCAAGACTGTGTATTGTTCATTGTTTAGGGTTTTTCTCAATTGTTAGATCTTTGTTGCTGTTTGTATTGATTTGATGGTGCCATGGGCAATGGTCGAAACATGTCGACTGGTTTGCTTTTTGTGAAAGTGTGTCTTATGTGCATGGCTGTTTGGTTGCCGATCTAGTGCATGTAATGATGACGCCTGTTTTTGGTTGAAATAGGTTTCTATCCTCTGATCAATCCTCTGATCAATTACGGCTAAATTTGATGTTTAATCAAAGGATTTTCTGCCAAGCGAATTTCTTCAGCAACCACAGCTGCATGAAGAAACTCCTGGACAGATTAGGATTATTTTCGAAGTATGTCAGGCTTTAAGTGAGGCAAAACCTTATCTATTAAAACTTGAAGTTCTGTATTTCATGGTAACTAAGCAGAAGGCCCTGGTGCTGCACTTGGGTGACCAAATCTTTAACGTATTGACCTGACTTCTGCCTTAAGTTAAGTTTATTGTAATTTGAATCCCATCTCGATTTGAAAGCTTGCCTAAAATGCTCCCAAGTATTCTTTTCATTTGGAGCCAGTGTATCAAGCCAACGTCTGGCTTGGCTGTCAAGGAAGTATGGAATGTTTTAATTTGCCATCAGTATTCATGTTAAAGTTATCTGAATATAATTTATTTTCTAACAGCCAATCTACTGGGTCGGCACAAGAGGGGTCAAATTTAGACATTTGTGGTAAGGGCATACCATATCCGCACGAATATAAATCACAAAGATGTATAAAACGCATTCATAGTTTCAAGGAAAATCTGGAGGAAAAATGCTTACAGGTGTAGATCAGTGGCATCTTCAAATATTGACCCAAACCACAGCATATCCTCTTTCTTTCTACTTCAGTGTCGCCATTTTCTGGTGCACAGAATATTTATGACACCGAAAGATTCACTCAATGCGGTGTTTGAGTAAAGCTACTTGCCACGTATGCAACGTAATAGAACTACACTGGAGACCCGTTACAACGCGGTGGTACGGGGAAATAAAATTCAACCCGCGTTATATACGGAACCGCGTTGTAACATTTTTTTTTATCTGGGTACTTACATAAACTTACATAAACCCCCATTATCCTAAAATAAACTAATTTCGAACGAAACTGACTTGTTTACTTTACTTTCCCCACCCACTCACGTACTGGAAAGGTTCAACGTAATTAAAAAACTAATTATACAAAATTACAAATTAAATCGAGTATGATTTCAAGCAACCAAGTATATTTCATAAAACAAGCTTGTTGACGGGAGGGATGTAATTGCCTCTGGGCCTGTCAAACCCCATATCCGATTAAACCTGCTGTGTAAAACAATAAACATGGCTGTCATTGTTTTCAGAAAATGAAAGGTCACATGTGATGTCGCATGTGATTTATTGGGGTTTTAAATTTCATTTGATTGGTCAAAGGGTACACACCCTTTTCTGCATTAGCATATAACCTCCAACCTCGCACTGAGTTAGGGGTTTAGATTTATAATGATGTTTGTGTTAAAGTGCAAACTTTTGTGGCTTTTACAGTGAAAAAATTCAGTACATGCGCATCTCAATTATACACACAATTAATTTGTAACAAAAGTTATGCAGTTAAGATTTTACTGGTTCCCGTGCTATTAGGGCATCATGCGCATGATACGAGCTGGTAATCAGCTGTGTGTATTACATTCATGGCGGCATATATACGAGTTGATAGTTGTCAGTTTTTCACACGTAAGATTGTCTTCAATTGTTTATGCAGGAACCGGTGTTTGTTTTTATCCTTTAGCCTGCTGCGGGCGGATAAGTTTACCCAAGTTTATTTTATGTTTCATTGCGATATTCAATCATATTATAAATAAGGTATTTACAAAAAAAAAATCGGCAACACAGACCATCCGCGTTATATCGGATACCGCGGTAAAACGGTCCGCGTTATAACGGATCTCCAGTGTAGTAAATTTTAATGTGTACAGATGTGGGTACAATAAAACATTTGGAAATTACGTTCTTATCTGTTATGACTTCATGTGTGTATGACAGCACAGAAACTGTATCAACAGTTGATTTGGTTTTTTATGTGTTTTTATTTGGTATATAGCTGGGAGAATAGTACATATGACAGAGGCATGCGGGGTTGTTACAAATAAAAACTCGTTTGAGATACAATCTGTCAAAAGTTGTGGATAGCCCTGAAAAGAGCTATTTTGCTGCATAACTCCAGAAACAACCTAATCTTAGCCGTAGAACCCCTCAAACTCTTCCTCCTCGTCTCTTCCAAAAAAGTCTTCAAACTCCTCTGGTGTCATGCATGGCGGAACATCTGAATAAAAATCTTCCAGATCAGAGCTGTCGTCGATTTCGGGCATTTGGCTGGGCAGCTGCTGCTGGCTGCTACATGAGCTACCGCCAATCAGCTCGTAAAACAACACATCATCTTCTGTGCCATACATGTTGTTGCTAATGCAGCACTTTTTGAAGGCACTCTGGATTATTGCAGGATCCATCTCCTGCCAGGCATCCACGATCCACTGGGCGATGACATCTAACTCAGCCTTCCGCATCTTGCCGCCTGCTGTGAAAGTGGTGTCCATTAGCATACCCACTTTGGCCACTTTCGCTGTAGTATGACCTTCATTGGCTTGTTAATGGAGACATCCAGCGGCTTGAGGATTGATGTCATGCCCCCAGTGATGATTGTAAGCGTGGTCTGATGGTCGCGCATCAATGACTGCTTCACATCTTCTGTTCGGTGGGCCCTAACTGCGTTGAGCACAAGCAGTGACTTTTTAACCAAGCCACCTGGTCTTTTGGCCCCCACAGAGCGGATCCAGTCCATGACCAGGTCGTTATACATCCACCCCTTGGCTTGATATCTAGTAAAAATGCCCTTTGGCCACTTCATACTCTTTGGCAGGGTCTTTCCCTTAACCCTTTCCCTCATATAAACGTGTTTTCACGCATTGGCAAACAGAGTAGACCCAGATCAGACTGCTCCTGCAGGAGCCGTCTGATCAGGGTCTGCTCTGTTTGCTAATGGAATTTGATAGATTTGTTTCTTTACTTTCTAAAATGGCTACAATGTTTCACCTGCAATATTTCATTATTACTATTATGTCAATGAATAAACAGTAGGTATTGAAATTTGAAATAAACATAGAACAGGGAAAGGGTTAAGACGACAGCAGTACATGCTAGCATCACCGTAAATCTGTCCTTTTCATGGCCTGTGGTGGTGATGGATAGTCTTGGAACCCTTAGCCTGGATGGTCATGGCTGACGAGAGATCAAAGGTCAGAGGCGTCTGATCGGCATTACCGATCTGGCTAAGGGCATAGTTGTGCTGCTTTCTTGCGTTGATGACAAAACCTGAAAATCCACATATAGGAGCAAATGCTCTATTTATCACAATGGTTTCAAACTACAAAATTCTAAAATAAAATTCCTTTTCTCTAGTTAATGCTCCTTTTGGGTAGAATTATTCAAAGTGGATGGATCTAACACTATAACTTGTCTCATGCAATGCCGTCTGCAAATATCTGAAATACTGTTGGTCGGATGTAAAACCCAACTCACTCACTCCGCTGTCTGGTTTCCGTCCGATGCAATATCTCTGCAATGGATTGATGGAATTCAATGAAACGGTGAACAGAAGATTCACATGCATCTGCATCCATTGTTATGATTTGTGCTTGTGGAATTTTTGATATTGCATCCACATGTATATTTTGCCTACCAGATTTGTGAATTCTGTCAAAATTATAATGCTCCAAAAACATACACCAACTGCCAGATTTTCAATTTTGGTCTTTTATTTTGTACAACAGGTCTTTTTCTGTCAAATTTGAGAACAATGCCGAGTCCTCATGGTTGCCTTCACCAAAAATGATGGTTGGTACTTTTCGGTTGAGGAGCTTTGTAGGTGATCAGTTCTTCAATCTAATCTGGTGCTGTCTGCTTCAAGAAATCCATCCTGTCGGCAACATCATCAACCGGAAGAAATGCCAGTGCATCTAGCATTCTACAAAATAATGAGACCAATAGCCACCCCTAGTTAATGTCCAGAGGAAATAACACTTATTTACATTTTGTACACAACAACACTGACACAGTTTACACTGTTTACATAATGTCCCTCCTGGTCAATGAATGAAACAGTGCATAGCAGCCAGCTTTGCAAAGGTGAACTTGGCAAACAGAGCAGCCATAGACTGGCAAACAGAGCAGCCATAGACTATTTCTTTCCTCTTGTTGAGTTGTGTCCAGTGGTAGGCGCAGCGTCCTTTGGTCCTGGTAAACAGCTATTCACATGTCCGCCAACATTGTCCTGTTCCACTAGGCAGAAGCTCGTCTCTTCCTGCTGGTGTAGTCACACGCCAGTTCCAATTAAAAAAAAACGGGTGTGAAAAATCCTTCGTCGTTTTTCTTCTTGAGACCTCTTTGTAAATGGAGCAGTTAAAGAAGAACCAGAATAAATACCTCCACCATTTCTTTGAGTTATGTCCAACATATTTCATACAAAGCTGGTCCTGTTTTAAACTTGTAATAAACTTGTTATGGGAACTTTTGGAGGTAATCTTGTTCCCAGTAGTCCTACTCTTTAGAGTTTCAGGCATTGGACCATCTACTCCACCAAATATGAGGAAACCTCACTGAAGCCTCAATTAGAGTAAGGAGTTACCTAATTATTTCAACCAGGGAAGGGAAGGGAAGAAAACACAGAAGACAATGTTACTAAAAGAAGATCTTTATTCTGAAAGTTTATATTTAAAATGTGGCACATGATAAGTTGGAGGAGCAAGTGAACTTGGCCTTCCTGAAAGTATCCTCTGAACCTTCAGATGTCGAAAATCCCTATCTGTAATTGACCCTTCCACCTGCCTGTGAACAATGGCCAGTTCTTTGACACTTACTACAAGTGTCATTATGGTTCGGAGAGTCTTTCCTGCTGTGACCTACCTGAACAACTGTAGCATACATAGTACTGAGGTTTATAATCAGCATGTACACGAGGAGGTTTTTCGCAGTTATTTTTGCGCTGCTGCTGTTTGTTTGGTTTGGAACTATTGGCCATGGGTGAAACTGTTGTAGAGGTTAGTGCTCCAGCTAGGAATAAAAAAGGGCAAGGGGTGCATGTTGCCAAGAAGCTGTGATCTGGGGGAGGGTGAAGGAGGGGGTGTCTCCCTCCTTCTATGGGGGTCTAGGGGGCATTCCCCAGGATTTTAAAAAAAAAAAAACAGGTCCCAAAAGATCACTTCTCCAGACTTTTCCAGATTAAATATACCAATATTTGGAAGCAGAAATTCACTGTTTTTTTTAGGTAATCATCCACTCAGTATTGATATGTGAATACAGGCAAAATGTTGACAACATGTGATACAACCTTTTCATTCTTTATTTCCTTTCATTTTCAGATCATACTAGTTAATTGAAGAATTAAAATGAAAAGATGAAAGAAGAAATAGTCCAGATGTGTATTACCACTCTGATAAAGATCAGTCTTTTATTTTCTTGAAAAAGAAATCTATTCTTTGATGAGAGTGTCAAAACAGTTGATCACTGTTTGATAGTTTTAAATACATGTATATGGCAAAAATAATGACATCTTTACATATCAAATGGATAAATGAAATAATAAATATATACAGTGCTCCAGCTAGACTTTCAATGAGGGCACTTGCTAAAGCATGACACGGTAGTTTTCTTTTCTTATCATGTTTATCAGAGAAGAAGCAACTCGTGTAACTATGTGTTTACATTTCTTTAATTATATCTGATAACTGTTCATACTAATATCATATGACTGTTTCGACCCCTCTATGGGTCTCGTCAGGTAGGTGGCAGTGTTATAGATTATCACCAATAATACTACAGAGTATTCCCTGCGACAGTCTTTTTTTTCTCCCCTTTTTCTCCATTTACATTGTCACTGTCACTGAAATGTTTCACTGCTGTGTCTTTTTCTTTCACATTTTCTTAGTCACACTCACTATGCGTCTGGTCTATGTTCTGAAGAATAGTTTTACAACTTCTGGTGCAAGGTTGGTGAACATTTCATCTGTGCAGTTGAGTTTAATATTCAGGAGCTGTTCTACTCTTGGTCTTTAGTGAACACCTATGGTCTGTTTTGACTAGCTTCAGTTGCGAAAAAAATCTCAACTTCAGCTGTACTGAAAGGAAGAACACTGGCTGCTGTTATCATCTGTCCAACAAGTGGGAATTGAGCAAGTAGACCTTTCTCAACATGACTCTGTCCCTAAAACAGTTCTAAAAAATGTGCCATGGTTCTTGGTGCTGATGAGATCTTTACAAGTTCTAGAAAGCCTTGCCATTGATTGGTGAGTGTCTCTGGTTCCAGGCTGAAGTATTGAGCCAAGGTCTCCATCTCCAGGTCACCATAAAAGGTGGGGATATCCTCTTGATCACTCAAGTCAAGAACAGACATACTCTCTATGACATCTGTGTCCTGGAAACGGTCCTCTGTTTTGTTTCAATGCCTGAAGAAACTGTGTGCGGGTTTTTGTGAAGAAAGGCGAGGGCTGTTGTGGAGTGATGTCACTGTCTGCCATCAGCTTATCTGCCTTCTGGAGCCATGGGCCATCATTTGTCAGTCTGGTCTCAAGTATTCGCAGTTTTGTCTACCATAGACATCACCATGCCAAGGTGTATATTCTTCCGTTGAAAGAAGAGTGAAAGTCCGATCACATGGGGCAGCACATCAGCCAACAGGAGTAACAGTCTAAGGTTGTCAGTATCCTTGAGGCTCTTAAGAAGACCATTGCAGACTGGGTCACTTGAAATTGTATTGGATTCTAGGTCTACAACTAGACTTCTGTATGATCTCACAATAGAAGTCACAGCCTTCTCATGACTTGGCCATCAGTGATGTTTGGCCTGTTTTATGGTCAGCGGCGCCTCTTCAAATGCAGACTGGACATCTTTCAGACTGGCGGCATTCTTTGCACTGTACTTATAGTACTTGTACAAGTTCTCCATCATCTCATCCAGCTTCTTCATGCCTGGAACACTGGCATAGCTGTCTCTGCAGGCAAGGGCAAGCCTGTGATCCTTGCAATGTGTTGTAACAATATGAGGGTTGATGTCCTTAAGCCTCTTGCCGACACCACTCTTCTTTCCCAGAAAAACTGCAGCTCCATCAGAAGTAAAGCCTGTCATCTTCTGTATCCCCAGGTCATGACGCCCAAGCTCAGAGGTGATCTGTCTAGTCAGGTTCTCTGCATTGGCCTGTGGAATAGCTGTATCTAACAGAAACGAAGTCTTCACATCGCCTTCAGTTGAAACATATCTAACGCAGATAGCTAAATGTTTCTCTGTTGTCCTGTTACATACCTCATCTACCATAGTAGAAAAAGATGGGCTCTGCATTACTTCTTCTACTACCGTTTTCTTCACTTCATCGCTAAGTGTTTTCAGCAGGTCAACTAGAGTATAAAGCATTTTTCACTAGGTGGAGATTCCCTAGGCTCTCAGATCCAACATCTATACACAGATCAATCGGGTCTTTAAACAGATCCAGTGGTAAATTCTTCATTGTGATAAAGCGCAGACCGGTAACCAGCAGAATCTCGACTTGTTCATGTGTGAGTGCATATTTCCAGTGTTCCCTTACTCAGGGAAATTCCCCTGTCAATGCACAGTGTAAACAACCGACACGCTATGCAAAGTATCAAAAGAAACGATGATTGCTTCAAGAATAGAGGCAAATTGGGTCTGAAATGTAAAAAGACTTTGTAAATTAGGGCAGGGCATCACTAATTAAGGGCAGGGCGCTGCGCCCTGCTGAAAGGGCCTAGCTGGAGCACTGGAGGTGATGCATATTTTTTATGCTGTTGTGGATTCAAATTTTTGTTTACCCTTTCCCTGTTCATTATTCATGTATGAAGTTATGACATCATGAATATTTGTTTGCTGGTTAAATAATGTAAACCTTTCATAGCAACTTTTGTTTTGACAAAAACTAAAATTACTGCTTCTAAAGATATTAGGTCCTGCGCTGTCAGAATGTTTTTAATTGGTCCTTACAGACCTTCAGCTGCAAACTGAATAAGTTTCACGAGGTAGTTTCTGTTGTTAGTGTTGGCGAGGAGTCTAGTGAAATATGCAATGCAGGATTCTCCAGATTCTGCTTGATAGATGAGATGCTTACGTCGTCAATGCTGCCATTGAAGCGATTCCTGAACTCAGCTGTCAGCACTGCAAAACCATTCTTAGTTTCTTGTGATTGGGACAGGTACCACTGCTTTGCATGGTCCTGAAGAAAGAAACGGCGATGCATTCTTCCTCTCATTTTTAAAGCCTTTAAAACTACAGTAGTCATCATTCTCGTTCAGCCAAAGATTTGCTCTGTCCCCCGTGTGGTCAGAGAAATTGGTCATCTTTTAACTATCTCGTCTGGTTCCTTGACTCATATAATATGACAGATAGAATCAGCTGGTTGTGGTTCTTGCAGTAACTATTGCTCAGGGTTGTCAGTCTCTTTATGAGAGTTAACAGGCTGTTGATATTCAGTTGATGAGCCAGTAGATATTTGTTGAAGGCTCTCCTGTGTAGGGGTTTCTGTCCCTTCTTTCCAAGACTTATTAGGAATAGGCCATAGGATGAAGATCTTTGCAACTTCAACATACGATCGGTACACAACCAATATTTTGTTAGCCCCGTGTACCACCTGGACATGTTTTTAATTAACAGAAGGGCTCACTTACAAAGTAATCAAGCCAGACGGCCAGGTTATAAGTTTGAGCTGGAAAGAGACAATCCCAGTTAGATTTTTAATTCTTTAATCATTGAAATCTAGGCAAAAAGTGTCAGCCCAGGCAACAAATTTGGGGTTGAAAGTCCTATCTGTCATGGGGAACCACCTTTTTTCTCTGACAATATGGTGGCGTGAGCTTGTGCACTAAAGTTCTTTAATTAATTGTCTCTGCAGTTTCATGAGCTACTTGTTTGAAACCAAAGCTGATTACATCCCCACTGTCAAAGGGGACAGACGTATCAACATTCTTCTTTTTTCTTGTTTCATCACACTCTAATCCCCAGTTGGCAGCCGAGTTTACTTTCTCGACAATAAATGACTTTGCCAGAGAATGTCCCTCATCTACCATACGTTGGACTGTAGATGGATTTGGCAAGTCGCGCTTTGAGAGATCTTTGTGATAGAGGTGCTTACCCAACCTGTCTGACATTTTTGTCTGTCGCTACATCAAGCCTATCTACAGTGATGTCTTGTTAATCCGGAAACGTTCGTTCCCGGCGAAATTTCTGGATTAACGAATCACCGTCGTATGCTGCAAAATATCAACTCAATCATAAACATTGTACACTCAGGGACTTTAAAAACGCACCATAGGTATTTTGGATTATAAAAAACTGTTATAGCTTACCAATTTTATTCAAACTTTGTAAATATAAACATCAATATAATGTATACAATCTCTGTAAATTTCAATTGATTATTTTGTTAATTGATTGAACAGTATTAGTTTAAAGAGTGAAACTCTCAAAAGTCGTTTTTGCGGTCAAAAGCGTGTGTAACTACCATTGGCGGCAATGCACGCTGTACACCTCTGTCTCATAGATAAAATCATTCTAGCGATACGTTGCTGTGGGATCCCCCTCCACTCCTGAATGAGCGCTCGCGACAGTTCAATGACGTTGCGCGGTTGTGGACGACGTTGTTTTACGCGCCTTCCTAATTCATCCCACGCACGCTCAATAGGAGACATGTCCGGTGATAATGCAGGCCAGTTCAAAGTAGGAACTCCGTTTGCTGCAAGGAAAGCCGTTGTTATGCGAGCCTTGTGCGCGGGAGCATTATCATGTTGAAATGTAAAGCCGCCGGCTCCAAAGTTTCGTCTTAAAAAAGGAAGAGCGACGGGACGTAATACATCGTTAATGTAAGAATGCGCTGTTACATTGCCATTTAATATTACCAACTCTGTTTTGTTGAACTGTGTGATTCCTGCCCAAACTTGCACACTTCCACCACCTCCCCTGTTAGACTTTTGAATGCACTTATCAGCAAATCTCTCCCCTTTCCTGCGATACACGCGTATGCGCCCGTCTGAATTTTGCACATTAAATTTAGATTCATCACTAAACATGACTGATCCCCATTGACGTCTGTTCCAACGGTGATGTGCGTGGGCCCAGGCAAGTCGAGCAGCCTTGTGTCTATCGGTCAGAACATACCCCTTCTTCGGCCTGTGACAGTGTAGACCTACTTGTTGAATCCGACGTCTCACCGTTCGGGGATGGATAGGTCGCCTGAAAAAGAGTATGAATTGCAAATTGCTAACCTATACAGCTTTATTGACAGGCAAACGCCTTTTCGTCTGTATACAAAAATGCAAGATAGAAAAAGGTCGTCTATGAAGTGCACATGGTTTCCAAGACAGAAACGTATAACAAATGTTTCTAATGAGTGGAAACTTACCCTCGGGTTCCAATGGTACGCCTGGCGCTGACAGTTGCGGGTCTGAATGGATAACGGCGATGAAGTCGACGTAAATCTGCGTCTTGACGTCGCGTCGTAACTCTTGGCTGACCCTGTCGGGGGCGATCTTTAACTGAGCCAGTAGTTTGGAAACGAGATCTTAGGCGAAAAATTGTACTGCGGCTGCAATTATACGTCTGTGCCACGGCTACAAGGCCTACGCCAGCCCTAAGGAGGCCTAACGCTTCAGAACGTTGATGCTCCGTCAAACGTGGCATTCTCTAGTGAAGTTATATGTGTGTGCACTTGTGTTTTTTCAACTTGGAAGTCGCGAATGAGCACATTAAAATGGACACAATTTTCATTCACCGGTTATCACGGGCGACACGTGCAAGTCATTGGGAAATAGCTCAAGCGTAACAAACGCTCTAATGCTTTGTTGAAAGGCCGCTGAATTAACATGTACATTGGCTAATTACACTATAGATCAAAATTAATAACAGTTGGGACATTAAAAGTATTGTTACGTAACTAAATCTAAATTTTTAAAATGGCGCGTTTTTAAAGTCCCTGAGTGTATATGTACACATTTACTTTTGCATCAAGAAGTCTTTTCTTGTAACGTTCATGTGTGCATGGACATGTACATTTTTATGCTACGAATGCATGTCAAGAAGAAAGGATAAATTGAAATAAAACACAAAACTGCTGAACTCTTTTACCTGTTTATTTACATCCATGCAAGGCAAACATACTGCATATAAATAAATAACAAACATAGCACATGTAAGCATACACATTTAAAACGCATTGTACAGAACGTGTTGTTCTATTTTTAGAACAGCAAACCATTTTAGAACTGACAAATGACTAAGTAAGCTTAGCATTTCATAATGTTTAGCGTTGATGAAAATCTGCATGCTAAGATGCGGGCACAAATTTTAAAGATCACTCACAACACTTATGTTCAATGCGTTTTAAATAATTGTTGGCATGTAAAGCCGAGCACTACCACAACATTATTGATTTTCACTGGCACTTAGTGTCACACGCACAATAACACAAGTTTACTTCTTGAAAAAGTCTGTCAGCTTAGTCTGTCGTGACTCCCTGCTGGATCTGTCTTGAAGGACTTTCAGCATTTCCCACAGATCGTCCAGTGAACGCTGGCTGTTCTGTTGATCGTCGCTGTTGAAGCTGGGCGCCGTCTGCTCGAAGTACGAGTAACGAGTTAATTGGGCGAGTGTTCATCTCATTAAAGAATATCAAACATCACTACCCGTGTGCCATATGCAACGCTTTGATAAATAGCCGACACCAATTAAACAATTTGCACACAGTCGGGGGTTGTTTTACCCATGGCCGTGATTGTAAACACGAATTCGCACCTTCGTGATGCACTATTAAATGGTTATACAAGAGGTTTTGTATAGAAAATAACATCATTTCACATTTTATATGCTCAAATATTTTAAGGGCACAAGAAAATATCGCAGAACAAGCAGAAAAATCATAATTTAGCGCTTATTATGATGTCAATGAATCGCATGACCATTGACAGTAATTTATATAGAAATTCTGTTCTCTTCTTGAATCTATCGATAACCGCGACCAAGCAACAAAACAAACTAAAACTAAAAAATGCAAGCAACTGGTCCCATATTCCCCACCTTCATTGGTTTAAGCGGATAATGCGTCTTGACTCTGACCACGGTCTCCTAAGGTACTTTCTTTTCTCCTCTGATTCAAGCTTTGAATGCGGATACGGCCATTAGTTGCCATTTTTAGCTCCTTTGTTGGTTGCAATTTTCGGCTATTTCAGTCTTAGGTACATGTACAGCTGCTGCTTTCCTCATCATTGATCAGATATTTTCCACTTAAAAAAGATGATGCATCCTCCCAAATGTCAAGCTTGACTCTAGACTGCAGGCCTCTGAAATTTTATGGCCCATGATGGATCCTTTACCTCCCTATATACCCTCTCCAAGTGGTCTACAGTTGAACTATGGGTCTGTAAGGCAGAAAGCTATTAACCCTTTCCCTGTTTTATGTTTATTACAAATTTCATTACCTACTGAATATTCATGATCAAATTAGTTATAATGAATATGGAAGGTGGAACATTGTAGCCGTTTTAGAAAGTATAGAATCAGATCTATCAAATTCCATTAGCAAACGGAGCAGACCCTGATCAGATGGCTCCTCTAGGAGCCGTCTGATCTGGGTCTACTCTGTTTGCAGATGCGTGAAAACACGTTAATATGCGGGAAAGGGTTAAGCTAGGAGCTTTCTGCATTATTTTTGCCCTGCATCAAGTAACCACCTACTATGAAAAGACTCCTATGTTTGGTAAATGAGTGGCTGCTTAGAACAGGTTCTACTGTATGTCACTAGTGTGAAAGGTCTCTCACAAGCATACTCATCAAAGTTCTGTATGTCACTAGTGTGAAAGGTCTCTCACAAGCATACTCATCAAAGTTCAGGCTATCCCATGTCAAGCCTTGTTTCCTATCAGGAAACGGGGAAATTTATTTGAAATATGAAACATTTTGCAGATGTAAGTTGGAAATTAAAACCTTTCAATATAGCACAAGAGTTAACTATCATTTGCAAATAATAGTCAAAAAAGTTAATCCTTTCAAACTGCATTGATTTTACTGTTAAACCTTTCCCTGTTCTATATTCATGGTAAAATAGTTATATGAACAGTAGGAAAGGGTAAAGTACTTAACCCTTACAACGCTGAATTTTCAAATGGAATATTCCAAAATTCAAATAGGTCAAGCCTATGGTGAATATTTAGGGATGTTTTCTAAAGAAAAGTGTAACATGACAAACAGTGCAGACCCTGATGAGAGGGCTCCCCTAGGAGCCCTCTCATCTGGGTCTACACTGTTTGCAAAGGACATTAGTGACTCGGGTCCCGCACTGTAAGGGTTAAATGGCTTTTTTATGGCAAACAGTGCTGACCTCTGATATGGGTCTACACTGCTGGCTAATATGAGTTAACTTGTTAAGTGCTTTTGAATGTTTAATCTTTTACACAATAGGGTATAAAAAACATTTGATCGTTAACCCTTTACTCCATAAACCGTGTTACGTCTTTGCAAACATAGTATACCCAGATTACACAGTTCCTATAAGAGCTGTCTGATCAGGGTCCGATCTGTTTGCTTTTGACATGATATAGATCTGATTCTCTAAATTTTGTCATGATAAAGAATTATTTTGCTGATAGTACCATTTTAAAAATTTGGTAAATTAATATTCATGATATCATTATTTCTTGCCTGAATATTCATGGAGTAAGGGGTTAAAGGGGCTATGATGAGTATGCTTGTGAGGGTCTGACCTTCTGTCACTTCAGGGCCCATGGTGTATGGCACATGCTACAGCCCTCTCTGCAAGAAGGAAGAATTGAAGGCACTCAAATTTGCAGGTAAGCTGAAGGCTTATTTCATTCTTCTCCCTTCTGGTTTGTTTCCCTATATATCTACCAGTCCTTCTTTTGATTCTTTGAAGAGTAAAATGAGTGTACTGTCTTTTGCAAACTGTAAATCTGTATCAGAAATCCTGTTGCAAATAATTAAATTGTACCATTTTTGTGTCGCCTGCCGAGAGGCAGTGTGTCTCTTAGGGATCACTTTTCTGTTGTCTGTCTGCCCGTCACACTTTTTTTTGTCCGTCTCACTTTTTTGTCTGTCACACTTTTTTTTTCTAACACTTCTGCTACATGTGTTTCTCTGAACACTCTTGTTAACCCTTTCCTCCATAAATATGCCTTTATACGCCTCTTCTAAAAAACCACTTCTTGAAACCATTGTGATAGAGCATTTGCTCCTATAGGAGCAAATGCTCTATTGATCACAATGGTTTCAAACTACAAAATTCTAAAAAAAAAATTCCTTTTCTCTAGTAAATGCTCCTTTTGGGTAGATTCATTCAAAGAGGTTGGGTCTAAAATAGCCTATGGAGGAAAGGGTTAATAACTTATACTGAATGCAGAGCAATAGATAAAGGTGTATGTTCAGATACTAAAATCTTTATTCTCCAGCAAACACTGTATTGTAATATGTGACCACTCTGTAGAATTGTCTTGAGGAGCTGATTCTAAAGAGTGGCCACAACATAGGATTTAGTGCAGAATTAAACGAGATATTCATGAAAGTGCATCTTGTTTGGG
This sequence comes from Azorinus chamasolen, assembly GCA_963576725.1. Taxonomy (NCBI): domain Eukaryota; kingdom Metazoa; phylum Mollusca; class Bivalvia; order Cardiida; family Solecurtidae; genus Azorinus; species Azorinus chamasolen. Next base: position 40,106,049 of record OY755245.1, read on the forward strand.
CTTCAGCTGTGCTATTAAACAGTGATGGACAATTTTACAGTGCCTTGAGTTAACATTTACTCTGGCCATTCTATCTAGTGTGTTTTTACTTGGCAGTAGGATTTAAAATTTAACCCTTTCTCTAATAAACATTTATGTACTATGTTTTCATGTCTCCTCATGAATAATCATTAACTTGATACAAGTTTTTGTTTTGACAAAAACTACATGATATGTTCTACATAATACCATAAGCAAACAGAGCAGACCCTGATCAGACAGATGTCTGATCTAGGTCTACTCTGCAAAGGCATGAAAACTCTTTTATATTGAGGGACAGGATTAACATATGCAAACAGAGAAGACCAAGATCAGACTGCTCCTGTAGGAGCCGTCTGATCAGGGTCTACTCTGTTTGCCAATAGAATTTGATCGATCTGTTTCTTTTACTTTCTTAAATGGCTATAATGGTATACCTTCCACATTTCATTTTAACTTTTTTGGTCATGAATATTAAGTAGGTATTGAAATTTGAAATAAACATAGAACGGGGAAAGCGTTAAAGCATAAATATACCACTATAAATTCTACATTAGTTGTATCACTTTGTCTCAAGCTTGTCCAATGAAAGATGTGGTATTGCATGGCATAGGAGCTTATCCTATCAAATTGCTGCTGCTACTTTATATATAAGACTTTGGCCGACAGACAGGGATTGGTATCCTCTTAAAGTGGTCTTTGTATTTACCCTTTTCCTCAAAGAAACGCCTTTTAACACCTTCTGCAAACATAGTAGACCCAGATCAGACAGCTCCTGAAGGAGCTGTCTGATCAGGGTCTACTGTTTGCTTATCGAATTTTATAGACCTGATTTTGCAGTTTCTATCATTATGATAAAAACACCCCTTTCCATGTTTCATTTCATTGATTCTCTCTATAAAGATTTATGAGGTTATAAAATCTTGAATAAATGTTAAACAGGGAAAGGGTTAATATGTCTGCTTCATTCTATACTTGGTGAGTATTACTGCAATAAATAATGACATCATGGAATATTAATGAGCTCAATTTTTATAATGGTATATGAATGAAAGAATTATGTCCTTGTCAGAAATTGTAGAATCGGAACAGATTAGACCCCAATCAGATGGCCCCTATGGGAGCCATCTGATCTGTTGCTACTCTGCAAATGCGTCAAAAGGCATTTGTTAGGTAAAGGGTCAATTAGTCATTTACAGTTAGAAAGCAGTCAGGTGGCATGGTTTGTTGTTTTACAGATTCAAAGACATTGACAGAGGAGCAGAGGGATGATATTTTTGCAACATTGTCTAAAGCCGGTGATATCATTGGCTGGATGGTGGAGATACTGTCACCGACATACATCTCAAATAGCATGTTACGCAGGTAACGAGGACATTTTAACTTTGACACTTTGTATCATACCGGTAGTATAACACTTATTCGTTTCCCTGTTGCATATTCATGTAGGATTATGATTATTAACCCTTTCCTCCATAAATACGCCTTTCTACGCCTCTGTAAAGGTCACTTTATAAAACCATTGTGATAAATAGAGCATTTGCTCCTATAGGAGCAAATGCTCTATTTATCACTGGTTTTAAATTACAAAATTCTAACATTTTCCTTTTCTCTAGTAAATGACAGTCTAGACAGTGTAGTTATTAATTTGGCAGCATCAAACTTTAATTTCTGCCTTTAAGAAGAGTGGGCCAGTCCTCTTTGAAACTTCCACATTCAGAGGGCTGAAAGGGTTATACCATCTTCAGGTGTTTTATTTCAGATCCAAATACAACCTGAATGCCCTGTCCCATGATTGTGCTATAGGCCTGATAGAGAAAGTGCTGGCAAAAGGAGTCAATGTGGCAGAGGTAGGCTCGGTTAACCCTTTCCTCCATAGGCTATTTTTAGATACAACCTCTTTAAATAAATCTACCGAAAAGGAGCATTAACTAGAGAAAAGGAAACTTTTAGAATTTTGTAGTTCTGAAACCATTGTGATAAATAGAGCATTTGCTATTTATCACAATGGTTTCATAAAGTGACTTTTACAGAGGTGTAGAATGGCGTATTTATGGAGGAAAGGGTTAACACTTTACCTAATAATGACATCTTTGATGCCTTTGCAAGGGGCTGCTCTGTTTTCTTATGAAATTGTATAGATCTGATTCTATACTTTCTGCTATTGCCAAAATTTCCTTTCTTCACATTCCATTATTGACATTGACTTGATCAATATTCATAATGCCATTATTTCTTACATGAATATTCATGAAGTAAAGGGTCAATAAAAGGAATGCAAGCTACTATAATGCATATATCTCTCATTAAACACTTATAGATTCATTTTAACTTCATTCCTGAAATTTAACTTCTAATAAAATTTATACTACAATGACGATTCTTTGTATAGTCAAGCATGCTGTCCTTCACATAGCTCTTGTTTTGCAAGGTAGTTTTTGATGAAATTTGGCTGTGTGTAATAAAGTACTGTATAAAATATTAATGATTGTTGGTATTTCTGCTAGATTTATGTGGATACTGTTGGTGACCCAGCCAAGTATCAGGAGAAGTTAAAGGCTCTGTTCCCATCCATAGACATCACCGTAGCCAAGAAGGCCGACGCTGACTACCAGATTGTTGGAGCTGCCAGTATATGTGCTAAAGTTAGTATAAAGCCAAAAACAACATGTCAGTCAAGTTTGATGTCATTTTGTGTCTTGAATTACTTACACAAAGATTCAGGAAGTTAACGGGGCTTATTTATTTCTTAACCAAACCCTATACTGTGACCATTCTTTAGAATCGTCTCGATTAGACGATTTCTAAAAAGTGGTCACAGTATAGGGTTTGGTGGAGAAATGACGACTTTAGTATTTGGGTATGCACCTTTATCTGTAGCTCTGAGTAAAAATGTTGCTCATTTTTTATACGCCCAAAGGGACGTATTATGGTATGGCGCATGTCGTCCGTCCTTTCGTCTGTCCGTCCGTCCGTTAGCAATTTCTTGTGCAACTAACGCCTCCTTTATTTTTCAACATAATTTCTTCAAACTTTCAGGAATGATAGATACTGATGTGTAGTTGTGCATATCAGTGAGATAACTCTCATATCATTTTTCATTCTGGAGTTATTGCCCTTTGATAGTTTCGGGTTACCATTTTTTGTGCAACAAACTCCTCCTTTATTTTTCAACATAATTTCTTCAAACTTTCAGGAATGATAGATACTGATGTGTAGTTGTGCATATCAGTGAGATAACTCTCATATCATTTTTCATTCTGGAGTTATTGCCCTTTGATAGTTTCGGGTAGCAATTTCTTGTGCAACTAACTCCTCCTTTATTTTTCAACATAATTTCTTCAAACTTTCAGGAATGATAGATATTGATGTGTAGTTGTGCATATCAGTGAGATAACTCTCATATCATTTTTCATTCTGGAGTTATTGCCCTTTGATAGTTTCGGGTAGCAATTTCTTGTGCAACTAACTCCTCCTTTATTTTTCAACATAATTTCTTCAAACTTTCAGGAATGATAGATATTGATGTGTAGTTGTGCATATCAGTGAGATAACTCTCATATCATTTTTCATTCTGGAGTTATTGCCCTTTGATAGTTTTGGGTAGCAATTTCTTGTGCAACTAACTCCTCCTTTATTTTTCAACATAATTTTATAGAACAGCCTTCGGGCGTATATTGCCCCGTCTCACGGTGCTCTTGTTACTCCTGCCATTTGGGAGAATACTGCAATTATCCTGAAATATTTACCCTTTTCCTGTTCTATGTTTATTTCAAATTTCAATACCTACCGAATATTCAAAAATATTTATAATGAAAGATGTAACACTGTAGGCATTTCAAATTCCATTGGCAAACAGAGCAGACCCTGATCAGACGGCTACTACAGGAGCCATCTGATCTTGGTCTACTCCGTTTCCAAAGGCATAGAAATATGTATTTACGGAGTAATTATCCAAAGTATTGAAATTGCTAATGGCAAAGTACTTTGTGTACCATTGATGTACGTGATCTATATTTCTATTGATCATTTAACTATTGTAGTTGTTTTACAGGTTGCTCGAGATAAAATTGTAAAGAACTGGAATTTTATTGAAGATATCCCATTTGAAGGCAACAACTATGGATCTGGGTATCCAAGTGGTGAGTTTCTTTGCTTTAGTATTGCAAGCTGAAAATTAGACTTTTATTAACTTAACCCTTTCCCTGTCCTATGTTTATTACAAATTTCAATACCTATTGAATATTCATGGACAAAAAGGTTATTATGAAATATGGAAGGTGGAGCATTGTGGCCATTTTAGAAAGTAAAGACACATATCTTTGAAATTCTATTAGCAAACAGAGTAGACCCTGATCAGACGGCTCCTCTAGGAGCTGTCTGATCTGGGTCTACTCTGTTTGCAGATGCATGAAAACACGTTTATATGAGGGAAAGGGTTAAGCCATACATTGAACAATAATTTAATGAACCTTGTCATTACTGGAAATTGAAAGTGATGAGACTGCCAAAGAACTGAAAATGACCCTGAGAATTGCCAGCAACTCCTTTCATGTCACACCTTTTTCTGGCAATTTTGGGGAAAATGCATTGGGAACTTTTTTGTACGTAAACTCATTGATTTGGAAAGCATTTTTGGTCCCATTTTAACTTATTTTGCTTTTGTTTTTTCAGCACTTTAATCAAAATTTGGTCTCTTAGCATTTTTTCCCTAAATTAGAGAAAATTTTACCAATTTGCATTGGGAATGGGTTCATTTAACGGACCTGTGTAGACACGAGAAAAAAGCCTGCATGTGCCATAAACTGAAACTGATCTGTAACCCGTTATTCCTTTTGATGCTTTTTTTGCAAACAAAGTAGACCAAGAGGACGATGGATTGCTTGGCAATACTTACTTGTTTTTACATGGTCGTCTGTTTTTCAAAGGAAAGTAATCAACAAGCAGCTATTGTCATATCTATGAAATCTGCATTGTCATCATTTGGGAACTTTAACCCTTCGCTTGCTATTCACGTCAATATACCTACCTGTAAATAGTGAAGACCCAGATGAGACAGCTCCTGCAGGAGCTGTCTCATCAGGGTCTGCACTATTTACATGCTGATTGTGCAACCAGTGCACTCCACAGCAGTGATTGCACAGCGAAATATTTGTACACAGTGAAGATATATGTAATTATACAACAGGGCATGGGTAAAGAAGGAGAAATGTATTTTAAAATTCATCATTTGGGAACTTTAGCATTGGCTTTTACTTCTTTACTATTCATGCAAATCTTATGAAGCTACACACTTGTTCACTGTCACAAGGGCTACAATGGAACAGATGAGTGTTGGTCCCCGCATGTGGTGCTCTTGTGTTGTAATTCACTTATGTTGCACAATGTAATTATACACCCGCAAACGAAGTTTCAGAGGGGGTATATAGGAGTCAGTGTGTTGGCTCTTCTGTGTATCTGTCCATGGCTCAGCCTGGCACAAATCTTGTTTGATTTGCGATCAGGGTATTCCACAACCTTTTGTGATAGTTCTAGTTCTGCTGTGCATGTAACGTGTATCTTGCAAAACTGACCATAAACTGTTATTGCAGATCCAGCCACCAAGAAGTTCATGTCGGAGAGTTTGGACAAGGTGTTTGGCTTCCCCCAGTTTGTCAGGTTTAGTTGGTCGACAGCATCCAAAATCATAGAGAAGAACGCTGTTCCTTTCAGATGGTACTGCTCGTCAACATTTTTCTTTTGTTTCTTTGAATCATTTCATTGATGATTGTACTATTGATTCCAAATTACTATCCTCTTACCTTGTTGAAATATTCATGTAAGAAATGATGACATCATAAATATTTATTGGCTGAATTTTTATAATGTACCCCTTTCAATGAATATTTTTGCTTGACAAAAACTGTAGAATCAGTATCCATGCTTATAAAACTTTTTAGTTGAGTCTGAGTTCGTTCTGAAGTTTTTGATTGATCAGATTTGAGCCTTTGGCTCAATTCTGACAAATCAAAAGCTTGAGAACAAACTCAGACTCAACTAAAAAGCTTTATAAGCATGGACCCAAAACTTTTATCATGTCAAAAGCAAACAGGGCAGATGGCTCCTATAGTTCCACTCTGTTTGCAAATGCATGAAAAGGCGTTTTTATGAAGGAAAGAGTTAAGTGGATAGTGCAATTAACCTTTAGCCTGCTGAGCAAATTATTTTTACAGAATGTTTCACCTACAACATTTTCAAATTTCAAACTATAATCAATTTGTCTACCAAAATGCAATCAGTGTCAAACAGTTTGGAACCTGATGAGACGCCGAGTTACTCGGCGTCTCATCAGGATCCAACTGTTTGCATAGGTAATCATTCATCCGCCCATAGCAGGCTAAAGGTTAAAAATGTTCCATCAGTTAATGTTATGAAGGATTTCACAGAATTTGTATATTTTTACAATTTCAACATGACTGTTCTTCACATCTTACAAGTAGACTGAGGTCATCTGCTTTGGAAGAAAAAGTTGCCATTACTGTTGTTGCTGATGTCATTATTGTGCAAAACATTGACATTTTGTCAGTTTCAACATAGTGCAGCTATTGCTATCTAGATTTGCACAGCTATTGCTATCTAGATTTGCACAGTTGTTTACTGTCAATAGGGCTACAATAGGGTAAGGGACCATTATTTCTTCATGCATATTATGTTATTACACTTTGAAATATTGGTTTTGACAAGACGAGACAAACGCTGATATCTGCTTGCAGTGCTCTTGTTCAGTTTTCTGCACATACTTTTCACAGGTGACTGCATTCTGAAATAGGAAGATACTAATGTTTGGAATTTGACCAAAAAGTTTTACTCGATCATCGTCACATGTTCGTGATTGATTATCGATTAAAAATCAAGATTAAATTCTAATCGCAATAGTTTTGTCAGTATCGCAATATTTTTCTGACTATCGCAATGGTCAAATTGTACTCAGTAGTCACAAAATAGTTATAAAGTAGTCATTGACAAAATAGTTATAATGGAATGTGGAACATTGTAGCCATTTTAGAAACTAAAAAAGCAGATCTATCAAAAACCACCAGCAAACAGAGCAGATCCTGATGAGACGGCTCCTATAGGAGCCGTCTGATCTGGGTCTACTCTGTTTGCAAATGCGTGAAAGGGTTAAGACAAGTTCTAATATATACGAAACATTCATCTTTCCTAGAAGATATGTGCTATGCTAATATCTTTTCAAGCTACATTGTAATTGTAGAAACCTTCACCTCCTAGAGATGCTTTTGCTAACAGAGTACATCCAGATCAGACAACTCCTGCAGAAGGCTGTCTGATCAAGGTCTGCTCTGTTTGCTTATGTGCTTATGAAATAATTTAACAGTTTAAATGTCCAGGTTTGGATACCAGTCGATGAATATAAATGAAGAGATAGATAATATGAGGTTAACCCTTTACTCCATAAATACGCTTTCTTTTCTACGCCTCTGCAAACAGTAAACCCAGATCAGATGGCTCCTATAGGAGCTGTCTGATCAGGGTCTGCCCTGTTTGCTTATATGATATAGATATGATTCTACAGTTTCTGCCACGGCCAAATATTCCTGTGTCCATGTGCCATTAAAAAAAATAATGTAATGACTATCCATTTTCTTACATAAATATTCATGAAGTTAAGGATTAATTACAAAATATTGTTTGCTCGAACTGACTTCTGGAAATGAGATGGAAAACATGGATTGTTTTGTATATTTACAATAAAGTCTTGTTTCAAGATAAATGGCTTTGATAGTGTTTTATGCTATTACTGATATATAGTATATACATGTATAGTATAATTATATTCAATCATATTTGTTTTGATTTCATATCACAGGGAAGATGACGACGAGGATGATGAAAACACGCGCAACACACAGTCACTGTTTAAGTTCATGTCCAAGAAAGATGACAAACAACAGAGACACCGTTTCTTTAAAGACAGATGTTTAAATATAGTGACAGAACTGTGAGAGTGTAAAAATGTTACAGTTGTGACAGTGGCATGATGGGATAGCGTAGGAGCAGTGCCATGGTAACCGTCACTACAGCATCATGTTAACCTTTGACCTAGTGTGGGTAAAGCCATGATTACATATGCAGTTTGGATCCAGATCAGATGTAGAGTGACTTAGAATCTGACTAGGATCCAAACTGACAATGATCATCTGTTAAAAAAATAATCCAAATTTTTAGACTGGCAACAATTTTAGGTAAATTGTAATTGCTTAGCAGACTAAAGGTTCAAGATATGTGACATGCCTCATTGCAAGATGCCATTATCATTTCAAGCTAATGGTATAACCCTTTACCTTGAGGAGATGCATTTCCATGCCTATGCAAACAGAGTAGACCCAGATCAGACCGCTCCTGTAGGAGCGTATGATAGTGATCTGCTCTATATGCTTATGACTCAGTTTCTAGCAAAACAACCTTTGTACATGTGCAATTATAAGAATGGAGCTAATAAATATTCATCATGTCATTATTACATGAATATTCAACAAGTAAAGAGTTCAGGGTCCATGCTTATAAAGCTTTTAGTTGAGTCTGAGATCGTTCTCAAGCTTTTGATTGGTCAGATTTGAGCCTTTGGCTCAAATCTGACCAATCAAAAGCTTGAGAACTCAAATCTGACCAATCAAAAGCCTGAGAACGAAACTCAGACTCAACTAAAAGCTTTATAAGCATGGACCCAGACCGGTGTTAATTGATGGAAATACATTGATGTCTTATTGGCAAAAAGTGGTGTCAGGCTGCGAGCCTTGTAAATCCATTATTTCATGAATAGTCATGAGAAAATGATATGGCTATTAATTAGATTCTTTTGTCACAAAAACTCCCATGTATTCAAGGTAATATAGCCATCAAATATTTCTCTATATTACGCATGTTTGATATAAGCTGTAACGTCATACAGAAACACCAAGACGTCATGTAGAAATATACATGTAGGACCTGTCAAAAACGGCATTTTTAGTTGAAATAAGTTATGTTATAAAAAGAATATGATGGTTGTAGTTATTTTATACAAGCTGATATTTAATCCTTTCCCTCATATTGACGCCTCTGAAAAAGTCACATGTTGAAACCATTGTGATAAATAGAGCATTTGCTCCTATTTGTCACAATGGTTTCAAACTACTATTTTTTTCCTTTTCTCTAGTTAATGCTCCTTTTTGATAGGTTTATTCTAAGTGGTTTGGTCTAAAAATAGCATATGAGGTAATGGATTAACTTGTCTTGGAAAATAACGTTTCCAAGACACATTTAATATCAATTTGTACAAAATGACTTCCCGCTACCTATCTTATATATAATGGCACATGAACAATGGAGATTTTGTGCATGGCAGAAGCTGTAGTAAGATCTTTATTATTCCATAGGCAAATAGATCAAATTCTGATCAGACTGCTCCTGCAGGATCTGTCTAAACTGGGTCTACTCTGTTTTCAAAGGCATTAAGTGGCATATCTATGAAGTAAAAAAGTTAACCATTATTTCGCCTGTGCAAACAGTAGGAGCTGTATGATCAAGGTCTGTTCTGTTGGCTTATGACATGATATATATCTAATTATACAGTATCTGTCGTAATAAAACTTCCTTTGTCTCATAGTGCCATTATTAAAATCCAGTTAATTGATATTTATGATGTCGTTTTTATCTTGCATAAGTACAAGAGTTATACAGAACATTGACAGCAATATTTTGTAATACAGAAATGTAATAGTAAAAAAATATATAAAACTACATGTTGTTTTTTATGTAAGAGAACCATTCAGTCGTCAACATTTAACAGCGGTAGAACATTCATTTTTACAGTAGAGCTGTTACTACTAGAGGTTTGAAAGCAAGACCATTCTTATGAGGCTTATTTACAAAGTTTTGATTTCATTTGCTGCAGAAATTGTAGAATTGTTTGAGTTGCTTCCCTTTAGCTGGTAATTTCACATGGGTGTAGAGCACCTCAACAAGGAATCGATCATGGCCTTAGTACCAAATTGTTGTATCTACAGTTTGTGAAGGAACTTTGAGACATTAACCTTTTCCCTGTTGAATATTCATATTCTAATATGGGAGCTTTCTGCATGACTTTTACCCTGCATTAAGAAGCCACCTGCCAAAAAAGGAATCAATTCTTGAGTACTAAAATTTCAAAGTACCCAGTTTTTACTGTATATAGAATGCTCTATTTATCACAATGGTTTCAGAACTACAAATTCCAAATTTTTCTTTTCTCTATTGAACCCATTCCCTCATAAGCTATTTTTAGATACAATCTCGTTGAATAAATCTACCGAAAAGGAGCATTAACTAGAGAATAGGAAAACTTTTAGAATTTTGTAGTTTAAAACCAGTGATAAATAGAGCATTAATTTTGCTCTTATAGGAGCAAATGCTCTATTTATCACAATGGTTTCACAAAGTGACTTTTACAGAGTCGTCAATATGAGGGAATGGGTTAATGCTCCTTTTCGGTCTAGATTTATTCAAAGAAGTTTGATCTAAAAATAGCCTATGAGGAAATGGGATAAGGTTTATTATACCCCCCTTTTGAAAAAATGGGGGTATATTGCTTTGCACATGTCGGTCGGTAGGTCTGTCTGTCGGTCGGTAGATCGATGGTTTCCGAACGATAACTAATAAACGACTTGGCCTAGAATCTTCAAACTTGCTGTGGTGGTTGGTCATGACAAGTAGATGACCCCTAATGTTTTTGAGGTCACTAGGTCAAAGGTCAAGGTCACCATGACCTAAAATGGTAAAATAGTTTCCGATCAATAACTGCTCAAAGGTTTGGCTTGGGATCTTCAAACTTGCTGTGGTGGTTGGTCATGACCACTAGATGACCCCTATTGATTTTAAGGTCAAAGGTCAAGGTCACCATGACCTTAACTGGTTAAATGGTTTCCGATCAATAACTGCTCAAGGGTTTGGCTTAGAATCTTCAAACTTGCAGTGGTAGTTGGTCATGACCACTGGATGAACCCTATTGTTTTTGAGGTCACTAGGTCAAAGGTCAAGGTCACCATGACTAACTGGTAAAATGGTTTCTGATCAATAACTTCTCAAGGGTTTGACTTAGGATCTTCAAATTTGCTTAGGTGGTTGGTCATGACAACTAGATGAGTCCTATTGTTTTTTAGGTCAAAGGTCAAGGTCACCTTGACCTTAACTGGTGAAATGGTTTGCGATCAATAACTGCTCAAGGGTTTGGCTTAGGATCTTCAAATTTGCTGTGGTGGTTGGTAATGAGCACTAGATGACCCCTATTGTTTTTGAGGTTACTAGGTCAAAGGTCAAGGTCACCATGCTCTTTACTGGTTCAATGGTTTCCGATCAATAACTGCTCAAGGGTTTGGCTTAGAATCTTCAAACTTGCTGCGGTAGTTGGTCATGACAACTGGATGACCCCTATTGTTTTTGAGGTCACTAGGTCAAAGGTCAAGGTCACCATGACCTTAACTTATAAAACGGTTTCTGATCAATAACTGCTCAAGGGTTTGGCTTAGGATCTTCAAATTTGCTTAGGTGGTTGGTCATGCCAACTAGATGAGCCCTGTTGTTTTTTAGGTCACAAGGTCAAAGGTCAAGGTCACCATGACCTTAACTGGTGAAATAGTTTACGATCAATAATTGCTCAAGGGTTTGGCTTAGGATCTTCAAACTTGCTGTGGTGGTTGGTCATGACCGATAGATAACCCCTATTGTTTTTGAGGTCACTAGGTCAAAGGTCAAGGTTACCATGACCTTAACTGATGAAATGGTTTCCAATCAATAACTGCTCAAGGGTTTGGCTTAGGATCTTCAAACTTGCTGTGGTGGTTGGTCATGACAACTAGATGACCCTATTAATTTTGAGGTCACTAGGTCAAAGGTCAAGGTCATCATTACCATAACTGATGAAATGGTTGCAATTAATAACTGCTCAATGGTTTGGTTCGGGATCTTAAAACTTGCTGTGGTAGTTGGTCGTGACCACTAGATGACCCCTATAGTTGTTGAGGTAACTAGGTCAAAGGTCAAGGTCACCATGACCTTAACTTGTGAAATGTTTTCAGATCAATAAATGATCAGTGGTTTGGCTTAGGATTTTCAAAGTTGCTGTGGTGATTAGTTATGACTGCTACATGACCTCTATAGTTGAGGTCACTAGATCAAAGGTCAGGGGGTCTGGGGGGGTATACATGTTTTACAAACATCTCTTGTTTTACTTTCCCTCAAACAGACACTTTTTCACGTCTTTGCAAACAGAAATGAGTAGACCCAGATTAGATGGCTCCTGAAGGAGTCATCTGATCAGGATCTGCTTTTTAGCTCGCCTGTTCATAGAACAGTAAAGCTTATGCTATACCCCCGGCGTGAGCGTGGCCAAGGTTAAAGTTTTTTGGACGGGTTGTTTTAAAGCTTAATATTTGTACTAGGATGCTGAAATTTTGTATGGAAGTTCATTTGAGGTCAAATATTGCTGTTATGTTATGAAGTTAAACATTAAAAATATTTTTCAATTTTTGACATGTTTTGGACTTTGGTCCTTTTGGCCACATGTCACCAGGTTAAAGTTTTTTGGACGGGTTGTTTTAAAGCTTAATATTTATACTAGGATGCTGAAATTCTGTATGGAAGTTCATTTGAGGTCAGATATTGCTGTAACAAAGTTAAACATTAAAAATGTTTTTCAATTTTATCAAATTTTGGCATGTTTTGGACTTAATCCTTTTTGCCACAAATCACCAGGTTAAAGTTTTTTGGACGGGTTGTTTTAAAGCTTAATATTTGTACTAGGATGCTGAAATTTTGTATGGAGGCTCATTTGGGGTCAAATATTACTGTTAAACATTAAAAAATGTGTTTAAAATTTGTTCAATTTTTGACATGTTTTGGAGCCAAAAATCACCAGGTTAAAGTTTTTGGGACGGGTTGGTATAAAGCTTAATATTTGTGCTATGATGCTGAAATTTGGTGAGAAGGTTCATATTGTCGAGACCCTTCCGACCATGCCAAAATTTTTGCCCTGCTGACCTTGGCCTTGACTTTTGACCTACTTTTGCAAAAATCTTTAAATACCTATATTATTGGAACCATTTGGCCTAGGGCTTCCATACTTGGTATGACCATGCCAATATGTTTGCCCTTCTGACCTTGACCTTTGACCAATTTTTGCAAAAATCTTTAAATGCCTATAGTATTTGACCCAATATACCTAGGGCTTCCATACTTGGTATGCATCTTTCTTGTGTTAAGACTTTTCAAACAATATCATTGTTTGACCTTGACCTTGACTTTCGACCTACTTTTGAAAAAATCTTTAAATGCCTATATTATTGGAACCAGTAGGCCTTGGACTTCCATACTTGGTATGATCATGCCAACTTTTTTTGCCCTCCTGACCTTGACCTTTGACCTACTTTTGCAAAAATCTTTAAATGCCTATAACATTTGAATCAATGGGCCTAGGGCTTCCATACCTAATATGACCATGCCAACATGTTTGCCTTTTTGACCTTGACCTTTGACCTACTTTTGCAAGTTTTTAAATGCATATACTTCCATACTTGGTTTGTATCTTTTCTGTCTGAAGACTTTTTCAAACACACCAATGTTTTTTACCATATGACCTTGACATTTCACCTATTTTTGCAAAAATCTGTAAGTGCCTATAACTTGGAACCAGTATACCTAGGACTTCCATACTTGGTATGACCATGCAAACATATTTGCCCTTCTGACCTTAACCTTTGCATTTGACCTACTTTTGCAAAAGCCTTTAAATGCATATAACATTGGAACCAATAGGCTTTCATACTTTGTATGTATACATATTTCCTGTTTGTAAGACTCAACCATACCAATGTTTTTACCATGTGACCTTGACTTTGACCTTTCACCTTCGTTTGCAAAAATCTTTAAATTCCTATAATATTGGATGCGATGGGCATAGGACTTCTATACTTGGTATGACCATGCCAACAATTTTACCCTTCTGACCTTCACCTTTGACCTACTTTTGCAAAAATATTTAACTGCCTACTACATTGGAACCAATAGACCTAGGGCTTCCATATTTGGTATTAGGGCTTTCATATTTGGTATGTATCTTTTTTGTTTGATAATCTTTTTAAATTGATGAAAATTGGTATTTGGTTGCCTTTTGGTTGTGATATTGATGCAGTTAAGTTTAAATTGAAAATTGAATGAATTTTTTTGTGTTCAATATGACACGTTTTAGACTTAACTTTTAAACAGGCGAGCATCAGGTGGCTTTGACACCATTTCTGGTTTTAGTCCCCTACCGGCAACACCGAAGGGGACTAGGTTTGCAGTTGCAGAAATTTCAGGTTTTCCGAGTTTTTTTTTATATAAACTGTAGCAGATATTGAAATGATATTGGGTATTTAGCTTTATTATAATGAGTTGCATATCAAGTTTGAACTTTTGTACACTGTGTTGGTTTTTCATGGAACAACAGCTGTTGGACACAGAAATTTTCAGTTTTCCAGAGTTTTTTTTCTAAACCCCAGCAGATATTGAAGTGATATTTGGTATTTAGCTTTATTATAATAAGTTACAGATCAAGCTTGAATTTTGTTACGATACATTTGTGACAGAATTACAGCAGTTGGAATTAAAATTCAGCCGGTAGGGGACTATGGCATTGCTTTCAATGCTCGCATTACTTGTTGATTATGAAATTATAATAGATCTCACTAAAGTTTCTATCAATACCAAAAAATGCTGTGTACATCTGCCATTATAAAAATTACGCTAATAGATATTTAGATGTCATTTCTTGCATGAATTTTCAATGGGGAAAAGGTTAACCCTTTCCTTCATATAAATGTGTTTTCACACATTTGCAAACAGAGAAGCTCCTATAGGAGTCGTCTAATCAGGGTCTGCTCTGTTTGCTAATGGAATTTGAAAGGTCTGTTTTTTGACTTTCTAAAATGGCAACAGTTTTCAATCTTTCATACTTCAGTATTACTATTTTGTCCATGAATATTCAGTAGGTATTGAAATTTGGGCTAAATATAGAACAGGGAAAGGGTTAAGCCCTTAAGCCAACTGACAGTAGAATTAACCCTTTACCTGTATGAAATACCTTTGCAAACAGGTAACCCTGATTAGAGGGTTCCTATAGGAGCTGTCTGATCAGGGTCGCTTGTGTGCTTATAAAATTATGTACAGTGAAGCTCACTTATAACGAAATGCAGGGGACCTTAATATTTATATCGCTATATCCAAACTTTGTATATTGATACGGCGAAATTTCGTTATGAATGTTTGGACATAATGATATTGAAAGTGTAGGCAAGTCAAACCGATCCCGATCCTGATCAGATGCCCCATTATAATGTAGTTGATGACCAAAGTCTACATGAATGCAGTTGGCATTACCATGTGTTAGGTATTTCAATAGCATGTTTCTTATGAAAATTAAATGAAATAAAAACATATAAAAGCAGATTCACTTCAGTTATTTATCAACTACATTTACATATACAGTAGAACCCCTCTAATGCGACCACTTAATAAATATACATGGTTGTCTTTAAAAGCAGGTGGTTGCTTAATGCAGGGCAAAAGTAATGCAGAAAGCTCCTGGGAGCTTTCTGCATTACTTTTGTCCTGCATTAAGCTACCACCTGCATCTAGCAACCAAAATTATACCTCTTTTAGGTGGTCGCATTAGCGGGGTTTTACTGTATAATAATATTGATGAAATGAGTTGACATAGTTCAGTGCAAAAGTAGACTGACTCTATAGTTAGTTTAGTGAAGAGAATGTCTTATATGCATGTAAATGTACACTTCAATCATTTTCCTCAATCTATGATACAAATGTATGTGTTAATGTATCGCATCATATGACCATCAGTGTTCTGCCAAGTGGCAGTGGCCTCGCTGGAACTACAAGGTGTATTAGTCCCACCATCAGCTTTTGCCTATTTTGAATTCGATTGTTCAAAAGAAAAATATCTAGTGGTTTTCTGTGGCTGCTTCAACACAAAATATGAAGAAACAACATATTATCTGACAAAAGTTTCTATTGGCCGAAATCAAAACATGATAGGAAATGAGAAAAATCATCCAATCAGATGCATGGTTACTTATTGATTACCAAATTGTAACTGGTGTCAGTCACGCTATTGAATTTGTCAGATCAAGCAGGGTACCATTCTTGCATCAGGTGAAAACAATTATTTTGTATTATCCGTTCTTTCGTACAGTAAAACCTCTCTATAACGACCACTAAATTACATCAAGTATTTTGTGTGAAAGGCAGGTGGCTGCTTAAAGCAAGATAAAAGTAAAACAGAACGCTCCTATAGGAGCGTTCTGTTTTACTTTCACCTTGCTTTAAGCAGCCACCTGCCCTAAATACCAACTAATTAACACAATTTAGTGGTCATTATAGAGAGATTTTACTGTATTATCCGCGTTGGCTATAAGTGAGCTCCACTGTAGATCTGATTTTAGTCTCTACTGTGGTAACAAAATCCTGTTTAGATATATATATCATTGTAAAAATAATAAATATTCACAATGTCAGTATTTCTTACATGAATATTCATCAGGTAGCTGGTTGACCCTTTACTCCATAAATATGCATTTGCAAACTGAGTAAACCCAGATCAGATGGCTCCTATAGGAGCCGTCTGACCAAGGTGTGCTCTGTTTGCTTACGATACAATATCGATATACTACAGTAGTACAATGATCAGATGGCGTTGTTTCCAAAACAGTGTGTCTATGTAAACACAGAAAATTAACGATAAGTACAACTGTGGCATGTATATAAGGATAGGAAGCAGAGGTGTAGTGGTTATGCTGTTAGACCTGGATTAACCTATACAACATGTCGCAGTTTAATTTATCGTTAATTTTCTGTGTTTACATACGTACTGTTTTGTAAACAACGCCATCTGATCGTTGTACTACTGTACAGTTTCTGCAGTTACCAAAATATTCCTGTGCTCACGTGCTATAATAACAATCCAATCACTATTCATGATGTCTTAATTCCTTACATGAATATTCATCGAGTAAAGGGTTAATGACTATGACTTAGTTTGAATATTTATCAGCATATCCCTTTCCCTGTTCTATGTTTAGTCCAATTTTCAATACCTACTGAATATTCATGGACAAAATAGTTAAAATGTAACATGCAAGGTGGAATATTGTGGCCATTTTAGAAAGTAAAGAAACAGATTTATTAAATTATAATAGCAAACAGAATAGACCCTGATCAGACAGCTGATCTGGGTCTACTCTGTTTGCAGATGCGTGAAAACACGTTTATATGAGGGAAAGGGATAATTATGCTGGTATGCAAAATATTGGATAAAAATCTACCAGAACATTTATCAATAAATAATAATTGGCACCTGGAGTTTTGTTTATGGTGAAACACTGTTCTGTATCAGTAGATTTATGGGTCTTGATTTGAAACTTAATTCTTTACTCCATATATATGCCTTTTAACCTTTTGCTATTGGAATTTAATGAATCTGTTTCTTTAGTTTCTAAAATGGCTAGAATGTTCGGCCTTCCTCTAATTTGTCCATGAATATTCAGTAGGTACAGAAATTTGGAATACATACAGAACATGGAAAGGTTTAGAGCCTTTGCAATCAGAGTAGATCCAGGTCAGGTGACTCCTATAGGCTCTGCTGGTTTACTTATGAGATTCTGCAGTTTTTCCAAACATTTCTATGTTCATATGTTATTATAATTGTTATTCATATAAATATTTATGGAGGAAAGAATTAACCCTTTACTCCATAAATACTCCTTTCTACAGCTTTGCAAACAGAGTAGACCCAGATCAGACGGCTCCTATAGGATCCGTCTGACCAGTGTCTGCTCTGTTTGCTTCTGACATAATAGATCTGATTCTACAGTTTCTGCCATGGCCAACACTTCCTGTGTCCCTGTGCTGTTATAAACATAATTTGATATTCATGATGTCAATATTTACATAAATATTCATGGAGTAATGGCTTAAATGCACACAAAAAAATTGTTGCGAATATCACAAAAAGGTTTTGTGATAGTTTACAAGCTGTGCATTTAGGGTTCTGTTTGTCAGTTGGTCCATTTATTTGTCTGCCTGTCTGTCTATCAATCCAACAAAAAAACACAATAACAAGCAGTACTGGTGTATACTTTGTGTGTGTGTGTGTGTGGTTAGATGGGTGAGGGAGACATGTTTTCGTAAAAAAAACAACCAGTTAGAAAATCAACCCTTTGAAAGGGGGAAACATGCATACACTTGCATTTGCAAATGGTGCAGACCCAGTTCAGTGGCTCCTAGAGAAATAATTTAATAAATATTTATTAGCTGATTTTTAGCTCGTCTGTTTCGAATAAAAGTTGAGCTATTGTGATCACTGGGTCATAGTTGTCGTCATTGTTGTCGTTGTGCAAAAATTTAATGTAGCTCATTACTAGAAAAGTATAAGAGGTATCAAATTGAAACTTCATAGGTTAGTAGATCGCATTTAGGGGAAATCCCCTACATAAGAACCATAACTCTTGATTTAAAAATTACGGTCCTTTATCGTTTTCATTTTTTTTTAAATTTAGCTGGACAAGTACCAAATCAGTTGAGCGTTGGCGCGGCACGCAGCTCTTGTTTATAATGGCATAATTATGTAGATGGGATCGTTTAGTACTGGTAGTAACTGTAGTGTGAGATTAGATGGCCCATACAGGATCTGCCTGATCTGGGTCTGCTGTATTTGCAAAGGCTTGAAAAAGTGTTTATATGAGGGAAAGGGTTAAGACTTGTTTTAACCCTTTACTCCATAAATACGCCTTTCTATGCCTTTGCAAATAGAATAGACCCAGATCAGATGGCTACTAAAACAGGGTCTGCTCTGTTTGCTTATGATGTACACGTAATATAAATATGATTCTACAGTTTCTGCCATCACCAAAAGTTCATATTCATGATGTCATTATTTCTTTCATGAATATTCATGGAGTAAAAGGTTAAGATGAGAGGTTTTACTGTAGTAGTAGTAGTAGTAGCAGCAGCAGCAGCAGTGGTTGGAATTTAAATTTATTTCAAATTTCAACATACTGCAGAAAACAATTTCCATCCAGCTGTAGTGGTAGTAGTAGAAGTAGTAATGTGGAATTTGAATTGCTTTCAATATACTGCAGAAAACAATTTCCATCCTGCTGTAGTGGTAACAGGAATTATTTCATGAAATTACAAATATATTAATATCTGAACCAAGTTGTCTTAAATGCCAAGTAATTCCCCAAGACGAGTATTTTAGATTTTAATTTAGGCTTAGGATTGTGGTGTAATATAAAGCATTTGTGGTTGCTATGGCAAGACAACATATTGGAACTGATATTTTCAATAAAGTTGTTCAGTCCACATCAAGTTTATCGAGAACTAAATCAGAAGTGGAATCCAGATAAGAGAATTATTCAAAATTCAGGATCCAACTGTTGGACACTCTGCCAATAGTTGTCCAAATTTTCACAAATTTAACCCGTTACTACATAAATACACCTTTCTACGCCTTTGCAAACAGAGTAGACCTGTGGGAGCCATCTGATCTGGGTCTGCTCTGTTTGCTTATGAATATTAATATAGATATGATTACAATTTCTGCCATGGCCAAAATTTATCACTAAGGGCAGGATGATAGTACCCACTTTTTCACTAAAGGCAGGGAGATATTGTCTACATTTACACTATGGGTAGGGATACTGTCCATTTTTTCACTAGGAGGGTATATTTTAAAGGTACCGTTATACTAAAGGCAAATGTGGTTTGCAAGCAGGCTCCAAATAGTAGTTTGACCTTTCATATGTATTTAACCTTTTCCCTGTTGAATATTCATGAAAGAAAGAATGCCATCTTGAATATTTATAAGTTGTAATTTTATAAATTTTCAAGGGAGTTTTTAAACACCTTGTAGAATCAGATCTTTATCATGTGAAAAGCAAACAGAGCAGACCCTGATCAGACGGCTCCTATAGGAGCCGTCTGATCTGGGTCTACTCTATTTCCAAATGCATGAAAAGTTGTTTATATGAAGAAAAGTGTTATAAAGTATTTACTAGCTAATGGCTGATTTGTGATGACTTATTTTGCAACCAGTTTGGATCGAGACAAGACACTGAGCCAGTCAGCATCTCATTATGAACTGAGCTGTTTACACTTCATTTCTGGAGAGAAATAAAAGGCTAAAAGGTGAAAAAAAAGAAGAGAGAAATGTAGCAGAAAACAATTACTTTATTTGCAAAGACTTAACCCTTTACTCCATGAATATTCATTTCCCTGTTCTATATTTAGTCACATTTTCAATACCTACTCAATATTCATGGGCAAAATAGTTATACTGAAATATGGATAGTGTAACCGTGTAGCCATTTTAGAAACTAAAGAAACAGATTTAT
The DNA here is from genome assembly GCA_963576725.1 of Azorinus chamasolen. Taxonomy (NCBI): domain Eukaryota; kingdom Metazoa; phylum Mollusca; class Bivalvia; order Cardiida; family Solecurtidae; genus Azorinus; species Azorinus chamasolen. The sequence goes on from OY755245.1 coordinate 40,126,526, forward strand.
CAAATTCGATTAGCAAACAGATCTATATCATGTCATAAGCAAACAGAGCAGACACCTATAGGAGCCGTCTGATCCGAGTCTACTCTGTTTGCAAATGCATGAAAATGACAGGAATTTTTGGCTATGACAGAAATTGTAGAATCATAATATCCTGCAGGAGCCGTCTGATCTGGGTCTACTCTATTTGCAAAGGCATAGAAAGGTGTACCGGTATTTATGGAGTAAAGCATTAACCCTTTCCCTGTTCTGTATTCAGGCAAAATTTCAATACCTACTGAATATTCATAAACAAAATAGTTATAAAGAAATATGGAAGGTGGAACATTGTAGCCATTTTAGAAAGTAAAGAAACATCTATCAAATTCTATTAGCAAACAGAGTAGACCCTGATCAGACGGCTCCTATAGGAGCCGTCTGATCTGGGTCTACTCTGTTTGCAAATACGTGAAAACACGTTTATATGAGGGAAAGGGTTAAGCAGACCACACTTTTTGCAAAAAGCACATTAATGATTTGGGCAGGGTAAAGAATGTGTCATCTGCACTGCAGTTGTTGTCAATATTGTGTGCATCTGTCGCTAGCACTGCTGAACAGCCTGGGCAGGCATTTCCCTGGTGATGGGGGGAAAATCGCAGTTAATTAACTCTTCACCCTTTTCTCCATGAATATTCATGTAGGAAAAATTGATATTATGAATATTAATTAGATTGTCATATTAGCATAAGAATTTTTGGCCATGGCAGAAACTATAGAAAATCATATCAATATTATATCATAAGCAAACAGAGCAGACCCTGATCAGACCACTCCTATAGGAGCCATCTGATCTGGGTTCTCAGTGCAGTTGTGTTAACTCTTTGCATGCTAAGTAACCTTTCGTCTACAACAATTGTCGTCTGATTCAATTCTTAAAATAAAATTTCTGCCATTTCTTTGCAAAAATATGGCCAAGATGACAAACAGTTTGCATAATGCGGCGTCTCATCTGGATCCAAACTGTTTGCATAGGTAATCACAGTCTTGTCGCTAGCGTGCAAAGAGTTAAAAGGCGTTAATATGAGGGAAAAGTTCAATCCAATACTTCATAGGCTAGCCTCTGAATAAATCTACTGAAAACTGAAATTTTAGTATTGTGTAGTATCAAAACGTGACTTTTACAGACACCAAAAAGTGTCAATATGTGGAAATGGGTTAACCAGACGAATAATTAAAACTGGCCACTCCCTTTCTGGATATTTACCCTTTCCATGTTCTATATTTATTCCAAATTTCAATACTTACTGAATATTCATGGACAAAATAGTTAGAATGAAATATGGTAGGTAGAACACTGTAACCAGTTTAAAAAGTAAAGCACACAGATTTTTCCCAATTCCAATAGCAAACAGAGCAGACGCTGATCAGAGTATAGGAGCCATCTGATCTGGGTCTATTCTGTTTGCAGATGCGTGAGAACACGTTTATATGAGGGAAAGGGTTAAACAAATAAACTATCAAAATTTATCGCTGAGGAGAATAGTTCACTGATCGAAGGGCTCCAAAGGATCTGGGTCTACACTGTTTGCAAAAATCTTATATACTGGGTTCCTGCATTGTACGGGATAACTCTGACTAGATTCTTAGTCATCTTTGAAAAAGTACTGATCCAGATGAAGCAAACAGAGTAGACCCAGATCTTTATATTTCTGATGTCATTATTTCTTACATGAATATTAAACTGGGAAGGGTTAAAGGGGCGATCAGAGGGCTTGGATCCTGATAAGGCTGAGTTACTCAGTGTCAGTGACATTGAAAAATGCATCAATTGCTTAACTCTGTACTCCATACATATGTCTTTCTATGCCTTTTCAAACAGAGTAGACTCAGGTTATCCCTTTCCCGCATATAAACGTGTTTTCATGCATATGCAAACAGAGTAGACCCAGATCAGATGGCTCCTATAGGAGCCGTCTGATCAGGGTCTGCTCTGTTTGCTAATAGAATTTTATAAATCTGTTTCTTTACTTTCTAAAATGGCTACAATGTTCCACCTTCCATATTGCATTATAACTTATTTTTGTTCATGAATATTTAGTAGGTATTGAAATTTGAAATAGACATAGAACAGGGGAAGGGTTAAAACAGACTGCTCCTGTAGGAGCCATCTGGTCAGGGTCTGCTATATTTGCTGATGAAATAATATTTATATGCTATGGCCAAAACTTCCAATGTCCATGTGCCATTATAAAAGTTAATCTAATTAATATTCATGATTCCATTATGTCTTACATGAATATTTATGCAGTAAAGGGTTAATTTTTTCCCTGTTCAATATTCATGTAAGGAACGATGACATTGTGAATATTATTAACCCATCTCTTGCTATTCACGTCAATATACACACCTGTAAATAGTGAAGACCCAGATGAGACAGCTCCTGCAGGAGCTGTCTCATCAGGGTCTGCACTATTTACAAGTTGATTGTGCAACCAATGCACTCCACAACAGTGATTGCACAGTGAAATATGTGTACACAGTGAAGATATATGTAATTATACAACAGGGCATGGGTAAAAAAGGAGAAATATATTTTAAAATTCAGCAAGAGAAGGGTTAATAGAATTTTTATAATGGCACAGGATTGTTTTGGAACTGATAGAAACTGTAGGGTTAGATCTATTAAAAGTTTATAAGCAAACAAAGCAGTCATCTGATCTGGGTCTGCTCTGTTTGTACGGTAAATGGATGAAAAGGCATTTGTATGAAGGGAAGGGTTAAACTGTATCAGCTGTGTTTGAAAACATAGAAAATCTGCGAAACATTGTTGTTTGTTCAATTTATCATGTGAAAATTTTCATCAGTTTGTTTATGCAATCAGAATTAGTGTAAGTTAGTGTGTCAAACAGTGTAGGTCTTGTTTAGTCTTCCAGATGACTGTTTACAAAATTGCTAATACAGTAAAACCTCTCTATAACGGCCACTAAATTGTGTTAATTAGTTGGTATTTAGGGCAGGTGGCTGCTTAAAGCAATGTGAAAGTAAAACAGAACGCTCCTATAGGAGCGTTCTGTTTTACTTTCACCTTGCTTTAAGCAGCCACCTGCCTTTAACACACAATACCTGATGTAATTTAGTGGCCGTTATAGAGAGGTTTTACTGTATATGTTCAGACTGGCACATATCACACTGCACACTAAGTAATTGTCATCTGCCACATTGTTGCCCAATCCAATGGCAGAATTTAATTCATCCTCCAGTGAATAAAGTCCCAAGTGTGAAATAGTGAACCCTTTACTCCCTTTACTAGGTACATTTGTAAACAGAGTAGACCCAGACTCTGATTCAACAGTTTTTTAGCCGGATTTTTCTAGAAAAATCTCGGCTTATAGTTCGGCAAAAAACGGGTGGGCGGGTGGCGTGCCGTCGTTAACAAAACTTTAAACATTGCTTTTAACTTCTGAATTACTTAAGCTAGACCATTCATATTTGGTATGCACACACCTTTTTTTTATTATGAGATATTTTTATTGCTATATTTAATCCATGCTATTGTAAAGTCATAAACGTGAAAACAAAAAAAGCAATAAGTACATGTACATGTATATTAATAACTTAATCAGTTAACCCTTTACTCCATAAATACCCCTTTACTCCATAAATACCCCTTTCTACACATTTTCAAACAGAGTAGACCCAGATCAGACAGCTCCTGTAGGAGTCGTCTGATCAAGGTCTGCACTGTTTGCTTATGATATAATATAGATATGATTCTACAGGTTCTGCGTTTGCCAAGGTTCCTGTGTCCATGTGCTATTATTACAAATTAATCTAATTAATATTCATGACATCATTATTTCTTACATTAATATTCATGGAGGAAAGCGTTAAACTCATCCGGTTTGTAACATGAAATACAGTCTAATTGCAACTCATCCCGTTTGTAACATGAAATATATCTACATGTATACAGTAACTTCTCTCTAAACAAAACACTTGAAATCGTTAGTACCATGTCGGAATGTAACCCTGTCGCTGGCAAGTAATACAATCTGGTAAAGGTTTCATTTTTTATTTTTGTCCATGTATTTTCACCCAAGAAACGTAATTACAGTAAAACCCCGCTAATGCGACCACCAAAAAGGGGCATAATTCTGGGTGACAGAGGCAGGTGGTAGCTTAATGCAGGACGAAAGTTATGCAGAAAGCTCCTATAGGAGCTTTCTGCCTAACTTTCGTCCTGCATTCAGCAACCACCTGCTTTAAACGACGCCAGTGGCTGTTTATTAAGCGGTCGCATTAGCGGAGTTGTACTGTACTGCAACGAACAGTTGGTCTCATTTGGATCCAAACTGTTTGCATAGGTAATCATATATTCTTCATTTTGCAGCGATTGCATGATGGGTGACAGCTTTATATGGGGCAAGTCGTTAACCCTTTCCCTGTTCTGCATCTAGGCCAAATTTCAATACCTACTGAATATTCAATAACAAAATAGTCATAAAGAAATATGGAAGGTGGAACATTGTAGACAGTTTAGAATGCAAAGAAACAGATCTATCAAATTTTATTAGCAAACAGAGCAGACCCTGATCAGACGGCTCCTCTACTCTGTTTGCAAATGCGTGAAAACACGTTTATATGAGGGAAAGGGTTAAGAAAACTCCAGAAGAAGAATGATCAATTCTTTACGGAAATTCGGTTCAAATGGATTTTACTGTACTCGCAAAAACACACGTTTAGAATTAGCCTCTGAAAACAATAATTATCTGAGTAAATACAGTAGACCCTGCTTACAGCGACCATGTTACGAACAAATATTGGAGTCTTATATGAGCTGGTGGTTACTTAATACAGGACAAAAGTAATGCAGAAAGCTTCTTCATTTTTTAGCCGGATTATTCCAGAAAAAATCTTGGCTTATAGTTTGGCGAAAACTGGATGGGTGGGTGGTTGGGCGGGCGGGCGGCATTTCGTCGTTAACAAAACTTTAACATTGCTTATAACATCTGCATTACTTAAGCTAGACAAATTATATTTGGTATGCAGATAGCTTGGGTTGAGGCCTTTCACTTGATACAAGGATACATGAAATCAGGCCACGGTCAAGGTCACTATTTCGAAAACTTTGCCGTGTTTAACAAACTTTAACATTGCTATAACTTCTGAACTACAAATGCTAGGCAATTCATCTTTGGTATACAAATGGCTTTGGTAAAGGCCTTTCAGTTGATATAAAGATATTTGAAATTAGGTCAAGGTCAATGTCACTATTTGACAAGTTGGCCATCATTGAAAAACTTGTCTTAACTTCTGAACCACATATGCTAGACAATTCATATTTTGGTATGGAGATAGCTTTGGTAAAGGCCCTTCAGTTGATACAAGGATACATGAAACTAGGTCAAGGTCACTATTTTGAAAACTTGGATGTTTTTAACAAACTTTAACATTTTGATATAACTTCTGATCCACGAACGCTAGGCAATTTACATTTGGTATTTAGATAGCTTCAGTAAGGACCTTACAGATGACATAAAGATACCTGAAATCAGGTCAAGGTCACTATTTTGAAAACTTGGCTGTCATTAAAAAAAGAATTATAGCTTCTGAACTACATATGCTAGACAAAATATATTTGGTATGCAGATAGCTTTGGTGAAGGTCTTTCAGTTAATACAAGGATACATAAAATCGGGTCAAGGTCAACACAAAAAAAATCCGGCTTTAATGCTGCTTCAGCATTTTTTGCTTGTTTAATGTTATAGAAAAAAACCCAGTAACAAAGTTACTTGGTGTCTCATCTGGATTCACTGTTTGCATAGGCAATCAAAGTTCATTGGCAGCGAAAGAGCTTATTAAAATTGTTTGAGATGTCTTGCCAGGCTTCATACATTTAGTATGTATTATCGGAAAAAAATAATGTAAACTTACAATAAATTATGTAAATGAATATAGAAAATCAGTTTCAAAAATTGCATTAGATATAAGTTTGCATGTGCATATACATGCGAGATCTGTCTGGTACGGCTTCCGTGTGTTTGAAATAGAGAATAAGGCAACACTTTGATTCCATTCCCTGTTGAATTTTCATGTTTACAAGAAATAATGACATCCTGAATTTTTAGAATGGCATGCATACATGGGAGTTAGAATCAGATTTATATTATTTCATAAGCAAACAGAGCAGGCCCAACACGAGCTGTCTGATGCGGGTGTACTCTGTAAAACGTTTCTATAAAAGCTTCCGCAAAAAAATAGTATATAAAGGGAGCTAAGTCTATTTAGCAACTATGCACTGTGTCTTTGTTATGTCCCTTTATTTTATGTCCCATTTTCTAACAAGTATGAAAGCTGTTTGGATCCTGATAGGATGTCGAGTACACTGCTTACAAAGCCCATCACGAATTCTTAGCATGCAACGATGTATTTGTGTGGATCCAAAGTTATAAAAAAAATGCACACAGAATATTCTTGGATTTTGGGAGAAACATGTAATCATCATCATATTCTTCTTCTACTTTCTTTCTCCTTCTTCTTTTTCACTCCTCTTTCTATTCTAAGAACTTTTTCAGTAATAGTAGATCTCTGCACGGAATATTTCCTGAGCATTATCTAGAAAGGCTCATTGCTCATGAGAGCAAACAGCGTTATTAAAAAGTACCTCTCTCTCTCTCTTTTTTTTTTTTTTTTTATCTCTTTAACCAATTTCTCCATGAATATTCATGGAAGAAATAATAATGACATCATGAATATCAATTAGAATACTTGTTTAATAGCTCATGGTCATCACTGTTAAGATTGGTCAAGATTTAGCCAAGTTACAGGCTTTAGAGCAAGTACGGTGGTGATTTCCACTGGGTTTTCATGTCTACCTTCCTATGATATATTTTGACACCGAGAAACGTTTGTCAGAAACTGGTTGTTATACTATATTATGATGGTTTGACCATATGTATGCATGTTTTAGTGTCTTTTATTCATTTTTTGGGTTGTAGAGAGGGATTGGGGGCTAGAGGGGGTGGGGGTAGCACGTGCCGAACACCTGTGATGGACATGGGAAGTTTGGGCCAAGTATCATAATCAAACAGAGCAGACCCTGCAAAGGCGTAGAAAGGCGTATTTATGGTGTAAATGGCTATAGACTAAGGTTTTGAAATGTCGGTGGTTTACTCTCAGAAGGGGATCGGCCTCTTACAGTGACCATATCTGCATGCAGTGGCTTGGGTGACTGGAAGAAGGTGTGAGGGCTAAATTGTAAAGTAGGTATTAACCCTTTCTTTTTATGCCCCCGTTATTATGTTTTGCATCTGTCCGTCCGTCCGTCTGTATGTGTGTCAAGCTTACAGTACGTGCAGTTGGTTGTCACGGTTTTTTCACCACGGAGGGGGAGGGCATCGCTGTGTCTTACAGACACAATTTTCTAGTGTTTTTTAATTCTTCACAAACCAAACAATCTGGATCTAGATCTAGATTTAAAGCCACCAATAAATGTGTGATAACCAAGAACCTATAGTTTCGATCCGTGTCAGACTTTGATAACTTGATGTCTCATCAGGTATTTTTAACTCCTTTGACACGTTGGCTGTATTGTTGAAAAGAAATGAAAGAAAAATCATTTCGAGAATTACAACAGACGGCAATTATTTGCAGACGACAATTATTTCACGTGCAAAAAACCTCCCGCTTGTCTCAGGGGTGCAATAATTGTCTTTTAATTATTTCGTTTAATTCAAACATTGTCATTTTTGTTTCAACCGACGTACTCGACTGACGCATTCCATTAATATCTATCAAGCTGTTCAGACCTCGCGCTTGCTCTCGTCAAATTATTTGCTATTTTGTGCTCTATCTCTCGATATTTTCCTCTTTTCGAGGCAAAAGGATATTCTGTTAGAGATAGAGTGTAAGTATTAATAGCAAGAAACGACCTTCTGTTTGTTCACATTACTCTAGAAGAAGAAAAACCCAAAACATCGTCTGTCGCTTTGGTCTTGTTCAGTAGTAACGTAGATCGTTAATAAAAATGGCGGCAAAGTTTGATCGTTCTTATTTCATATTAACAGACATTTGTGCATATCGTATATATGTAGCTGATGCTAAGCAGTGTAATGGACTGAATATGTCAAATAATTCGTTTGCATGAACATGTAGATGAATGTAATTGCATGTAAACATTGGACTTTACAGTAGATTCTGACAGGTTGCGGACAAATGTTGAAGATTATTCACAATTTTAATCTTATAGCCTTTGCCAGGTTGATAACAAATATAGATTTAAAGATTATATTTTTTAATCTATTTTTAACCCTTTCCTCCATAGGCTATTTTTAGATCCAACCACTAAATCATTCTACCGAAAAGGAGCATTAACTAGAGGAACTTTTTTAGAATTTTGTAGTTTGAAACCATTGTGATAAATAGAGCATTTGCTACTATATTTATCACAATGGTTTCATAAAGTGGCTCACAGAGGCGTAGAAAAGCTTATTTATGGAGGAAAGGGTTAAAGTTGACACTATCTTTAACTCCATAGAGCCTTTGCAAACAGTAGACATCAGAGGAACAAGATCTGCTATGATTGCTTATAGATCTACAATCTTATCTGATTCTTTACCAATTAGCATAGCCATTTGTTAACTTTTTTTACATAATATGAAATAATTGATGTAATTTGTTCAGGTGGAGGCTGACTGGAGTAATCATGGAGTAAAGAGTTAAAAGTTGATAAATTTTAATTATATTGCTAAATAACAATTAACTTTGACATTTGCAAATGCCAGCTGTGGGACATAAATAGATCTAACTAGATCTACTGTAGATAATCATATTAGATCTAATCGACTTTTATTTTTCGTTAAATTTCAATTCAGAATCAACATAAAAGAGTATATATGGAAAAGTCCACTGTTGGTATTTGCTTGGCCTAGGCTAAGGTCAAATTCAACTGAAAGAGAGTGTAGGACTAGGAAAGTCCATTGTCAGTATTTAAGGGGCATAATCTTGCAACATTTATCCTCTATTGACATAGAGTTATTTTATTACACCTGTCAGACCTGAGGTGTTTATCTTAATTTGCTGTGATGACCACCACAGGTGACCGTATCAAACTGATTTTGTGATACATGTATATTTAATCACACCAAAAATAATAGTGAACCCTGATGAATTCACTGGACAAAACATGTTGCATGCACCTGTGTGAGCTGGATCTGTTCTGTTTGTAAAAATGTTTGTGAAATTATATAGATCCAGTTTCTGCCATTGTCAAAATTTCTTGTGTTCACAGTCATGCCATTATGAAAATTTATGCTATTCACTTTCTTTAAATCATTATCCCTTTGCTCCTCAAATGTTGTTAATGCTGGGAATTTTGAAAATATAAATGGCCAGGTGCACAGTAAATGTGCCAATTAAGTTAGCATCTGGGTCAAAAAATAAAGTTTCTTGTATTTGTTCATTATATCAATTTTTATATGACTTAATGTATATAAAGCGATGTCCAGTTGTTAAAAAGATAACTTTTTGCCCATAGTTTTATATTTTCACATGTGTCTGTCACTAGGTCTACAAGGGGACGGACATTACAATTTAATGCATTACAGGGTTATATCTGAAATTCACTGTCCAACTGGTGTGTTTAACAGCTTTTATTTTTCACTGGCATACATACACATCTGTCTACTTTCGAACAAAAATAACTTCATGTGAAATAGTAGTGTAAAATATGTCTTTTGTGAAGGATCTAATTAACACTCAAAGTGCAAACTGAATTAAATTATTTTCATTCTGTGTATTTATAATATGTTTCCTAAAATTAAGTTGTCAGGGACCTTAAAACAGGTATTATAACATGAACTCATGTAGATGAAATGAAAATATCTTAAATTTTAAACATAAATACAGATTAATGTATTCTATCAACCTTTTTGCATTGGGGGACGGACATTACACTTTTCAAGACCGAACATTACAATTCTCCTGGCATAATGTAAAAAATGATTTTGAAGGTACATAAGTATTGTGTATGCCCATTATTGCTTAGATGTACATTGATATATGATTTGGTTTTAATTTTTATTCAATTTTATTCATTTCAGAGTCAATCATTACATTAATTATTACAGGTAAAAGGTTGATCAATTTGTTCGGAATAGCCCAGTGGTACATGCAACAATTTTAATTTAACAAAGATAGGATGAATAAACTTGAATGAAGACATTTTGAAACTCTTTGAAAAATTACGGTTGTAACTAATTTTTTTTCATTTCAAACAGTTTGGATCCAGATCAGATTTAAAAAAAAAATTATGGTTGATTAAAATTCATGCTGTTTGTCCATACTTTGTGATTTGTTGTACAATCAAATTATACTTTCCAATTTAAACTTACTTCAGATATCAAATCTGAAAAGTTAAAATTAAACTATTTAACCCTTACAATTTAGGAAGCCAGTTTATGAGACATTGTGTAGACCCTGATCAGTGTGCTCTTGGAGGGGCCCCTCACCAGGGTCTGCACTGGGTTTTTTTGCAGACATAATTTTGGTGCAATCACCTATCTAGACTAAAATGCAGGTCTTTCAGTCAGACAATAGACATTGAACTTTACAATTTCAGTGACTTTATTAAGGTAAGGACCCAAATCAGGCATTTAATATTAATAACGGAACAGATGGTTAAAATACAATCTTTCTTACTGGTGCCAATATTTATGAACAGTTTCTGATCACTATCCGAGCTGTATCAAATTTATATTTAAATTATCTATGTGGATATTGAAAGTCTAAATTTAATTGCAGAGGAAAGAAATTCGATTAAAGCTGAAGCTTTTTTCTTAGACTTGTCACTAATGTGATATATCTGATGTCGGTACTCCTATTTCCTCCCCGGTTGAGCGCATTTCCTGTCTGCCTTAGGCCCCTTACCCCTCTTTGATATGCAGTAGGTGTTGAATAAACAAGTCCTTACTAATTAAATTTGGAGGTCATGACACAAAAACAAAACAGCAGGGTGTCAAGTTCTCAACTACTTTGAGATTAATGGTAACTTATCTATGATAGTGCTGGACTGTTATACAGACACTACTGTAATGGGCCCACTGTAATGTCCGTCCCCCGACTTGTAATGTCCGTCCCCCAATATAAAATATTGTGTAATATTTTTATTTGATGAATTGTTTTTTAAATAAAGACTTTTTAGCATTAAAGTAGTAGTCTGAATGTGGTTATTGTACACAGCCATGTATTTAGTTTAGGTTTAGAGTTTAAATGAAAATTTATTAGTATTTCACATGGCAATATCTTTAAAAGCATGTAATTTTGGAAAAAAAACACTTTCTCTATGTGTATGATATATTTTTACAAACAGTAGACTTATTTATACTAAAATAATTTTCAAATTTAGCTATATTATGTAATTAATATGGCTAATAAGTCTTCTAATGAAACATATTGGAGAGGGGACGGACATTACAGATAACTTTTATACTTTGCTGGAAAAACATCATTTAATATGCAGTCATAAGGAAAATTTATGGTGAATTGATGAAAGGCATCTACTAGGCTTATGTTAAAATGGTTGACACTACATAGATATTGTTTTCTGAAAAAGTAAGAGGGGGGGACGGACATTACATGATTTTTGACACAAACCTAAATGAGATACTAAAACTGACAAAAAATAAAAAACGTACACTTTATGGAAAAAAAATTGGTATACTTGGATGATGTTATCAGTTTTATGATCAGTAATACATTAATTTTTTTAATTATACTATTTTTGTTGAAATTATGTCAATAATAGGATGATAGGGTTTGTACGATTTAGCAACCATTACATCGACACGCTTTTTGCTATTTTGCATGTAACTTCATATTCATGAAAGGAAGATACTTACATTATATATAAAATTAAACAGAAACAAATTCTTCTGTTGATAATATTGTACTTCATAACCTGTTACTATTCAGACTCTTAATAATAATGACTTGAAAATAGGCAAAAAAAGTGATGCTAATTCATTACAGCCAAATTAGGCATTTTTTTGCGTTTAAAAGTTGCATAACTTAATAACGGATAAAGATATTTGCTTGAAATTTTCTGCACACCTGCAGAATTGCTTATTGATAGAAATAGTAAACTTGCTTTTCTCTTGTAAATTGAATCTTTGGAGAAAAGAACATGTACACTGTTTTTTAAAGAATTGGCACATTTACTGTGCACCTGGCCAAATATAGTCAAATGTCAGGGAATTGTCAGAGATTTTTTTAATAGAGTCTAACAATTAAGGCCATAATATAATTATTATTCTTCAAAAATATTACATACATTATGACAGAAAGACTAAAGTTGCAAAGAAACATGTCAAGGAAATTTGAAATTATGTCAGGAAATTGTCAGGGAATTTTGTTTCTTCTGGTTTGTGGCAACCCTGTATAACATAAGCTAACAGTGCAGACCCTGATCAGATGGCTACTATAGGAGTCGTCTGATGTGGGTCTACTCTTTGCAAAGGAGCAGAAAGGCCTATTTATCATATGGAGTAAAGTTTTATTAACATAAATTTATAGAGTATTAAAGTGATAATTTGGTGTACATCTTATTCATGTTTTGTGTGCAGGAATCCCCTGTTTATGCCCCTATTTGTGGTATAGATAAAATCATTTGTTCTTGTCCTTGTGTCTCACTCTGTCCCTTCATCCCAAAAAGCTTACGGCATGCACTACTTCTTTATTCAAAGTCTTAACCCTTTCCTCCATAGATACGCCTTTCTACGCCTCTGGAAAAATCACCTGTTGAAACCATTGTGATAAATAGAGCATTTGTTCCTATAGGAGAAAATGCTCTATTTATCACAATGGTTTCAAACTACAAAATTCTAAAAAAAAATTCCTTTTCTCTAGTTAATGCTCCTTTTCAGTAGATTTATTTAAAGTGGTTGGATCTAAAAAATAGCCTATGAGGGAATGGGTTAAGCCCAGTAGATCTAATCTGTTTGCAAAGGTGTAAAGAGTCAACGCCACTTGGCCACAGTGATAGGTAGGTATGTTGTTTTTGCATCCATCTATCTCAAAACAGTTTTAACAAGAAAATCTTTGAAATTATTGGTTTTCCATTTACAGTTTTTGCTATGTATATATTCATAATGAGACCATTTTATTATTTTTTAAATCTAGATCTACCTGATAATGGCTAATATGGAACGACATATTTTTTAGGCATTGAATTTTTAGTTTTCAAATTACCATAGCCCAGTAGCATTGTACAAATATTTTTGTTCTTTTGTTTTACCCTAAGGCAAATAGTGCAAACCCAGGTCGAACAGCTCCTGAAGGCTGAAGCAGATTAATCAGCATTTTCATCATTTGCTACTATTTCGGTCCAAGTTTAAAGTCAAATTGTGCCAAATTGAATTACATACATATTCTGCTTTACAAACCCTTGTAGAGGGGAGATTGGGTGTAAACGAATGCTTAGGGTATGCATAAATTCCTCTGCAGCATACCAAAAGGGCGTGAGCTCATTTCATATGGCTCAATAATGACACAGGTTGGCCCTTAAACCTTTACAATGCAGGACACAAGTGACTGATGTCCTTTGCAAACTGTAGACTCAGATGAGTCCTAGAGGACTGCACTGTTTCTCATGTTCACCATAAGCTGCGCAGCACCTGTTTGTTTGAATTTTGGAATAGTCCATTTGAAAATTCAGCATTGTAAGGGTTAACTATTGACAAGAACTGACTGTGTTCATAGTTGAAGCATTTTAATATCAATTGATACAAAATGATATTGCAGATGATTTAAACAACCATATGCCCTTAATCATTGTGGTCACAGCATTAGGTCATTGTTAATAAACTGTATTCATTCTAAAAGTTGAAAATATGATTGAAAGATGAATCTTCTTAAATATGAAATGGTACTAACTTTGTTTTCATGCACAAGCTAAAGGCTTGACAATGGGTACCAGATCGCTGCCTCGTGGCTTTGTCTTGCTCGTGTCAGATGAGACAGGCTGCATATTTTATTCATCATTGCTTCCACTTTTTTCCTCCACATGGGAAACCCAACATCTGGGTCCATGCTTATAAAGCTTTTAGTTGAGTCTGAGTTTCGTTCTCAAGCTTTTGATTCGTCAGATTTGAGTTCTCAAGCTTTTGATTGGTCAGATTTGAGCCAGAGGCTCAAATCTGACCAATCAAATGCTTGAGAACGTTCTCAGACTCAACTAAAAGTTTTATAAGCATGGACCCTGACTATTAATTTGAATAATGAAGATTAGAAACTGTTCATGCTTTGGTCTATACTGTTTGCTTTTACTGTGCTGCATGCCTATTCCTTGTACTGCAACATATATTATAAGAAATAATCTGACATGAATATCAGTTGGATATTTTTCATAATGGCATAATTATGAACACAGGACATTTTGACGAAGTCAGGACCTGCAGAATCGGATCTATATTGTATCATACACAAACAAAGCAGACCTACAGGAACTGCCTGATCTGAGTCTACTCTGGTTGAAAAGGCATTTTATGCGAGGGAAAGCCCAAAAGGGTTAACCCATTACCTCATAGGCTATTTTTAGTATATTTAGATCCAACCTCTGAATAAATTTACCGAAAAGGAGCATTAACTAGAGAAAAGAAAATTTTAGAATTTTGTAGTTTGAAACCATTGTGATAATAGAGCATTTGCTCCTATAGGAGCAAATGCTCTATCACAATGGTTTCAAGAAGTGACTATTACAGAGGCGTAGAAAGGCGTATTTATGGAGGAAAGGGTTAATCGATTAACGTTTCAAAGAGGAACAGTTCATTATTGTAAGCAATAGATTCCTTTCCGTATGGAAGAGTTAAAATTTGCCAGAGGACTTTGATATGGCAAACTGATTTGTTCCTCCACCTGTGATTAGCTGGATGTCACGATTTGACTGAAATACTGTTAAGCGACGTAAAACCCGATAAAAGCCAAACCAAAAACCTCTGATCTGGTTTAACACTGTTTACAAAAAGACAGTATGCTCATTTCCTGCATTAACCCTATCCCTGTTCTAGTCTAATTTTATTCCAAATTTCAATACCTTCTGAATATTCATGGACAAAAATAGTTCTAACAAAATATGGAAGGTGGAACATAGCCATTTTAGAAACTAAAGACAACTAATCTATCAAATTCCATTAGTTAACAGCAGACCCTGATAAGACAGCTCCTATAGGAGCCATCTGATCTGGGTCTACTCTGTTTGCAAATGTGTGAAATGTGTTTATATGAAGAAAAGGGTTAAAAGGGTCAAGTATCAACCTAAATCCTATTTACCTTTTCTCTTTGAAAGGTAATCCCCTGTCCATGGCCATTGAATGTATTATCAACCCTTACCCTGCTAAGCGCGACCTTTAACCTCCTTACTCACATTTTTCAAACAGCTTGGATCCAGATAGAATGCCGAATAACTTTGCATCATGTCCTTCTGTCCTTAGGATCCAAGTTTTAGAAGTTTGGACAATAGATTCTCTAAAGCTTGATCAAATAGGAAGTACATAGACAAAATTATACCAGATCAAAATTTGAGCAAAAATGTTTTCACGGCGGGGTAAAAGTTGATGTCCAAACTCTAGATCAGTCTTAACTGCTTTAACCCTTGACCTGTTCATTATTCATGGAAGAAATGATGATATCATGAATATTTTTATTAGCTGAATTGACTTTTTCGATTAGATTGATTATTCGAGGGATTTTTTTTATGCCCATAGAGTAGGGTGGACTCGGACTATACACCTCTTCAATTTAAGTTGTATACCAGCAACAAGGTGGCAAGAGATTGAAGATCACACAAGGGAATAAAACAATATAATATTGGAAAATCAAAACATAAATGGGATCTTGATTGAAGATGAAGACACAGTAAAGAAAACCTTCAAAGTTTCTGACTTGTATTGAGGGATGGCAAAATCCATTGTCCGTGTTGTCCCAAAGCAGAAAAGTGAAATTTGATAGGTTTTTGCTATAAATTCATCATGTGGACAAGTAGAAAATTTTATAGCTTTTGACAAAAACGGACAAGTCAACAAAAATCAGAATTTGCCACCCCTGGTATTTGAATGCAAGATTATTATAAGATGTAAAGGCTCTTGTAGCAGGCTTCCCTTGAGTGCATTATACATGTAGTTTGAAATTAAATCTTCCATATCATATCTAAGACAGGAAATTAAGACATTTTATGCCAAACAATAAGAGAACTATTTACAAAAGTAAAAACAAAATTTACAAATAAAGCAGTTTATCATATGTAATGGATCGGTGCAGTACACACGTACCTACGATCAAAATCACTTATAGGAGCCATCTGATCAGGGTCTGCTCTGTTTGCTTATATATATGAAATTATAATAGATCTGACTACAGTTTCTACCAATACCAAAAACCCATGTGCTCAAATTCTGCTATTATTCATGTCATTATATCATACAAGAACATCTAACTGAGGGTTAACACTATTTTTATGACAAACAGTTTTGAACCTGATGGGATACCGTTAACTGACCAGGGCTATCAACAGAAAATCCTGTATACCAGTATATTAACCAAACAATGGTAGTAATATATTAATATTTCGATTCAGAGTTTAAAAATGAGATCATTAAGTGGTTAATGAAGCTTAAGAAACGGGTACGGACCGTACGGTAACCATAATTTTAACATGGTTTTTTTGTGAAACTAATCTACATCTTTTGAATGCTGAATTTTCAAAGTGGAAAGGCCTATTATCACTTAATGAAAGAGACCATTCAGCATGAGACGTTTTTGAATGACAAACATGGTTGGTCCAGATCTGGGTCTACACTGTTTGCAAATGCCAGTACACTAACGTCTTGTTTTCAACATTCAAAGGGCTCCTAGAGGAGCCGTCTGATCAGGGTCTGTTCTGTTTGCGTATAGAATTTGATAGATCTGTTTCTTTACTTTCTAAAATGGATATAATGTTCCACATTTCATTATGACTATTTTGTCCATGAATATTGAGTAGGTATAGAAATTTGAAATAAACAAACAACAGGGAAAGGGTTAAGTTATCCATTCGCTGCTGAATATTCATGAATAATTGGCATATGTACAATAGGATATTGACAGAAACTGTAGAGTCAGATCTCATCATCATGTGTTATAAATAAATTCATAAACAAACAGCAGACCCTGATCAGACGGCTCTTACAGGAGCCGTCTGATCTGGGTCTACTCTGCAGATGTGTGAAAAGGCATTTAGATAAACAAAAGTAATCCAAACTGTTGTAGTTAATTACAGAAATTATATGAAATTAACAGAATATATGTCTGTTTAACCCATTACTCCATAAATATGCCTTTAAATGCCTATTCAAATAGTAGAGGTGATCTGATCAGGGTCTGCTTAGAATAATGTAGATTTGATTCTACAGTTTCTAATATTTCTGTATTCAATGATATGCCATTATAAAAATTCAACTTATAAAATATACATGTCATTATTTCTTCAATGAATATTCATAAAATAAAGGGTTAACCCTTTCCCTGTTCTATGTTTATTACAAATTTCACCACTGCTGAATATTAATGGCCAAATAAGTTATAATGAAATATTAAAGGTTAAACATTGTAGCCATATTAGAAAGTGTAAAAACAGGTTTGTCAAATTTCGTTAGCAAATGGAGTAGACCCTGATCAAACGGCTCCTATTGGGACTGTGATCAGGATCTACTCTGTTTTCAGATGCGCGAAAACACGTTTACATGTATATGAGGGAAAGGGTTAAGACAGTTTATATTTAGGTTGCAAAGTTTTTGACACTTGTAGACTACAGCTTGTTTTGTCAGTTCTAATGAAGCAACCGACAGTTTGGGCAGAGGATATTTTTATTTAGCATGTTCAAGGTTAAAAGTGGGAACTTGTCCTAGAATACTGAATCTTTGGTATTGTCCATCTGTTTAATGTAAGTTGGTTTTATATCAACTCTGTAACCCCATAGAGACACTTGGCACCTATGTAGGCAGTGTAGACCAAGATCAGACATCCCACACTCCCGACCAGTGTCTGCTCTGTTTGCGTATGAAATAAAATTGATCTATTTAAGTTTCTGCCAAGGTTAAAATTCTCCTCTTTATGATGCAATTATAAAAATTCAGTAAATTAATTTTCATATTACATGCACCTTTCCTATTACATGATTGTACATTGCATATATTACATGACATTAGTCATTATTTCTGACATTAATATTCATTGAGTAAAGGGTTATGATAAAATTTGTCCAAAAGAAATTCATATTGACAAATGGTGTAGAACTTGATCAGAGGACTCCTGTCAAAACACCATGATCTGGGTCTACACTGTTTACGGATTACCTACATTCAAAAGGTCCAACAAATTACGATATTGAAATTATTTTCAAACAGATTTAATTCCGGTTACTTTAAAGTTTTATTATTCTGTTTGACAATAATCTTGAAATTTATTGACTGTGATGATCCACGTTTTAAATATACAATTAATTTCCTGTTTTTTCTGGGGCCTTACATGGGCTATGATGAATGCTTGATGTTTATAACCAGTAACAGTTTAAGATCAACAGGTTATATTTTACTGCGCACATCCTGTTCATCACCTCGTGCTTATCGGCTGTTTCATGGCCAAGCCTTTCCCTTAGCTATGTTGCTGAATACACCAATACACACTTAACACACTCCCTCTCTGGTGCCCCATAGTGTGTAATTATCAGGCGAGTGTGTGTCAGCTGGTGTGTATAGATTTTCCCTACACAAAGGCAGGGGAGATAACCAGTGCTCCTTTGTATTCATGAATGCACAGACCAGACCTGAAGGGTGTATCTCGATTTAGTTCAGTCACATGCTTCACCAGCTAGTGTGGTGAGCGGATTAGTATAGAAAATACTATGTACAGAGATCGAGAGACAGCTTAAAACTTGGAATCGGTAAACTGGCTAAACTGTGTTGGTAAAATAAAAACTTTTGAAAGAAGTATTTTTGTTTTTATTTTTATAAATAAATTTAATGTTTTATGAACTTAATGAAGTTATTGTTATTTTTTTTTTTAAGTTTAAATCTTATGAATGGTACATTATACAAGATTAAAAAGATGAAAAATCTGTAGTTTGACTTGGTTTGTGGGATGAAACATATTATAATGTGATTTTTTCTGTTCTTACATTTCAGATACAAAAGGAACTAGAAAGTGGCAGTTAAAAACAAAGGGAAATACATTAGTTGGGCAGTTACAACGGAAGATACTTGTAACAGGGAAAGAAAGGCGAGACAAATGTGAGAGGTTGGCCTCAGGGTACACTGATAACAGGTAATTAACCTATTGTGACTGCTTAGCCCCTTAACCCTTTCCCTTATATAAATGCGTTTTCATGCATTTGCAAACAGAGTAGACCCAGATTAGATGGCTCCTATAGGAGCTGTCTGATCAGGGTCTACTCTGTTTGCTAATAGAATTTGAAAATTCCACCTTCCAGTATTGCTCTAACTACTGTGTCCATGAATATTCAGTAGGTATTGAAATAAACACTGAACAGGGAAAGGGTTAACTCCCTATTAGTTGACTTGAGAGCGACATTTACCAAGTTTGGATCCAAATCTCGGAGGATAATTTGAGCTATAAGATTTGGATCCAAACTGTGATAACTTGAAAATTGTGTTTCATGTGAAAAGTCGGGTAAACTATGGATCTTTAAGTTGGGCTTTACAGCTGGCTTGGTTTCTGTTTGGGGGAGATTTTAGGGCTAGTGCGTTTGTTGTTGTTCTGTCAATATTTCCTGAAGGATCAGAAAGGCTTGTGTCGATATTGGATTTGTCCTGTGCCAAAGAAATCTGTCTTGTATTGATTTTACCTGGATGAGGGATACTGGGCAAAGTGGGGATTTTCTTATGTTTAACAGACACTGATATGTATTTGGGTTTGGTAGATTTCACTGAATCAGCCTGCTGGAACAGCAAATTGTGGTAAACCCTTTCCTCTGTGAATATTCATGTAGGAAATAATATTGTAATGAATACTCAATACTAATTAGATTAATTTGCTATAATAGCACATTAACACAGGAATTTTGGCCATGACAGAACATGTAGAATCATATCTATAGTATATCGTAAGCAAAACAGAGCAGACCCTGATCAGACAACTCCTATAGAAGCTGTCTGATCTTGGTCTACTCTGTTTGCAAAGGCTTAGAAAAGCGTATTTATTGAGTAAATGGTTAGATATCCCATTTAACCTGTTACTCCATAGATAAGATTTTCTACGCCTTTGCAAATGGAGTACAGTAAAACCTCTCTAAACCGGACATTAAATGTGCTACAAATATCGGTCTTGGGAGACGGCTGGCAGCTTAACACAGGGTGAAAGTCATGCAGAAAGCTCCCCTAGGAGCTTTCTGCATGACTCCCACCCTGCATTAAGCAGCTACCTGCCTAAAAGTATCTAAATTCTTCTCTATTAGAATTCCGGTTTAAAGAGGTTTTACTGTAGACCTAGATCAGATGGCTCCAACATGTATTATGTTCCCAATGGCAAAACTGGTGTTTTTTCCCAGTGTCGATAGAAAAATTCCCAATTCAAAAGTAAAAGTGGTTAGCCAGAAAATTCAGTCAGCTGCAGGAAACCAGGGTTTCTTGTGGCAACCATTTCAGCAAAGTTTATCTTTTCATACTGACTAAATTTAATATATACAATGTACTAAAAAACAAAAATGGATTATAACTGAAATACTGTTGGTCGGACGTAAAACCCAACTCACTCACTCACTCACTCAAAGGGATAGAAAATTCTTGTAAAATGGTAAAGATACTATATATCCTCATTGCCGTTTGTAAGTATTTGGACAACAGTCTTCCCTGCTCCACTGATTTGTGATTTGTGAATTGACATAATTTTGATAACTTCAAGTTAGACTGAAGTAGCATGAGTGAATACCCTGATCAAACTGCTCCTTCATCTAAACGTCTTTTCACATCTTTGCAAACAGAATAGACCCATATCAGACAGCTCCTGTAGGAGCCGTCTGATCAGGGTCTGCTCTGTTTGCATATGGAATTATATAAGATTGATTCTACAGCTGTTAATTTAGCCAAAAACTCCCTTAAAAGTTTTACATTATAAAAATTAACTTGTCTGTCAGAACACTGATAATTTGGATATATTAAATATTGACAGTATTGCCTATCATGTACTCTCTGTTTGCCTTTCCTTCAATGTTGTGTTGCTATGGTACATACATGTACTTTTGTTAGCCCACAGAAGATAATTCAGGTAGTAAGCTATGTATCAATTAAATAGTAACCTTTTACGTGATGAATATTAATGTAAGAAATAATTACATCATGAATATTTATTAGATGATTTTATGCTGGATTTTTTTAGAAAAATCAAGGCTTATAGCTTGGCAAAAACCGGGCAGGCAGGCGGCGGGCCGTCATTAACAAAACTTTAACATTGCTTATAACTTTTGAATTACTTAAGCTAGATAATTCATATTTGCCAAATTGGTATGCAGATAGCTAGGGTGAAGGCCTTTCACTTGATACAAGGATAAATGAAATCAGGTCAAGGTCACTAGTTCGAAAACACTTTGCCGTTTTTAACAATTTTTAAAATTGCTGTAACTTCTGAACTACAAATGGCAATTCATCTTTGGTATACAGATGGCTTTGGTAAAGGCCTTTCAGTTGATATAAATCAGGGGTGGCAAAATCAAACGTCCGTATTGTCCGTGTTGTCCCAAAGCCATAAAGGACAAGTGAATTGTATAGGTTTTTGTTACTAATTCATCATACGGACAAGTAGAAAATAGCTTTTGACAAAAACGGACAAGTCATCCAAATTTAGATTTCTCCACCCCTGAATTAAAGGTATTTGAAATTAGGTCAAGGTCACTATTTTGACAAGTTGGCCATTATTGAAAAACTTCAACATATGAACTTCTGAACCACATAATGATATGCTACTAGACAATTCATATATGGTATGGAGATAGCTTTGATGAAGGCCTTTCAGTTGATACAAGGATTCATGAAATTGGGTCAAGGTCACTATTTTGAAAACTTGGCTGTTTTTAACAGTACTGTGCTAATAAGACGTATTTGCCAAGAGGTTAATTTTACGCTTTCTATAATGTGAATTGTAGAAACTTATAAACATGGAGATAAAATTATAAAATTGCAAATTTTATATATAATTAACATTGTATCATTAAAAATTCATGGAGTAAATTCATGCGGATCGCTTCCAGCTGACTTGAGGATGGTCAGTCGTTCTACTCAGGTGCCAATTATAACCTGAAATTGGATTCAGGTATAATGTTTTAGTTTTCAAATTGCATCTTGGGTCTTCTTCCACCTCGTCCTGTAATTAGTTAGACGTCATGAATTAACTGAAACTGTGTTGAAGCAATGTAAAAACTATATCAATAAAAAATCTTTAGGTAAATTGTTAACACAAAAAAATCGGGCTTTAATGCAGTTTCCGCATTTTTCGCTTGTTTACAACTGTATACATGTTTTGACCATGACATACTAGAATCAGATCTATATTCCTTAAGCAAACAGAGCTGACCCTGATCAGAAATCCGCTATAAGAGCTGATTTGGGTCTGCTTAGTTTGCAGAGGTAAATGATTATGGTTAACCAGTCTACTGCTGTGTTGTCAAAACTTGTCTGCTTCGTAACTAAATTGGTCTTTTCTTGAGAGATTTAATAGTTTTTGTTGTTTTTTAGTTCAATTTAAGAGGGCGATAAATATTAATTAGATCCAAACTGTTTTCTGGTCATTGCAAAATGATCCATCATATAGATGAAAGCATTCTATTTGGACCACAGCCTTTGTTTATAGACAAACACAGCAATATTGCAATATTTTACATGTAGTAAGCTAGGCTATTTGACATGCTTTTGACCTCACATAGTTAACCCTTTCAACACTGAATTTTCAGAGTGAAGTAACCTATTAATGTTTAACTATATAGTTTACTCAGTTTTGCTAGAGGATTTTGAATGACAAGCTATAGGATTTTAAATGACAAACAGTGCAGACCTTGATCAGAGGGCTCCTGTAGGAGCGCTCTGATCTAGGGTTACAGTGTTTCCAAATGCCAATGCATGTGTGTCCCACATTTGAAGGGTTAATAATGATCAACAGCTGGGTGACCTAGGGGGGACATTTATATCTACTTTTATGGTACACACAATACATGTACATGTATAGAAAGTTGGCCTTGGTTATCTGACTGAAACTTTATGGATAAACACTAACAAAGGAACCTTTTGTGCTTTATGAAGAATGTAGATCCTGACCAATCCTCTGCATTATAGAGATGGTGATCTTCAGCCTCAGGTTTGTCCTCTTAATTTTAGTTTCTCAAGGTTTTTGTACCTCCTGGAAGTTAAATTAGGGGTACAGCATACTGGGTACTTCGGCTAACTATCGCTTAGCCCCTCACCCCTGTGGGTTCGAATCCCAGTCTGGACATTTGGATTTTTTTTCATGTGAGGAAGCCTTCCAGCTGGCCTGCGATAGGTTGGTCGTTCTACCTGGGTGTTTTTCTGTGTGCCAAACAATGCAATTTGTTCCGTGCACAGAACATCTTTGGTCAGGGTTACAGATAAGGTTTTGGTGCAATTGGGTATTTACTCCTTGATTTTTTACAGAATTGGGTATTTGCAATTTTTATTGGGTATTGGCAATTTTCGTAATTGGGTATTATTCATATTCTCATTAGGTATTCAAAATTTTCTTTGCTTTTTGCTATATTTATTTGCTTTTTGTTACTCATTATTTTGAAAAACAATTGCTTTTCCACAATTTTAATTGAGTAAATACTCCAATACTCCCCTTATCTGTAACCCTGTTTGGTCTTCCTCCACCTGTAATTAACTGGACATCGTAATATGACTGAAATACTGTTAAAAACAACGTAAAAATCGATCAAAACCAAAACCAAACCTAAATGGTGCCAATTTAAATTATTCAGTTATACAAATAGGTGCACAGGGGAAATTTGGTATCAGGGTGAGTATGGTAGTTTAATTATTCATATATAAACAGTCAAATTTAGTCAGATATTCAAAAACAACATCTGGAGCATCAAAACATGTTTATTTTATGTTATATATATATATGCAATCATTGATGCATTCCCATTACCATGAACTTCATGACCAAGCTATGAAAAACTTGAACAAATTCTTTATTTCTATCTTAAACTGAATTTGATTTTATTTACCTGGGGAATTGGGAAATTTTGAGTGATTTATTACTATTTTGCTTCAACTCAACCCTCTCATTGCAGAAAACGAGTTACTAATGTCCTTTGCAAACAGTGTAGACCCAGATGAGAGGACGCCTAGAGGAACCCTCTCATCAGGGTCTGCACTATCTTTTAAAAAATCCCTGAACATTCACATTAAGCTTGACCTGTTTGAAGTTTGGAACAGTCTATTCGAAAATTCAGCATTGAAAAGGTTTATAAAATGGAAATTGTCAGACATATTATAGAGGAACTTGAACGTCATTGATGCTGACTGAATGAAAATTCAAAATCTCGTGAATATATGGTAAATTTTATTGCTTGTCATTTTGTGGAGAAGATGGTATTTCATATTGAAGAAAATCTCCAGAGGTTTAAAATGAAATGATTTCTATTTTATTTTATACCTTTACACGGCTTTACACATAGCAAAATACTGAATAAATAGATTAGAACTATTCAAATTGTGTGGTGAAGGTTGGTTTTATTTCTTAGCATGCTTGGAATTGATTTGTGACAAACTAAATTGCAAACAGTGTTAGTCCAGCTTTGAGAAATTACAGATTCTAATCTCATTATCTGTTTCCAGACTGCATCATTATTTTTGAAAAATGAAGACATTTAGGTGGCTTTTACAAATAGAACAGATCCAGATCATATGGCGCCTGTAGGAACCTTGTTATTTTATAATCAGGGTCTGCTCTGTTAGTATTTGGACACTCATTCTGCTCCCTCCATAGATTTGTAATTCAATTTTGCACTGGTATGATATTTCTAAATGTACAGTAAAACCTCTCTATAACGGTATTGTATTAATTAGTGGGTATTTTGGGCAGGTGGTTGCTTCAAGCAAGGTGAAATTAAAACAGAACGCTCCTATAGAAGCGTTCTGTTTTACTTTCACCTTGCTTTAAGCAGCCATCTGCCTTTAGCACAAAATACTTGATGTAATTTAGTGGTCGTTATGGAGAGGTTTTACTGTATTAGTAAATAATGTAGACCCTGATCTGGGTCTTACACCATTTGCTTAAGTTTAACCCTTTCTTCCATAAATACCAATTTCTATGCCCTTGCCAACAGAGTAGACCTAGATCAGACGGCTCCTACAGGAGTCTGCTCTGTTTGCTTATGATGTAATATAGATAGATATGATTCTATATTTTCTGCCATGGCTAAAATTTTCTGTGTCCATGTGTTGCTATAACAAATTCATCCAATTGATATTCATGGCGTCATTATTAAATTCCTGTGTATTGTAACAATCAATGTACTTGTAAGTAATATTCATGTTGTCAGTATTTCTTACATGAATATTCATGGAGTAAAGGGCTAAGTTTGCCTATCTGAATACTAGGGTATTATATGGCTAAATATGATATTGATTGAACCAGATAGTTTTAGATGAGTGTGGAGCAAGAGTTAAATTGCATTGCCCTGGTTTTGACAATACTTAATAATTAAATCTCCTGAATAAATGGGTAACTAGAACAGATATTGATCGGCGACACCAATTACAGACAAAAGGGTTAGAAGATGCAATTTATGTCATATTAAAATTTGTGAAAGTTTGGTAATAGTTCATTAGATAATATGATACATTCAAGAGATTGTACAGAATATTGTAGCCATGTTAACAAAAGTATTTTCATGTTTTACCTTTATCAGCAATTTGGAAATTGTTATCTATTGAAGTTTACATGATTTCAGCCTAATTTTGGTAGTATGGACCAAGTCTACTAAATCAAATTGACTTTTTAACCCTTTATTCCATAAATGTTCCTTTGAAAACCGAGTAGGCCCAGATCAGATGGCTCCTGTAGGAGCCGTCTGATCAGGGTCTGCTCGGTTTGCTTATGATATCATAATAGATATGATTCTACAGGTTTTGCCATGCTCAAAAATGCCTGAATCCACTGTGCTTTTTTATAACAATTAATCTAATTAATATTCATGTCATTATTTGTTACATGAATATTCATGGAGTAAAGGGTTAACTATTTACCCTGTAAACCAAAACTCTAGTAGCGAAGAATTTAGATTCGTTTAGGCAGGTGGCTGCTTAATGCAGGGTGTAAGTCATGCAGAAAGCTCCTAGAAGAGCTTTCTGCATGACTTTCACCCTGCATCAAGCTGCCACCTGTCTCCAAGACCAATATTTATATGTAATTAAAATCCAGGTTAGAGGGGTTTTACTGTATAGACAAAGAAGGAAAAAAGCATACATGGACACATGGATTTTTTTGTGATGGCAGAAACTGTAGAATCAGATCTGTATTACTCTATACTATTCTGTAAGCAAAGAGAACAGACCAAGATCAGGAGGCTCCTACAGGTACTGTGAGTCTGATCTGGTCTCCTCTACAAGAACGTTGATGGCTCCTAGAGGAGCCGTCTGATACGATCTGCTCTGTTTGCTTTTGGTATAGATCTAATTCAGCAGTTTCTGTGACAAAAAAAAAATCAGTGAATTGATATACAAATGTAATATCATTATTTTTTGTCTTAATATTCAGCGAGTAAAAAATGGTAGGTACATGTATGTCATTAGTCTCTGCTCAGTGAGATGAAGACTTATTGAATTACATAGGACTCTGGTGTAGACATAGGTGTCTGTAATCTGACTTTACAGGCGGCTGATTGATAAACAGTGGCCATTCATCAAACACAGACTGATAGGTTTATGTAATCCTGTAATAAGATGGGACATATTTACTCTGGTTTAGTTAGGAAGATAACAATTCAGTAGCACGACAATGGAGACAATGGAGATCAGTGGCGACAGTTTTAGTTGTCATCGTAGTACATTGTTAGGACAGAAAGGATATAGTATTGCCCATGTTAACCGTGTTTCCTTCATATAAACGCCTTTTCAAGCATGTGCAAACAGAGTAAACCGAGATCAGACATCTAGGTATTTAAATTTTTTAAACTCTATGCAGGGACCACTCTTTGGAGATGTTTTAAAGAGGCAGAAGAGCAGATTCTAAAGAGTGGTCACAGTATTGGGTTTGATGGAGAAATAAAGGAGCTATTCTTGAAAATGTTTGAAATTACACATCTCATCTCGAGCTTGGGTCCATAAATAGAGGATCTTGCAATGCACAAGTGTTCATTAGAAATTGTTAGCTCCACTTTTTCAAAAAGTGAAGCTATTGTCATGACCCTCTCGTCGGCGTCGGCGTCGGTGTCGGCGTCGACGTTGGTTAACCTTTTTGTTAAGGTCCTTTTCTCAGAAACCATCAAAGATATTTGGTTCATATTTGGTATGTATGTTTAATATCACAAGGGGAACCCATTTCACAAGGGTAGGTAACCCTAAAATTAATTTTGCCATAGTTATGCCCCTTTTTCGACTTAGAATTTTCATTGTTGGTTAAGTTTTATGTTCAGGTCCATGTCTCAGAAACTGTCAAAGATATTCGGTTCATCTTTGGTATACATATTAACTATCACAAGGGGAACCCATTTCACAAGGGTAGGTAATCCTAAAATTAATTTTGCCATAGTTATGCCCCTTTTTCGACTTAGAATTTTCATTATTGGTTAAGTTTTATGTTCAGGTCCATGTCTCAGAAACTGTCCAAGATATTTGGTTCATCTTTGGTATACATATTAACTATTACAAGGGGGGCCCATTTCACAAGGGTATGTAACCCTAAAATTAATTTTGCTGTTGCTATCTCCCCTTTCTGACTTAGCCTTCCACTACACTATCCAGCACTAAAGAAAGTGGAGCGCGCTGTCTGCGGACAGCTCTTGTTATGAAATGAGTTTACTATAATAACATGATACAAGCTTTAGCGAATGTCATATTCATTATAGTTAACGAGTTTCATAAAAACAATTGGTAATGAACATGAATGTGAAATATCAAATATCATATAACCCTTAAAAAGTGCCATAGAAAGTGAAACGTGCTATTGCTCAAAGCTGTTTTGGCAATTGTTTACAAACACTTTTAACAGCGTAATAATTCATGTCATGGAGTGAATTTGTCATGCAGCATTTCATGCAATGGTTCCATGTATTCTCTTTTAAGATTCATTATCGCTGAATTCAAACAGTTAATTTGACTAAAAATGTAGTAGTTTGCGGTTTACAACAGTCTGTATCGGCACTCCCACACTTCAGGTAACATGATAAATATGCCTTCCAATGCCTTAGCAAACAGTGTAGAGACAGATCAGATGGCTCCTGTAGGGTCTGATGAGGGCCTGCTTTACTTATGTGATTTATGATATGAATATTCATGGTGTAAAGGGTTATAGGTCAATGCCGATTGGTAATTAGAGGTATGACTGCTGTTGTAGAAGATGTGGAAGGCCACCTGTAGACTGCTGATTGTAAATTGTTTATCTTCCCAATACTCAACACTTGTTCATAGGTCAATGTATCCTAATTACTCTAAATATTCAGACACACAACCTTGGGCTAATAGTGTAGACCCAGATCAAACGAAGAAGTCTTTTGTTCAGAGTCAACACTATATGCTGCCATGTCAGTCTAATTAACCTTTTCCCTCATAGAAAAGTGTTTTCATGCCTTTTTGCAACCAGTAGACCCAGATCAGACAGCTCCTGAAGAATATTGTTTGATCAGTGTCTGCTCTGTTTGCTGGTGTGATTCTACTGTTTCTAATCAGGTACAAAATCCTGTTCATAGACTAGAGAATAATGAAAATTCAGCCAATGAATATCCAAGATGTCATTATGTCTTACATGAATGTTGAACAGGTAAAGGGTTAACCCTTTCCTCCATAAATACGCCTTTCTACGCCTCTGTAAAAGTTACCTGTTGAAACCATTGTGATAAATAGATCACAATGGTTTCAAATTACAAAATTCTGAAATTTTACTTTTCTCTAGTAAATGCTCCTTTTGGGTATATTCATTCAAAGTGGTTGGATCTAAAAATAGCCTATAGGGGAATGGGTTAAAATTATCAAAATTATCCAGCTTTATTAACTGGTAGAGCGGGGAGATTGAGTGTCAGAATACTAAGGGTAATTAGGGTACTGGTAGTCGTTATATCGTAGAGTTACACTTGATGGAATGCCCCTATGGTCAAACAATTTGCATTGTATAGGTAAGTCAATAATACATTATTGGAGCAACTTGATTACAGTCTCTGCAGGATTGTTTTGATTTGGTTCAGCACCGTTTGCATTAATTACTGGTGATGTTTAGTATTGGACCTAATACTGAAGCAAAATTTTGTGTCTGATGGACTTACATGCTGTTTGTAAGTAGTGTATTTAGAAAATTAACCCTTTCCTCCATAGATTATTTTTTTAGATCCAACCTCTTTGGATGCATCTGCCAAAAAGGATCATTAACTAGAGAAAAGGAAATTTTTAGAATTTTGTAATTTGAAACCATTGTGATAAATAGAGCATTTGCTACTATAGGAGCAAATGCTCTATTTATCACAATGGTTTCAACAGGTGACTTATACAGAGGGGTAGAAAGGCATATTTATGGAGGAAAGGGTTAAAACATTTGGCTGCAACTCATTAGAAACTGGGGCAATTCTGAGTTGCAGCGAGTTTGACTGAGAAATGAGTCTATTGGAACTTTCTGCATAACTTCCATTCTGCCTTTAGCCCTTTACTCCATGAACTAATGACTTCATGAATATTTATAATGGCACATGAACAGGAATTTTTGGCTACGACAGAAACTAGTATCATATCTATTATTATTAAATTCACAAACAGAGCAGACCCTGATCTGAGTCTTCTGTGTTTACAAAGGTGTAGAAAGGCGTATGCATGTATATGAAGTAAAAGGTGAAGACAAAGAAATTAGACTTCATTTGAGTCTGTGGTATAGAGATTATACTGTATCTTAGTCCTAGTTACTGATTACCAAGTGATTAGTGATAACCTGTTTGCTCAACATACCCCACACTGAGGGATGTATCAACAAGAAACAGTTTTATGATCTGCTTTCTTAAATTAACCTTGTACTCCATGTAATAATGTATTTATAAATATTAACTAGTTGATTGAATATTTATAATGGCATATGAACAAGTAACAGAGCACCAGATAAGATGCGTAAATTAACATTTTTAAGAATAACTCCTTCATTTTCCACCAAACCCTATACTGTAGGCACTGTTTTTCTCTTCGAGGCGGTTCTAAACAAACTTTAACATTGCTATAACTTTTGAACTACAAATGCTAGGCAATTTACCTTTGGTATACAGATGGCTTTGGCAAAGGCCTTTCAGTTGATATAAAGATATTTGAAATTAGGTCAAGTTCACTATTTTTACAAGTTGGCCATCATTGAAAAAGTCAGCATTTTGTCTTAACATCTGAACCACATATGCTAGACAATTCGTTTAGGATATGGAGATAGCTTTGGTGAGGGCCTTTCAGTTGATACAAGGATACATGAAAATGGGTCACGGTCACTACTTTGAAAACTTGGCTGTTTTTAACAGACTTCAACATTTCGTTATAACTTCTGATCCACGGACGCTAAGGCAATTCACCTTTGGTATTCAGATAGCTTTGGTAAGGACCTTACAGATGACATAAAGATACCTGAAATCAGGTCAAGGTCACTATTTTGAAAACTTGGCTGTCATTAAAATTTTGTTATAACTTCTGAACTACATAATTATGCTTGACAATTTATATTTGGTATGCAGATAGCTTGGGTGAAGGTCTTTCAATTGAAAAATCCGGCTTTAATGCAGTTACTGCATTTCTTGCTTGTTCTTTTTATGAAAAAAAGAGAGGAAGAATAAAATCATGCAGATGTAGCTGAAGACATACATGAGGCAAACAGTTGGTATAAACATGGTAAGGATAATTAGATAAAGGAACCCTGGCTGCCTAATGTCTGGCAGGTTTGTGGTCTGCCACCTGCTTGTACCACCGTTCTTAGTCTGATCTTGGCTGTGCGAAATGAGGTCATTGACATTTAAACCTTTCCCTCTTTTAACCCTTTCCCTGTTCTTTGTTTATTTCAAATTTCAATACCTACTGAATATTCATGGACAAACTGGTTATAATGAAATACAGAAGTTGGAACATTGTAGCCATTTTAGAAAGTAAAGAAACAGAGCAGACCATAATTTATATAATCCTATAGGAGCCATCTGATCTGGGTCTACCCTGTTTGCAAATGTTCAAAAAGGCCTTTATATGAGGGAAAGGATTAAAAAAAATTTTTCACAACTTTGCAAACAGAGTAGACCCAGATCAGACGGCTCCTGTAGGAACCATCTGATCAGGGTCTACTCCGTTTGCTTATGAAATATATAGATATGATTATAGTTTCTGCCATGGTCAGTAATATCTATGTCCATCTGCCATTACAAAGATTAATCTAATTAATATTCATTATGTCATTTCTTACATGAATATTCAACAGGTAAAGGGTAAATCGTAACACAAAACAGGTGGAACTTTTGTGTGTTAATCCATTCCCAAAAGTCGCCTGTTGAATCCATTGTGATAAATAGAGCATTTGCTCCTATAGGAGCAAATGCTCTATTTATCACAATGGTTTCAAACTACAAAATTTGAAATGTTCCTTTTCTATAGTTAATGCTCCTTTTCGGTAGATTTATTCAAAGAGGTTGGATCTAAAATAGCCTAAGAGGGAATGGGTTAAGTTTTGGCCAGAGTGCACTCTTCTTGCTTATGGAATAATACAGATCTAAAAAAAAGTACTCAAAAAAGCTTGAGTACATGATTCTGTTACAAAAATTCAGCTAATAAATATTCATAATGTCATTATTTCTTGTATAAGTATTCAACTTGGAAAGGATTAATGAGTATCAAAATGTAATTAAAATGGCATAATACCCAATTTCTTTATGGCAGATGCATACACAATTACGAAGTAATATAGAAAACCCCAGTTCTTTCTTATTTCTATACATAAAGATGGAAGGAACTCATGTCTATTTTTTTACTGAACTATGAATAACTTCTGTAGCAGATTGTAGATAATATAATTGATTTAAACAGCTAAATGGAAATATTGATATCAAAGATTTTCCTGACATTAATCGGTATCTAATAGATACCCATTTAATATTTTGAAGTTCCCAATTAAATTTGAATCATAGCATAATAGTTAAAGTTAATACACAATTAATTTTTTATTAGCCCAAATGTTTGGAAAGGTGTATAGTAATATCCTATTCCATCTGAAAGCTTATCAACTATCCTGAGTATCGTAGTGTAACAGCTTGATTCATGCTGAGATACATTTACATTGTATTTCATCTGTATCAAAACTACAGTAAAAACTCTCTATAACAGCCACTAAATTGTGTTAATTAGTTGGTATTTAGGACAGGTGGCTGTTTGAAGCAGGGTGAAAGTAAACCAGAACGCTCCTATAGGAACAAATGCTCTATTTATCACATTATGATTGGTTTCAAAACTACACAGTTTTCCTTTTCTCTATTTATGCTCCTTTTCAGTAGATTTATTCAAAGAGGTAGGATCTAAAAATAGCCTATGAGATAATGGGTTAACTGGCCATAAGTTCACAGCAAACTGTCACTGATATAAATGTCTTCCAACTTGACAAAGTAGAGGGGACATATGGAAATCTTTGTTCAACAGATGTGTCCAGAATAAACATTATGACGATTGAGCAATAAACATAGCTGTGTGACTCAATCAGAATCCTTTAACCCTTTCCCTCATGTAAATATCCTTTCACACATTTGCAAACAGTAGACCCAGATCAAGGTATGCTCTGTTTGCTTATGGAATTATACAGATCTGATTCTACACTCTGCCATAGCCAAACATTCCTTTGTTAATGCCTTAAAACAATCTGGCTCATTTATATTCGTGATATGGTGGCATCATTGACGATGAAACTTTTACCGTGCCAGCAATTAATGTAGGATCTAATTTTATTTCATAAGCAAACAGAGCAGACCCTGACCAGTGTTAAAAGGGATATGTTATCTAGTAACAGGTTAACACTTTTCTTCATATAAATGCCTTTTCACATTTTTGCAGAGTAGACCCAGTTCAGACAGCTGTATGATCAGCTTTTTGGCCCCGGATAGTGGGTGGGGGCATATTGCTTTTACCCAGTCTGTCTGTTGGTTGGTTTGTTCCCAACTTTAACGTTGGCGTTAGTTTGGCCATTTCACATACATACTTCAAACTTGGCATTCATGTGCAACTTATGGAGGCAAACACTTTTAGGGGTGACTTATTAAGGTCAAGGTCATGCATCAAGTTCAAGGGTCAAATTACGGGTCAAATTTAGATTGGTGATAATTTTGTTGTCATTCAGCATACATCCTTCAAACCTGGCATGTATGTGCAACTTATGGAGGTGAATATTTTTAGGGGTGACTTATTAAGGTCAAGGTCATACATCAAGGTCAAAGTTCATATTGGGAGCACAGTGTTTTACAAAAACATTTTGTTGCTTATGCATTTATGATTGATCTGACTCTAAAGTTTCTACCAGTACCAATACACCCTGTGTTACTTATGCCAATATAAAAAAATTTCAGCTAATAAATATTCATTATGTTGTTGTTTTTTTACATGAATATTCAATGGGGAAATGGTTAAGCAGCCACTATAAAGCATTACCTCATTATCCTTGATTTGATTTGGAATTGGAATCGGCATGAATGCCTGTCTTATCAAGAGTCATTTTTTCTGACTTGTATAAAGGATTAAAGGACATGAGTCAAACCAACTGATAACAAGGTCTGCTTAACCCTTTCCCTGTTCTGTATTTAGACCAAATTTCAATACCTACTGAATATTCATTAACAAAATAGTTATAAAGAAATATGGAAGTTGGAACAATTTGTAGACATTTTAGAAAGCAAGGAAACAGATCTATCAAATTCTATTAGCAAACAGCAGACCCTGATCAGACGGCTCCTCTAGAAGCCGTCTGATCTGGGTCTACTCTGTTTGCAAATGCGTGAAAACACGTTTATATGAGGGAAAGGGTTAACCCTTTCCTTCATACAAACGCCTTTTCACACATCTGCAAACAGTAGACCCAGATCAGATGGCTCCTGCTTGCTTATGTTGTAATATAGATACGTTCCTACAGTTTCTGCCATAGCCAAAAATTCTTGTGTCCATACAAGTTGTGTGCTATTACAGCAATTGACCTAAATTATAATCATGTCATTATATTTTACATGTTAAAATGCAGCAGACGGGAATGGGTTAACATTTTTTTCAGGGTTAAGCTGAAGACTCTTTTTGCTTCCAATATTGTAAGACATTTATTCTCCATTTGTGAAATAGCAATTTGGGTTCAATTTGTTATTCTGTTACACAAGATAGGAGTTATAATCTAATTTACCCTCAGGTTCTTCAACTTGGAAGACCTGTCACATAAAATAAATAAGTGCTTAAGAATTGAATAGCAGCTGTTATCCATAGTTAGTCAGAATTGTGATTCATGATTACATATTAGGTTTGTTACTGTATGTAATGATATATAATTTACTAGTAAGTGGATCAATATATATTGTATAAATTATCCCTTCACTTGGTAAATATTTATGAACAATATAAGAACATCATGAATATTTATTAGTTTTATATAGTTTTATAATGGTATATAAACATAAGATTGGGAGAAAAATCCTTTGGCAGAAGCTGTAAAATCGTGTCTATATTATTACACAAGCAAACAGATCAGACCCTGATCAGACAACTCAGTCACACAGGAGCTGTCTGATCTGGGTGTACTCTGTTTGCAAAGGTGCCAGAAATCGTCTGTAATGAGGGAAACTGTTAAAGAGCTAGAAGGTCAACCATGAAACCAATCGGGTATAGAAATAAGCCAATTTTAATTTGATCAATTTTAATAATGTCATAATTATGATCACAGGAATTTTTAAACATGGCCTAAATTGTAGAACATCTAAATTATTTCTGAAGTTAACAAAGCAGACCCTGATCAGATGGCTCCTATAGGAGTGAGTGTACTCTGTTTGCAAACAGCATTAAAAGGTATATCTATGGATTATTAGGCGTTAACACTTTCATTTAAAAAAAAAATATAATTATAAAAAATGGACTACTCCAAAATTCAAAGTCAAGATTATTATGAATATTCAGGAATATTTTTAAAGAAAAGTGTAATATAACAAACAGTACAGCTTGATGAGAGGGCTTCTTTAGGAGCCCTTTCATCTGGGTCTACACTGTTTTCATAGGACTTCAGTGACTTGTGTCCTGCATTGAAAGGGTTAACCAGTAGTTTGTGATAATTTCTGACTGGTAATATTAAACCAGAATTGGTATGATTCTTAGATAAATTATCACCAGCTAATTGGTTCTATTAGTCTGTAGGTTTGTATGGTAGACATTTGCTTTAGTCAACCCTTCAACTGATAGAGATGCCTTTTCTTGCCTTTGCAAAAAGAGCACACCCAGATCAGACTGCTCTGTAGGAGTCATCTGATCAGTTCCTGCTCTGTTTGTTTATGGAATTGTATCTGATTCTACAGTTTCTGCCATTGCCAAATGTTTCTGTGGTTACAGGTGATACTAAAAATTCATCTTATTAATATGCATGATGTCATTATTTCTTACATGATTATTCATCTGGTAAAGGTTATTAAAGTCTTTCTAGACCGAGAAGGTCAACAACATGATAGTGTGTACATGTGTATTCAGAATGATTTGGTGTTTTATATTTGGCTCATGTATGGAATGATAAACCCCTCAGGCCTGGTATTTGTATAGTACAGTTAGTCTCGATAATAAGACCACTTAAAAGAAGTCTTACTTCTGGATTTTTAAAGCAGGTGGTAGCTTAATGCAGGACAAAACAGGTACAGAAAGCTCCTATAGGAGCTTACTGAATCTATTTTGCCCTGCATTAGGCAACCCGGCTTTTACAGTCTCCTATGTTTATATTGTGTCGTCGCTTTAACATGACTCTACTGTACTTTAATAGTGTGGTGTTTATATTGGCCAGGCTAAAGCGATTTGAGCGGAGGTTTATCTGCAATAAGAGCTTTGTAGCAACTCTACCCTCTGAACATGGCTTGATATCAATAATTAGTTCAGGATCGATACCTTTAAGAGGCCCCTCTTGCTGGGGGAATTGTAATTCAGTCGTGAAGTCGTAATTCTGCTTTGTGTCTGTAGAGATTTATTTTTTTTGACAATCTTGGGACATTTTAATAATAAGGAGACTTGATAAGAATCTTTTCTTATTTTTCCTCCTGCCAAAAATGTATTTAATCCTTTCCTCCATAGGCTGTTTTTAGATCAAACTTCTTTGAATGAATCTACCAAAAAAGGAGCATTAACTAGAGAAAATGAAACTTTTAGCATTTTGTAGTTTGAAACCATTGTGATAAATAGAGCATTTGCTCCTGTAGAAGCAAATGCTCTATTTATCACAATGGTTTCAAGAAGTGACTATTACAGAGGCGTAGAAAGGCGTATTTATGGAGGAAAGGGTTAAGAATTGCTTCCCGTAATTATATCTGCATAAAAAGGGTTCATCACAAAAGATGTCATGGTTTTGTAGGTTTGCATAAAAGTATGTTATGGTCTAATTCTTTATTTAGTACTACCACAGTGAAGTTAACCCTTTAGCTGATTAATATTCATTAAGAAATAGTTAGTATGAATATTAATGTTAAATATAATCCTATAGGAGCAGTCTGATCTTTGTCAACTCTGCTAATGATATTTATATGAGGGAAAGAGTTAATATTTATGTTGTCAGTGTTTCTGACATGAGTAATCATCGGGTATTTATAGATTAAAGACGAGATATGACTTCTGTTTTTAGACAGACAGATATATAACTTCTGTTTCAACAATTGTTTTTAGAGAGGATATACTGTAACAGGTTACAGATATTGGCGGTGTAAGATCACCAGCACATGCATGTTTGGCAGATACCAGTAGTGTGTACTATGGGTGTATGATATGGTTACATGATAAAAACCCTTTGCACAGGTCTACGCCATCTGCAAACAGGATGTATCTGTATGAAACCATTATCACTTGAACATTATTCAAGATTTCATGATCATTGACAAACCTTTATTACCCTTTCCCTCATGTAAACACATTATCACACATTTGCAAACAGAGTAGACCCAGATCAGATGGCTCCTATGGGAGCCGTCTGATCAGGGTCTTCTCTGTTTGCTAATGGAATTTAATTTGATAGAACTGTTTCTTTTATTTCTAAAATGGATACAATGTTCCATATTTCATTATAACTATTTTGCCCATGAATATCCAGTAGGTATTGAAATTTGGAATAAACATAGAACAGGGAAAGGGATAATGAAACATGGACAGCATATTAGAGGTTTGGACAATGAAATAACTAGAAACATACCCACCAGATACAATTAGCAAACAAGGCAGACCCTGATAGACAGCTTCTACAGGAGTTGTTTCAGATCTGGGTCTACTCAGTTTGCAAAGGTGCCAAAGGGTATCTGTAATAGCAATTCATGTCATTGGGCTGCTGAAAGCAGCCCACAATTATACGGCTTTGAATTTTGACCCTGCGTTTCTGCGTTCCTGTGTTTCTATAAAAGCCAATCTTTTTTAATAACTATGGGTTACTGTGAGACAAGCTTTTATTTATATACATTCATTTATTTTACTTATTTTGATTCATACATTTTTTGTTAGCGGGGACAAATATTTTTGTCGAGGTTATTTGCTTCTTTTCTGGCAGTGAAAATGCTAGTGTATTGGGTATAAATCATTTAAAAGCACGCACCACTTGCAGCAGTCATCGTAGTCGAGGGGTTATAACGGTGGCCTAGGAAATGTGAGGTCGCGGGTTCGATCCTCGGTGGAAGCATAATTTTTTTCTTTCATTTTTTTTGTTAACACCCTTAGTTTACGTGCTTTTGGTTTAAAAACAATTCTGTACACAAATATTGTAAAAGTATAAGTCCTTTGTTTGAATTTTGTCTTTGGTAAAGTTATTTAGCTGAGACCTTTTACTCGTGGTTTTGTTGACCGTTTTGAATATTTCACCATTGTGCATGAATACCATTGATCTGTATTTACTTCGTGGTAATGTGTATTATTGGTGTCATACACAGGTATTATGCATCATGGCTCCTTAAAACATTCCCCCGTTTCTGCTGTTAATTTATACATTACAGTCATGTTTTCCCAATGTATCTGTTAATTTAAACTACTAAACAATATTGCTCCCTCTTTTTCTTCTATCCTGCTTAAAGACATGTTACGCAGCCATTTTACGCTTGCGTAAAACCTTGCTTGTTGTTTCTTATATGAACATTCATCAGCAAAGGGGGTTAACTCTGGACAACTCAAACTTCATGTCCTCTGTGACTTATAAAGTAAGGTCTACTCTAAAGGAGCCATCTGATCGGGGTCTATTGTGTTTGCAAGGGCCTAGAAAGTCGTATTACGAAGTAAGGGGTTAACCCATTACCGCATATATAGGCTATTTTAGATCAAACCTCTTTCTTTAATCTACCAAAAAGGAGCATTTACTAGAGAAAAGGAATTTTCCAGAATTGTTTAGTTTTGAAACCATTGTGATAAATAGAGCATTTGCTCCTGTGGAGCAAAATTAATGCTCTATTTATCACAATGGTTTCACAAAGTGACTTTTAGAGAAGCGTCAAAAGGCGCCTATATGCGGGAATGGGTTAACCTATAAATACTTTTATACTTAAGATGAATCTTGTGGCATCACTGCAGCACTGTGAAGGATTACCAAAAGCAGGTGGTTATCAAGGGTCGGTTATTATATTATTGATAGTACTTACCGTACCTACTATTTCAGTGTAAATACAGAATGTGGCCTAGTCTATTTTGTCACTAGTGGTTATGGTTGTTTTTGAGCAGTAAATATCCCAGAGGGATAAGCCTTTCTATACTTTTAACCCTTTCCCTCATATAAATGCCTTTTGATGCCTTAAATTGCTAACAGAGTAGACCCAGATCAGGGTCTTTTCTGTTTACTTTTATAATGCTATACTCCATGAGTATTCGTGAAAGAAATGATGACATCATGATAATTAATTTTTAAATTGGCTTAATTGCATAGACATTCAGAAGCATATTTCTAAGTAAATGCTGGAACTATAGTACCAAAAGTTCAATTTGTACCTCATAGAAACACCTTGGGAAACAGTAAACCCAGATCAGATGCCCCCTCCTTGCACTTCTCATTGCTTATGAAATAACATGAATATGATTCTTCAGTTTTTGCCATAGCTAGAAAATCCTATGTTCATTATTATGCCATTATAAAAAATCAGCTATTAAATATTCATGATATTATTTTTTACATAGAATATTCATCAGGTAAAGGGTTAATTGACTCTTTGCATGCTAATTAACCCTTTCCCTGTTCTGTCTGTTTATTCCAAATTTTGTTTATTCCAAATTTCAGTCCCAACTGATTCAACTAGTTATAATGAAATATTGAAAGCAGAACATTGTAGCCATTTAAGAAATGGATCTTTCAAATTCCTTTAGCAAACAGAGCAGACCCAGATCAGATGGCTCCTTTAGGAGCTGTCAGATGATCAGATCTGGGTCTTCTCTGTTTTCAAATGCGTGAAACTGTGTTTATATGAAGGAAAGAGTTAACCATTTTACTACCAATTACGACCTAATCTTCATTTACAAACAGCTTGGATCCTGATGAGACAGTAAGTAACTCTTGCCTGGATCAAGCTGTTTGACACTTATTCAGAAGTTTCTCAAAAGCCTGAACAGCTTGGCAAGTAAGTTTTAACACACAAGTAAGTTTTATTATTTCAGTAGAGTAATGGTTAACTCATTCCCTCATAGGCTATTTTTAGATCCAACCACTTTGAATAAATCTCCCGAAAAGGAACATATCTAGCAAAAAGGATTTTCTTTTAGAATTTTGTAGCTTGAAACCAGTCTGATAAATAGAGCATTTTCTCCTATAGGAGCAAATGCTCTGTTTATCACAATTGGTTTCAACAGGTGACTTTTACAGAGGCGTAGAAAGGCATATTTATGGAGGAAAGGGTTTAACTCATCTGCTAAAATCTTGAATTTATTGTTTTTACTCTATTACATATTTTTGTATATAAAGGTAATCAAGAATATGCCATTGGCAGGCAGAGTAGATGAAAAACATTTTTGATGGACCTTTTCTACATTCATACTTCTTTGTTTTGATCCATTGATATGGAAAATTTAATGTTGAAATGTCACTGTCATGTAACGAGGTTAGTTTACAATCCCTCCTTCATGTGTCGTCATGTATTCTATCTGTGTTTTATCACCATCAGTCATATAGTTTGATAAACATAGCAATGAGAGGTCCACGTTGCAAAAACTCTGACCTGCGGATAGTGTCTCTTTGTTCAAGTAATTTGCTATACTCTGCTGCACAGATGTATCTGTCAGCTGGAACAGAAATGTTCAGTATGGAAATTTGTAGATACAGCAGAAAAACCTGTTTTTAACCTTTTCCTTGTTGAATATTTATGTAAGAAATAATGACTAAATTTTATAAGCTGAAATGTTATAATGTCATAAAATGTTTGGTATTGGTAGAAACTATTGAATCAAATCTATATTGTTCTGTAAGTAAACAGAGCAAACCCTGATCAGATGGCTCCTACTGGAGCCATCTGATCTTGATCAACTATGGTTGCAAAGGTGTGAAGAGGCATTTCTATGAAGGACAGGGTTAATTGAACACTTATTTATTTACCCTTTCCTTCATATAAACACTTTTTCATGCCTTTTCAAACAGCAGATCCAGATCAGGACCTATAGGAGCCATCTGATCTGGGTCTTTTTCAAGCATTTGCAAACAGAGTAAACCCAGATCAGACGGCTCCTATATGAGCCGTCTGATCAGGGTCTGCTCTGTTTGCTTTTTACATGGTATAGATGTTATTCTACAGCTTTTGTCAAAGCAAAAAAAAAAAAAACACTTCAAAAGTTTCATCATAAAAATTGAGCTAATAGATATTCATGTTGTCATTATTTCTTGCATGAATACTGGACAGAAAAAGGGATAAGCAGTATGCTAACAACAGTTATTTGAAATGTCATTAGCAAGACAAGATTGGTGTTGGCAGTATGTACCTCAGTGATGATCAATAAACATTTGACATCCCTCTATATGTGTGAATAACATATTTACGCATAAATGTTAAAAGAAATTTAATCATTGCAGCTTATACCATGCCCAGGGGAATGCCTCAGTATTTACTAGGCTTCATCCGATTATTTATGCCCCACATTGTATGTAGCCTAGTGAGGACATAATATAGTGTATATGTAGCCCAGTGAGGACATAATATAATGTGTATAGCCCAGTGGGGACATAATATAGTGTGTATTTAGCCCATTGGGGAAATGATGTAATGTGTAGAATGGGCCAACGGTTCTTTTATTTCTCCACCAAACCCTATGTTGTGATTACTCTTTAGAATTGTCTCTTCATGATTCTAAAGAGTGGTCACAACATAGGGTTTGGTGGACTTAAGAAAAGATTGAATGGTCACAACATAACTAAGGTTCGGTGGACATAAGAGAAGATTGAATGGTCACAACATAGGGTTCGGTGTAGAAATGATCGATTTAGTACTTTGATACATTGGCTATACCATAGCTGTAAAGTTGTATACAATAGTTAGTCCTTTGGACCAATATCTACTGTGTTGTTTTCTTAGTTGTAAGTTCGATTTGTTATTAATTCCCAAAACAAAACAAAGATCTGAGTATGAACAATGCAAAAACACATTATAACAAGGATACAGGTAACCATAATTTGACACTTTATCTAATGGAGAAACCTTTTTGACACCTTTGTAAACGGAATAGACCCAGATCAAACAGCTTTTGGAAATTCTAATCAGGCTATGCTCGGTTTGCCTATAAATAATACAGATCTATCTGATTTTTTCAGTTTCTCCTGTGGCTAAACAATCCTATGTTCATTATACCGTTATAAAGATCTATTGTATTGATACTCACAATATCGTTATTTCTTACATGAATATTCGTCAGGTAAAGGGTTTACAGAAATTTCTATCTTATTTATTTCAGTTGCTGGATGTTAACAAGACATATATAGTGAACCCATGAGACACCATCCATGTACAAAGATATTCGTCACAAGTCAAAAGGTTATTGGATTTGCCTGAGGTAATTTGAATATCTACTGTACTACATCACCATGCATGTGCACACCGGCCATATCGCTAGGCAAGCATTTGGTATTTACACCAAGTATTCGGACATCCTATCCCCTCTCTCCATTGGTTTCTAATTCTGAATAAGTCAATTTTGCACCATTTGGATGACTTGAGACTATGTAGTAGCAAATAGTGTAAACCCACATCAAACTGCTCCACCAGGAGCAGTTTGATGTGGGTCTGCAATATCTAGCGTATTTGCCTAGGTTTGTCTGCCCAAATGCTCAGAGTAATTTAGGTATGAGATGACTTGAGGGATTATGCTTTCTCAATTTCTGTGACGGTGTCTCTATTTTATGTCCCTCTCATTGTCTATCTTTTGCTATCTGTTACTTTTGTTTGATTAACCCTTTCCCTGTTGAATATTCATGTAAGAGATAAATGACATCATGAATATTTATTAGCTGAATATTTATAATGGCATATGAACACGGCATTTTGCCTCAGACAGCAACTGGAGAATCAGATCTATATTATACTACAAGCAAAGAGTGCAAACCCTTATCATATGGCGCCTATTGGAAGCTTTTTTAGAGCCGCCTAATCTGGGTCTACTCTGTTTACAAAAAGGCATGAAAAGGTGATTGCGTGAAGGAAAGGGTTAAATATTTAGGTTAGATTTTGAGGTAGCAAACAGACAGGAGCAAGCTGATCAGTGTTTATACCATTAACAAAACTTGTTCTAGTTATAGGAAAACTTCAAAGGATAAAACTGACACGTAAAAGCAGTTTCCACTTTTGTTCTAAATATCCAACCTTTATCCTTTCTTTGTTGATTTCTATTTTAACTAACCTATGGTAAAGTTAAGCTTTGATTCAGATCAGAAGCTGAACTCGGTTGTGTCTGATAAGGATCCAGACCATTAATTTTGTAATACTTATTTTATTGAGGGGGAAAATCTTTTAAACAGACAATTTTGAGGGCTGAGATGTGAAATAGATTATTCAAGTATGAACATATCATAAAGTGCAGGAGCTTTGAATTATATTCGAAACACGTTGAACTTGTCATGAACTGAAAGGGCTGTTGAAAATGTACTTTATGGATGTAAGGCATATAATTATATACCTTTGCTTTTCAAATATGAGATCAGACTAGTTATACTACTGTGTTTTATTTAAACCTTCGCTTGCTATTCACGTCAATATACGTACCTGTAAATAGTGAAGACCCAGATGAGACAGCTCCTGCAGGAGCTGTCTCATCAGGGTCTGCACTATTTACAAATTGATTGGGCAACCAGTGCACTCCATAGCATTGATTGCACAGCGAAATACTTACAAGTACACAATGAAGATATATGTAAATATACAACAGGGCATGGGTAAAGAAGGAGAAATGTGTTTTAAAATTCAGCAAG
Organism: Azorinus chamasolen; assembly: GCA_963576725.1. Lineage (NCBI taxonomy): Eukaryota > Metazoa > Mollusca > Bivalvia > Cardiida > Solecurtidae > Azorinus > Azorinus chamasolen. Next base: position 40,170,365 of record OY755245.1, read on the forward strand.
CGAAGGGTTAATTGATAATTGTCTCCTCAGAGGCCCAGATAAGACGCATAAATTAAAACATTTTCAAGAGTAACGTCTTTATTTCTCCACCAAACCCTATGTTGTGACCACTCTTTAGAATAGTCTCGATAAGTGGTCACAACATAGGGTTTGGTGGAGAAAGGACGCTGTGACCTGTCTTCTAGAGGAATTCTCCTGCTACAAATTTCTCCTTATAAATTTTATATTTTGTTTCATTTCATAAACTTGGACTATGAGTTGTAATCTTATCTGGATAGTCTGAACTTTGTGCCAAGGTTATTCTTTTACTCCATAGGTATGTTTTTTATGCCTTTGCAAGCAGAGAAGACCCAGATCAGAGTAGAGGAGCAATCTGTTCAGGGTCTGCTCTGTTGCATACTTATGAAATAATATAGATTATAGTCTACAGTTGCTGCAGTAGCAAAACTTCCTTTGTTCATATTATGCCAAATATAAAACTTCAGTTAATTAACCCATTCCCTCATAGTCTATTTTTAGATCCAACCAATTTGAATAAATCTACTGAAAAGGAGCATTAACTAGAAAAAAGGATTTTTTTTTAATTTTGTATTTTGAAACCATTGTGATAAATAGAGCATTTGCTCCTATAGGAGCAAATGCTCTATTTATCACAATGGTTTCATAAAGTGACTTTTCCAGAGGCGTAGAAAGGCGTATTTATGGAGGAAAGGGTTAATAGTCATGATGTCATTATTTCTTACATGAAGGTTCATGGAGTAAAGGATTTTAGTTCTTCAGATTACAAGTACTGTGACAACTGACTTGATGGTTTTTTATGGCGTACATTATTGTTGAGGAAAAAACATATTTCAAAGCTATTTACGATGGAAGTCTTTGTTATTTGATATAATTATCCACTTCCAAGCTACATCCCATGTTAAACTATACCAAGGTTTTAGTGGAAAGATGGGAAAAGAGGTGACTTTATACATAACTAGAAAACATGTTTGTAGATACTATTTAGCACTATCTTTCAATAGTGTCAGCAGTTTAGTAGGCCATTGTCCAAATGGACAGATCGGCTTTGTTACTCGTAGGTTCAAGTATAGTGGTCACACTTAATCAATACTCCTGATGCTGGGACTGACAGGATGGTTATAGCACATAAATAAGTGGCTAACCAAATATGTTCTCAACCCTTCCCCTTATATAAACGCCTTTTCACGCATTTGCAAACAGAGTAGACCCAGATTAGATGGCTCCTATAGGAGCTGTCTGATCAGTGTCTGCTCTGTTTGCATTTGACATTTAAAGATCTGATTCTACAGTTTTTGTTAAAGAAAAACATTCTCTTAAAAAGTACATGTAATCAAAATTCAGCTAATAAATACATATAATAAATTCATGATGCCATTATTTTACAACAGGGAAAGGGTTAATTCTTTCTATGCTAAGTAATTTTGTCGTCTGCAACATTTTCAAAACTATTAATTTTCTAATTGAATTTTTGCAGTAGTTGAGCCTTAATGACAGTTTGAATTTCAGATCAGGCCTTATGTTTTGTGGGACCTAACCTGGATCCAAACTGTTTGCATAAATGGCTGGAGAATGCATTATTAAATCGGATCTGTATAAGCAAACACTGAGCATACCCTGATCAGTCAGCTCCTACAGGCCCGATTCTGTTTGCAAAGGTACAAACGTGCAGAATTATCAAGGGCAGAGTAACTGATATGGTTATTATGTGCACCTTAAATCCTATTGTATTTGTTGACATAAAATGAGTCATAGCTTTTGTGTTTGGGAAGGGAAGACTTTCAGAAATAGAGTCATCATGATAAGATCTCTTTGTTGATCTTTTCCTATACTCCTTAACTCTAATTTACCCATATTGTTGTAAGTATTCCGACAGACAAACTTTGGCAAATTGTGCTCCTTCAGGAGCCGTTTGATCTGGGCCTACACTATTTGTTACTGTGTCAGTCACTGTTTGCTACCGTGTCAGTCAGATTTAACCCTTTCCTTCATAAATACGCCTTTCTATGCCTCTGTAAAAGTCACTTTTTGAAACCATTGTGATAAATAGAGCATTAATTTTTGCTCCTATGGAGCAAATGCTCTATTTATCACAATGGTTTCAGAACTTTACATTTCTAAAAAAAATTCCTTTCCTGTAGTAAATGCTCCTTTTCGGTAGATTTATTCAAAGTCTGGATGGCTCTAAAAATAACATTTGAGGTAATGGGTTAAGATTACCAAAAAAGGGCCAGGTTGAAATGTACGGCTTTACAAACCAGTGGTAAGAGGTGATTGGTTGTCTGAGTACTTGGGGTTATTAGGGTACTCATGATCTCGCCAAACAAACATTTTCTTTTAACCCTTTACTCCATAAATGTACCTTTCTACAACTTTGTAAACAGGGTAGACCAATCAGGGTCTATTATGTGCTATTAATCTGGATCCAAATTTTGTGATGGTAATAACTAATTGGCCATGGTGTTTAGTTTTATGTATTGATTAGAATTTCTTATTGAATTTCTCTTTTTTTGTTTTGAAAGAAAAAAATCCTTAGTGCTTTACCTTATTGACATCTTTTGACACCTTTGCAAAAAGAGTAGACACGGATCAGACTGTATGAGTCTGACCAGAGTCCATTTCCTCTTATTGACGCCTTTAGACGCCACTGCAAAAGTGACCTGTTGAAACCATTGTGATAAACAGAGCATAAAATTTTGCTTCTGTAGGAGCAAAATGCTCTATTTATCACAATTGTTTCCAACTACAAAATTCTAAACAAAAATCTCTTTATCTAGTTAATGCTCCTTTTTGGTATATTTATTCAGAGGTTGGATCTTAAAATAGCCTATGAGGTATGGGGTTAAACAGGAAAAATCTCTGTTGAATGGTATTCAGGAATATGTAAAACAAAATACATGTATAGAATGCAGGCTTATTGGTTGTAGATTTGTGTTGCATGTGTGTGCATGGTAAACAGATGGCGTAGATTGGAAGTTAATGATAACAGTTCCCAGGGACTAGAAGGCATACTTCAGTTAAAACATCAAATTGAACAGTTTCTTTTGAGATTTAAACCTGGGTATGATGAATATCAAACTTGGATTTAACTCTTTCCCTTATATAAACACTTATTCACACCTTTGCAAAAAGTAGACCCAGATCAGATGGCTCCTGTAGGAGCCCTTTGATCAAGGTGCGTTCCCACTTTTCCCCACATATATTTAATTCGTTGTTTGGTGTGGGGGAAAGGGGGAATCTGTTGTGTAAGGTAACAATAGACTAATTGGTGATAATGGTGCCTCTCAAATTTTGGATAAAAAAAATCAGATTTTGTAGTAATTTTGTATGGATTTACGATGTATTTCATTGTGTTGAATTTTATCCAAAATAGTAAATAAACATGATAAAGAAATAGAAATGTTGTACCAGATTTTGCATCTTTAGTATTAATTTGTCATGAAAATGCATTGTGTCAAGAAAATTTATATAATTTGTACCATTTAACCCATTACCTCATCAGCTATTTTTAGATAAACCTTTCTGAATAAATCTACCGAAAAGGAGCATTAACTAGAGAAAAGGAAACTTAGAATTTTGTAGGTTGAAACCATTGTGATAAATGGTTATCACAATGGTTTCACAAAGTGACTTTTACAGAGTCGTCAAAAGTCGTCAATATCAGGGAATGGGTTAAATATCAACTTTTTGAGGGCACCTTTAAATTTCCACACAAAAAAACTTGAGAAAAGGCATCACTGCAGCACTTGCTAATTGGAACCAATTACCCTAATAGACCTGTCACTGTGTGAACCTAGGAATGTGGGGAAAGTGATTTAAACATTACCTCTGCTATTTTGCTTATGAAATTATAATAGATCTGACTACAGTTTCTACCAATACCCCAAAAGCCTGTGCACATAATTATGCCATTATAAAAAATTCAGCTAATGAATATTTATTCTTACATTAATATTCAACAGGGAAAGGGTTAACAGTACAATCCATTCTGTTTGAAAGGTTTAACCCTTTCCTCCATAAATATGCCTTTCTATGCCTCTATAAAAATCACCTATTGAAACCATTGTGATAAATAGAGCATTTGCTCCTATAGGAGCAAATGCTCTATTTATCACAATGGTTTCAAGAAGTGGTTATTACAGAGGCATAGAAAGGCATATTTATGGAGGAAAGGGTTAAAGTACAAGTACACAGTCTTTTACTTTTTCAAAAACTTGATCAGATCATGAAACAGTTTTATCTGATAAGTTAAGTAACATCTCATATGATTGTGTCCAAACTTATAATTTAGCAAATAGAACAAAAAGGTTACTCTTAAATGTACTCTTAACTAACCCTTTCCCTCATATAAACAACTTTTCATGCATTTGCAAACAGTATACCCAGATCACACGGCTCCTATAGGAGCCGTCTAGCTAGGGTCTGTTCTGTTTGCTTTTGACATGATATAGATCTAATTCTGTAGTTTTTGTCAAAGTTTTTGCAAATTCCACCATATCACACTGACTAGACTCAATTTTAAGCGGCTTTTCATGCCTTTGCAAACAGAGTAGACCCAGATCAGATGGCTCCTTATAATAGGAGCCATCTGATCATGGTCTGCTGTGTTTGCTTATGAAATGATATAGGTTTCGGATTATACAGTTTCTTCCAGTCGAAAATCCATTATAAAAAAAATCAGATAAAAAATATTCATGATGTCATTATTTCTTACATGAATATGCAACAGGAAAAGGTTTAACCCTTTCCCTGTTCTATATTTATTCCAAATTTTAATACCTACTGAATAGTCATGGACAAAATAGTCTTAATGAAATGTTGAAGGTGGAACATTGTAGCCATATTAGAAAGTAAAGAAAACGTGTCTTTCCATTTCTATTAGCAAACAGAGCAGACCCTGATCAGACGGCTCCTATAGGAGCCGTCTGATCTGGGTCTACTCTGTTTGCGGATTCGTAAACTAACCCTTTCCCTCATATAAACAACTTTTCATGCATTTGCAAACAGTATACCCAGATCACACGGCTCCTATAGGAGCCGTCTAGCTAGGGTCTGTTCTGTTTGCTTTTGACATGATATAGATCTAATTCTGTAGTTTTTGTCAAAGTTTTTGCAAATTCCACCATATCACACTGACTAGACTCAATTTTAAGCGGCTTTTCATGCCTTTGCAAACAGAGTAGACCCAGATCAGATGGCTCCTTATAATAGGAGCCATCTGATCATGGTCTGCTGTGTTTGCTTATGAAATGATATAGGTTTCGGATTATACAGTTTCTTCCAGTCGAAAATCCATTATAAAAAAAATCAGATAAAAAATATTCATGATGTCATTATTTCTTACATGAATATGCAACAGGAAAAGGTTTAACCCTTTCCCTGTTCTATATTTATTCCAAATTTTAATACCTACTGAATAGTCATGGACAAAATAGTCTTAATGAAATGTTGAAGGTGGAACATTGTAGCCATATTAGAAAGTAAAGAAAACGTGTCTTTCCATTTCTATTAGCAAACAGAGCAGACCCTGATCAGACGGCTCCTATAGGAGCCGTCTGATCTGGGTCTACTCTGTTTGCGGATTCGTGAAAACATGTTTATATGAGGGAAAGGGTTAAACAATAATTGACTGTTGCACTTTGAAAATTCAGGATTCAAAAAGTGTTAAGGTTAACATGCATACATAATAACTCTGCACACTGACTAGATTTTCTTCAGCAACATTTATTGTCTTCTTCAGTAACTGTTATTAACACAAAATTTCTTTTTAACTTCTGCAAAAATATGGTCAAAGTTTCGATAATTTTGGATCCTGATGAGAGGCCGTATTACTCAGCGTCTCATCTGGATCCAAATTGTTTGCATAGCTGATAGGGAATCACGGTTTTGCCGATAGCCAGCAGACTTAAGTGTTAGGCAAGTGTTTTGTAAGTGATTGTTTGCCCTATTTTTAACAGTTACTCAACCTCTCACCATAAACCTTCCGAAAGATTATATGTGTCCCAACGTTAGTGTATGGTTAGTACCTTAGAATGGTTTAGTGTTAAAGGATTTGTTTGAGAATGTATATTGTGAAGGTGATATGTTTTTGGTGCCTAAAAGATAAAGGTTATTCAATTCTAACATGTTGTCTTTGGACAGTTTAACCCTTCCCTTCATAAATGCATTATCACGCATTTGCAAACAGAGTAGACCAAGATCAGATGAATCCTGTTGGAGCCGTCTACTCTTGTTTGCTTATGGTATAATACAAATCGGATTCTACATTTTCTGTCTGAGCCAAAATATCCTGTGTACACATGCCATCGTAAGAATACCACTAATAAATATTCATGATGTCATTATTCCCAATATGAATATTAAATAGGGAAAGAGTTAGTCCTTTTCACCATAGATACAGCATTTATGTACATGTATTTGCAAACAGAGTAAAATTACAGATCAGATGGATCCTGTAGGCACTGTCTAATCAAGGTATGCTCTGTTTACTTATGGAATTATAGATCTAATTCTACAGTTTCTGCCTTGCTGAAACATTCTCCTGTTCATTGCCAATATTTCTTATGTTTTTACGCTTTTGTAAAATTTTAGCTAATTGATGTTCATGATGTCATTACATTTTATGTGAAATGTCTGGTTTAGATTTTACAATCATGGTATTTGTATATTTATGGAAAATCTTCAAATACTAGTTAAATCACAAGATAATTTAACCCTTTCCTCCATAAATACGCCTTTCTACGCCTCTGTACAAGTCACTTTTTTTTAAACCATTGTGATACATAGAGCATTTGCTCCAATAGGAGCAAATGCTCTATCTATCACTGGTTTCAAACTACAAAATTCTAATTCTGTAGTTAATGCTCCTTTTCGGTAGATTTATTCAAAGACGTTGGATCTAAAAATAGCCTATGAGGGAATGGGTAAAGTAACCCTTTATTCCATAAATACACCTTTTAATGCCTTTGCTAACAGGGTTGATCCAGATCAGACAGCTCTTGCAGGAGCTGTCTGATCAGGGTCTGCTCTGTTTATGATATAATACAGATATGAGTACTGTGGGTTTCTGCCATGGCAAGTGTGCTATTATAACAATCTAATAATATTTGTGTCATTATTTCTTACATGAATATTCATAGAGTAAAGCAATAATTGAGGCCAACTATCCAACTCAACAAAGTTTCATAATTTCAGAAATGGCAACATTCCATAACCCTGGAATAATTATTAGGATCATTTCTAAAATTTCTCCTTTTCTGTGCTAAATTTAGACATGATACCACAATGTATTGCACAGGGGCGAAAATAGGATGTGGCTCGTGTATATATGACTTCTGAAGTACTCGGCCATAATGTTGTCAGTGAGAACATGGGAAGTTGCGATGGATGTTTTAAAATGGATTCTTGATTTGTTTGATAAGAGGTACCTTGCACATTTTTCTAAATTATCAACTTTACTGGTTTGCATAGACTTCAAAGATCCTTTTATCTCTATAATGCCATTCATTGTGTTGAAAGATAAATAGTGTTTCGCTTTCAGTTACTGATCAATAACATAATGGTACGCCTCAGTAACCAAAAAAAAATAAATTCTTGTTTCTTCAAATAATGCTTTTTATGGTCAAAGGGTGAAATAATAGACCAACTACAGTTTTAGGGAATATAATTATTTCACAAACAAATATTTAACCCTTTGCTTTATATAAACACTTTTTCATGTACCTTTGTAAACAGTAGGTTAGATGGTTCCTGTTAGAGCATCTCATCAGGATCTGCTCTGTTTGCTTATGACATTATAAAGATTTTATTCCACAGTTTTTTTTCTCAAAGCAAACATTCCCTGTTTTAAAAGATCAGCTATTAAATATTCATATTTAGCTCGTCTGTTTCGAAGAAATCACGAGCTATTGTCGTAACTCCGATCAGACGGCTGCTATAGGAGGAGGGTCAGGGTCTGCTCTGTTTACTTATGATATAATGTAGATATTATTCCAGTTTCTGTCATGGCTAAACATTCCTGTGTCCATTTGCTATTATAACAGATAATCTGATTAATATTCATGACATCATTATATCTTACATGAATATTCATGGAGGAAAGGGTTAAGCATCTGTTGAACTAGCTAGCCATGTCTATAACACATCTTATTTCATCATTACAAGGACCAGAACCAAAGGAAAAAGTCATAACCTTATCAAATATATTGTTATGTCCCTTTGAAGACTAATTCTCCTGCTTGGTAACATTTTCTCAAGTGCATTGATAAAGGACATAATTATTATTATATACATGTATGCAGTAAGTACTGAGAAATGTAAGGTCTGCTATTAACTCTTTACTCTATAGATACACCTTTTAACGTCTTTTCGAACAGAGGAAACCCAGATCATGAATATTCATGTAAGAAATAATGAGATCTTGAATATTAATTAGCTGAATTTCTATGACATGAAAGCAAGACATTTTGGCCATGACAGAATCTTTTTAATTTCATAAGCAAACGGAGCAGACCCTGATCACATGGATCCCACAGGAGCTGTCTGATCTAGGTCTTCTCTGTGTGCAAAGGGGTTAGAAGGCATATCTATGGAGTAAAGAAGGTTGATATTCATGTGGCATTATGTATATTACATAAATATTCACGGAGTAAAGGGTTAATTAACACTTAATACACACTTTAGAGATTCATTGCAGCAAAATGCAGTATTAGCAGATCTGTATAGATCTGTTTGATTCAGAATAGGTGGGGTTGATTGCATAATCTGAAGAAATTACATGCAAAATATGTCATTGAAAGAGTGTTAAAAGTAATTATGAATAAATGAAGTAATATTTGATTTGAAAATACTTTAATGTGACGTCTTTCTTGAAACGTGAAACCTTTTACTGTAACAAGTTTGTGTTACAAAGATCATGTTTCAACATTGTATACAAGTTTCACAACTAGTGTTGTAGGAGTGTTCAAAATTGTTAACCCTTTCCCTCATATAAACGTGATTTCACACATTTGCAAACAGAGTAGACCCAGATCAGATGGTTCCTAGAGGAGCCATCTGATCAGGGTCTGCTCTGTTTGCTAATAGGTTTTTGATAGATCTGGTTCTTTAGATTCTAAAATGGTTACAATATCCAACCTTCCTTATTTAACCCATTCCCGTATAGGCTATTTTTAGATCCAACCTCTTTGAACAAATCTACCGAAAAGGAGCTTTTACTACTAAAAAGTGTTGAAACCATTGTGATAAATAGAGAATTTGCTCCTATCAAATGCTCTATTTATCACAATGGTTTCACAAAGTGACTTTTACAGAAGCGTCAAAAGGCGTCTATATGCGGGAATGAGGTACAATTATAACTATTTTGTCCATGAATATTTAGTAGGTATTGAAATTTGAAACAAACATAGAACAGGTTAAAGGTTAGCTCTTTTGCCCACTTTACCTGATGGAGACCCCTTTTCATGCCTTTACAGCATAGACCAAGATCAGTTGGGTCCTGTAGGAGTAATTTGATTGGGTTTGCTCTGTTTGCAATATGGAATAATATAGATTTGACTCTACAGATACTGCCTGGACTGTGTTTATATTATGCCATTATAAAACTTCGACATGTAATTAATATCCATGATGTCATTCCCCCCCCCCCCTTTCTGGGTGCTACATGCAGGTAGTAGCTTAACGCAGGACAAAAGTAATGCAGAAAGCTCCTAGAGGAGCTTTCTGCATTACTTTTGTCCTGCATTAAGTAACCACCTGCTTATAAAGGCACCCATGTTATTCATTAAGTGGTCGCATTAGCAGGTATTTACTGTATCTCTTACATGAATATTCAAATTAAATATTGTCATATTTGTCCTAAATAATACGACACATAGTGAAGCTGAATAAGGCTGTTCTGCATCATTATGTTAAGTTTAGATGAAACTAAAGGAATAACAAAAGTGTAGATCTTGATGAAGTTTCCCGGTCTAGATCAGTTTGAACTTGATCTGCACTATTTGCCTAAGTTTGTTTGGCACGCTATTTAGGGTCATTATTCTTGTTATAACTTCCGATTATGCTCTCATGAAAATTTTCAAATTTCATATCCTGTTCCATTGATATTACTTCCTATTATGCTTTCAAGAAAACCTTCAAATTCATATCCTGTTCAATATATCTGATAATTTCATAGCTAACCATTTCAATGCACGCCACACACACACACTGGCATTAGCAAACCGTGTAGACCCAGACAGGTGGCAGTTTAATTACTTCATTATTGGTCATTCATCCTTTCAATGCTGAATTTTTAAAGTAGAATAGTCCATCATGGCTGTGATGAAAATTAAAAAAGAATCGGATCCGTGTCTACTCTGTTTGCTAAGGTGCCAAAAGTTGTTTATATGAGGGATAGGGTGTATTCATGAAGGAAACTGATAACATCATGAATATTAATTAGTTTTTTAGCTCACCAGAGCACAAAGTGCTCAGGGTGAGCTTTTGTGATCGCCTGATGTCCGTCGTCCGTCGGCGTGCGTCGTCAGTCGTCAACAATTTGAACCTTTAAAAATCTTCTCCTCTGAATCTACATGGTTCTCAGCTTTCATCTTTGGCACATAGTATCATCTTTAGGTCCTCTACAAAAGTTATATAAATTATGGCCCTGGGGTCAAAATTGGCCCCGCCCCAGGGGTTCCATGTTTTCAATAGAAACATATAGTAAAACTTTGAAAATCTTCTCCTCTAAAACCAGAAGGCTCTCAGCTTTCATATTTGGCACATAGCATCATGTTCAGGTCCTCTACAAAAGTTATATAAATTATGCCCCTGGGGTCAAAATTGGCCCCGCCCCAGGGGTGGGCAGTTTTCAATAGAAACAAATAGTGAAATCTTTGAAAATCTTCTTCTCTGAAACTGGAAGGCTCTCAGCTTTCATATTTGGCACATAGCTCCATGTTCAGGTCCACTACAAAAGTTATATAAATTATGGCCCTAGGGTCTAAATTGGCCCCGCCCCAGGGGTGGGCAGTTTTCAATAGAAACAAATAGTGAAATCTTTGAAAATCTTCTCTGAAACTGGAAGGCTCTCAGCTTTCTTATTTGGCACATAGCATTATGTACAGGTCCTCTACAAAAGTTATATAAATTATGGCCCTGGGGTCAAAATTGGCCCCGCCCCAGGGGGGGCAGTTTTCAATTGAAACAAATAGTGAAATCTTTGAAATTCTTCTTCTCTGAAACTGGAAGGCTCTCAGCTTTCATATTTGGCACATAGCATTATGTACAGGTCCTCTACAAAAGTTATATAAATTATGGCCCGGGGGTCAAAATTGGCCCTGCCCCAGGGGCGGGCAGTTTTCTATAGAAACAAATAGTGAAATCTTTGAAAATCTTCTCCTCTGAGACTGGAACGCTCTTAACCTTCATATTTGGCACAGAGCATCATGTTTAGGTCCTCTACAAAAGTTATATAAATTATGTCCCTAGGGTCAAAATTGGCACCACCCCAGGGTGGGCAGTGTTCAGTAGAAACAAATAGTGAACTCTTTGAAAATCTTCTTCTCTGAAACTGGAAGGCTCTCAGCTTTCATATTTGGCACAGAGCATCATGTTCAGGTGCTCTACAAAAGTTATATAAATTATGGCCCTTGGGTCAAAATTGGCCCCGCCCCAGGGGTGGGCAGTTTTCAATAGAAACAAATAGTGAAATCTTTGAAATTCTTCTTCTCTGAAACTGGAAGGCTCTCAGCTTTCATATTTGGCACATTGCATCATGTTCAGGTCCTCTACAGAAGTTATATAAATTATGGCCCGGGGGTCAAAATTAGCCCGCTCCAGGGGTGGGCAGTTTTCAATAGAAACAAATAGTGAAATCTTTGAATATCTTCTTCTTGGAAACTGGGTGGTTCTCAGCCTTCATACTTTGCACGTATCATCATGTTCAGGTCCTCTGCAAAAGGTATATAAATTATGCCCCAGGGGTGAAAATTGGCCCCGCCCCAGGGGTAGCCAATTTTCAACAGAAACATATAGTGAAAACTTTGAAAATCTTTTTCTCTGATACTGGAAGGTTCTCAGCTTTCATATTTGGCACATAGCACCATGTCCAGGTCCTCTACAAAAGTTATATAAATTTTGCCTCTTGGGTCAAAATTAACCCAATCCCAGGGCAGGCTAGTTTTCTAAAGAAACATATAGTTCAAACTTTGAAAAGCTTCTCCTCTGATTGTCTGGTGAGCGCTTCAGGGCCATTCTGGCCCTCTTGTTTTATTATGACACATGAGCACAGGAAATTTTGGCCATTGCAGAAAATGTAGAATAATATCTACATTTTATATCAGAAGTAAACAAAGCAGACCCTTATCAGCCATCTGATCTGGGTCTACTCTGTTTGCATTTAGGTGAAGAAAGAAATATTTAACCCTTTCCCTCATAAAAACACTTTTTCACACATCTGCAAACAAAGTAGACCCAGATCCTATAGGAGCCGTCCGATCAGGGTTTTCTCTGTTTGCTAATGGAATTGGATAGATCTCTAAAATGGCTACAATATTCTGCCTTCCATGTCATTACAACTGTTTTGTACTTGAATATTCAGTAGGTATTGAAATTCGGATTAAACATAGGACAGGGAAAGGGTTAATGCAGGGTGAACATCGTGCTGAAAGCTCCCAAAACAGATTGCTTTATTTCATATAAATGTCTAATACAAGAATTGAATTAATCAATAATCATAATTGGCAGAGTCTTGCATGAAAATTCATCAAGTAATGCAGTGTGTCCACTTATTTTCAGTTACTGCAGGTTTTTATACCTCTTAGAAGTTGAAGGTACAGTGGAGAAAATGGGAGAATAATGTCAATTTACAAAATAAATGGTTATCTTAACTATTTGCATGCTAGCAACGAAACCGTTATTATCTGTGCATTGTGCAAACAGTTTGGATCCAGATGAGGCACCGCATAATGCAACATTACATCAGTATCCAAACTGTGCGAGTCACACGTGTGACGTTTTGACCAAGAAATTGGTGAAATCTTATTTTAAGAATTAAAGCAGACAGTTGTTGCAGACATAAAATTACTTAGCATGCAAAGGGTTAAACTTCTTTCTAGTTCAATCAGCCTATCTTAGAAATGATGTTTGAAATTTCTGTACTTTGCTTTGATTTGAAAGTCAGATGAAGACTCGTATGATACGGCAGACTCCATTTTCACTAGTTTTAGAGGTATCTCTTTGAATGTTTGATGAGTTTTATGACATGGACATTAAATTGGTTGCTGCATATTCACTAGGTTAATTTTCATTCTTTAAGTAGCGGACATAATGCGCCTGGCAGAACTGATTGTATACCCAGTGTTGCAGATATATTACCGGGGTCCCGTGTTTTATACTGCTGCATATAAAATGGTCCTGTGTTTTTATACCCATCTCCAATAAAATGCAAACGATATGAGATATAAAATACATTACATGTATTTAATTCATTGAATACGAGTTATCATTTGCAAACAGTGTAGACCCCAATCACAGGGCTCTTCTGATCAGGGTCTGCACTGTTGTAATTCATTATTTAAACAAATTTAAGCCATAAACTGAATGGATTCTGCTGTTAAACTGATAGACCAGTCCACTATTCACCAATGAAAATTCTTCATTTTAGAATAAAGATCTTGTGACTACTCTTTACTAATGGAGAAATAAAGGAGTTACCTCTTGAAAATGTTAATTTACGCTTCTTACCTGGACCACTGGTACATTTTCAGACAATTCTTTGTTCTTGATCTTTATTTCCAAATATACATGATTCAGGTACAGTAAAACCTCTCTATAATGGCCACTATATTGTGTTAATTAGATGGTATTTAGGGCAGGTGGCTGCTTAAAACAAGGTGAAAGTAAAACAGAACGCTCCTATAGGAGCGTTCTGTTTTACTTTCATCTTGATTTAAGCAGCCACCTGCCTTTAACACAAAATACTTGATGTAATTTAGTGGCCGTTTAATAGAGAGGTTTTACTGTATACATTTTAGGAGATTGAGACATTTGTAAAGGATTTAGAATGAGAATACTTTCTGCCGGTGAAATTTGAGATCTGTTGTTTATGTTGCAATCTGTATTAGGACCACCTTGTCTCAGTTCACCAGGGACAATGTATATAAGATTGTATAATTGCAGAATCAGTTGGATTTGTATGGCCACGATTTAGTGTTGGTTCAATATTAGATTACTAGATTTGTACATTGAGTACACCTTATCCGCCTAGATATCGGAGGCCAGCCATGGGTGTTGTGGTGTACGAACATCATAGCTGAATCTACATTAGTGTTACAGTAGAACCTGTCTTAACCCTTTCGTCCATAAGCTATTTTTAGACCCAACCTCTTTGAATGAATTTATCCAAAAGGAGCATTTACTAGAGAAAAGTGAAAATTTATAATTTTGTAGTTTGAAACCATTGTGATAAATAGAGCATTTGGTCCTTTAGGAGCAAATGCTCTATTTATCACAATGGTTTCAAGAAGTGGTTATTACAGAAGCATAGAAATGCATATTTATGGAGGAAAGGGTTAAGCAATCAAGAGGTCTAATTATGGTCTGTAAGACAAGTGGTAGCTTAATACAGGTCAAAAGTAATGAAGAAAGCTCCTAAATGAGCTTTCTGCATTACTTTTGCCCTGCATTAAGCATTCACCTGCTTTGTAAGACTCCTGTGATCAATAAATGAATGGCCGTATAGGACAGGTTCTACTGTACATCATTTGGTAACTGAAAATTTTATTCAGATCACAAACTTGAAAGTAAAGGTCTGTCCCATCTGATCTGGGTCTAATCTGTCATGTAAAATCCTCTGGTAAATTTCAGCCTTTTATATTGAATTGACTTTATGTAAAATACTGACAGAATATTCCATTGTGAATATTCTCCATTCAAAGGTTTAACCCTTTCCTCTTTAACCCTTTCCTTTCCAAATGTTAATACCTACTGAATATTCATGAATAAAACAGTTATACTGAAATATGGAAGGCGGAACAGTGAAGCCATTTTAGAAAGTAAAGAAACAGATCTATCAAATTCCATTAGCAAACAGAACAGACACTGATCAGATGGTTCCTATAGGAGCAGTCTGATCTGGGTCTGCTCTGTTTGCAAATGGGTGAAAACATATTTACAGGAAGGAAAGGGTTAAGTTTGGCTTCATCATTGTTAGAGACATATCTTATATGAAAGTCAAACATGCACTATTTGAATTGGACACAGAATTAAAGTGCATCGGATTTGAATCAAACCATTAACTTAAGCGCTGTCATGGACAGTCTCTTTATACAGTAAAACCTCTCTATAGCGGCCACTAAATTACATCAAGTATTTTATGTTAAAGGCAGGTGGTTGCTCAAAGCAAGGTGAAAGTAAAACAGAATGCTCCTATAGGAGCGTTTCTGTTTTACTTTCACTTTGCTTTAAGCAGCCACCGGCCTGAAATACCAACTAATTCACACAATTTAGTGGTTGTTATAGAGAGGTTTTACTGTACTTTGAATGGACTTGAGAATGTAACAGATTTGTGAATGCCTTTACAAACAGTTGTGATCCAGATCCAGATGAGACACCACTTGAACATCACATCAGGATCTAAATGGTTTGACATTCCAATACTCTTTTTAAAAAAAAAATAATGGAAGCTCTGAGAATTTATAGCAGACGACAGTTTATTGTAGACAAGATTCAGTTTGAGAAATACATTCGTAGGAATACACAGTGATTGGTTGACAACTAGTCTCATTGTTGTTATTGGTAGGAGAAATGATTGTTGTACATTGAAGCCTGTCTACAGCTACTTCCAAAAATATGCCAAAATCATGTTTTAGTGGTAGCTAAATGCAGAAAACTTGGCTAGGAGCTTTTGTCTTGCATTAACCCATTACCTCATAGGCTATTTTTAGATCCAACCACTTTGAATAAATCTACTGAAAGGAGCATTTACTAGTGAAAAAGAAAGTTTTAGAATTGTGTTGTTATGAAACCATTGTGATAAATAGAGCATTTGCTCCTATGGAGCAAATGCTCTATTTATCTCAATGGTTTCAGAAAGTGACTTTTACTGAGGCGTCAAAATGCATCAGTATGAGGGAATGGGTTAAGCAATATTCAGACAATATTCATTGTGTGGTTGCTTTAGACAGATCCTTCTGTAACCGATATTGACTGGCAAGTATGATGGCATATTTCTATACTAGTATGCTTAAGCTCTCAAGTACATTTTATTTTTAGCCTGTTGAGCTGTGTGTTGTTGGCAGAAAGGATTGTCAACATTATTTGAATTTCTCGATGAATTGTTGTTTCCCTCATTTCTTTCTAAATGCACAATCCCGAGTATAAAACCGTTTGGTCCATGCCAAGTTACTGGATACAAACTGTTTGAATGGTCATCATAAATATACCAATAGCATGCTGAATCCATTGTCTCTTATAAATTTAATTTCAAACATTTGCAAACAGAGTAGATTTGCTTACGACGTGATATAGATATAAATCCAGTTTTTGTAACAGCGAAAAATTCCTATGAAAAATTTACATTATAGGAAATCGGTTAATAAGTATTCATGATGTCATTATCTCTCGCATGAATATTGAGCAGGTAAAGGGTTAAACAGGTAAAGGGTTATGGTAAAACCTATATATTGTGCGTAATTACTTTCAAGGCAAATACAGTCAAGGCCAGGATACAATTTCAGCCATGTCATATAGTTTGTTTCTGCAGGAAAATAGTCTATAAACCATGGTTGATAAGAGAAGTGATATTTATATTGTATAAGTGTACCCTAACTACCCGAAGTATTTGGACAACCAATCTACCCTCTCCACCAGTTCGTAAATAATTCAATTCACTACCATCGTGATAACTTCGAAATAGACTGACATAATAAGTAGCAAATAGTGTAGACACTAATCAAACGATTCCTTAAGGAATTGTTTGATCTAGGTCTACACTATTTGCCTAAGTTTGTCTGTCCGAATGTTTAGGGTAATTAGGATGAATGGATATTGATTGAATATTGGGAAATGGGTCCTTCAATGTGTTGAATACTTTGGAATCCCATACAGAGGATTGAAAGTATGGACTCCTTATACGAGGATTCATTTAACCTTTTACTCATAAATACACAAAGTTGCAAACAGAGTAGACCCAGATCAGATGACTCCTGTAGGAGCTGTCTGATCAGGGTCTGCTCTGTTTGCTTATGATAAAATGTAGATATGATTCTACAGTTTCTGCCATTGGCTGAAAATACCTGTGCCCATGTGCTTTTATATCAAATGTAAACATTTATTAGACAACTTTTTATAATGTAAACTTTTCAAAGAAATTTTTTGCTTTGACTAACTGTAAAATCTGATATATCAAGTTAAAAGTATACAGAGTAGAGTCTGATCAGATAATAATTCTGGTATACATACTATATTCATAAAGTAGCGAGTTATGGTAGTCATTTTCATTTTGAATTTGTTCCTGCATTTTCAGTCGGTGGCAATGATAAAAGGTGTGTTCTTTCCAGTTGTGTTATGGTTTTGTTTCATGAAGATTCAATATCTATTCTAGAAATTGAAAAATAGGGGGAATATCCCCCATGTCTAAAAAGACGAGGATTGTAAAAAAAAAATCAGGGGGTGAGGGAGAGGGGGTCAGCTTGGACACTGAAACAAGGTCACAGGGAAAAAGTCTGCATTGAAAATAAAATGTTCTTTGGCATTTTCAAAATGATGCAGTAGAAATAACGGCATATGAACACAAAAATGTTTTGGCTAAGGCAGAAACTGTAGAATCAAATCTATATTGCACCATAAGCAAATAAAGTAGACACTGATGAGACGACTCCTAGAGGAACTGTCTGATCTGGGTCTGCTCTGTTAATGCGTTTATATTGAAGGAAAGGGTTAACACTGTGACCATTTGCAAGATATCGCATTGTTGAAATGGAGATTTTCTTTCCCCAGTACATAATATAAGCTTCTTATTCTGTTAATAATACTAGGTGTAATTTATTGGAAAGAACTTATCTGGTGCACAGAGCCAAGCCTGAGCATGAAATATGAACTTTTTGCCTACTTCGTGCGACCATGATTTGCATTTGCAAACAGCTTGGATCCAGATGAGACGCTGAGTAACTTGGCGTCTCTTCAGGATCCAAGCTGTTTGACACTCAGTAAATACATTCTCAGAAGTTTTAATGAATCCAAACTTACAGCAGACCAGGGTTTGTGCAGACATTATTTTATCAGCAGAGTCAGGGTTAGCCTTGACATGCCATTGGCTTTATCAGTATGAAACCTGATGGTTATAATTTTTATAAAGCAAAATGTATGTTCCACTTCATATTTGTAAATCCTTGAAATTTCAGATAATTTTGAAGCTGATATGATTTTACTCAATGAATATTCATGTAAAAAAATAATGACATCATGAATATTAATTGTCTCCCCCAGTATACTGGGAAGACATTTTGTTTTTGTGTGAGGCGTCCGTCAGTCCGTCCATGATGGACCATCTGTCCGTTTGTCCAAATTTATTTTGTCCGCACAGTTTCTTCTTTGGTCGGACATAGGATTGATCAGGACCATGCTTAGTTGTGCAGATCTTATTTTTGTTCCAGTTTGATGATTTTCTACAGAGTTGAAATTTTTACATGGAAAATTTTGTCCGTGTGGTTTCTCCAAAACATCAGTTTTTCTATCAAAAACAATTCTAGTATGATTGTTATAATAGCACATGGACACAGGAATGTTTGTCCATGGCAGAAACTGTAGAATCGTACCTATATTATATCGAGCAAACAGAGCTGACCCTGTTTGACAGTCTATGTGTATGATTTTGAATTCTACTGAGTCTAGAATTCCAGGAAGTTGGTCACTGTACAGTAAGCATAAATAGGGAAGTGAATTATTGACTGACTAGCTAGAAATGTTCTAATGGAAAGATATTGCAGTATGAAGATATGAGATTCTTTTATTGGTTGTACATTTATGTACTTTAGCCAATAGCAAATCGTGTCTGTTTCACAAGCATTGTTTTGACATGTTTTGTTACATTTCTGTGGTATATGCAGCTGTGTGTATGCCAAAATTACCTCATCATACATTTTGACTTTTATGAATTTGACATAAAATGTAGATTAATTTTCATTACAATACAGAGCAACAGATGAAGATGCATAATATTATAAAAAAAAAATTGTTTCTTTAGAAGCTTCTCTTCGAGACCATTCTAAAGCGTAGTCACAACAAAGGGTTTGGTGGAGAAATAAAGGAACTCTTCTTGGAAATTATTTAACCCTTTCCTCCATGAATATTCATGAAAGAAATAATGACATCATGAATATTAATTAGATTAATGTGTTAAAATAGCATATGGACACAGGAATGTTTGGCCATGGAATCATACCTATATTAGACCCTGATCAGATGGCTCCTATAAGGGGGGGGGGGGGGGGGGGGGTTGACCCTTTACCTCGAATATTCATGTAAGAAATTATGTTTGCTTGAATATTTATAATACTGTATAATGAACAAGAGAATTCTTTCCTCTAGCACAAAATTATTTGAAGCAGTCTATCCATTTATTTCACACCGCTTTCAACCAGTGTGATGCATAATATTCAGTCTTTATTACTTTTTTTGTTTGTAAACCAGTCTGTTCACTCAGAAAGGTGTGCAGAGTGAGTGAGAGAGAGAGAGAGAGAGAGAGTGTGTGTCTTTGAATATGAGAGTCTCCTTGTAATATTGTTTGCAATATCCACGTTTAAAAGGGTGAATTGTTTCGTATAGCCTTAAGTGTAGTGCATCATCCGATATAGGACAATGGTTTACGCCGATTGTGATTTACCCTTTCCCTCATTGTAACACTTTTTCATGCCAGACCCAGAGCACTCTGATCAGGGTCTGCTGTTTGCTTATGGATTTATATAGATCTGATCCTACAGTTTTTGTCTAAGCCAGCAATTCCCTTGACAATTTTACATTATAAAATTCCAAGTAAGTGAATATTTCTGAAGTGATAAATCCATGCATAAATTTTCTTTAGGGAAAGCGTTAGAATGTAAGATCAGTTTAAAATTATGTGAACTCCAGGTCATCTGTGTTTGTATGAAGTGTTTTATGTGACTGTGTAATTTTGTTTTGTTTGTTTGCGTTGATTAAGGTCCGTTTCTGCTCACTATGAGCTAATTGGACGCCCCAGAGAGAGGGGAGAGGATACAGATGTGTATAATGTATAATTCATAATATGGTAAATATTCATGAGTGAAGAATCCCAATTGTGTCACTTGTGTAGACGTATAAATATATAAGAATATAGTGTAAAGATTTAACCCTTTTCCTGTTAAATATCCCTTTCCTCCATAAATGCGCCTTTCTGCACCTCTGTAAAAGTCACTTCTTGAAACAATTGTGATAAATAGAGCATTTGCTCCATAGGAGCAAATGCTCTATTTATCACAATGGTTTCAAAATTACAAAATTCTAACATTTTCCTTTTCTCTAGTAAATGCTCCTTTTTGGTAGATTTATTCAAAGAGGTTGGATCTAAAAACAGCCTATGAGAGAATGGGTTAAAGAAGACATGGATCTTGATTATGGTCTTAACCCTTTCCTTGTTATTAAATATTCATGTCGGAAATAATGACATCATGAGTATTATGAGCTGAATTTTTATAATGGCATAATTATGCACACATGAATGTTTGATATTGATAGAAACTGCAGTCTCAGATATACATGTACTATGATTTCTTTAGCAAACAGAGCAGACCCTGATCACATGGCTCCTACAGGAATCGGCTGATCTGCGTCTACTATGTTTGTAAATTGTTTGATAATGAAGGAAAGGGTTAACAAAAGGGAAAATGATAGTATCAGTTGAACTGTGTTTATGTAGTAAAAAGGAGTAGTTGGGAGTGAACATATCCGTTGACATTCCACAGGTGAACAATTTATACCTGAACTAAACTAAACCACACAATGTACCTGAGATTGTGTAATGGTGAGGCATTGTATTGCAAAATCTGAATATCACATGTCCTGAACAGGAAATGATGTGGAATCAATTCTGTTATAGTCGCATAACTGTTTGTGATATTTGGTGATCATTGGTATATAGTGATGGAAACATTTGTAGAACCAAAGTTTAAAGGTCATACTGACAGATCGAATAGGCTTGATCCAGGTCAGTCTAGAAGCTCATTCTTAAAACAAGGTTCAAACTATGTGGCTATTAAATATGAAATTAATTTTAAACTTGTATTAATCATGCTCAGGAAGTGTTGGTAAAAATGACAGTCACATAATGAATATGAGTAGAAAATTCTACATGTTCTGTTGCTTCATTTAATTTTGTAGATACTGTATTTTTTGAAAGGTTTCTTTTTTCATTTCACTGTTGTATAATAAAATACTTAACCCTTATCATGTCAAAAATATAATAATGTCTGCTCTAAAGCAAAGAAAGTTTTTCTTACATGTGATTCGTTCAAGCTTTTGAGAAATTACTGACAGGGTGTCAAACAGCTTGGATCCTGATGTGATGCAGAGTTACTTGGCAACTCGGCGTCTCATTTGGATGTAAGCTGTTTGCAAATGATGGCTAGGTCACGATTGGCAGGATAAGGGTTAAAATCATCGATCATACTTCAGAGACTTATTGCATCTTTAAGAACCAAGGTTGAGGCTATACCTGATAGGCTTAACCCTTTCCCTCATGTAATTGCCCATTCATGCACTTGCAAGCAGAGTAGACCCAGATCAGACAGCTCCTATAGGAGCTGTCTGATCAGGGCCTACTCTGTTTGCTAATGGAGTTTGATAGAACTGTTTCTTTAGTTTTCTAAAATGGGTACAATGTTACACCTTCCATATTTCATTATAACTATTTTTTCCATGGATATTCAGTAGGGTTTTGAAAATTGGACTAAATATAGAGCAGCGAAAGGGTTAAAGCTTGATACATGTTTACGTTGGACCTTTAACTTGCTTTTGGCAAATAAATGGTATATGTGCAAACAGATTGACTCTAAATCCAACCTGAAATAAAGCCCTTTCCCTCATGTAAATGTTTTTAAATGCCTTTGCTAACAGAATAGACCCAGATTAGATGGTTCCTATTGGAGCTGTCTGATCAGAATCTGCTGTTTATGAAATTGTGATATGGTAGATCTGGCTAGTTTCTACCAATACCAAATAGTCCTGTGAATATAATTATATGCCACTATATCAAAATTGTCAGCCAATGAATATTCATGTCATTATTTTTTACATGAATATTCAACAAGGAAAGGGTTAAGTAGAAGGGACAGGAATTTAGGCAGTTTACATGAAAGTGATGAAACACACACTTTGTTGTAAATGGAGAGTGTTTGATAGAGATGTGTCATTCAGATAGATAAGAAGTGACTTAACCCTTTCCCTGTTCTCTGTTTATTCCAAATTTTAATACCTACTTAATATGCAAGGACAAAATAGTTATAATTAAGTATGGAAAGTGGAACATTGTAGCCATTTTAGAAAGTAAAGGAACAGATCTATCAAGTTATATTAGCAAACAGAGCAGACCCTGATCAGACGGCTCCGGCTCCTCTAGGAGCCGTCTGATCTGGGTCTTCTCTGATGCAGATGCGTGAAAACACGTTTATATGAGGGAAAGGGTTAAGATAGTTTGAAACACCTTTATGCCAAGTGTTTAACCGTTTACTCCATGAATAATTATTCATGTAAGAAGTAATGACATAATGAATATTAATCAGCTAGCCTGAATAGTATAATGGCAAATGAATTTTTTGGCCATTGCAAAATTAAATCTAGTGCCTTATAAAAAAGAGAACAGACCCTTTTCAGACAGCTCCTGCAAGAATTGTCTAATTTGGGTCTACATTGTTTGCAGAGGTGTTAACCCGTTACTCCATGAATATTCATGTGAAAAATAATGACTTTATGGATTTAAATTTACTGTTTTGTAATGTATATAGTTGCTCTTGAACACAGGAAATTTTGATGACAGAAACCGTACAATCAGATCTGTATTATTTCATAAGGAAACAGCAGACCCTGATCACACAACTCTTACAGCAGCTGTCTGATATTGGTCTACTCTGTCTGCAAAGGCATTAAAAGGCATATATAAGTGTATAGATGGGTGGATTTTGTTAGAAATACTGCTGAAATGGGTTAACTCTGCATGCCAGTAAGTTCTTAAATTTCAGAGGTCCATTTAAGATGAGATGTGTAAATTAAACATTTTCAAGAATAACTTCTTTATTTCTCCACTAAACAGTATGTTGTGACCAGTCTTTAGAAATGTCTCAAAGAGACGATTCTAAAGAATGGTCCCAACTTAGGGTTTGGTTGAGAAATGACGATTTTAGTATTTGAGTATGCTCTGAAAATTGTTACACACAGTTCTAATAGGCGATAATGTATTACTTGAGCATGCAGTTGGCATTTGCCCAAAAAAGGTTTGTCATTAACCCTTTACTCTTAGAAATGAACCAGACAACAATATTTGCAGACGACAATTATTGTAGTGTAGTGAGATTGATATTTGGTATATATTTCTGTTTCAGGTGGTGCATGGTTACCTTCTAGCCATGGAGGGAGAGCTGAGGGTGGGTCACTGATGGAGTTTAATCCTTTGGACCTGTTGGCCAGTGCTGCTGAGCTTCAACAGAAACAAGATGACACTCCTGACATCAACATGGTAACGCGACGCCACAGCTCGTCAAACTCAAAACTTTCCGTGGAATGCCCACAGAAGGAAAATAGTGAAGTAGTAAATAACAACAATAATAACAACAGCATTAAGACCAAGGGAATTACTATAATCAAGAAGTTTAAGATAAGTGGTAATCCTGAAATTGAGAAAATGCTGAATGAGCACAACTATGGAAATGCTAAGAAAAGTCAGCGGTATGATAGAAACACAGAGTCAGGCTTTGAGGTGACGGAGGGATACCGAGACAATAACAGCTTATCAGGTAGTAATACTTGTACAGCTGAAACAAAGCCTTCACACATCATAACCACGTTTGGTAGGAATGGAGATAAAGTGTCTGGTATCACAAAAAGCAGTTCACAAGTGAGTGATTCAGAATGTAAATGTGGGAAGGAGTTGAGTGTCGTATCAACAGGGAATTGCTCAGGTTCATATACAAGTTGTAAGTGTAGGGCAAATCATGGTGATAAAAACAGTGAACAGTTGGCTTGTTCAAAGTGTGTGAACTCTGAATGTGATTGCCCGAGGCCCTCAGGGGAACATAGTCAGGTTGGTAGTCAGTCCAGTGATAAAACTGAAGGTCAGTTGCCTGATAGCCTTTTAGTGATACCGGACTGTAAAAACACACACACAGATAGCAGTAACACAAAGAACAGCCAATTGAGTCCACATACAGTCTCCTGTACTGAAAAACAACAGGATGAAAATAGCCCATGTATGTCAACTGACATGCACTCTTATTCAGATACAGGCAAAAAAGTTAATTTGGAAAATAGTTTGAAAATTGAGAGAGAAATTGAAAATGGGGAAAGTCAATCATGCAAAAATAAACATAATGAGGTTATATCATCTGACAGAGGAAAATCTTCAGTGTGTATTGATTTGGGTGAAAAGAAATCAAATGACTTGGTAATGTCTGTTGTCAACATGGACATGTCTACCTTGGAGTCTAAGCCAACTACCTCAGACAGAAAGAAATTACCGTACGTAAAGGTGATTCCATCTCAGTCCAAGTCTAATAATGAAGTAGACATGCCACAGACCTTGGTGATCAATATATCTAACAAGACTCTCAATACCAGTTCACTCGAACAGAGTGCATCAGAACAATTGCCTTCATTATTGGAGATGGATATGTTGAAAAGGCAGAAATGTGAGAAAAGTGACAAATACGCCTCTGACACTGGAGAAATTAGTACATTGCTGGAAACAGATGATGTCAATTGTCAGCTAGACAAGGGAAATGACATAATTCAATCATTTTCTCCAGTAAAACCTAAACTGGACATTTCTAAATGTGATACAATAGATCTCGCTGAGAAATCAGATTCATACAACTCGTTAAAAAGACTGGAGCTAAGTGACTCTTTATGTTCTGATATATCGTCCACAAGTGTTCATTTACTATCACCAGATAGGCGCAATCCAGATTCCATGGGGATTGCAGAGAGTCCTGTCACAGCCCCTATACATGACCTCTCAG
Source organism: Azorinus chamasolen (assembly GCA_963576725.1). NCBI lineage: Eukaryota > Metazoa > Mollusca > Bivalvia > Cardiida > Solecurtidae > Azorinus > Azorinus chamasolen. The sequence continues at coordinate 40,195,606 of OY755245.1, forward strand.
GCTTATCAGAAACCGACGGGGAGTGTGACAAAAATATATCTGACTTGAGTTGTCCGTCTGTTTCACAGTCGGAGGTCAGCGTACCCAATAATAGTACCTCAAGTGTAGGGGCTGAATTAAGTACAATTCAGGGACAAGTATATGGTCAAGGCAGTAATTTTAAAAGAATTACAGATGTACCTACACAAGTGGACAGTTCGTGTTCAGAGGCTTCGACGGAGGTGAAGGAGCTAGTGAAAGATTCGCGCTTGACTTCAGACAGTGAGGAAAAGCTTTGTTTCAGTGATAATAGTGCTAATGATCAGTCACCAGGAAGTGGTAATGATGTACCAATTTTCAGATTTGAGTCAGACCATTGTTATGCAGGATTGCCAAGAGAAACAAATTGCTCTCGAAGCTCTCTAGAAAATGAAGAGCAATCCTGCAGTGAGGGAGAGGAGGTGAAAACACCCATGGACTCAGTGGGTGAGATCTCTCAGGACAGTGGCTATGAGGATGTAACCCATTCACCGGATGCTGAAATGCCTCGGGCAAGCACAGAAAAAAGCCCAGAATTGAAAACTGTGAAAAGTTTAGTCCCTGTTCTTATAAGTGTGAATAAAACAGGATGTTTGACCCTCCATAGTGATCCTAATATATCCAAACAGTTGAGTCAGCAGGTGTTGACAGTTGCAGATGGTACAGCAATAGACAAAGGTGGCTTGAAGCTTATTCCCGGGACCAGTCTGTCCGGTCTGTCCACTATTCCCCAGTCCCCCTTAATACTGTCACCAGTGGCAAATAAATCTGTTGCACCAGAGCAGCCACCGCTGGTGCAAACTAATGCTGAAAACATTCTGGGGTTGCTTCGTCCTACCTCACCGGATGTCACTTTAAACACAGCTCAGGAACAAACTTCTCCTCCAAAGTTTGGAAAATTTAGAATTGGAACTTTTGGGTCTTTCAGTAATTCAGGCATTGGAATGGACAGTTCTGCTGCATGTCTGCCCACTACATTGTCTTCCCAGGTACAATCTAAGACCCCAAGTACACCTGTTGCACGATTACCTCGTGCTAATGGTGTGAAATCAACTCCAAATGTGGTGGATACTTTGGGATCGCTTGTGCAGAAAGTTAAAAGTAGTTTGTCTCCAGCTCTACAGCTAGACAATAAATTCACAGACCATATCCAACATGATCATGACTATTGCTTAAAAAGTCTTGTACCATCCTTAGTCAGTAGTGTTCTAGAAGCTAAACTGCAGAAAGAGGCTGCAGTGAAGGGGAAAGTACCACATGGCAGGCTAAAAAGGTCAGAAACAGAGTTGTTTCGACAAGAAAGTAAAACTGGTAAACGGAAGCGCAGCTGCTCAAATGCTTCAAATCAAGATTTGAGCGAAGATTGTGATCTGGATGATGACTCTGAATGCTACTCACAACCAGAGTTTGTTCGTCCAAAAACTCGTGCAGAAAAATATATAGAACAAAAAAGTGCTGAACCAAAAGTTAAAATCACAGGAAGTAGTACATTTCAAGATCAGTTTGTATATTTTATGAACACAAAGAAGAGAAGCCGTAGGCGTGAGAGTCGAGATTCGCCGTTACCGGTATCGGGTGATCGAGTATTTATACCGCCTAAGCCTGGAGATATTGTAGTACCTCACTTGTCCGATCAAGATATAGAAAACTTAAAAAAGAGGTCAAAACTGAAACTAGGAGTTAGAAACAATTCACTAAGAAATGAATTTATGGCAGCAAAACTTTCAAACACACCATTTAATAGCAACTCACAGCAATCAGAAACAGCTGTGGATGAGAAAAACATAATAAATACTATTCTGAGTCTGGAAAACGAGAACCTCGTCTCCCCAGAGGAGTCTTATAATGAATCTATGGAACTATATGGCCAGGGTCTAGGTACTGACATGATGAATTTCCTACCTGAACAGATGAATCTGAATCTAACTCAGGAACAAATGGATTTACTGTACAGTGCTGTGGATGAAGTTCAGAATTCGTCCCCAGGTCTCGTTGGGGCTGAAAAGCTTGTAGAATCAGAAGGGGAGCAGTCAACATTTAGTCAGTTCACAATGCCTGATGCATATGAGAGAAATGGTGAAGAGACAGCAGGTAATGAGACCACAACAAAACAGAACGCACCTGAGAGCCCCGTAGAGAAGACTGCAGCATTGTCTGAGCGCAAAGATGGAATGCCTGAAGACAAAGATGGAGATTCAGGCACAGGTAATATTATCTACAGCTTTCTGAACTCATAGCTGTTTAACCCTTTCCTCCATGAATATTCATGTAAGAAATAATGACATCATGATTATTAATTAGATTAACACTGTAGAATCATATCTATATTATATCAAAAGCAAACAGAGCAGACCCTGATCAGATGGCTCCTCTATGAACAGTCTGATCCAGGTCTACTCTGTTTGCAATAGCGTAGAAAGGTGTATTTATGGAGTAAAGGGTTAACCCTTTTCTCCATAGATACTTTTTCAAAGAGAGTAGACCAAGATCAGACAGCTCCTATAGGAGCTGTGACTATCTGATCAGGGCCTGCTGTATATATTATAGATCTAATTCTACAGTTTCTAAACATTTCCTGTGTGCCAATGCCATTAACCCTTTCCCTCATATAAACACATTTTCACGCATTTGCAAACAGAGTAGACCCAGGTCAGACGGCTCCTATAGGAGCCATCTGATCATGGTCTGCTCTGTTTGCTAATGGAATTTGATAGATCGGTTTCTTTCCTTTCTAAAATGTCTACAGTCAATGTTCCACCTTTCATTTTTCGTTGTCACTATTTTTTCCATGAATATTTAGAGGGTAATGAGGATGTGCAGCTTCTCATCCTGGTTCTAAACTGTGAAAAATATGTAACAGAATCACCAAAGATAGAGATAGGCCTTGGCTGCAAAATATAGAAAATATGCTATCCCTTTCTTTCATGTAAATGGTTTTTCATGCCTGATCAGAGTCTGCTTTGTTGCTAAGATCTTACTCTACAATGTCTACCAATGCAAATTCAGCTAATAAATATTCATGATAATAATATATGAATATTCAGCAAGGAAAGGGTTATCTAAGTTTCCTTTAGAATATTTGTCTTGTCAAGAGCCCTGCTGCTTTTATCTAGATCTACAATATTTCAGGGCTTTAGATAAGAAGTATCCTCATTAACCCTTTACTCCAAAGAAATATCTATCATATTCTATTAGCAAACAGCAGACTCTAATCAGACAGCTCCTGTAGGAGCCCTCTCATCTGGGTCTTCTCTGGTTGCAAATGCGTGGAAACACGTTTATATAAGGGAAAGGGTTAACCCTTTACTCTATGAATATTCATGTAAGAAATAATGACATCATGAATATCAGTAAGATTATTTTGTTACAATGGCACATGGACACAGGTTTCTTTCGGCCATAGCAGAAACTGTAGAATCATATCAATATTGTTTTATATTTATAAGCAAGCAGAGCAGACCCTAATCAGACAGCTCTTACAGGAGCCGTCTGATCTGTGTCTACTCTGTGTTTGCAAAGGCATAAAAAGGTGTATTTATGGAATAAAGGGTTAAGTGTGTGTATGCAGTCATACACAATACACCCACATGCTAGTTCATTACTACCCTAATTTCCCTTTATAAATATTTGGACACCTAATCTCCACTCTCCACCTGCTTGTAAAGCTGAATTAGATACTTTTGTGATAACTGTAGATTAAACTGACATTATTGTTGCAAATAGTGTAGATCCTATAGATCAAATGATTAGATCAGGGTCTGCACTATCTGCCTAAGTGTTTCTCTGTGAATATTTAAGGTAACACTGACCTTGACTTTGATCAAGATTGGTGTGGTATCATTACTCTTTGCAGGACTAAAACTATTGTCTGCTTTAACCCATTCCCCCATAGGCTATTTTTAGATACAACCTCTTTGAAAAAAAAGGAGCATTAACTAGAGAAAAGGATTTTTTTAGTTTGAAACCATTGTGATAAACAGAGCATTTGCTTCTATATTTGCTCTATTTATCAGAATGGTTTCAAGAAGTGACTATTACAGAGGCGTAGAAAGGCGTATTTATGGAGGAAACATTTATAAAAAGACTAACCTGATTATAATTATAATCCTTTACTTCATTTTGCAAAGACCCAGATCAGAAGCTCCAGTAGGAGCCATCTGATTAGGGCTCTGATCTGTTTGCTTGTGGAATAATATAGTTATGATTCTACAGGTTCTGCCGTGGCCAAATAATTCTGTGCTTAAAAAAATATGCAAATTTATATTAATTAGGCCCCTGACCTTGAGCCAAACTCGTGTACAAATGTTAGTTTCTTGTCCCCTCAGTTATACAAGAGAGTTATACATGGGAGGTCATATAGGATATTCTCCTCAAAAAGCTTTCAACTTTGAACCTTTAACCTGTTGTGAACTTCTCAGTCAGGGCTTTTTTTCAACAAGCGGGGAAGGGACCTGGCCTCTACTTTGGGGGGAAAAATAGTACAGTATTTAGATATCTATAGGGGAAACAAATTTCAAATGTAAAGTCAGTGTTTGGGGAAAAGTGCATGATTTTGAAAAAAGATTCTGAGGGGAAGGGGCCTTTAAACGGCAACTACTATAGAAGAAGAAAAAGCCCTGTCAGTAGTCTAAATTATTGTCTACATCTTATTTTAAGTTACAGACTGAGAATCAATCAATCAATCACCGGCCGTGTGGCTCAGTGGTAGAGCATTCGCCGGAGGTACGGAAGGTCGTGGGTTCGATCCCCGGCCGCGACAGACCAAAAGTTGTATAAAGTTGGTACTAGTAGCTCCCTTGTCAACGCTCGACATTAAAGGTGTAGTTCTAGGACTGGTCGGCCCGGTGTCAGGATGATGTGACTGAGTGGGGTGCCCTTGCCATGTACCTGCCGCAGGGGTATTCCATTGAGGCATCGCTGTAATTTGTCTCATGCGGGTGCTGTCTGCAAATAACTGAAATACTGTTGGTTGGACGTAAAACCCAACTCACTCACTCCTATAGGATATTCTCCTCAAAAAGCTTCAACCTTTAACCTTTAACCTGTTGTGAACCTTCTCAGTAGTCTAAATTATTGTCTACATCTTATTTTAAGTTATAAAAGACTGAGAATCAATCAAGAGGATGTGGAGATTTTCAGTATTTGATTTGGATCCAGGCTGTTTACAAGTGCATGTTAGGTTTTGGTTGTCAGGACACAAAATTTATTTGCAAATTGTAAATTTATTAGAAATAAAAGTTTTTATTAAAATATTGTTGACTACAAGATTTGGAGCATAATTCAGCATTTCTTTCCCATTTATAAAAGTTCCAATTTACAGTATGGACTCGTAAATAATGAATGCAGTCGCAAAATAGACACTATACCTCGTGTATGAAAGCAGCTTATAGTCCAAGGCATTGGTGCAATATTGATTTAATTGGGAGTATTGACCTTAATCATGCTGAGCATGGTGTCCTTTACAAAATTTGTCATCTATTGGTAATGCAGATTTTTCTTTTCTTTCTTTTCAAATATGATTGTCCCTCTTTCAACAGTTTGGATCCTGATAAGATGCCTACTTGCTTGGTGTTTTATCTGAATCCAAACTAATTTGCAGATTTCATCACTGATTCATTGGTAACATTTCAAACATCTACTATTCTCAAGCTACTAGCGTACATTATCTGCGTTTGCAAATAGTGTAGACCCATATGACACAGCTGCTCCAGGAGCTGTCTTGTATGGGTCTACACAATTTGCCATTATAATTCACTGGCTACATCTCGAGAACGATTCAGCTAAATAATGATCCTAGTGGATGGATTCACATTTGAAAATGCGGCAAGGGAAGGGTTAACCCGTACAATGCTGGGAAACGAGTCACTAAATTGTCCTTTGAAAACAGTGTAGACACTGATGAGAGGGCTCCTAGAGGAGCCCTCTCATCAGGGCCTGCACTGTTTGTCATGTTACACTTTTCTTTAGAAAAATCCCTAAATGTTCACCATAAGCTTGACCTGTTTGAATTTTGAAATAGTCCATTTGAAAATTCAGCATTGTAAGGGTTAAGCTTTATCCTTTATGAAATTTACAATGACGGTTTTCAGTCACATTGTTATGGTCGGGAAGACTTTATTATTCACTTTTTCAAGGTTTATATTTAGAAACAAACACAAAACACTCCATTTACAAAGTTCACTAATTTTAGTTGTAAACATTTCCTTTAAAGTTAATTGCACCCTGTCATAGGGTATTGTTTGAAAGTACATGTATAAAGGTAACTATAGTTGTGTCCAAAAAAATGTTCAACTTAAAGGTCATTCCTTTCTCTTTGAGAGCTACAATAGTTTATTTGAAATAGAGAAAAGTATTGGATCCAAATCCAATGTCATGTATTTTAACCCTTGTCTCCGTAGATTATGTACGCCTTTTAACACCTTCCCAAACAGAGTAAACCAAGATGAGATGGCTCCTACAGGAGTAGTCTGATCAGGTCTTCTCTGTTTGCAAAGGCGTCTTATCAGATAAAGGGATAATCCTGCACTGCAGCTAAACTTTTTCAAGACCTTATCATTAAGTTATCAAAATCCAATTTGTTTTTACATAGTTTAGAAAATGACTGTTTGAATTAAGCATGAGAAAATGACTGTTTGTTTCAATTAAAATATACAAGTAGAATACTGGGATTTAACTCTTTCAAAGCTATTGTTTTGTTGTCAGTTGTCAGCATAATTATGTACATGGACTTTTTTTTGGTATTTGTAGAAATAGTAGAGTCAGATATATTGTAATTTCATAAGCAAACAGAGCAAACCCTGATAATATGGCTCATACAGGAGTTGTCTGATCTGGGTCTACTCCATTTGCAAATGCGTGAAAACACGTTTATATGATGGAAAGGGAAAAAGTGAGAAAAAGAGTGCAGGTCTGTTTTGAAAGTTTGTTTTACCAGATAATCTTTACTGCTTTTACTGATTCTATAAAAAAAAAGAAAAAAAAAAGTCTTGTTCTGGTTTATGGTTTGAGATAATCAATGTGCCTCATCAATGAGGATATGATATTCCTTTGTTTCTGCGGTTTCCTGTTTTTATCGTTTGAAAAATATGAACATTTAGCATTCTGGGAAATAATAATGAGCGAATTTGTTTTGTCCATTTTAACCTTTAGCCTGGTAAGCACAGCCTGACTAGTATTTACAAGCCGCTTTAACCCTTTATTTCATGAATATTCATGTAAGAAATAATGATCTCATGAATACTAACGAGGTTAATTATTATAATAGCACAATGGATAAATGAATTTTTGGCCATGGCAGAAACTATTTTCTTAGAATTATATCTATTTTATATCATAAGCAAACATAGTAAACCCAGAGCAGATGGTTTCTGCAGTCTCTGTCTGATCTGGGTCTACTCTGTTTGCAGAGGCGTAATTATGGATTAAAGGGTTTATCCAGATGAGACGCTGAGAGACTTGGCCTCTAATCAAGGTCTATGCTGTTATAAGTTACTCAGAAGCTTGAACGAATCGAACATAAAAAAAAAAAAAAAAAAAAAAAAATTGTAATACAAACGATTAGACAAGATGCAGACTAAGTGTATGTGTGTCTTGCATTTAACGGTTAACTGTGAAGTTTATCATAAATTCATCAATATCACTCACTTGGCACCTTTTCAAACAGACCCAGACCAGAAATCTCCTTTTGGAGTTGTCTGATCAGAGTCTGCTCTGTTTGCTTATGGAATGCCACAGCCAAACATTTCATAGTTTCTGTTTAACCCTTTCCTCCATAAATACACCTTTCTACACCTCTGTAAAAATAACCTATTGCAACAATTGTATTTATCACAATATTACAAAATTCTAAAAAAATTCCTTTCCTCTAGTTAATGCTCCTTTTGTGTAGATTTATTCAAAGTGGTTGGATCTAAAAATGGCCTATGAGGGAATGGGGAACTTAGTATAAGAATTTAGTCCATGAATATTCATACTCTAAAAAATTCAAAACTTTGGGCCAAAACTGGTATAGCTGTGAGATGTGTTGTCTTTATCTGTAAACCTAAATGTTGTTTCATATCTTCGCAAACAAGGTAGACCCAGATAGATCCAGATCAGATGGCTCCTGTATACTTATAAAAATTGTAATAGAGCTGACAACAGTTTCTACCAATACCAAAATTTCATTGGTACATAAAATTATACCGTCATAAATATCGAGTAAAATACGGTCAGCATTACTATATTTGGCTTATAATCCTATGATTAGCACTAGTGTTACATCATAAACAGTTTGGCTTTGTTTGTCTCACTTGTAGTCTACTGATATTTTTTCTGGCTGTCAACAAAGACGCCACTTGAGAGGTGACATAATATAACCTGGGAAATTTTAAAACAAGTGCAATGACATTTAAAAACAGTCATCAGTGTAGACACAGACCAGACAGACCCTCGAGGAACCTTGTTTTCTAGATCTGCACTGTTGTTGTTTTTTTCATTCAAAATGAATTTATCTTGCAAATTATAACCTTTCAAACTCAATGGACTTTTCTTCTTACCATTTCCCTCACATAGACAACTTTTGACCCCTTTGCTAACAGACTAAATCCAGGTCAGACAACTTATGTTGGTGCTGTCTGAGCAGGATCTGCTCTTTACGCTTGTGAAATAATGTGCGTAATCAGATATTAAAATCGTCATTTCTCCACCAAACCCTATGTTGTGACCACTCTTTAGAATTGTCTTGAAAATGTTTTAATTTATGCATCTTATCTGGACCTCGTATACATAATATTATTGTACAAGCCGGGGTATTTTTTCTACAAAATGGGTGAATCAGATATGCATGTGCAATATTCTAATCAATATTCATGATATCATTATTTCTTATATGAATTCTCAAGGAGTAAAGAGTTAAGATAAAATAGATGATGGGTAATATAATACAATGGAGAATGTTTTTGGCATGATAATTAGGACTGCAGTGTATGTGCACCGAGATCATGATTAGGCTTATTCAGACATGTGCTTACTTAGTCCTGATCAAATCCCACTTAAACACTTTGAATGCAAAAATTTTCGAAGTGGAATGACCCATCAGTGTTAGTTAGAATTTAGAAAGTCCATACAGTATGAAAGGTTTGAATATACCGGACGTTTTTTGAATGATGAACAATTCAAACCCAGATTAGATGACTCGTCAAGGAGCCCTCTGATCTGGGTCTACATTGTTTCTAGATGCCAGCATACTCTTTCAAAGAGTAAGATCTAGCAGTTCAAAAGTACTCGACTCCTTGGCTGTATTTAATTTCAGATAACATTGCAAGTACATATACAAATTTAGAACACAGACATTAAAAACAAACAGAATGACTTTTAAAGTTGTTCTCTTTCTCAATTTATCAAAAATACATCCAGAGGGTCAGTGAAAATGCAGAGATACTCAGCATCTCATCTGGATCCAAACTCTTTGCATGGGTTCGCCAATTTGTTGCTTACATCCTAAGAGTTAACGCGTTCCTTCATAAATCCCTTTTCACGCATTTGCATATACAGAGCAGACCCTGAACGGACAGCTCCTATAGGAAGCCTGTTATGTTTGCTTATGATGTAATGTAGATCTGATTCTACAGTTTGTACCTGAGCCAAAATGACCCATGTACATTGCCATTATAAAATGATGTCGTTATTTCTTAAAAGTATTAAACAGGGAAAGGGTTTTAAATTGGACATAAGTGCAGGATTAGAAAGTAGAACAGGGAGATTAACTGTAGTTTAGGTTGACTGTGACCCATTGCCACTATTGATCTACAGCAGTTTTATTCTAAAGTATTTGTGCTGTTAATAATGTCCTAATTAACCCTTTACTCCATGAAATGATATCATGAATATTGATTAGACTAAATAATTATTATAATAGCATATGAACAAAGAAATTACCGGGTTTTTGTCATGGCAGAAAGTGTAAAATCATATTATCTACATGTATATAATTACATCATGAGCAAACAGGCTAGACCTTGATTAGACGCTCCTACAGGAGCTGTCTGATCTGGGTCTTCCCTGTTTGCAAAGGTGTAGAAAGGCATATTTATGGAGTAAAGGGTTAACCTTTATCCTGCTATGAAAGATATCTTAAAGGCATATTTATGGAGTAAAGGGTTATAATAACCTTTATCCTGCTATGAAAGATATCTTCTGTTTTAACCAAATAATGACTCCATGAATATTTATCAGATGAATTGTTTTTAATGGGCATATGTACATATTGATGCCTTATGAAGCCTTCGTAAAGGTCACCTTTTGAAACCATTATCATAAATGCAAATGCACTGTTTATCACAATGGTTTCCAAACTACACAATTCAAATAAAAATTCCTTTTTCCTGGTAAATGCTCCTTTTTGGAAGAATTATTCAGACAGGTAGGATTTAAAAATAGCCTATGAGGTAATGGGATACGTGCTCCTATAGAAGCCGTCTGATCAGGGTCTGCTGTTTGCTTTTGACATGATATAGATCTGATTCCACAGCTTTTGTCAAAGCAAAAAAAAAAAAAATCCTTGCAAAGTTTACATTTTAAAAATTCAGCTAATAAAAGTTCATAAAGTCATTATTTCTGACATGAATACAGAACTGGGAAAGGGTTAATATATGATAATTGTTAGTTATAATTCACTGGGCAAATCTGTACAAGTTTGTAATACTACTGTGTTGTGCCAGTGGGCGTATAAGCTAATTTATTCTAACTTATCTATGCCTGCATAAAGACCAACTCGTGCAATATTTAACCTTTTACTCAATAGATACGCCTTTTAACCCTTTCCCTGTTCAATATTCATGTAAGGAAAAAAATACATGAATATTTATTAGCTGAATTTTTATAATGGCATAATTATGTACATAGGATGTTTTTGTATTAACAGAAATTATAGGGTCTGATCTATTATAATTCCATAAGCAAACAGAGCAGACCCTGATCTGGGTCTACTGTTTGCAAATGTGTGAACTGACATTCATATGAAGGAAAGGGTTAACACTTCTGCAAACAGAGTAGGCCGAGGTAAGCTGGCCCCTGTAGGGATGTCCTGTTCATGAACCAAAATAAAAAAATCAGTTTTCCTGTTTGAATATTCATGTAAGACATAATGATGTCATGATTGTTTATAAGGTGACATTTTAGAATAGCATATGTAAATTTTTTAACACCTTTGCAAACAGAGTAGACCCATGTAAGATTGCTTCAGTGTTCATAAGCCACGAAAAATTACAGGCCTTTTTCTGGCATCTACACGGGTCCATTAGAAGGACCCATTCCCCTTTCAAAATAATAATCTCCCTGTCCGGCGGGCAGTCGGTCCGCATTTGAACATGGATAGTTGGTGTCGAGAAATCTTTCAGTTTTAAAGTTATTGAATTTATATTTGGTATACATAATAATCACAAATAGTAGATGTGCCAAACAATTTTCATATGTTTACCACTGAGCATTGCAGAATTATCTCCCTTTGAACTTCTAATTCTTTTTTGTCATTTTTGCTTCAAACATGGTTATTTGGATTTGTGATTCAGGAAAAGGAGGGAGTGGGGATTATTCTTTCACCTTTAGTGATAGTTCTAGCTTTGTCAGTACTCCCAACCTAACAAACACACAATCGTTAACTCTTTGCACAATATTGCAGCAAGTCAGTGATTACCTGTTTCGAACCAGATGATCCTTTATGTTCTCACGGTCTCATCTGGATCCCAATCATTTCACATTATGCAAATTTCATACTTGAAGAGAAATAAAGTAAGTTCACCATGCGAATTTCTGCACACAACAGTTTTACAAACTCAAACGCAAACATTGTACAGGAGTTCATATGAATACATGTACATGTATCTGAATTTTGTTTTGAAAACTATATCACTCTGACAAATTTGTGAAAATCTTTGCGAAGAATATAACAGGTGAGGGCTACTGAACCCTTATCCCATTCCCTCATATTGACGCCTTTTGACGCCTCTGTTAATGTCACTTTTTGAAACCATTGTGATAAATAGAGCATTAATTTGCTCCTATTTATCACAGTGGTTTCAATACAATAAAATTCTAAAGTTATATTTTTCTCTAGTAAATGCTCCTTTTCAGTAGATTTATTGAAAGAGGTTGGGTCTAAAAATAGCCTATGAGGGAATGGGTTATCATGCTAAGTGACAGTGACCTGACTGGCATTTGGATCCAGGTGGGACGTCAAGTTACTTGGTTGTCTCGTCAAGATTCAAGCTGTTTGACAATTGGTCAACAGTTTCTCAAACGCTTGTACAAATCAGAGTAAGTAAAAAATGCAACAGATCAGAATTTTGGAATACAACTTGTTTGAAAAGGGGTGGAGGTTGTTAATTTGGCTAATCTTGGTCCACCTGTTTGAAAAAAAGGGAGTGGTGGTGTTGTAACTGCCATAGGTTGTTAGACAATGACCTCCCTGATCTATTATTAATTAGGTGAATTTATAATAGTGGCATAAAATCACATAGTCATAACATCTCTCAAACCCCCCCCCCCCCCCCACCCCCCCCCCCCCACCCCCCCCCAACACACACACACACACAATTTAGTTGATCTGTCTAGCCATGGCAGCTGAGCGAGGTTATTCCATCACCTTTAGTAATAGTTCAGGTTATTTATATTATTTACTTAATGGTATTTATAATTATTTATATATTCATGTAACGGGGCATATGCACACAGGAGATTTTGGCTATGGCAGACACTGTAAAATCAGATCTTTTATGACTATATAGTCTGATCATTATACGCTCTCTATCTGATCTGGGTCTACTCTATCTGCCAAGGTGTTCATGTAGAAAAGGGTTAAAGAATTCTCTGATATCAAATATGAAGATTTTGCATTTTGATGGCAAGATTTTGCAGTTTGATGGCAGGTGTTTGGTTTGTATTTTATTTTTGGCTTTAGGACTTTATTGAATGTAGTGGCACATTTAAAGGTCAATATTTTATGAATAGCAGTTTGTGGAGGCCTTTTATGTTATACAGGAAATGTTTAGTATGGATTAGTCCTGGTTGTGGCACATTAGAATAGGAGATTTTGATGTGTTATTCCTTTGATTATCTGCAAAATATGTTGTCTGCTACAAAGTCTTAACCCATTCCTCCATAGGCTATTTTTAGACCCAACCTCTTTGAATAAATCTACCAAAAAGGAGCATTAACTAGAGAAAAGGAAAATTTTAGAAGTTTGAAACCATTGTGATAAATAGAGCATTTGCTCCTATAGGAGCAAATGCTCTATTTATCGCAATAGTTTCATAAAGTGGTTTTTAGAGGCGTATTTATGGAGGAAAGGGTTAAAATAACCCATTCCCTCATACAAAAACTTTTGCAAAAGCTTAGTAAGGCATATTTATGGAGTAAAGTGTTAAGCATTGACTAAGGAATTCAACTATTAGTATTAGAAGTCATTTTCCTGCTGTTTATGACATTCAGTTTGGATCCATTCTCCAGAGTAGCTTTGCATTAAATCGGGAAACCAGCTATCGTGCCACTCAAAAGATATTTCCACAGCAAAATCGGATGTTGGACAACTTAAACCACTTAAGCTGCTAAATGATTACAATATATGGCTCCTCCCTTTCTGAATATTAATATTAAAAACAAACAATTGTGTCTTGGTTTTCTCCGTTTACAAAAGCATTACAGGGTGTCTTTATCAGTTAAAGTGGTTAACCCTTTCCTTCATATAAATGCCTTTTAAGGCATTTGCAAACAGAGTAGACCCAGATCAGATGATTCCTATAGGAGTCATCTGATCAGGGTCTGCTGTTTGCTTAATATATGGTATAAGATCTGATTCTACCATTTCTGCCTGAGAAAAAATTGTTATGTCTTTATATGCCATTATAAAAAATAATCTTATTGATATTACTGATTTCATTATTTCCCTACATTAAAGGGTTAAAAAAAATCATGAAATGATGATGGAATATTCCACTTTGAAATTTCAGCATTCAAAGAGTTTAGAATTGAAGCTGACACAATTTGATCAGATGCCAATTATAGCAGCAGAATTGGGTTTCCACAGGAAAATTGCTCTTTAACCCTTTTGCTGTAGAATATTCATGTCAGAAATAATCATGAATATTTATTAGCTTATATTTTTAGGTATGCATTTTGTACACAGGATTATTTTCAGTAGAAAAGTGTAGTAGAGTAAGCTCTTTTATAATTTCATTTAACCCTTTCCCTCATATAAACGTGTTTTCACACATTTGCAAACAGAGTAGACCCAGATCAGACGGCTCCTAGAGGAGCCGTCTGATCAGGGTCTACTCTGTTTGCTAATAGAATTTGATATATCTGTTTATTTGCTTTCTAAAATGTCTACAATGTTCCACCTTGCATATTTGTTTATAACTATTTTGCACATGAATGTTCAGTAGGTATTAAAATTTGAAATAAACATAGAACAGGGAAAGGGTTAAGCAAACTGAACAGACTTTGATCAGACACCTCCTCTGTCTGCAGAAGCATGAAAAAGCATTTGTATGGTTTTGTACTGAACTACTTTTAGTTTTTGAATATGAAAATCATGTCAGGAAAGATGTCAAATAATGTAGATATGATCAGATAATGAGATGCTAGCAACTTGTTTTATTATGAAATCTGCCAGTCCTGTGCTGGAAGCATTCATTCACGAACGTCAGGCATAAGTTTTCTATATTCTCATTAGGAGACAATGTCGAAAATGATGAAGTCTGGCCTGCTTTCTCAGAAAACTCATTTGAAACAGCTGTTAATGACCTTGGTTCTCAATCAGAATCATCAATGTTTTCCAGTTGTATATTACTATTTGAATTATTACTTGGGAGAGAGAAAAAAACAAACACCTAGATTCCATCTGGGGAAAACCCAGTCACCACATCTCACTTTCTACTTTGGATGCGATTTTGGTGGTATTTTCGGTGAGACCAGTAGTTTCTACTATTCGCTTTCGTTTCAGAGTTTAGCCCTTTGAATGCAGGGAACAAGTTGACTAATATTTTCAAACATTGTAAACCTTAAAGCCCTTTGATCAGGGTCTGCACTGTTTGTTTACCTTTTACTCCATTAATTCGCTTTTCTACACCTTTGCAAACAGAGTAGACCCAGATCAGATGGCTTCTGTAGGAGCCATCTGATCAGGGTCTGCTTTGTTTTCTTGCGACATAATAAAGATCGAATTCTACACTTTCTGTCTTGGTGACATATTTGAGTGTTCATGTTATTAGCTTGTTTGTTTTGAAGAAATGTTGAACTATTGTGCTCACTGGGTTGTAGGCGTTGGCGTTGTCGTCGTCGTCGGTGTGCAGAAACTTCAATGTAGCTGATTAATCAAAAAGTATAAAAGGTATCAACATGAAACTTCATAGGTTGGTAGATCTCTTTGAGGTGGACAAGCACCAAATCAGACAAGCCTTTGCGACACCCGGCTCTTGTATTTAAAATACCGCCAGTTAATGTGCATGATGTCATTACTTCTGCCATGAATATTCATGGAGTAAAGCAAATTGAATTCTTTCACACTTAATGAACTCTTTGTCAGTGATGGACTGGTTTGTATATTGAGCATTTCAAGAAGTGAACAGATAGTGAAGGAAGCTTTTGTTATGTACATGTGACTTACACTTAACCATTTGAATGCTGAATATACGAAGTGGAATGGCCCATCACAGTTTAAATATACAGTCCATTTAGCATGAAAGGGTATAATTAGTGATTAGATTTTGAATTGCAAACAGCACAGAATTAAAAATAGTGCAGACTGATCAGAGGGCTCCAATCTGGGTCTACACTGTTTACAAATGACAGTAGTACACTCTTCCGCCATATTCAAAGGGATAAGATAGACCGTGAGTGTAATTGCAGCTTCCTGTAGTGGTTGGGTTATGAGGGTCATTAGCCATCACTGTGTTGACAAGAGACGAGAGGTCACATTGTCTGTTGTTTAGCATGTCCTTTGTTCAACTTAGACCTCATTTATCCAGCCTGAACTGAGATTGGATACAAATCCAAATAAACGGACCTGTAGTAGCCTAGAAATCCTAGGTTTACACTTTTCATGTTGAATATCAAACCTTTCCCTGTTCAGTATTCATTTATTAGCTTAATTTTTGTCATGTATACTTTTGTCATGTATACTTTTAAAAGGATTTTTTTACTTTGACAAAAACTGTAGAATCAGAACTATATCATGTCAAAAGCAAACAGAGCTGACCCTGATCAGACGGCTCCTATAGGAGCCGTCTTATCTGGGTTTACTCTGTTTGCAAATGCTTGAAAAGGTGTTTATATGAGGGAAAGGGTTAATGTAGGAAATAATGACATCATGAATATATCAGATTATAGTTTATAACAGCCTATGAGAATTTTTTGTTCAAGAAAGAAACGGTAGAATCTCATATAGGATCTGGACAAAATACGGAGTCTTTTTGCGTCTTACCAGGATCTGAACTGATCGACACTCAGATAGCGCTTGTGAAAAAATTGGAAGCAATACGGAGAATATCACGGAGAATAAAGCAGCAGACTTTTTTCACTGACAACTGTTCATTGCTATTTCCTACTTTAACCCTTAAACCCTTTCTCTTATACTGACGCCTATTGACGCCTCTGTATAAGTGACTTTGTGAAACTATTGTGATAAATAGAGCATTTGCTCCATAGGAGCAAATGCTCTCTATTTATCACAATGGTTTCAAAAACTATAGAATTCTAAAAAAAAATCCTGTTCGTTAGATTTATTCAAATAGGTTTGATGTAAAATTAGCCTATGAGAGAAAAGGTTATTGGATGGTAACCGATTATGCAAGACCTTTGGAAACGGTGTATACCCAGATCAGTGGGCTGCTGTAGGAGCCATCTGATCAAAGTCTGCTCTGTTTGTAATCAGTGTAGACTTAGATGAGAGGGATTCTGTAGGAGCCGTCTGATCAGAATTGCTGTTTGTAAACAGTGTAGACACAGTTCAGAGTTTGCTGTAGGAGCCATTTGATTAGAGTTTGCTGATGGAATAATAGATTTGATCCCAGTTAGATTTGATCCCAGTTTATGTCATAGCAAAACTTCCTGTGTTCATTATGCCATTGTAAAAATTCTTCTAATTAATATTCATGATGTCATTATTTCTGACAAGAATATTCATCAGGTAAAGGGCTATAATGATATAGCATTCCAGAAGAGGTAAATCTCTCATTAACGTATCCTGGCATAGGATACATTACTCATTGCTTTATTTCCTGTTTTTCAGAAGGCTCTGTCTCTAAGACCGAAGTTGTGGGCTCAACAGACAGCACCGATGTAAAGCCAGATGTCCAGTCACCTGCTGATACCAGTGAAGTGAAAATTGCTACACAGTCGGAATTCCTGGCATCAGACACAAAGGAATTCGCTGCAAAGGCGGAAGACAAGTCACAGGTTCCAATGACTGGAGTAGAAAATGGGACAGAAGCTCCAATTTTACCACCAACTCTAAATGACACTCAAAATGAAGATTCCTCTAATCAAATCAACTCAAATCCATCCAACCTGTTAAGCAGTAGCGTGACAGCAGGTGAAAATGTTGGAAACGCCATAAAAAATTCAGGCTCCTCTGAAAACATTTCAAATTCTTTAAATCCAGAAATGCCATTACCAGCCTTGGACAAATCTTCATTAGACATACTAGGTAATGAGTTCCGATTAGACAAAACAGATCTATTTACGGAGCCAGCGGTCTCAGCACCAGTTCCGATGGACACCAGTGCCCCTTGGATAGTGACTGTCAGTATGTACTGGAATGACCTGCCTGCTACTATGATCAACAACCAACCTTTTGTTAGGCTGGTGGATATACATAAACAAATTTTACCTGCAAAAGACACTGGTATCTTGAAAAAGCGATGTCAGTTAATGGGCATCGAAGTTGAGAACTGTACAGAAATGCAGCGATATTTTCTTGTTCAGTATGGCAAGGCATTTAATTCTAAAAGCACATTGATTGTTTCAAAAGACAATGCTAAAGAGCTGATTGGATATTATGTAGATCCGCAGCCCAAAATGTCACGCATTGAAGATCACAAATCAATCATTGACCACCGACGAGAACAGCTTCGGCGCATCGCTCTTGCTAGACGTGCAGCAATAAGGGCAAGAACGCTGCCTGGCAGAAAAGAGAAGGAGGATCCAAGAGCTATCCGAGATGAAACAGAAGTGATGCCCATTCAGGAGGAGGTGAAGGCATTGAGGTGGGTAGCATACGTCTCCACAGTCCCGTCTCGCCATGTCTCTTTCCTCTAAATTCACTATTCATCATTAGCTGTTTCAAATTAAAACAGCCATACAATGAGAGTAGTTCCAGATCAGAATATATATTAACCCTTTACTCCATGAATATTTATGTAATAAATGTTGACATGAATACTAATTAGATTAATCGTTATAACAGCACATGGAAACATGCATTTTTGGCGTGTCAGAAACTATATCATAAGCAAACAGAGCAGACACTGATCAGACAGCTCTTACAGGAGCTGTCTGATCTGGGTCTACTCTGTTTGCAAAGCTGCATATATAGAGCAAAGGGTTAACGCAGTATCCCATGAATATTCATGCAAGAAATAATTAATTTGTGAATATTGATTAGATTAATTTTTATAATGGCATATTATGAAAACAGGAATTTTTGGTCCTGAAAGAAGCTGTAGCATCAGATTTATATTATTCATCAGATTTATATTATTCTATAAGCAGACAGAGCAGACCCTGATCAGGCCACTTCAACAGGAGCCGTTTGATTTGTATCTACTGTGTTTGCAAATTTGTGAAAAGGCGTATATATGGAGTAAAGGGTTCAATGTGGTATCGGAGTGGGATCTGCCCTCTTTACACTTTAGAATGAAAAATGTTCATGATCCTTACAACTTGAATGGAAATTGAATATGGCTTGTATTATGGCAAGAAACTGGAAGAAGTAAGTGGAAAGAGTTTACAGATCTATAGGCATTTTTTTTTTCTTTTATCCAAATCCAGCTGAACTCTCTCCATTAGTTAAATAGTGTAAACCCTGATCATATGAGCTATTTGAGGAGCCATCTGTTCTGGGTCTCCACTATTTGCCTAAGTTTACCTGTCCGAATACTTAAACCAGAGCTACAGATAAAGGCGAAGAGGCGATTCTAAAGAGTGGTCACAGTACAGGGTTTGGTGGAGAAATAAAGACGTTATTCTTGAAAATGTTTTTATATATGTATCTTATCTGGACCTGTGTTTACCTGTAGGAATGCTTGCTTGTCAATTCAGGGTGAAGGGGTTACCAGGCCAATGCAAATTTGTGATTACTTTTTCAAATTGTTTCAGGTATAAGGACATCCCATTCCCTCACACTGATATGTCTTTTGATGCCTCTGTAAAAGTCACTTTTTGAAACCATTGTGATAAACAGAGCATTTGCTCCAATGGTGCAAATGCTCTATTTATCACAACTCTATTTATCACAATGGTTTCAAACCTACACAGTTCTAAAATTGTTCCTTTTTGTGTCGCCTGCCGAGTGACAGTGTGTCACTTAGGGATCACTTTTCCGTTGTCTGTCCATCTGTCTGTCAGTCACACTTTCTTTTTTTGGCTGTCATTTCTAAACTAGTCATAGAGCTTTCAAATTTCACATGTGTCTTGCTCTCATTGAGGACCATTGATGTAACTAAGGTCCATCACTCTGCATGCAATACTTTTGAGTTATTCCCCTTTGTTCTGATTTCACTCCAGCATATTAAGTTTTTGTGTCAGCTGCGAGACACATGTGTTCCTCCAAACACTCTTGTTTCTAGTAAATGCTTCTTTTCAGTAGATTTATTCAAAGATGTTGGGTCTTAAAATAGCACATGTAGTAATGGAATAAGAATTGTATTTTGTATCTAGGTCTACTTTGTTTGCAAAGGCGTAAAACTGCGTATAAAAAATTATATTGAGTAAAGGGTTGTGTGTTTCTCCCTGATTTAGCAGCTGCTTGTTTTCGCTAGGTCCAGATGGTGGCACTGCTTGGTTACACAAGTTGCCTGAGAGCTTTCATGATTGGATCCAAAAATAACCCGCAGGTTAATTACTATAAAATACAAACACAGCCTTGGGTGTTAGAATCGTGATGTATAATGGGGCACTAACTCTTCAACGCTAAGTAATTGTCATAAGCCAGGGTTACTCATCTGATTCATCTAGTTTTTCCTCCATTTCTTAAACCTTTCCCAGTTCTATATTTATTCTGAATTTAATACCTACTGAATATTCATGGACAAGACAGTTGTCATGAAATGTGGAAGGCGGACCATTATAGCAATTTTAGAAAGTAAAGAAACAGATCTATCAATTTTCATTAGTAAACAGAGCAGACCCTTATCAGACAGCTCCTATAGGAGCCGTCTGATCTGGGTCTACTCTGTTTGCAAAAGCTTGAGTTTTAATGAGGAAAATGGTTAAACCTTTCCTTTCTATATTTATTCTGAATTTAATTCTTACTGAATATTCATGGACAAAAATAGTTCTAATGAAATATGGAAGATGGGACATTGTAGCCATTTTAGAAACTAAAGAAACAGACCGGTCAAATTCCATTAGCAAACAGCAGACCCTGATCAGACGGCTCCTATAGTAGCTGTCTGATCTGGGTCTACTCTGTTTGCAAATGCATGGAAAGGCGTTTACCACTTTACCTCATGAATATTTATGTAAAAAATAATGAAATGAATATTTAGCTGAAGGATTATAATTGTACATTAACACAGGAATGTTTGGCAGAAACTGCAAAATCAGATGTACAGTGAAACCCCGCTAATACGACCACTTAATAAACAGCCACTGATATCGTCTAAAGCAGGTGGTTGCTTAATGCAGGACGAAAGTTATGCAGAAAGCTCCTATAGGAGCTTTCTGCATAACTTTCATCCTGCATTAAGCTACCACCTGCCTCTGCCACCCAGAATTATGCCCGTTTTTGGTGGTCGCATTAGCGGGTTTTACTGTATTTAATTCTGAAAGCAAGATCAGATGAGTATCATGACTGTTATAAGAGCCATCTGATGTGGCGCTTCTCTGTTTGCAAAGAGATTAAACAAAGGCATATATATGAGGTAAAGGGTTAACCCATTACTCCATAGATACCCTTTTATATGCCTTTGCAAACAGAGTAAACCCAGATCATAAGTTCCTGTAGGAGCTGTCTGATCAGGGTCTGCCCAGTTTGCTTTTGATATAATATAGATATGATGATACATTTTCTGTCATGACAAAACCATGTGCTATTATATAGCAATTCATATTTTTAATGTGTATTATGTCATTATTTCTGACATGAATATTCATGGAGTAAAAGGTTAAAAAAGAGAATGAAAAAACACTTCATGCTGTTTTTCACAAGTCGCATCTAGACCAAAACTGTTATCATGAACTGGCACATAGTGTTTAAAGCATTATTCATTTCCATGCCAACGTTACTAGATTACTGATAAAAATTAAGTAGATGTTCGTAACACTAAGTAATGATTCCGACACTTAGTCTCACATTTCCTCCATTTTGTAAAGTTGAATAACACTTTCCCCCATAGGCTATTTTAGACCCAACCTCTTTGAATAAATCTACCAAAAAGAAGCATTCACTAGAGAAAGGTTTTTTTTTAGAATTTTGTAGTTCTGAAACCATTGTGATAAATAGAGCATTAATTTTAAATGCTCTATTTATCACAATGATTTCAAATAGTGACTATTACAGAGGCGTAGAAAGGCGTATTTATGGAGGAAAGGGATAAGTCATTTTGGCACCATTTGGATTATTTGAATTAGACTGACATAGTAGCTAATAGTGTTGAAACTGATCAAATTGCTCCTTCAGGAGTAGATTGATTTGGATCTACAAGGTTTTTCTAAATCTGTCTGCCCAAATACTTGGGGTAATTGGGCTACAATGCTGCTGCATGGACATGGTCTAGATCTATCAGTTTAGTGCAAATATCCTAGAGCAACAGATAAAAGTGCTTACTCGAATACTAAAGTCGTCATTTCTCCACCAGACCCGATGTTGTGACCAGTTTTTTAGCTCGTCTGTTTCGAAGAAATCACGAGCTATTGTCGTAACCCCCGCGTCTTAACATTGACCATAACTTCTTCAATTTTTCATTTACAACCTACATTTTTGGTATGCATGTTCATCTTGACAATGGATGAGCGTTGGCACCCGCTTGCGGTGCTCTTGTTAGAATCTTCTCGTTTTAATTTACGTATCTTATTTTGGCCTTTGTATCCTCTGCTTATGAAGGTGAAGGTTTGTAACGTTTATAAAATTTATGACATCACCTGCTGAAAACGTTTGTGGTATTAATATCCAGGCCGTGAAAATTTAAGTTCGAATACCAGTCATATCGTTCCTAGCACTTCAGCATTATGGCCCTTGAATTGACCAAAATTACCGCAGGCTAGCGACGTTCCAATCATGTCCGCTGTCTAAGTGAAAAATGTTCATCCAATCTTCACAAAACTTGCTGATAATGTTTGTGGTAATAATATCTAGTTCATGTTAAAACTTTGATAACCAGTGATATCGTCCCAGACACTTTAGAACTATCCAGAATGAGCCATATTGGCCTTGTCCGCTTTCTAGTTCTTATATATTTTATGGCATATCGACGCTCTTATTTGGTTTTGGCAGAAACTAGAATCCGATCTATATAATGCCATAGCAAACAGCAGACCCTCATCAGACAGCTCCTTATCTGATCTGAATCTACTCTGTTATTCTAAGGCATCAAAATATTGTCTGTTGGGTAAAGGACTAAGAGCGAATTGCCCAAAATGGTTCTAGTGAATAATTTTAATTAATGATTCTCTCAGGCATTCGCCATCAGTCATCATGTATTTTCAATTCTAAATTCCACCTGATTCAGGAAGTGTTTTCTGTGAAAGGACAATAAATGTCAGTGGCAACACTCTGAAACAAACAAATAAAATTATATTAACCCTTACTCTCTCTCATACAAATGCTTTTTCACACATTTGCGAACAGGATAGACCCAGATCAGATGGTTTTCTTCATATAAACACTTTATCATGCCTTTGCAAACAAAGTAAGACTCAGATTATTATAAGATGGCTCCTATAGGTTCTGATCAGGGTCTGCTCTATTAAAATATTTGCTTATGAATTTGTTATAAATCTGACACCACACTCTCTTTCAATACAAAAAATTCCTGTGTACATATAATGAAATAAAAAAAATCCTTGGCTACCATAATGTCATTATTTCTGACATGAATATTTAACAAGGAAAGGGTTAAACAACTCTTTGAATAAAATATAAATAATAGGAAAGAATGATGCATTCTCTATTGAACTTTAGAAATAGTTGATGGGATTTTGACATTGTTAGTTTGACTGCACTTGCTAAAATAATGTGTAGCTAGTTTAAGGACACGGGAAAGACTGTGAAATTAGCTAATTTGTATGAAATAACATGTTATGACGTAAGGAGATGAATGAAGGCTTTCTGTGAAACCTTCAAACTTCTCCTTTCTAGGTCTCTTGAAAATGGCATTTAGATTCCATCATTTTGTGTGGCAGTAAGCTTCTTTTTATCCGGCACACCAGTGTCTATTGATTTGTGAGAGCTTTTCTCTGGGTAAAGCAGCGGACAAGCCATTGATTCTCACTGAACACCGTGCCCATGAATCCTGAACACAAACCGTCGGCTGCTGGGAAAATTTTGGTCTGTGGAAAGTTGACAAATTAGTGCATTTTACATATTTGATATAAAAGCCTTTTTAATGTGAAATAGTTTCGATCCCTCTCAGACAATTTGAGTTATGGTGTCTGATAATTTGATATCTGCAAACTCAGTCTGGTACTGAGAATGCACAGAATTTATCACAATGGAGACTTTTAACCCTTTCAATGTTGAATAATAACTTTTTATAGTAGAATTTATTTAGCATGGTCGGATCATATTTGCCAGTAGATTTGATTGACAAACAGTATAAACCTTGATCTAGGAGTCCTGGGAGTCTACACTGTTTGGCAATGCCAGTCAGCTGTTTTCTCACATTTAACCCATTACCTCATAGGCTATTTTTAGATACAACCTCTTTGAATAAATCTACCGAAAAGGAGCATTAACTAGAGAAAAGGAAAATTTTAGAATTTTGTAGTTTGAAACCATTGTGATAAATAGAGCATTTGCTCCCAAAGGAGCAAATGCTCTATTTATCACAATGGTTTCACAAAGTGACTTTTACAGTTGTCAATATGAAGGAATGGGTTAATGGGTTGGAGAAGCTTGTTAGGACTTGATTTCTGAAAAGTTGACGAGGCTTCAGGAAGTGTCTTGTATGCTGATTCATAGGGTTTAGGGAGAATTTGACTCCACATTATTATGAGGCACCATCTTTGTAAAAGGTTCTTGACATCTGCCGGGAAAAGCTCTGACTAGAGAGAGTATTCATTAGGCTTTTTTTTTTTTTCTTTTGCTAAAGGATGCAAATTGATCTGTAAGTAATGTACTGTTTTCAAGATGTATACCAGTGTCACGTTCAGACACTTGCCTATTGTGCTCTGTGGTTGATACTGGAAATACTTTTACCCTTTTCCTCATGCCTTTTCATGCATTTGCAAACAGAGTAGAACCAGATAAAGATAAGACGGCTCTTAAAGGAGCTGTTTGATTAGGGTCTGCTCTGTGAGCTTATGGTATAATATAGATCTGATTCTACATTTTCTGCCTAAGCCAAAATGTTTTGTATTCATATTATGCCATATAAAATATTGCTGTTTTCATGTTCCATTATAAAAGTTTGGATAATAAATATTCATGATGTTATTATTAATTACCATACATGAATATTAACCCTTTACTCCATAAATATGCTGGAAATGTACGTGTTTATAATGTCATTATAAGAACTTATTATGATTAATATTCATATTATTATTTCTTGCATGAATATTCATGGAGTAAAGCCTGTTAACCCTTTCCTCCTTAAATACGTCTTTTGACGCCTCTGTGAAAGTCACATTTTGAAACCATTGTGATAAATAGAGCATTTGCTCCATAGGAGCAAATGCTCTATTTGTCACAATGGTTTCAATACTACGCAATTCTAAAAATTTTCCTTTTCTCTAATTATGTCTCCCCCATTTATGGGGAGATATATTGTTTTTGCCAGAGTTGTCTGTCTGTCCGTCCGTCCGTCCGTCCGTCCGTCTGTCCGTCACAAACTTGTGTCGCGCGTATCTCTGAAACCAGTTGGGCTAGAGTCACCAAACTTCACAGGAATGTTCACCAGCATGAGTTGTTGTGCACCTGGGGTTTTTGAATTATCTCCCCCTGATAATTTTGGAGTTATTGCCCCTGATGACTTAAAATTAGAAAAACTTTGTGTCGCGCGTATCTCTGAAACCGCTAGTACTAGAGTCACCAAACTTCACAGGAATGTTCACCAGCATGAGTTGTTGTGCACCTATGGTTTTTGAATTGTCTCCCCCTGATAATTCTTGAGTTATTGCCCCTGATATGAATACTTAAATTTATACAAACTTTCTGTTGCGCGTATCTCTGAAACCAGTAGGGCTAGAGTCACCAAACTTCACAGGATTGTTCACAAGCATGAGTTGTTTTGCTCTTGTTTTTTTTAATTGTCTCCACCTGTTAATTTTGGAGTTACCTCCCCTGATGACTTAAAATTAGACCAACTTTACTTAGTGTTGTGCATATGTCTGAAACCACTAGGGCTAGAGTCACCAAACTTCAAAGGAATGTCGACCAG
The DNA here is from genome assembly GCA_963576725.1 of Azorinus chamasolen. Classification (NCBI taxonomy): domain Eukaryota; kingdom Metazoa; phylum Mollusca; class Bivalvia; order Cardiida; family Solecurtidae; genus Azorinus; species Azorinus chamasolen. The sequence continues at coordinate 40,221,420 of OY755245.1, forward strand.
CATGAGTTGTTGTACAACTGGGATTTTTGAATTGTCTTCCCTTGATAACTTGGAGTTATTGCCCCTGATATGATTACTTAAAATTAGAGAAACCTTGTGTCATGCATATCTTTAAAACCACTAGGGCTAGAGTCACCAAACTTCACAGGAATGTTCACCAGCATGAGTTGTTGTGCACCTGGGTTTTTTGAATTGTCTCCCCCTGATAATTCTTGAGTTACTGCCCCTGATATGTTAACTTAAAATTAGAGAAACTTTGTGCTGCACATATCTCTGAAACCAGTAGGGCTAGAGTCACCTAACTTCACAGGAATGTTCACCAGCATGAGTTGTTGTGCATCTGGGTTTTTAATTGTCTCCCCCTGATAACTTTGGAGTTACTGCCCCTTATGACTTAAATAAGAGAAACTTTACTTTGTGTCACATGTATCTCTGAAACCACTAGTACTAGAGTCACCAAACTTCACAAGAATGTTGACTAGCATGTGTTTTTGTGTACCTGAGGCTTTTAAATTGTCTCCCCCTTACACTTGTGTATTGGAAAGAGGATGGGAGGGGGAGACATCTGTTTTTGTGACAAAAACAAACCTCTAGTTAATGCTCCTTTTCGGTAGATTTATTCAGAGGTTGTATCTAAAAATAGCCTATGATGTAATGGGTTAAACAGGTAAAGGGTTAACCATTTCAATACAAATTACCTAGAAGAGGCAGGTTAGACAACTGCACAAGTTCTTGAGGATCTGCCCTCCTTGTTCAATTTTACTTTAGCAGGGTTTATGAAAAAGTACTCAAAGGTTTTTTATCAGACAATTCACAGACCAAAAGCATGAGTTTATACAGGATGTCGATGATTTCATGCTTTGATTATTTCCTAAATTAGATTACTCCATGATCACACTAGCCCCTCAGGACATCAGCACCATCAGTCAAAATGCATTGGATTGGTGTTTCACAATCTTTTACAATCAGCAAGTGGCCTGATCAACAAGTGGACAGATTTGCTTTAATGGCCCAAAGTCTTGAAATTAACCCTTTACTCCATAATATGCCTTTCTATGCTTTTGCAAACGGTAGTCCCAAATTAGACGGCTCCCAAAGGAGCTGTCTGATCAGTCTTGCTCTGTTTGCTTTTGGAATTATATAGATGTGATTCCATAGTTTCTGCTTTGGCAATGTGTTAACCCTTTCCTCCATAAATACGCCTTTCCACGCCTCTGTAAAAGTCACTTTTTGAAACCATTGTGATAAATAGAACATTTGCTCCAAAGGATTTAATGCTCTGTTTATCACAATGGTTTTCTAAACTACACAATTCTAAAATTCTAAAAATAGCCTATGGAAGAAAGGGTTAATGTATTAATATGCCAAATTAATTTGATTGATATTCATGAGGTCATTATATCTTATTGAAATGTTCATGGGGTAAAGGGTTAATGGAAGTAAAAATTACAGTGCATCATCAATTTTACCCTTTACTTCATAAATGCACCTTTCTACGTCTTTGCAAACAGAGTAGACCCAGATCAGATGGCTCCTGAAGGAACCGTCTGATCAGGGTCTGCTTTGTCTGCTATAGATATGATTCTACAGTTTCTACCATGGCCAACAATCCATGTGTCCCTGTGCTATTATAACAATCTAATTAACATTCATGATGTCATTATTTCTTGCATGAATATTCATGGAGTATAGGGTTAATGTTTTATAGGTCACAAGTATTCAATCTATTTATAGCTATCTTCAGTTATCTCTCGGCTGAACACGAAGTGCCATGTCCATCATCCATCAGTGCAAGTCGTGGTTGTCAATTTACTTCATTCAACTTAACCCTTTCCTTCCTATAAACACTTTTTCAAGCATTTTCAAACAGTTTAGACCCAGACACCATTAAAAGGAGTTACTTCGAACTTGCTTAGATGAAAAACAATGATATGACGATGTATGTAAAGAAGGGAATTTTGTTCCGACTCGTCCAAGTTAACCCTTTCCTCCATAAATACATGTACGCCTTTTTACGCCTCTGTAATAACCACTTCTTGAAACCATCGTGATAAATAGAGCATTTGCTCCTATAGGAGCAATAATGCTCTATTTATCACAATGGTTTCAAACTACAAAATTCTAAAAAAAAAAGTATTTTCTCAAGTAAATGCTCCTTCAAAGAGGTTGGGTCTAAAAATAGCCTATGGAGGAAAGGGTTAAATTTTCAGATCATATTTGAATACAAACATTCTTAAAATGAATATAATAATTTACGTTTCTTTGAGAAACCTTACAGAGAAACGACTTACTTATTTTATAAACAAATATAGTAGAGGTAATCCAAATGCATTTTCAGACTGATGTTTCTATCTATCTGTAACTCATTGCCGCATATTGATGCCTGTAAAAGTGGCTTTTTGAAACCATTGTGATAAAATGCTCTATTTATCACATTGGTTTCAAAACCACACAATTCTACAAATTTCCTTTTTAGCTCCTGTTTTTCACAGATGAAAATACATATAGATTTGATTCTACAATTTCTGCCGTTATGCAATTATAAAATGTCAGCAAATTAATATTCATGATGTCCATATTTCTTATATTAATATTCATGGAGTAAAAAGGGCGGCAAGTACAGCAGCATGAATCAGCAGGAGCAGTTTGTTTGAAATAGGGGAAAGTTTCTTCAGCTTTCTGCTGATGTAATGGTTTTTTACACTAATCAAATTGAATGCAGATCGAATTTCCATTTCTCAATTTCCGCAACAGTGTTAGAAGTGTTGTCATTTCTAGAGAAATATGGAAGATGACAATTCTGTCACAATTTTCTTCATTAAGAAATCGAATCAGGAAAAAGTCAGCCCAAAAAATACTAATTATTTTGGATGTATTGTCACAATGTGCCATTCTCATGAAATAGATCTGAAAGATTTTATGCTGGTTGAAAACTTGTTTTTGTCCATCTGATTTGATAAATTTGATCATTTGATAAAGCATAGAGAGTTTCCATGAAACTTCACACTGTATAGTTACTGAGTTACTCCTGGTAGCCTTGGAACATTTTATATCGCGGTAGTCCTTACCATAACTCATACCCTGATAATATTCATTTAACCCTTTCGTCTGTAATCTATTTTAGACCCAACCTCTTTGAATGAATCTACCTAAAAGGAGCATTTACTAAAGAAAAGGAAAATGTTATAATTGTGTAGCATAGAAACCATTGTGGAGCAAATGCTCATTTTATCACAATGGTTTCAAAAAGTGACTTTTACAGAGGCGTAGAAAGGCGTATTTATGGAGGAAAGGGTTAATCCTTTACTCCATGAATATTCATGCAAGAAATAATTACATGATATTTATTGAATAGATTCATTTTTATAGAGGCACCTGAACATGGGAATGTTTGGCCATGGCAGAAACTATAGACTAATATAAATTCTGAAGGGTTGTGATCCCCCGAAAGCAAAAATTGCAACACAAAAAGAGAAAATTGCAGACTCGGTTTTATTGAGTCTGTTCATGAGCAGTAATTGAAAGTGCAACACTGCTCACGCCCCCTAGCACCGGCTTAAGCGGTATTCAATTTTCAGAACAAGAAGTACTGAAATTCATGATCTCGAAGGATCAGAAGGTATAACAACACTGAGAATGAAGTACGGGGCGACGTTTTACGACCGCCACACAAGCACTTAACACCTGCTGTTGTGAAGATTATAAATTCTGAAGGGTTGTGATCCCCCGAAAGCAAAAATTGCAACACAAAAAGAGAAAATTGCAGACTCGGTTTTATTGAGTCTGTTCATGGGCAGTAATTGAAAGTGCAACACTGCTCACGCCCCCTAGCACCGGCTTAAGATTATTTCATAATCAAAACAAAAATACCCTGATCAGACAGCTCCTATAGGAGCAGTCTGATCAGGGTCTCTTCTGCTTGCAGGGTTAAGAATAAGTGTGAGAATGGTAATTGATGGTAATCTTTACAAATAATAATATAGTGTGTAAAGAGTTTGATATAGACAGTTTTAAAGCCTGTCAAATTTAAATGCAAACGTTCATGCAAGGACTGAGCTTGGTTTTCCCCTAGCCATGACTCAGGATGTACTATACATTAAGGTGTAGATAAGAAGCCTACCGGTATTTAGAAAATCTAACGGAAATATTTTTATTTCTCCGCCAAACCCTATCTTGCTACAACTCATTTGAATCTCCTCCCCAAAGGGATTCTAACGAATTGCAGTGCTCAGTGAGGGGTTTGGCTGGGAAATAAGAGAACCTGATAGAATCAGTACGCATCTTATCCATTGCCTTGATACATAGTGATGGTAATATTCAAATAGGATCATGAATGTGTATAGATGTCTGAGGAAGTAACTTTAAACTGATTATGGAGCCGTTCAAAATGGAAACTGTGTAATCATCAAATGGAGGAAATGAAACAGTAACCCATTGGCTAGCTGGCTTTTATTACCTGATATGGTTTCATTGATACTGATATATTACCGGTGAAGGGAGTCTCCTTCCTAAGGATACACTAATTACTCTTAAGTATTCTTACAGACATGGTAGACAAATTAGAATGGAGATCAAGATCAGTCTGCTCCTGCAGCAGTTAGTTCCTACTACAGTAGAACCTGTCTTAACCCCTTTACTTCATGAATATTCATGTAAGAAATTATCATGACAATAATGGCTGTGGCAGAAACTGAAGAATCATATCTACATTATATCACAAGTAAACAGAGCAGACCCTGATCATACTGCTCAGATCTGGGTCTACTCTGTTTGCAAAGGCGGGAAAGGGTTAAGACAGGCTCTACTGTATGTCAGTTATTGAAATGGTGCTAAATTGACATAATAAAAGTTCAGCTATATAAACAGGTGGAGAGGGGAAATTGGGTGTCTGAACATTAAGCGTCAATACAGCACATCATCATCATCATTGGGGTTTTGATTATACAGGCCTGAATTAATTGGTAGATAATCGCGCAGATTTTGATAATATTGTAACAACTTATGACTCTCCAAGAACTACTGTTCGCAAGACTTAATCCGTAATGACCTTCACCGACAACTTCCGTTCTCTCATGGAAAACCCTCGTCAGCTATTGGTTCAATAAAATCCTATCCTAAGGGTGGGGCCCATCTGACTTTTTGTCCTGGATAGAAGCTCTCTCCACTCAGATAGGTTTTGAGGGCCTGTCGAATCCAGACTGAGTTTCACTGGGCATGTAATATGGCTCAATATAGCACGCTTCTTGATTTTACCAAAAAGTAGTCTGAGACAGATACACCTATGAGAAGAAGCCTTACAGACATTGATTTCCTCCCGCAGGTGAACTGAATTGATTTTTTTTCCATACAGCAAAAGGATTTTCTCAGCCATCTCTATGTGGTCGACCTCTTTGCGAACTTTGGTTTATGTTTTGAATTCTTTTTCCTCCCTGAAGACCCATTCACAGTTTGCTTCCTATATATTGTTATTAACCTTTTCCCTATTCAAGTATTCATGTCTTTTCCCTGTTCAAGTATTCATGTAAGAAATAATTACATCATGAATATTTATTAATTGATTTATAATGGCTGCAAAGTTTTCAAGGGAAATTTTTGACTTTCACAAGAACACTAGAATCAGGTCTGTATCATATCTAAAACAATCAGAGCAGACCCTTAATCAGGCGGCAGCTATAGGAGACATCTGATCTGGGTCTATTCTATTTGCAGATGCATGAAAGGGTATTTATATGAGGGAGCTAACTAACATGCTTGTTTTGAATTAACTGTTGATTGTTCTGCCATGAATTTATTTTTGAATATTTTAAAACAAATATGTTTACTTGGAAGCAAACACTATTTTTTTGCCAAACCTTTTATTTATCAGTGAAACATTCTGGTCAATATGCCCTTGATTTGAAAACCTATTTGCTTGGGATGATAATTACCGACATTTATCATGGGCATTAGAGGTGCAGCATTATGTGACAAATGAACAATTATGGGCATGATGTTAATCCCTTAACATGCTAAGTCAAAGTGTGACCTGGTTAGCTTTTGAAAACAGCTTGGATCCAGATGAGATGCCGAGTTGCTCGCATCAGGATCCAAGCTGTTTGACACTCTCAGTCAATAGTTTCACAAAAGGTATAACGGATGGGAAGAAAGTAAAAATTTATTGCAGAACAGAGTTTGAGCAAGCATCATGTTAACCCTTTCCCACATATAAATGCTTTTTGACGTATTTGCAAATAGAGTAGACCCAGATCAGACAGCTCTTATAGGAGCTGTCTGATCAGGGTCTGCTCTGTTTGCTTTTGACATGATATAGATCTTGATTCTACATTTTTTGTCACCGCAAAAATATTTCAACGTTTACCTCATAAAATTCAGCTGATTCATGATGTCATATTTCTTGCATGGATATTCAATAGGGAAAGAGTTAACCCTTTCCCTCATATAAACGTGTTTTCACGCATTTGCAAACAGAGTAGACCCAGATCAGACAGCTCCTAGAGGAGCCGTCTGATCAGGGTATACTCTGTTTGCTACTGGAATTTGAGAAGATCTGTTTCTTTACTTTCTAAAATGGCTACAATATTCCACCTTCAATATTTGATTATAACCATTTTGTCCATGAATATTCAGTAGGTATGGAAATTTGGATTAAATATAGAACAGGGAAAGGGTTAACAGGTTTTGTATGCAGCAAATGAGTATGCTGACACTTGCAAACTGTGTAGATCCTTGATGAGACCTCTGATCTACTCTGCGTGTGCCACTCATATCCTCTCGCAGAGTATACTTTCTCACACTGAATTGAGTCTATGGTTAACCCTTTCCCTGTTGAATATTCATGTAAGAAATAATGAAATGAATATTTATCTGCTGAATTTTTATAGTGACATATGTACACAGGTTTTTTATGCTCCAAAGGGGGGGGGGGGGGGGGGGGGGGGGCATATGTGTTAACTCTGTCTTTCTGTCTGTTTATTGGTTGATTGGTTTGTCCCCAACTTTAGCATTGTTGATAATTTTGTTGCCATTGTACATACATACTTCAAACATGGCATGCAAACATGTGCAACTTGTGGTGGCAAACTTTTTTAGGGCTGACTTATTAAGATCAAGGTCAAATGACAGATTATGAGTCAAATATTTATAAGGGGGTTTCAAACACATCTTCTGTATTTGTAAAAACTGTATAATTCATAAACTCAAAGAGTAGGCCTGATCTTGGTCTACTCTGTTTGCAAAGGCATGGAGAAATGGGATAAACACTAATGGGCCAGACCACTTTGAAAATTCAGCATGCACAAGGTTTATCCCTTTCCCTCATGTAAATGCTTTTACACGCTTCTGCAAACAGAGTAGACCCACATCAGACTGCCCCTATAATCATAGGCCCCGAATATATATATTATATATGTATATATGCCATTATAAATATTCAGCTAATAAATATTCATGATGTCATTATTTCTTACATGAATATTCAACAGGGAAAGGGTTAATATATAACCCAGTGAGATTACAGCCATAATGACAGGCAGTTCTTCCAACATGTACCTGGTCACATCAAATACACTAAGTCTTTCCCTGATAGAATGACTGCAAACAAGAGTTAAAGACCTAGATCAGATGGCTCCTGTAGGAGCCATCTGATCAAGGTCTGCTCTGTTTGCTCATGATGTACCGGTAATACTGTTCGACATTTGCCAAAAAAGAATTGAGCGCATAAGCCATTAACCATTTACTCTATAAATATGCCTTTGCAAACAGAGTAGACCCACATCAGATGGCCCTTACAGGAACCGTCTGATCATGGTCTGCTCCGTTTGCTTATGATATAATATAGATCAGGGTCCATGCTTATAAAGCTTTTAGTTGAGTCTGAGTTTTGTTCTCAAGCTTTTGATTGGTCAGATTTGAGTTCTCAAGCTTTTGATTGGTCAGATTTGAGCCTTTGGCTCAAATCTGACCAATCAAAAACTTGAGAACGAACTCAGACTCAACTAAAAGTTTTATAAGCATGGACCCTGATTCTACAGCTTCTTTCATGATAAAAAAAATCTTTTATTCCTAGGGCCATTATAAAGTTTCATTTAATTAATATTCCTGATGTCATTATTTCTTGCCTGAATATTCATGGAGTAAAGGGTTAAAAATACATTATTATGTTATCTTTATTTCTTACATGAACATTCTTCAGAAACAGAGTTAAATGTAACACCCAAATAGTTGGCTTCATGTCGTATGTGCCATTGATTTGAGGTCAGATTTTTGCCGAGTTAAGTGCTTGTTGAGAAAACTTCGTCAATTAAGTTTGTCTCTTCCATGGTGGACTGCTAAACACTGTCGCCCCTAATCAAGTTAGTCTTTCCCAGCTCTGTGTGAATTGGTAATTACTTTTGCAAATAAGTTGGATCTGACTGAGACAGCGTGACTTGGTGTCATTATCTCATTAGAATGTTGACAGCGTTACATACTGATCAGCGTCCAGTAAAAGAAAACCTTAAAAGAGATCTGATTTTGGGTCTTAAATGCAGGTGTTAGCTTAACCCTTTCCTTCATATAGACACATTTTCACGCATTTACAAACAGAGTAGGCCTAGATCAGATGGCTCGTTTCTAAAATGGCTACAATGTTTCACCTTCCATAGAACAAGGGAAAGGATTAAGTTGTGAAGAAGGTTCCAGAAGGATCTTTCTGCATTACATGTACTTTCATCCTGCATTAACTCTTTGTTCCTGTCAGGGGGTAGGAGCCATCTGATCAGGGTCTGCTCTGTTTTCTTATGAAATGATAATAGATTTGACTAGTTTCTACCAGTACAAAAACTACATGTGTACATACTTATGCCATTATAAATATCCAGTCAGTATATATACACAGTGTCATTATTTCCTACATGAATATTCAAGAGGGAAAGGGTTCAAGAGAAAATGCGAGGTATTGCCTGAGTCTTTGTTATGGGCAGTTGTCATCGTTGCCGTTGTCATAGTTGTGGTGACATTTTGTCACAGTTTCCACATCAGTATAGCCAAGCTATCAAACTTCACACGTGTTCACCATCACAATGGCTACAATCTGTTAATGGGCCAGTCCTATATCATGCATATTTAAAGAGTTGTTGTCCTCTAATCCCATACTTCATGAATATTCATGTGAGAAATAATGGTATCATGAATAAGGCATTTGAACACAATAATTCCAGCCATTGAGCAAACATACGGTAAGTAAACAGAGTGGTCTGGGTCTGCTCTGTTTGCAAAGACGTGAAAAGATGTTTCTATCAATTAACCCTAACCCTGATTGCGTTGCCTTTTCACACACAGTAGAACCAGATCAGACGGCTCCTGTAGGAGAAGTCTGATCAGGGTCTGCTCTGATTGCTGATGGAATGATATAGATTTGACCCTACACTTTCTGCTATAGCTAAAATTTCCTGTGTTAATAATATTATGCCATTATTTCTTACATGAATATCCATGGGGTAAATTCGTAATGACGTGAGTAATTCAAGTAAGCCTGCCAATTAGTATAACACAGTCAGCAGTTTTTCAATCTCTTTTCGACAAAGTTTACACATTTCAAATTAATGGGGTTCATTGTATGCAAAGATTAGGTTCCAGATTGAAAATTTACTTAATCCTTACAATGCGGGACACGAGTCACTAATGTCCTTGGCAAACAGTGTAGACCCGGATGAGAGGGCTCCTAGAGGAGCCCTCTCATCAGGGTCTGCACTGTTTGTTATGGTAAACATTTCTGTAAAAAAAAAACCACCCTAAATATTCACCATAAGTTTGACCTGTTTGAATTTTGGAATTGTCCATTTGAAAATTCATCGTAGTAAGGGTTAACCCTTATTCTGCTGTGAACAAAAATAAATCTGCTCAAGTTTGGATCTGATGCAACTTTTGACTATTTTCGGACTTGATCAAACAATGGAGGAACTACAGTAAAACCTCTCTATAACGGCCACTAAATTGTGTTAATTAGTATTTAGGGCAGGTGGATGCTTAAAGCAAGAGGAAAGTAAAACAGAACGCTCATAGGAGCGTTCTGTTTTACTTTCAGCATGCTTTAAGCAGCCACCTGCCTTTAACACGAAATACTTGATGTAATTTAGTGGCCATTATAGAGAGGTTTTACTGTATTGGCTGAGTGTCAAACAACTTGGATCCTGTTGAGAAGTCGATTTACTCAGCGTCTCATCTGGATCCAAGCTGTTTGCAAATGTGAGTCAGGTTGCTGAGAGTTAATGATGTATTATCAGATGTGGTCTGTTACTTCGGTTACTTTTAAAATCTTTGAACTTCTGGAAACTTATTTTATATGGCATTTGATCAGGGTAAATCCCTGCCCAGGAGACATTGGCTGAAGATTTTCTTTTCATGCTAACTAATGTTACTTCTGCAACAGTTGTTGTCTGCTTCAATTCTTAAAGTAAAATTTAAGTGTATTTCTTTCATTTCTTTGCAAAAATATTTTCAAGTGTCAAACGGTTTAGATCCTGATGAGAAACCACATTATGCAGCCTTTCATCTAGACCCAATCTGTTTGCAAAGGTAAACAGAGCTACTGATGAAGGTGCGTACCAAAATACTACAATTGTCATTCTTCACCAAACCCTATATACTGTGACCACTCTTTAGAATCGTCTCTAAAGAGTGGCCACAGTACAGGGTTTGGTGGAGATATAAAGGAGCTAATCTTGAAAATGTTTAAATTTACACATCTTATCTGGAGCTCTGGGTAATCAGTTTTGCCGTTAGCATGCAAAAAGAAAGAGTTATCAGGCAACATCATTGTGAACAGTTTTGATTCAGATAAGATGCTGAGTAGCTGGTCTTGATTAAATTACATTTGGATTGAACGAACCTGTCAAATTTTGACATATTTTACCAAACAAGCAAAAAGCCTAAATTGTTACTGATGTGCATCCAGTGTATGCTGACACTGAGTGGCTTAACCCTTTTCCTCATATAAACACCTTTTCATGCCTTTACAGTAGACCCAGATCAGACGGCCCCTATAGGAGCCATCTGAACAGGGTCTGCTCTGTTTGCATATGGTATAATGTAGATAGTTTCTGCCTGAGCCAAAACATCCCGTGTACATTAAGCTATCATAAAATTTCATCTAATAAATATTCATGATGTCATTCCATACATGGATATGCAACAGGGAAAGGGTTAAAACAGAGTGCCACGCTGGTACTAAGTGGCTAAGAACAGAGTGCCACGCTCTGCTACATCTGCATCAGATGCAGGAAGCATATGTTCGAAGCCACATGCTTCAGTTCTTAACCCTTTTCCAGCTCAATATTCATAGAAGAAATGACATCATGAATATTAATCCAGATTAATTTTCATATTGGCATATTTACACAGGACCTTTTATCTCAAGCAGAAATTGTAGAATCGGATCAATACTATAAGCAAACAGAGCAGACCCTGATCAGACAGCTCCTCCAGGAGCTGTCTGATCTGGGTCTACTCTTGTTTGCAATGGCATTTCTATGAAGGAAAAAGTCTGTTGCCATTTTCTGTTGATTTGTACAAGCTTTTGAGAAGCTACTGACAAAGTGTCAGATAGCTTGGAATCAAAAGATGAAAGGCAGAGTACTCCATATTTCATCTGGATTCAAGCTGTTTGTAAAGGACAGGTCACATTTAGCATAAGGGTTAACTGGCTGCAGGTAGACTAGCAGTAGTATAAATGGACCATTTAGTCTCCCCACCCACCCCATCTCTTTTCTGGAAGATTGATGGGTCAGATCTGGGTCTACTCAGTTAGCAGTCATCAAAAGGTGTCTCTACAGTTATACATAAGTGAGAGTAACCATGTTTTTGTAGACTCGGGTCTAGTTTTGCACTTGGGTAACCGTTTTGATGAATTTTCCAGATTATGTCTTACTAAACAGATGACACTTTCCATCAAAGGAGCATAATTATCTAGTTAACCCTTTCCCTCATAGGCTATTTTTAGGTCCAACCTATTTGAATAAATCTACCAAAAGAGAAAAGGATTTTTTTTAGAATTTTGTAGTTTGAAACCATTGTGATAAATAGAGCATTTAAATTTTGCTCCTATAGGAGCAAATGCTCTGTTTATCACAATGGTTTCAGAAAGTGACTTTTACAGAGTCTTCAATATGAGGGAATGGGTTAACCCTTTACCTCATGAATATTCATATAAGAAATAGTGAGGTCGTGGATATTTATTATCCGACTTTTTATAAAGGTAAATGGAAACATGACTTTTTGGCTTTGACAGAAACTGCTGAATCTGTATAATTTCTGAGTTTGTTCTCAAGCTTTTGATTGGTCAGATTTGAGCCAAAGGCTCAAATCTGACCAATCAAAAACTTGAGAACAAACTCGGACTCGACTAAAAAGTTTTATAAGTATGGATACTGATGGCTCCTACAGGAGCCGTCTGATGTGGGTGTAATTTGTTTGTAAAGGCTTAAAAAGGCATCTCTATCAGGTAAAGGGTTAACTGGTTTCCATGAATACATTTAGTTTGAGGTAGCTTATGTTTACTTGAGGATAGGGAAAAGGATGTTTTAAAGTGTTTTTGGCCTGTTAATAGGAAATGTCTACTGTTTATTTGCCCGATTTTGTTAGGGAAAGGGTTGAGATAGCTAGGAAGTAGGAATTAATTGATCCTATAGGACTGTAAGTTAGTTCATAGTAATATTTGTGGTTAGTATTTCCTTATTTATATCATATGATATTTATGTTGAAATGTTAAAAGGCATTTCACTGGCCGGATTTAGGAAAATAAATTTTAATCAATTGTACATTGTGGAGATTTCAGAACAGACAGGATCCCAGTATGATGGCAACAACTAGTCTATGTATGATTGGTCAATAGAAATTTCTCATAAATAATTCCCAGATATAGACAAATTGCATCATTTACAATCGTCAAGGCTCTAAACAAGATGAGATAGTTATTTATTAAAAAATGATAACCCATCTTATTGCTACATACTAGAACCCTCCGTAGCAGCAAGATCGAGAGTTGTCTGTCTGTCTGTTACACTTTCTTGTATGGACGTTAACTCCTATATGCCGGATGCCAGTTGGTTGAAACTTCATATATGGAAAGAGCATAATGACAGGAAGTGTCATGCACAAGGTCCATAACACTGGCTTCTATACTTGTGGAGTTGTTGCCCTTTGTTACATTTTTTGTCCGATCAATAACTCCTGTTCTACTGATGCTATTGGAATGACATTTCATTTATGGAAAGAGCATGATGGAAGGAAGTGTCATGCATGAGTTTCAAAACTCTGGCTTCAGTAATATTACATTTTTTTGCACTTTCTTGTCCGGACAATAACACCAATGAAAATGTATTGAAATTTTTAAAAACAGTTACTGTTCAAGTGTTGTTGTTTTTTGCGCTCATTAATACAAACGAGCTATAACAGAAGAGCTCATCAAAGGACTGTTGATTAGTGCAGTTACAAAATCATTGTTTTCTAGGATCATGGGATAAATAGAATCTTACATTCCAGGTCATGGACCAGAGCTCTAGATAAAATGCGTAAATTAAAACCTTTTCAAAAATATCTCCTTTATTTCTCCACTAAACCCTATACAGTGGCCACTATTGAATCGTCTCAAAGAGACGATTCTAAAGAGTGGTCACAGTATAGGGTTTGGTGGAGAAATGACGATTTTAGTATTCGGGTACGCACAGATCTGTAGCTCAGATGGACTATTTAACCCTTTCCCTGTTCTATGTTTATTTCAAATTTTAATACCTACTGAATATTCATGGTCAAAATAGTTATAATGAAATATGGAAGGTAGAACATTGTAACCATTTTAGAAAGTAAAGAAACATATCTATCAAAGTCTATAAGCAAACAGAGCAGACCCTGATCAGACGGCTCCTCTAGGAGCCGTCTGATCTGGGTCTACTCTGTTTGCAAATGCGTGAAAACACGTTTCTATGAGGGAAAGGGTTAAAATATAAACTCTTTGTCTGAATCTGTATGAAACTCGGCAAAGCTTCATGTCATACAGTTCCAGACAACTCGTTTTATATTTCCATTAATCCATGACCACAATGTACTCATGTAAGATCCTCTATATTGACTGAATTATGCAGTTGTTTTGAATACTTCTGTTATCATTAACCGAGAGACTCATATTACAAACAGCATATAATGCAGTGTCCATATCGATAGAACTTTTATGTTGTAAACAAGCATATTGACTGAATCATGCAGCTTTGGTTTTGAGTACTTATGTAATGATTAACCTTTAGCCTGCTGAGCAAAATATTTTTATACCCCCCTTTTGAAAAAATGGGGGTATATTGCTTTGCACATGTCGGTCGGTCGGTAGGTCGGTCGGTCGGTCTGTCGGTCGGTCGGTAGATCGATGGTTTCCGAACGATAACTAATAAACGACTTGGCCTAGAATCTTCAAACTTGCTGTGGTGGTTGGTCATGACAAGTAGATGACCCCTATTGTTTTTGAGGTCACTAGGTCAAAGGTCAAGGTCACCATGACCTAAAATGGTGAAATAGTTTCCGATCAATAACTGCTCAAGGGTTTGGCTTGGGATCTTCAAACTTGCTGTGGTGGTTGGTCATGACCACTAGATGACCCCTATTGATTTTGAGGTCACTAGGTCAAAGGTCAAGGTCACCATGACCTTAAATGGTTAAATGGTTTCCGATCAATAACTGCTCAAGGGTTTAGCTTAGAATCTTCGAACTTGCTGTGGTAGTTGGTCATGACCACAGGATGACCCCTATTGATTTTGAGGTCACTAGGTCAAAGGTCAAGATCACCATGACCTTAACTGGTAAAATGGTTTCTGATCAATAACTGCTCAAGGGTTTGGCTTAGGATCTTCAACTTGGCTTAGGTGGTTGGTCATGACAACTAGATGAGTCCTATTGTTTTTTAGGTCACTAGGTCAAAGGTCAAGGTCACCATGACCTTAAAGGGTGAAATGGTTTGCGATCGATAACTGCTCAAGGGTTTGGCCTAGGATCTTCAAATTTGCTGTGGTAGTTGGTCATGACCACAAGATGACCCCTATTGCTTTTTAGGTCACTATGTCAAAGGTCAAGGTCACCATGCTCTTAACTGGTCAAATGGTTTCCGATCAATAACTGCTCAAGGGTTTGGCTTAGAATCTTCAAACTTGCTGCGATAGTTGGTCATGACAACTGGATGGCCCCTATTGTATTTTAGGTCAAAGGTCAAGGTCACCATGACCTTAACTTGTAAAATGGTTTCTGATCAATAACTGCTCAAGGGTTTGGCTTAGGATCTTCAAATTTGCTTTGGTGGTTGGTCATGACAACTGGATGAGCCCTATTGTTTTTTAGGTCAATAGGTCCATGGTCAAGGTCACCATGACCTTAAAGGATGAAATGGTTTGCGATCAATAACTGCTCAAGGGTTTGGCTTAGGATCTTCAAACTTGCTGTGGTGGTTGGTCATGACCAGTAGATCACCCCTATTATTTTTGAGGTCAATGGTCAAGGTCACCATGACCTTTCATGGTGAAATGGCTTGCGATTAATAACTGCTCAAGGGTTTGTCTTAGGATCTTCAAACTTGCTGTGGTGGTTGGTCATGACAACTAGATGACCCCTAATTGATTTTGAGGTCACTAGGTTAAAGATCAAGGTCATCATGACCTTAACTGATGAAATGGTTTCCAATTAATAACTGCTCAATGGTTTGGTTCCGGATCTTCAAACTTGCTGTGGTAGTTGGTTGTGACCACTTGATGACCCCTAAAGTTGTTGAGGTCACTAGGTCAAAGGTCAAGGTCACCATGACCTTAATATGTGAAATGTTTTCAGATCAATAAATGATCAGTGGTTTGGCTTAGGATATTCAAAGTTGCTGTGGTGATTAGTCATGACCGCTAGATGACCTCTATAGTTGAGGTCACTAGATCAAAGGTCAGGGGTCGGGGGGGGGGGGTATACATGTTTTACAAACATCTCTTGTTACAGATTGTTTCACCTACTACATTTCCAAAATTTTCCAAAACAGTTATAAACTGTTTGCCGAGTTACTCAGCGTCTCATCTGGATCCAAACTGTTTGCATAGGTTTAACTCATCCGCCCATAGCAGGCTAATGGTTAGGCTTATTAAAGTGAAATTTGTTTGTTCATTCTTCATGTTCTAGGTCTAATAAAGATGCAGACTTTAAGATTGTTTATAACATTCGTTGATCAAACGTTTCCTTTACTATGATTGCCATAACATTAATATTTCCATGTCCAGAGAAATGTTACTTTTGTAAATGTTGATCACTTGTAACATTTCTCCAGTTTAATGTTCAAATTGCACTGGTTGCTAGGAAAACATTATAAACAATCTTGACATTGGGCACCTAAATCATTGCATGCATTTTCGCATATTTTCTACAGTAGCAGTCTCATTGGGGTCTATTCTATTTGATCACTGAATTGGCGGAAGACATCTGTTTTTGTGTCACCTGCCGAGAGGCAGTGTGTCACTTAGGGATCACTTTTCCATCGTCTGTCTGTCTGTCCATCAGTTTCTTTTTTTTTTGGCTGCCATTTCTAAACTAATCATTATAGAGCTCTCATATTTCACATGATTGTGTCTTCCTCTCATTGAGGTCCATTGATGTAACTAAGGTCCATCACTCTGCATGCAATACTTTTTGAGTTATTCCCCTTTGTTTTGATTTCACTCCAGCATATTAACAGTTTTTGTGTCAGGTGACACATGTGTTCCTCCGAACACTCTTGTTGTGACAGAAACACGCTCTAGTTATGCTGGTAAAAAGCAGATAAATATTCATGAAGTGATTATTCCCTGCATGAATATTGATAAAGTAAAAGGGATAAATAGAAATGTAGAACATTGTACATGACAATAATGATGGCTCCAAGTGTTATGGGTTAAGTGGGAATCTCTGTTTCAGTATAGCCTGTCTGTATTAGAGATATGTAAAACCAGATTAGCTCTTACCAATACTGTATCCATCCACAATGAATATTTATTAGCTGACTCATTCTAAAGTTGGATCAGTTGTAGTGACTTGATTATAATGGCAAATAGTGCAGACTTGTATGAGACCTCTAGGAGCTGTCTCATATGGGTCTACACTGTTTGCAAATGCAGATATGTACGCTAATAGTTAGACAAGGGTGAACACTACAAATGCTGAATTTTCAAAGTGGAAAAGTCGATCCTTGTTTTACTGTAGTCTATTTAGTATGAGAAGAGACATCTTGCTGAAAAGACTTAACTCATTCCCTCCTAAACTTTTATTTAGACCCAACCTCTTTGAATTAACCTACCTAAAAAGGAGCATCAACTATAGAATAGGAGAATTTTAGAATTGTGTAGTTTTGAAAACATTGTGATAAACAGAGCATTTGCTCCTATGGAGCAAAATTTAATGCTCTATTTATCACAATGGTTTTAAAATAAAAAGAGTTTTACAGAGGTGCAAAAAAAAAGGCGTCGTCAGTAGGAGAAGATGGGTTAAGTTATAAACAGTCCCTATAGGAGCCTACCGATCTTGTGCACTGTTTGCAAATGCCATAAACATGTTAACTACATATTCGAAGCGTTAAAATACTGCATTCGGGGAAACACGGCATACAGTGTACACCATCTTGGAGCCCTCTGATCAGGGTCTGCACTGTTTGTGTCATTCAAACCCTACAGCATATTTCAGCCTTTCAAACAGAATGGACTCTCTCTTTAAACACTGGTGGACTGTTCCACTTTGAATATTGAGCATTCCAAGGGTTAACAGATACACTATAAGTGCTGTCAAATTTTGTTGTCTCTCGTATCTCGTGCTCATGGAATCAATGATTACAAACATCTGGTGGTGATTAATTCAAACATGGCTATATTTTACTTGTCATCAAGTTTTCTGTTCCAAACCATGATGCGGTTCCTGTCTTATCAAGCCTGGCAATGTTTGTTGTTTTGACGACAGTACTACTTACCTGTAACCCTGTACTTTATGAATATTCATGTGAGAAATAATGACATAATGAATAATCATTCGATTAAGTTTTATCATTTTACATGAACACAGGAAATTTCGGCCATGGCAGAAACTGGAGAATAATATCTAAATTATTTCATAAACAAACAGAGCAGACCCTGATCAGATAGCTCCTATATGAGCCATCTGATCTGGGTCTACTCAGTTTGCAAAGGCATATTTGTGGAATACAAGGTTAAAGAAGGAGAGTAGAGGTAGCATGAGCTGTATTACCAGTGTAGTGGTTAAAGTTTAATCGACTCAATGGAGCGTGTTCAGTATTGTCACTTTTGAACAATATTTTAAAGAAACTCTTTGTTCATTAACTCTTTGCACGCTAGCGGCGAAACTGTGATTACCTATACAAATAGTTTGGAACCAGATGAGACGCCGCATAAAGCGGCGTCTCATCAGGATCCAAACTGTTTGTCATCTTGACCATATTTTTGCAAAAAAATGAGTTTGTTTTAAGAATTGAAGCAGATGACAATTGTTGCAGACGAAAAATAACTTAGCGTGCAAAGAGTTAACTCTTTGCATGCAAGCAATGAATTCATGACAACATAAAAAAAACCAGGTTGGATCCAGATGAGATGCCAAGTAACCTGTGATTGGTTGCACAGTTTTTATCTGGGTAAGAGGGAAAGTAATTTGGGATCTCATCAAGTTCCATTGTTGGATACTGTGACCATATTGGTGAAGCGAAATTGAAAGAACCTTTACCTTGAAAATTGTCAGCAGAGAACTCTTAGCGTGCAAAGCGTTAACTAGGCAAACAATGTAATTCATAATTTAGCTATCCTCAGGCATAAGTTTAACCTTTTACTCTATGAATATTCATGTAAGAAGTTATTTCATTAACCCTTTCCCTGTTGCACTTTTATTCCAAATTTCAGTACCTACTGAATATTCATGGACAAAATAGATATACAAATGTACATGTATAATGAAATATGGAAGGTGGAACATTGTAGTCATTTGATAAACTTAAGAAACAGATCTATCAAATTCCAGTAGCAAACGGAGGAGACCCTGATCAGAGGGCTCCTCTATGAGCCATCAGATCGGGGTCTTCACTGTTTGCAATGCATTTATATGAAGGAAAGGGTTAATATGTATTATCTGCATTGTTATTATGGCATATATACACAGTATCATACAGTATTGTTAGAAACTGGTCAAGATCTGTAATTTCATAAGCCAACAGAGCAGACCCTGATTAGTCCACTCCTACAGGAGCCATCTGATCTAGGTCTATCTGTAAAGGCGTTATTTATGGAGTAAAGGGTTAACTCATGCCATTGCAAACCGACCCAAATCAGATTGCTCCTACAGGATCTGTCTGATCAGGGATCAGGGTCTGCTCTGTTTGCATATGAAATAATTGATATGGTTCTACATTTTTCTGCTATGGCTTAAATATATGCCATTATAGAAATAGTTATTAAATATCAATAATTTCATATATGAATATTCAGGGGGTAAAGGAATAAGTATGAGAGGCTTTGTTCGATTGCTCTCGAGGCTGTTTGATTGCTCGTTGGTTGTAACAGCCTGATGATGGCAGCATGCACAGCAATTGATTAAGAATTAGTCAATGTGAACCAGACGGATATGAGCTGTAATTAGGGCGACTTTGTTGTGTATCCTTTAACCCTTTCAATACCGAATTATCAGAATGGATTTAACCCATTACCTCATAGGCCATTTTTAGATACAACCTCTTTGAATAAATCTACCGAAAAGCAGCATTAACTAGAGAAAAAGAAATACCTAGAATTTTGTAGTTTGAAACCATTATGACAAATAGAGCATTTGCTCCTATAGGAGCAAATGCTCTATTTATCACAATGGTTTCAACAGGTGACTTTTACAGAGGCGTAGAAAGGCGTATTTATGGAGGAAAGGGTTAATGATAGACCATTCAGTATAAAAGTATTAAATGTGTTAATGGATTCTGCTTGACAAATAGTGCAGACCTTGATCAATCAGAGGGCTATTCTAGCCTTTGATATTGGTCTACACTGTTTGCAAATGACAGTGCACTGGTTTCCTGCAAACAAAGGCTCTTAGAATAGAACTGACAGTTTGCAGTTTTGAGCCAAATTAGATGAATATTAGTAGCCTAAAATTATGTGGGTTGGGGGTGGGTGGAAAGAGGAGGTGTGTGTGGGTTGGGGGGGGGGGGGGATCAAAATCATAAAGACATAGTTATTACATCGAGGAGTGCTTTTAAATGTGTAGCAACAGACATTCATTTTCAATCAGAGAATAAATGTTTAAACCACAATATCAAACTACAGTAAAAGCCTTACCGATTATAAATGTATTCAAACACGAGTTATTGAAATATAAATGTGTTCAGACACTATTTATTGAAATAAATATTCTATCTCAAAATGGATGTACAAAACCCGCCACATAATGAATATACAGTGAAAACTCTTTTATTCAAACACTCAAATACATATACCATTACTGATCTTTTAACACAGGTGGCAGTTTAATGCAGGGTGAAAGTCATGCAGAAAGCTCCTCTAGGATATTTAGCAAGCAAAGAGTTAGCCCCTTCTGTCATTAATATTTGTTAGAAACAGAGAAACAGATAAAGGTGCATACACAAATGCTAAAATCGTCATTTCTCCACCAAACCCTATGTTGTGACCACCCTTCAGAATCGTCTCCTTTGAGACGATTCTGAAGGGTGGTCACAACATAGGGTTTGGTGGATAATAAAGAAGTAATTATTCTTTAAAGTGATTTAATTTACTCATCTTATCTGGACCTCTGCAGATATAATGACACCATGAATGTATATAAAAGGAAACTGTAGAATCAGATATGATTCTGTAAGCAAACAGCAGCCACTGATCAAACGGCTCCTACAGGGTCTGATCTGGGTCTACTCTGTTTGTAAAGATGTGAAAAAGTGCTTTTATCAGGTAAAGAGTTAAAGACATAAAGATGCTAGCATTTTGTATGTGCTATATTATATTCTGATTCATTTCAGTGTGCCCGAGCTGCCAGGACCTGTGGTGGAGCCAGTTACTGCTGTGTCACATGTTATTAATCACCAGACACCTAAGCCAGTTCCACTCCAGCCAACACAACCCCTAGGTATTGTACCCAAAAGGGCTACACGCCACAAGAAGATCAACTTCCTGGAAATGCTTCGAGGTGATCCGGCTAACCAGCCCACTGAAGAGGATAGCAATGTGGACCAGCAAGAGTCTAACAAAAAGACTGAGCCCAGTGAATCAAGTACTAGTGCTAAGAAGGGTAGAACCCTGAAAAACAAAAAGGTGAAGATTGTGAATGTGAAGTACACTGTACAGTCAGAGTCTAGTGAGGAAACGGAAAGTAATTACACCGAGTCGGAACTGAGCTCAACAGAATCTGTGAGCGAGTCTGAAATGGTTGTAAAGAAACATAACAGGCTCAAATTGCATATGTCTGACATAAAATCGAAATCGAAAACAAAACTAAGCACAATGAAGAAACTAAACAGACTGCCTCTTAAGGTAAAGATAAGCACAGGTAAGAACAAGATGCCGACAACATCAACACCAGTAACAGTACAGGTTGTGAACAAGACTTTGTCTCCAGGTTTGCCATTCTACAGGACCAAGTGTGGTCCTAGTGATTCTAGAGACAGCATAGCTACACCAAGTAGTGATGCTCTGTCAGGAAATGACCAGACACATAGCAGGTCATTTCTTTACAACAGAGATAGGGGTTTGGAGAATGGTGTAAGAAATGGGAATGAATGCTCGGATACCATTCAGAGCTATTACACTGACCTTGAAAGTGATCCATATTCAAAACAAGAAAACATTCCAGACTTTAAGCGTGTTATTGTTGAACAAATAAATGAAGCAGATGTGAAAATTCCTACCACTTTGCCTGATGAGATCTTGGAGGAAGAATCAAAAACTAGAGAAATGGAAACCAACACAGACTTTGATGTCACCGGCACAGAATCAAATGAAGATAAGTCAATAGAGGTCAGTGAAGAAACTGATCATGGGGTTGATCAGTCTCTTGTTGATTCTGATGTGAATGACAATTTGAAAAGGACAAAACCAGAATTTTTCAAAGGAGAAAGTACTGACCTGGAAAGTTCTCTAGGCTCACCATTGCCTAGAAGCTACAGGAATATTTCCACAGAAAGCCAGGATCTAGATACTAATGAACACCGGTGTAGACCAGTGACTATGACTGACAGACCCTTACTTTTAGTGAAAGGAAGCGAAATTGGACACTTGAGCAATGCTGAAGATCCTTTACGCATTGTTCACAGGGAGGCAAGTCCATTGAATATCAATCGTAGTAGATCTCAGCTTGGAGAACTGTTTATTGAGAGATATGCAATGAAAAAGTCACCATGTATTCAATGTTACACATGCAGAAAAATGATGTCTGTAGACAATTTCATGCGACATTTGCATGACATTGCTAATGGGGGACTTCTGAAGATTGACATGCCACGCACTATTGATTTTTGTGAGGAAGACTTAAGTGACGGTGAGAGAAAAGTGTGGGAAGCGTTCCAGAGAAAGAAGGAATTATTTGATAACAATCAGTTACCGTCACCGGATATTGTACAGGAAGGAATTTATGGAATCGACTCGGACTCGAATCAGTCCTTGCCTGAGAGCATAAACATTGAGGGCAAAGCCTCAGGGCCAAGAATTATAACTACACCAGTTTCTCCAGTGAAGAAAATAAAGCCTCACACTTTCTCTCGAAGAAACCCACCCCACTTATCAGTTGAGCCAGCTGACGGGGTACGGTGTAGCTCGAGGAAAAGAAAGAAGAAGCAGTTGTATCCCTTTGAGGAGTATACATATGCTAAGTTTCCAAGACTTCATGGGCAAAATAACACAAAGGACAGCATGCCAGAAAGTCCTCAGTAATGTGATGAACACATGTACAATTTAACCCTTTATCTGATAGACAAGCCTTTC
This sequence comes from Azorinus chamasolen, assembly GCA_963576725.1. NCBI lineage: Eukaryota > Metazoa > Mollusca > Bivalvia > Cardiida > Solecurtidae > Azorinus > Azorinus chamasolen. The sequence continues at coordinate 40,244,408 of OY755245.1, forward strand.
CATACAGAGAAGACCTAGATTAGTCTGATCAGGGTCTGTTCTGTTTGCTTATAGAATTATATAGATCTGTTGAACACATGTACAATTTAATCCTTTCCTTCATACAAACACATTTTCATGCATTTGCAAACAGTAGACCCTGATCAGACGGCTCCTTTTGGAGCTGTCTGATCAGGGTCTGCTCTGTTTGCTTCTTGACATGATATATATTAATCCTTCATTTTTTGTCAAAGCAAAGCATTTCCTTGAAAAGTTTACATTTTAATTTAAAACTTCAGCTGATAAACATTCATGAAATCATAATTTCTTGCATGAATCTTGAACAGGGAAAGGATTAACCCTTTACTCCATTAATATTCATGTAAGAAATCATGTATGCCTGAACTATCAATTAGTTTATTTTTATAATGGCATATGAACATGGGAATGTTTGGCTACGGCAGAAATTAGAAATCACATCTATATAATTCAATAAGCATACAGCAGATCGTCATCAGACGGCTCCTGTAGGAGCTGTCTGATCAGGGTCTACTCTGTTTGCAAAATTTAAAAAGGGCGTATCTATGGAGTAAAGGGTTTACCATTTCCATGTTAATTAAGTAATGTTCAAAGAATTAAAAGAAAATTATCCACAATTCCTTTAACACTTTGCACGCTAGCTGCGAAACTGATTACCTATGCAAACAGTTTGGATCCAGATGAGATGCCGCATAATGCGGCGTCTCATCAGGATCCAAACTGTTTGTCATCTTGACCATATTTTATGCAAAAAAAATGAGAGAAAGTTTATTTTAAGAATTGAAGCAGACGACAATTATTGTTGCAGACGAAAAAATACTTAGCGTACAAAGAGTTAATCATACTTGATCATGCTCTAGTCAACTGCCTCATTTTGATACAATTTTTTTTTTAGAAATGCATTGATCAAGTGTCAAAAAGGTGTGTGCCTCTGATCATATCAGTTTATCTGGCATCTACTCTGGATCTAAACTGTTAACCCTTTCCCTCATATTAACACCTTTTCACGCCTTTGCATACATAGTAGACCCAGATCAGACAGCTCCGGCAGGAGCCATCTGATCACAGTCTGCTCTGTTTGCTCATAGAATAACTGATAAATAGAAGAATCAGCTATAACTGATAAATAGAAGATTTGATTCTATGTTACATAGAATCAGATCTTCTATCTATCAGTTATAATGTTATTTGGCATGTTATTAGATTGTTTTATATTATTGTAGAATAATTATTGTTCATAATGAGTGGAGTCTGTTATGCTTATCCATTGAGTAAAGGGTTTAAGTTTACAGAGATTACAGAAGTTTGACTATTGGTGAATTGCTTTGACTTGTGTTAAATATTTATCACTTTTTCCGATTACTGTGTAAAGGGAGATAATCCTTTTTGAATGCACTGACCTGTGCAGAAGCTTTGCCTAACAGATAAATTGTTTAATTAAATCAGACATTTTGAAGTTTCTTGTCTTTGCAGTTAACCCTGTCCTCCATAAATACTCCTTTCTACGCCTCTAAAAAATCACCTACTGAAACCATTGTGATAAATGTAGCATTTGCTCCTATAGGAGCAAATGCTCTATTTAACACAATGGTTTCAAACTACAAAATTCTAAAAAAAATCTTTTTCTCTAATTAATGTTCCTTTTTGGTAGATTATTCAAAGTGGATGGATCTAAAATAGCCTATGGAGGCAAGGGTTAAAAAGAGTTTGAACTAGGGTTTTCTTTATGTCATTTAATTTATTTTTGACTAGTTGGAATTAATGTTTTCAATCATGTTGTACCAAGTTATTGCAGAGACTTTGATGCACAGCGAGTCTTTATGAACTTGAAACAAATTGAAAGTTTTACAAATTTGTTGATGTTAATAATTGCTTGTTAACCCTTTACTCCATTAATATTCATGTAAGAAATAGCGATATCATGAATATTTATTAGCTGAATTTTTAAAATGCCATTTGAACACAGGAATATTTGGCCATGGCACAAACTGTCAAATCAGAACTTATTTTATTTCATAAGCAAACAAAGCAGACCTTGATCAGACGGCTCCTATAGGAGCCATCTGATCTAGGTCTACTCTGTTTGCAAAAGTGTTGAGACATTTGTCAGAACATAAAGGGTTTAGTATATATCTATTGCAAAATGTTTTGTGTTGTTTTCACTTCACTTGTCTTTACAGTGCAGAGAATGTAATTGTTGGAAATGTTTATTTCTATAGAAAGTTTGACATAAAATCTTACAATTTTTTGAAAACTTATTAATATCTTTTGTACATGCTACATACATTATTTAGATTATTCAGTTGCTACAAGTTAAAATTTCCATTTAGACTGACAATTTTTTTGATTATTTTCAGCTTTGGTATTTATACACAAACCTGTATTTATAATCATTCTGGGGATTCATTTGGTGAAATCTTTGTGAACTGTCAACAGGTATTATATATATGACTGATATTGCATACAAATGATTTATTAAATTTACTGTAAAATCTCTCCAAGACCACCAAGAATAAGGCTTAAGCCTTGCAAACAAGAGTATACTCAGATCAGACAGCTCCTGTAAAAGCTGTCTAATCAGTGTCTACTGTAATTGCTGATAGAATTCTATAGATCTGTTTCTACAGTTTTTGCCAAAGCCAAAAACTCGTGTGTCCATATACATGTACCATTATCTAAATTCAGCATATAAATATTTATGATGTAGTTATTCCCTTTCATGAATATTCATCAGGACAAGGTAGATGCAAATGATCGTTGCTTTACCTTCATCCTGCAGTGAGCCACCATCTGCATTTTAGGACGTCCATGTTTATTCATTAACCCTTTCAGTGCGGGAAACGAGTCACTAGTGTTTTTGCAAACAGTGTAGACTAGGCCTCTCATCAGGGTCTGCACTGTTTGTCATGTTACACTTTTCTTTTATATAATCTCTTGAGTACTCGGTAGTCATGGTAAGTTTGACCTGTTTTAATTTCGGGATAGTCCATTTCTGAAGATATTAAACTTTTTGGCTATTGCTAAATTTTGAGTGAAATATTGCAAATATTGTGGACCCAGATGAGACACCAAGTCACTTGGCATCTATTTGAAAATTGAATCTGACAGTTTCGTTGTGATCAAAGTTACTTAGTTTTGAAAGGTTCAAATTAATGTTCTCTTAAAAAGTATCGAGTTTGGACTCGATTACCGACAGCCGTACTGACGAGGAGTAGACTAGATACCAGACAGTGAACATAGTCATGTGGAGTTGAGTACACTTGTATGAATATATCCCTGCCCATGGAGTTGCAATGTTATGTGGTGTATATATTGTGAGCAGTTGGTATATTAACCCTTCACACCAGGAATATTCATGCAAGACATAATGAATATTTATTAGCTGAAGTTTGATAATGGCATATGTACACAGGTTGTTTTGGTATTGCTCGAAACGGTAGAGTCAGATCTATTGTAATTGCATAAGTGAACAGAGCAGACACTGATCAAACGACTCCTACAGAAACCGTCTAATCTAGGTCTACTTTGTTTACAAAGGCATGACAAGGAAAGGGTTTACCTTTTACCAGATAGAAACATTTTGATGGACTTTTTAAACAGAGTAGACCCAGATCAGAAGACTCCTGAAGGAGCCATCTGATAAGGGTGCGCTCTGTTTGCTTATAAAAAAATATAGATGTGATTCTACATTTTCTGTTATGGCCAAAATATCTTGTGTTGACATTGCATTATAAAAAATTAGCTAATAGATACTCATGATGTCATTAACCCATTCCCTCATATTGACGCCTCTGAAAAAGTCACTTTTTGAAACCATTGTGATAAATAGAGCATTTGCTCCATAGGAGCAAATGCTCTATTTATCACAATGGTTTCTAAACTAGACAAAAAAATTGTCCTTTTGTGTAGTAAATGCTCCTTTTCGGTAGATCTGTTCAAAGCGGTTGGGTCTAAAAATAGCATATGCGGTCATGGGTTAAGTCTTACATGAATATTCATGAGGTAAAGGGTTTTTCTTCATTTTCTGGTGTACATAGTGTAAACAGTATAGCTTCTGTATGTATGTACATGTATATAGGAGACCCAGTATAGCTCACAGTCAGTCAAACTGTGATCATTTTGGATCAGTGTCTACCCATAGAGGTCCAGATAAGATGTGTACTTTAAAACATTTTCAAGAATAACATCTTTCTTTTTCCCACCAAACCCTATGTTGTGACCACTTTTTAGAATCACCTCAAAGAGACGATTCAAAAGAGTAGTTACAACATAGGGTTTGGTGGAGAAATAACGACTTTAGTATTCGAGTACAAACATTTATCTGTTGCTCTGGACCAATTTTGTCATAGATTGAAACCATTGTGATAAATAGAGCATTTGCTCCTATAGGAGCAAATGGTCTATTTATCACAATGGTTTCACAAAGTGACTTTTACAGTTGCTCTGGACCCATTTTGTCATAGACGATGCATGTTACAAGGAAAACGATGTACAGTACATGTAGCAAAAACAAAAATATTTCTTGTAGATGAAAAAAATTACATGTGAATGGAAAATGTTGGGTTTGTGGAACTGATTTTTCATCCCTTAGGATTTGATTAATTGGGAGATTTTCCAGATAATTTAGAATTTGTTCAGTTACAGATATTAAGACAAATAAAAGCCAAATAATTTAGAATTTGTTCAGTTACAGATATTAAGACAAATAAAAGCTGTAGATTTTTGCTAAACAGATTTTTATTTTCAATTTGTTATTTTTGCTTGCCTTTACATCTCCACTGAAAGCTCATCAGAGCATTTAATGGTACAAAATAGAACTCTTGATATTTTGACTTGAAATCATTGTGTTTTAGTTATGATATATTATTCAAAGTTTGTTTTTTTGTCACATTCTTTAAATACTTGATTACAGCATTAAGATTCTTGAAAAAGATTTTTGTTTGCCTGTCTCTTGATGGGAGATAGTATAGGAACATCTGCGGCTGGTAGGCAGAAATCTTTAACCCTTTCCCTGTTGAATATTCATGTCAGAAATAATGACATGAATAATTATGAGCTCATGTATACAGGAGTTTTTTGTATTGGAAGAATGCAAACAGAGTAGACCCTGATGAGACAGCTCCTCTAGGAGCAGTCGGTCTGGTTCTACTCTTTTTGCAAAGGTGTGAAAAGGCATTTATATGAAGGAAAGAGGTAAATATTGGATAACCCTTTCCCTGTTCTATATTTAGTCTATATTTACTGAATATTCATGGAGAAAATAGTTATAATAAAACATGGAAGGTGGAACATTGTAGCCATTTTAGAAAGAAAAGAACCAGATCTTCCAAATTCCACTAGCAAACAGAGTAGACCCTGATCAGACGGCTCCTCTAGGAGCCGTCTGATCTGGGTCTACTCTGTTTGCAAATGCATGAAAACACGTTTATATTAGGGAAAGGGATAATTCAAGTGGTTTTCATCAGATTTTTGCTAAACTTTGTCACGATTGATTTTTCTGACATTATATATTGACCTAGCTCTGCCAGAATTAGCAGTCATTTTAGAGTTGTAATGTCCACATTATCAAAATTGACAAAATTCAAATTTTGTTGCAACTGCTTACAGGCACAAATATATCCGCCATGTTCAATAATCGCACAGGCCTGTGTAGCATAGTTTTGAGTTCTGCCTCGTTATATTATGGAAATTTACCATAATCCTTCAAATGCAGGATGGGATACACATGCACTGGCATTTGCAAACAGTGTAGACCCAGATCAGAGAGCCCCTAGAGGAGCCCTCTGATCAGGGTCTGCACTGTTTGTCATTCAGAATCCTCTATGAAGTTCCTAGAGAAACACTGATGAAAATTCAGCGTTGAAAAGGGTCTTAGAAAATGTTCACGCTCATCTGGATTTGATGAATTGGATTGAATCCAGAGTTTTGATTTTATTTGTATGAGCCTTGTCCAGTCTGTTCCTGAAATCAGACACTTTAGGAATACAATCTACTGACCTTTTTTGAGTGTCATTTTAGCATTTTTGCTATTTAAAACTTTCAGATTCATTTGATCATGTTAATAGTTCAAGCTTTTACCAATAATAGTGCTAATTATAAATAATAATAATGTTTGTTTTTTCCATCATTCTGTGTTAAGCAGTTTAGAATTGATAAGTATTGTTAACTTAATTCTGAAGTCGATTGCAGAGAAAAACAAAAGGACACTTTATTACATGTTTGCTCTCTGTTTTCACCTACATGTATACAGTATAACTCCCCTAAACCAAACAAGCCAGTCAATATGTTAGCAGCTTAACCCTTTCCCTGTTCTATGTTTATTCCAAATTTCAATAACTAATGAATATTCATGGACAAAATAGAAATATGGAACGTGAAACACTGTAGCCATTTTAGAAAGTAAAGAGACAGATCTTTCAAATTCCATTAACAAACACTGCAGATCCTGATCAGATGGCTCCTATAGGAGCTGTTTTATCTGGGTCTACTCTATTTGAAAAAACATTTATATGAAGAAAAGGGTGAGAGTTGTACAGAAAGATCCCAAAGGACTCTCACTCTGCATTATACAGCCCCCCGTCTCATAAATAATTTATTATTAACTCCATAAATACGCCTTTGTAAGCAGAGTAGACCCTGAATAGACAGCTCCTGTAAGAGCCATCTTATCACGGTCTGCCTGTTTGCAGATCCCTTTCCTTCATATAAAGGAATTTTCATGCTTTTGCAAACAGAGTACACCCAGATCAGACAAATGTTGTAGGAGGCGTCTGATCAGGGTCCGCTCTGTTTGCTTCTTAAATTATAAAAATCTGATTTTACAGATAGCAAAAAGTCATCTATACATGAGCAATTATAAAGATTCAGCGAATAAATATTCATGATGTCATTAATACTTACATGAATATTCATGGAGTACAGGGATAAGATTCTGGTTTAGAGGGATTTTACTGCATGTATTTTGGAAAATATCTAACAAGTTTCACTTTCAGGCGTTTCTTCTGTACTGTAACGGCCACAATGTTCCATATTGGACTGTGTCATGGGCATTGCGAACAGTATAAACCCAAATCAGCAAGCCTGTGTCCAATAGTTTGATTAGGGTGTATACAGTGACTGATTTATCGGTGTGTAGATCCTAATCAAATATAGTTTCAGGTGAGGGTGTTTGTCTGGGTCTATACTGTTTGTAAAGCTCGGGGGAACTTTTTCTCATGACACAGACCGTATCATCTACCCTTCATCTACATATAGTGAAGTAACCAACTGGTGTAACAGACACTGTTGTATTACTATGACGATTTATGTTTATCGAATTATGAGTATTTGCATCTTCTGAACATTTCTTTGAGATGTTACATCCAAGTTTGATATTGTAAGCAAACCTTGGGGGAAAAAGAAGAAAAAAATAAAATATGTAAAAACCTCTGCTAGTGTTGATGTTTTGTTTTGACATACCACAAGTGACATAGTACAAGCTTCAAGTATGGCTTAACCCTTTCGACGCTGAAATTCCAAAATTCAAACAGGTCGAGCTTACAGTGAACATTCAGGGAATGTGTAACAAACTGCAGACCATGAACATGACTTCTATAAGCCCTGATCTGGGTCTACACTGTTTGCGAAGGACATTAGTGACTCATTTCCCACACTTATGGGTTAACTTTTTAACGCTGAATTTTCAATGTGGAATGGCCCATCAGTGTTTTAACCCTTTCCTCATATAAACACCTTTCTCACATCTGCAAACAGAGTAGACCCAGATCAGACGGCTCCTATAGGAGCCGTCTGATCTGGGTCTGCTCTGTTTGCTTTTGACATGACATAGATCTGATCCTAGTTTTTGTCAAAGCAAAAAATTCCCTTGAAAAGTTTATATTAATAAAAAAAGATTATGAGTTAATTATGAGTATGAAAAGCTTGAACTTGCTACAGAATGACAAACAGTGCAGACCTGATCAGAGAGCTCATAGAGGTGTCCTATGATTTGGGTCTACATTTTTCAAATGCCAGTGCATGTGTATCCTGCATTCAAAATGCAGTAGTCATCTGCTTCTCTCTCATTAAGGCCCTGCATTCAAAATGCAGGAGCCCTATAGTTCTGTCTGTCCGTGCGTCCGTCAACACTTGATATGAAGCAATAACTCACACAGTACTTTGCATATTGGTTTCATATTAAGGGTATATGCTTAGTATCATCAGAGGAAAATGCCTATATTTTTTAGGTTTAATCGGATCACTTAATTACAGGGCCCTCTCTGACGGAGAAGGTTTTAACCAAATTTTCCATGGAAAATCCGGTTATTGAAATGGTGATGTCCGCCAGGTGGGCGGCTGCGGCTGCCAATCTTGTATGTGCAATTCCTCTGAAACAGATTTTCATAAAACCTTCTGCAATTTTTCTCAGTTATGCCCCTTTGAACTTAGAAATCACTAGGTCTTTTGACCCGATCCTTGTAAGTGCAGCTCCTCTTAAACTGTTCAACAGAATTTCATAAAACCTTGTATGTAGCAAGAACACAATATGTAGATGTGCATATTGTAAGGGAATTTTCGTTCTGCCATTTTTGTTGGAGTTATGCCCCTTTGAACTTAGAAATCACTACGTCTTCTGACCCTATCCTTGTAAGCGCAACTCCTCAAACTGTTCAACAGAATTTCATAAAACCTTGAATGTAGCATAGACACAATATGTAGATGTGCATATTGTCAGGGATTTTTCCTTCCGCAATTTTTCTGGGAGTTATGCCCCTTTGAACTTAAAAATCACTTGTTAATAGTGAAGGAAAACCTGGTTTGATGTTGTGTCAACATTTCTTGTTCTAGTTTCTCTTCAAAACCATAATTAATGGAATTATCAAACACTCATGAGAAAACGATGTATAGTGGTTTTGTTAACACTTTACCTCATATAAAAACATTTGCAAACAGAGTAGACCCAGATCAGACAGCTCCTATAGGAGCAGTCTGATCAGGGTCTGCTCTGTTTATTATGAAATTTGATAGATCTGTTTTCTTTACTTTCTATAATGGCTATAGTGTTCCCCCTTCCATATTTCATTATAACTATTTTGTCTATGATTATTCAGTAGGTATTGAAAGTTGGTCTAAATATAGGACAGGGAAAGGGTTAACACTTTACCTGTTGTATTTTCATGCAAGAAATAAGTTTTATAATGGCCTATCAACACGATATTTCAGCTATAGCAGAAGCTAGATTCAGATCAATATTATTCTATAAGCAAAGAGAGCAGACTCTATCGGTCTTGTTTGCAACGGCGTCTCTCTTTCAAGTAGACTATTTGCTGCTCCAGAGGAAACAAGTTCCTCATTTTGTAAACAGTGTTGACCCAGACTACTAACAGGTGATGTGTTGAATCGGGGTTTAAAAATAACGACATCTATAAACAAGTGCAAGCGACAATGTAGACCCAATTCAGTTGATGTAGTGACTGGTCTGGAGCTACACTGCTACAAAACCTTTTGTCATGGACATGCTAATTTGGTCATCTACAACCTGTTGAATGCATTAACCCTTATGAATAATTATGCAATAATCTATTGCATAATATTGATTGACTGCAGTTTTATAATGGTACAAGGTGATCAGATGGATCCTACCGGAGCCGTCTGATCTAGGTCTACTCTGTTTGCAAAGGCATGAAAAGACCTTTCTGACAGGTAAGGGTTTAGCCCTTTACTCCATAAATATGCCTTTCTACACCTTTGCAAACAGAGTAGACCCAGATCAGACAGCTCCTATAGGAGCTGTCTGATCAGGGTCTGCTCTGTTTGCTTATGATATAAGATATGATTCTATAATTTCTGCCATTGCCAACAATTACTTTGTACATGGGCTATTATAACAATCTAATTAATATTCATGATGTCATTATTTCTTACATGAATATTCATGGAATAAAGGGTTAACTCTGCACTTGAGAAATATGTATATGTTTGCTTTTGAAAGATTAGATCTAAATCTGACAGCTGTTTGGTTATGGAAAATAGATTTCTGTCATGACTGAACCACAGGCAGCGATATCAAACTTACTTGTGATGTACATGTATATATACATGTAGAAAAGCGTACTGGAACATGCTAAACCAAAATAAATCCCATAATTTTGGAGATTTTGAAAAATCTGTCGAGACAATTCTAAAGAGTGGTCACAACATAGGGTTTGGTGGAGAAATAAAGAAGGAAGAAGGTATTCAATTTACACATCTTATCTGTGCCTTTTCACACGATCACATACCATATTGCTTATTCAACCCTTTGCTTCATGAATATTCATTTAAGAAAAAATGGTGACATGAATATTAATCAGATGAATTTGTTAATAGCACAATGTCATGGTCACATGAATTTTTGGCTATAGCAGAAACTGTTGAATCATAACTACATTATATCACGAGCAAACAGAGCAGATCCTGACCACACGGCTCCAGGCGCAGAAAGGCGTATCTACGGAGTAAAGGGTTAAACCTTTTTGTGATACAGAAGGTTTTTTGACATCTTTGCATATATTATACTTATATATATATACTTTTGCACATGTTATGGGTAATATCACAAAATCACCAATTTGTCACTAAAGGCCCGGTCACAACCCACCGTACATGTGTTTAGGCCATACATTTTTGGGAGGCTACGGCCTCCATGTTTTTCTGAAAACGTGAGGAGGGAGTGGCAAGAGCAGGGAGGGGTCACTCGTACGGTTGTGCAAGGTGTAAGCATGTGACCCGCACGCCACGCCTTTCAATGAGCGGTTGGGTGCATCGTACTTTGCACACTTGGTGAGTTGTATGGCTTACAAAGTGCTTACAACATATGATCGTGCGATTGCCACATTATCGTAAGGAGTCCGTACTTACACATGCTGCTCACCTACGATGTCCTTACTCGCATGTTATAGGACGACCATCAGAGGTTCTCCAGAATTTCGAGCTGATGCTGCCTCTAGATGCTGCCCATTCCACCGCAGAGACTCCGGCTTCTGATGCTGCAAGAGCAGTTTCAAGTGGCAGCGAATGGGCATGACATGGTATTACTTGCCTTGATACAGGAGAGGGAGAGGCATCTTGGAGACGAAATCTTGGCACTTGTCTGTCGGTTGGGCTTTTATATATACATGTACTGTAGAAACCAGTGCACACAACGTGCATTGTAACTGCAGAGCACATGCTTACTAGGTACGGTCAATGTGAGTTCTGCATGCTCATTGGAAGTTTCAAGTAAGCACAGACCACGCACTTAATCACATGTGCAGCACACACATGCTAAGTGCGCCGTCCGTAGAGCAAGTTAGCGTTGGAAATTTTTATTAAACCGCAGTTTTTGAAAAGTCTGTGGCGTTGGCCTATCAGAGTTGGTTATTCAGTTTTTCCTTTTTCATATAGACAGCATTCACTTGCAAGTACGGTGGGTTGGGACCACAGCTTAACCCTTTCCCTCATACAAACGTGTTTTCACGCATTTGCAAACAGAGTAGACCCAGATCAGACGGCTCCTAGAGGAGCCGTCTGATCAGGTTCTACTCTATTTGCTATTAGAATTTGATAGATCTGTTTCTTTACTTTCTAAAATGTCTACAATGTTCCACCTTCAAGAATTCTTTATAACTATTTTGTTAATGAATATTTAGTAGGTATTGAAAATTGGCCTAAATATAGAACATGGAAAGGGTTAACACACAAAGAGTTAACCATTCTCTCGCTAACCAAGACCTGACTCAGAATTTCAAACAGTTTGTATCTCATCAGGATCCAATCTGTTTGACACTCGGTCAAAAGTTTCTCAAAACCTTGATTGTATAAGAAGTAGTCGAAGTTTGCACCAGATCCAAATAGGAGCATTTTTCTTTCACAGCAAGATAAGAGTTAACAGCTGACCTGGAAATGCATGAAGTGTCCCAATTTCAACCTTTACTCCATAAATATGCCTTTCTACGCCTTTGCAAACAGAGTAGACCCAGATCAGATGGCTCAGGCTCTGCTCTGTTTGCTTATGATATAATATAGATAAGATTCTACAGTTTCTGCCATGGCCAAAATTTCCTGTGTCCATATGCTATTATAACAATGAATCTAATTAATATATATCTATGATGTCATTATTTCTTACATGAATATTCATGGAGTAAAGCGTTAACATGCCCTGGTAGACGTAATGAGACTATGGGGAACTTATCCCATACTTAAGTCACTCACATTTTACTGATATAATGTGATAATGATGTATGGCAGACATTTCTATGACTTCTGTTCCTATAGAGAAAAAACCAGCTGTACCATTTCTGTCTACTTCAGTTTTTAAAGTACATTTCAAACACGAGATGATGTAATTGTTCAACTGTTTTTTTAGCTCATACAGCCAGTCAAAGCCATTATATAACTTTGATACAGGACTGTCTAGGCTCATTCGTGTGAAGTTTTGTCAAATCCCATTCAGTCATTCAGTAATTGTCCATTGAAATAATTATATATTATTAGCAACTGTGGGAGTGCTGAAACAGAGTAATGTAAACTGCACTAGTGCGTTTTCAGTCAAATTAGCAGTTTGAATTCAGCCGATAATGAATCTTACATGAAACCAATGCATGACACATTTAATATTTAGCCAATCTTAGCACTGCATGACCGATTCACTCTATGTGCACCATCTGTTTTATTACTATGCTGATTTAGTGTAAACAATGACCAAAACAGCCATCAGCTGTAGCCTGTTTCACAAATTGTTTTGAGAACTAAAGCTTGCGTAATATCATCATAGTGAACTCGTTTCATAAAAGCGATTTGTGATGAACACACATGTAAGATCCCCTATATGAGTTCTGCATGACTTTCACCCTGCATTAAGCAGCCACCTGCCTAAAAGTATCTAAATTCTTCAATACCAGAATTCTGGTTTAGAGGAGTTTTACTGCTCTCAGACTTCTTTTGAATGGTTGTTTTACAGAAAATTTAACCCATCCCCTCATATTGACACCTCTCTAAAAGTCTCTTTTTGAAACCATTGTGATAAATAGAGCATTTGCTCCATAGTAGCAATTGCTCTATTTATCACAATGGTTTCCAAACTACGTATTTCTAAAAAATTCCTTTTTGTGTAGCAAATGCTCCCTTTCGGTAGATCTGTTCAAAGCAGTTTGGTCTAAAAATAGCCTATGAGGTAATGGGTTAATGAGTGGCAAACAGCATAAGTTATGCGCAGTTACTTAGCCTCTTACCTGATGAATATTCATGTGTGAAATAATTACTGTATGAATATCAATTAGCAGATTTCTTAAAATGTCATAGGAACAAGGGATTATTTTTGCCATCGCAGAAACTGTAGAATCACGTTATATTATTTCATAAGCAAACAGAGCAGACCCTGATCAGATGGCTCCTATAGGAGCCATCTGATCTGGGTCTACTCTGTTTGCAAAGGCGTTTAGACACATTTCTATCAGGTATCTGTACATATGTAAATTCAAATTGTGCAGGAGGAAGGAGAAATGTAGTCAGCATTAAGCAAATACTCCAAGACTACTCTAGTGACAGGTTTGAGCTATCAAATGCAGTGATAAATAACATGAATACAAACTTATCCTTCTGATAATCTGAATCAACAAATTTGTGAAACGTGAACAAGCTATGGACTTTGTGATAGCTTTTGTGACTATGTGATAACCTTTTGTAACCTTTTGTGACTATGTGATAATCTTTTGTGACTTTGTGATAACCTTTGTGACTATGTGATAACCTTTTGTGACTATGTAATAACCTTTTGTGACTATGTGATAACCTTTGCATATTGTTTTGTCCATGATAAGATGTACAGTGGAACCTCTATATCTCGAACTCGGATAACTCGAACTCGGATAACTCGAACTTTGGGATAACTTGAGGTAAAATATTGGTCATTCCAAAATTACAATACACAATTGTTCTAAAATGTATCATTATGCATGATTATCTAGAAACACTATAGGAGCTCTCAGCATTACTCTAGACCTGTATTAACTCATTCTCTCATACTGACACCTTTTTGCGCCTCTGTAAAATTCATTATTTGAAACCATTCTGATAAATAGAGCATTTGCTCCATATGAGCAAATGCTCTATTTATCACAATGGTTTCAAAATTACGCAATTCTAGATTCTTCCTTTGTATAGTTAATGCTCCTTTTCAGTAGATTAATTCAAAGCAGTTGGGTCTAAATATAGTCCAGGAGGGAATGAGTTAAGCTGTGAATTTGAGAAATTGTCTAGATTAGAAAGCGAATGACTCAAACTTTGGTTATTTCGAAAGTAATTTGTATGGTCCCTTGATTGTTCCAGATATCAAGATTCCAATGTATCTTGAAAATTGCTGAATATTCCCTTGCATTTAACCCTTTCCCTCATATAAACGTGTTTTCACGCATTTGCAAACAGAGTAGACCCAGCTCAGAGGAGCCGTCTGATCAGGGTCTGCTCTGTTTGCTGAAATAATTTGATAGATCTGTTTTTTTACTTTCTAAAATGTCTACAATGTTCCACCTTCCATATTTCTTTATAACTATTTTGTTAATAAATATTCAGTAAAGGTATCAAACTTTGGAGTTAAGCCTTTCCCTGTTGCGTATTAATCTGTTACATGTACTTCATAGGCTATTTTTGGACCCAGACTCTTTGAATAAATCTACTGAAAAGGAGCATTTACTAGAGGAAAGGACACTTTTAGAGTTGTGTAGTTTTTAAACCATTGTGATAAATACAGCATTTACTCCTATGGAGCGAATGCTCAATTTATCACAATGGTTTCAAGAAGTGACTGTTACAGATACATCAACAGACATCAGTATGAGGGAATGGGTTAATATTTAAGAGCTGAATATTTATGGGTCTTCTCTGTTTGCAAAGGTGTAAAAAGGTGTGTATATGAAGTAAAGGGTTAATTTCTAGAATATCAAGATATTAATTCAGGTGGTGTTTTTACTTATGGCATATAATTAACAGAATGCCAATTCTAGTATAATTTCATAGGCAAACAGCAAAAAAAGAGCATAATTATCTGTAGGAGCCATCTGATTCGGGTCTACTCTGTTTATATTATTTATAAGCAAACAGGAGTCATTTGATCTGGGTCTCCACTGTTTGCAAAGGGGGTTTAAAGGTGTATAGAGTTAAAATAAATTTATAGAGTAACTGGTTAAAATAAATTGACAGCCTGCAAAAAGTTACGTTTACTTTCATTTTCAGAGTTTTCTTCCACTAAAATTTCCAATGTCAGAGCTTGGATCCTGATGAGATACCGAGTGACTTAACCCTTTCCTCCATAAATACGCCTTTCTACGCCTCTGTATTAGTCACTTCTTGAAACCATTGTGATAAAAAGAGCATTTGCTCCTATAGGAGCAAATGCTCTATTTATCACAATGGTTTCAAACTACAAAATTCTAAAATTTTCCTTTTCTGTAGTTAATGCTCCTTTTCGGTAGATTTATTCAAATAGGTTGGATCTAAAAATAGCCTATGGGGGAATGGGTTAACAACTCATCTTGATCCAGACTGTTTGTACAAAGTGCTGTGCACAGAGGTAACCATTGGAATGCATGAAGCAAGTGTAGGCCTACTGGCATTTGTTAACCCATTCCCTGTTCTTTGTTTATCCAAATTTCAATACCTACTGATTACTGAATATTCATGGGCAAAATATTTATAATGAAATATGAAAGGTGGAATTTAGAAAGTAAAGAAACAGATCTATAAAATTCCACTGGCAAACAGAGCGGGCCCTGATCAGACGGCTCCTAAAGGAGTCGTCTGATCTGGGTCTACTCTGTTTGCAAATGCGTGAAAATGTGTTTGTATGAAGGAAAGGGTTGTTTTTAACAGATCAGAATCTGCATTGTTTGTGATTCCAAATCCTCTCACATATTACACGTATACCCTTCCTAACTGTTAACCATTGCAAACAGGGTAGACCCATATCAGATGACTTCCTGTAGGAGCTATCTGATCAGGGTCTGCACTGTTTGTTTATAAAGTAATATAGATATGATTCTATAGTTTCTTCCAAATAACAACCAATCCGATGTACGATTTTCTCAGATTTATGGAATACCGCTGTTCAAGTGCCATTTTTACGGCCACTGTTCAATATGTCCGTTGTTTACGGCAATGACGTCAGATTTCAGCCCGTGTCAGTCAGTTTGGATCCTGATGTGACATCGCATTATGTGACGTTTTATCTTGATCCAATTTGTTTGCATAAGTAATCATGGTTTCGCCTCTAGAGTTCATTTTTGTACTTTCAGTTTACACTAGTGATCTGCTTAGTAGGTGCAAATTGTGGCTAGACTCTGTAGGATGTTGATGCCATTTCTGTCCATTGTTAGACAATAATTACACTCCTGTATGAACTATCACCATTTAACCCATTCCCGCATACTGACGCCTTTTGACGCTTCTGAAAAAAGTCACTGTGTGAAACCATTGTGACAAATAGAGCATTTTCTCCACAGGAGCTAAACTAAACAGGTCCATCTGATCATGGCTTTATCATTACGCTCTAGTTTCTTTAGTATGCTGGCTGACACAGCCCAGGTTTCGGAACCATACAGTAGCACACTTCTGACATAAGAAGAGTAGCTGTTGGTAGGTGCTTGTTTGCCAGAATTGGTAGAAGCTCTCTAAACTGTTTCCAGGCAGTCCTGCAATGTGTAGCTGTAGTGAGTTCACAGCCACCATCTGATGAGAGCGTGTCTCCAAGGTAACAGAAGTCTGTCACTACCTTGAGCTTGTCACCACCAATATCCACCTCTGTCAGTGGTCTCCCATCTATTGGTCTAGCTGCTCCTGTACAGCGTGAACACTTAAAGTGTGGATCTTCTTTGAGGGAGCCCTTTATACCGCTACACTTTTTGTGGACCCATCCTGAACAGTGGGTGCAGAGGATTGAGTTACTGCCTGTTCCGCTCAGGCATACAGCACAAGAGTGTTTTCCTGATTTCCTCAGTAAGTTGAGGTTAGGACCAGCGATCATGACCTTGGTTTTACTCATATTGACCCTGAGGCCCTTCTCCTCCACACTACTCTTCCATGAGACCAGACGTTCCTTGAGTGATTCGAGTAATGTATCGATGATCCCCAGGTCATCAGCATATAGGAGTTCCCACGGGCAGCTGGTTCGAAATTCTAGTGAAAGTGCCTCTAGGAAATGATGAATAGTAGAGGACTTAGGACTGATCCCTGATGGACACCCACTTGAACCTCAAATTCGTCACTGTAGCTGTTGCCGACTCGTACCCGACTACGTACATTTGTGTACATAGACGTCACCACTTGGACCAACCACTCGGTAACTCCCAACTTCCGCAACGCCCACCAGATGACCTTTCTTGGGACACGATCGAAAGCCTTCTCCAAGTCTATGAAAGCCATGTACAATGGTTTGTGTGCTGCTAGATGTTTCTCCATATGAAAAATCCAAATGCCCAGACCGGATTCGAATGGACTTCATGGACATGTGGAATTGTATGCGGCATGGTCGTATGACATTGTATGGGTCATACATAAAATTTATAGAATTCACTCATGTAACGTGTAAATGAAAATAACTATTAGGAAGGAGCGACTGAGTCAGTCAGTTTTAATGGCAACACGTCATGCTGTAGGAAATGGGTAGGATGAAAAGGAAAAAAACACAGACAAGGAAGGGACAAAAGAAATGAAGGGGAGAATGAAAAATTAAAGCAAAGATAAACAAATGATAAAAAGAAACAAAAAGAATTAATAAAGGTCAGAGAGTGACAAAGAGAAAGAGAGTGAGGGGAGAGAGAGAAAGAGAGAGTGAGGGAGAGAGAAGAGAGAGGCAGACAGGAAGACGGATGGACCGGTGGACAGGCAAACAGATGGATGGGTGGACAGACGGACACAAAGAGACAGGCAGGCAGATGGCTAGACACACAAACAGATGGACGGAGGGACAGATGAAAGGAGTGATGGATGAATGAATGGGCAGGCAGGCAGACAGACAGATTGACTGACTGGGGGAGATACAGAGACAAAGACAGACATGGCCGAAGAGAGACATGAACAAAAACTGAATCAGAGGAAAAACAAAGAAGAAGGAAGGAAACGAAAAGTATCAGAGCAGCCAAATGACAGTGGAACTGAAAGATAAACAATCAACGGCAGAAAATCAAAGTAAGACAAAAGTGAGAAAACTTGTAACAGGAAAAAGACTTTTTTCTATTGGGGTTTATGTCACTTTAACCCATTCCCTCATATTGACGACTTTTGACGACTCCGTAAAAGTCACTTTATGAAACTATTGTGATAAATAGAGCATTTGCTCCTATAGGAGCAAATGCTCTATTTATCACAATGGTTTCAAACTACAAAATTCTAAAAGTTTCCTTTTCTCAAGTTAATGCTCCTTTTCGAAAGATTTATTCAAAGAGGTTGTATCTAAAAATAACCTATGATCGAGGTAATGGGTTAACAGTATTTCAATCATATCACGACATCCAGCTAATTACAGTTGGAGGAAGACCCCAGAGGTTCTTCTGTGCATGGAACAAATTGCATTGTTTCGTGCACAGAAGAACATCTGTGTAGAACCACTGACCTACCACAAGATCGACAGCTGGAGGATTTCCTTACATGAAAAATCCTAATGACCGGACCGGGATTTGAACCACAGCAGTAAGGGGCTAAGCGACTATAACCACTTGGCCACGGACAAAAAGGAGAGAACAAGTCAAATGAACAAAGAAAGGGAATAGGAGACCATGTTTGTACAAAGTAAGAACTCTAGAGCTAGTAAAATGTACCCAATACCAAAACATACCCAAAACATTATACATGCATTTCTCGATAAGTAATGCTCCGATCCTAATGAAACTTAATTCACATGAACATTGCTGATTATTTATAGATGTGCAGACAACTTTTGATTTTTTAAAAGTTGCCATAGTAACCAAATGGTGAGCTCTGATTGATCGAAATTTTAGATATTGTTAGATGAAGTCAGATATCGTTTGATTATACTGAAAATTGGTATCATTGGATAATTAAGTACTCCAAATTGATTGGTAGATGTTTCGATAGTATTTGTGGTCAAGGTAAAGGAATGATGGGCTCTGACTGGTAGAAATTTAGATATTTTTCGACAAAATTAGTACCGTACTCTGAATTTATCGGTAGTGTTTTGAAAGAATCGGTTGCCATTTTAAATGAATGGTGGGTTCTAATTGGTCGAAATTTAGATATTCTTCGACAAAATTTAGATATTTTTTAAAGAAATTTAGATATTGTTTGATTTTGCTGACAATTGGTATGTAGGTATATTTTAGTACTTCGAATTGAGTGGAAGGTGTTTTGAAAGAATTGGTTGCCATAGAAACTGACTGGTAGCCTCTGATTAGTTGAAATTTACATTTTGTTCGATTTTACTGAAATTTGGTATTATGGGGTATTTGGGTACCCCAACTTCAATCAAAGGTGTTTTGAAAGACTTGGTTGCCATGGTAACAGTGTGTTGGCCTCTGGTTGGTCACATTGAAGATATTTGATTTTGCTGAAAAATGGTACATGGATATCCCAAACTTCATGGCAGGTGTTTCAATAGTGTTGGTTGCTATGGTAACCCAGTGAAGGTCTATGACTGGTTGATTATTTAGATATTTTGCTCAAACTGTTTTTAGTTTTATATGGGGGACATTCTGTAACAGATTCCGTTATAATTAAATCTTGTTATAATCATTATTCATTTCTTCCGATTCTGATTCTTCCGATTATTCTTCTTGCGCCATGAACTTGTCCAACACATTTCTCGATAAGCAAAAGTCTGATCCTAATGAAACTTAATATGAACATTGCTGATTACATGCAGATGGGCATCCCAGTTTAGAGTTTTTAAAAATCGCCATAGTAACCAAATCATGGACTCTGATTGGTCGAAATTTAGATATTGTTTTGGGAAGTTACGTATTTGATTTTGCTGAAAATTGGTATCATGGGATATTTTAGTACTCCAAATTGATCAGTAGGTCTTCCAAAAGTATTAGTTTCCAGGATAACTGAATAGTGACTAATTGGCTGAAATTTAGATATATTTCTATGAATTTATATATCGTTCGATTTTGCTGAAAATTGGTATGTCGAAATATTTTGGCTATCCGAATCAATTGATCTTTCGAAATAATTGGTTGCCATGGTAACTGAATGGTGGCTCTAATTGGTCAAAATTGAGATCATTTTCAATGAATTTAGATATTGTTTGATTCAGCTGAAAATTGGTTTGTCAGGATATTTTGGCACTCCGAATTGATTGGTTTTTTTTTTTAAATAATTGGTTGCTATGGTAACTGAATGGTGGGCTCTGATTGGTGGAAATTTAAATATTGTTTTAATTTTCTGAAAATTGGAAATTAGGGGTATTTGGGTACCCAAATGTCAATCAAGTTGTTTTGGATGACTTGGTTGCCATGGTAATGGTGTGGTGTCATCTGATTGGTCACACTCTACATATTATTAGATTTTTCGGAAAATTGGTCAGTAAGGGTATACATACGAGTACCCAAAACTTAATGGTGGCAGGTGTTTCAAAAGTGTTGGTTGCCATGGTAACCCAGTGATGGCCTGTAATTGGTTCAAATTTAGATATTTTGTTCAATACCAGTTGTCAGTTTCAGTTGGAGGAAATTCTGCAAAGGATTCTTCTTCTTCTTTGTGTTTACTACACTCCCTCATTACATTGAGGATTATGGGTAGGCGCTGGTTTAAAAACATTAAAATATATTTAAAGTGCTAAAAGTTTTAAAAGCGACATGTTTCAGAACTTGTGCTAGATAAAAACTTAATACGTACATGATAAGGGACAACACCAAGAATGATAAAAGATAAGACTTTGAACATGATAGGTGGTAAAACTTTATACGTGACTTAAGAGTATGTTTATCTAAAAGCTGAAGGTGGAGACAATAATGGGCACAGTCAACTGTGGGTGCTTGTTGTGCAGTCACTGGCAGCATATTCCACTGACAGATTGTTCTTGGATAGAAAGAGTATTTATATGCTAGGGTCTTAGATGTTCAGGACTATTTGTCTATATCCATAAATATTACCATGTCTAGTTCTAGAATCAGTTGGAACGAGGAGATAATTTTCAGGGGTAGATGGCAACAATCTGGTGTACTGTACTGTCTGATTCTGTTACAATTAGATTTTGTTATTTGTTATATACGTAGTTTAAATAATATATTTTTATTCCATATTTACAATACCATTTTGACAGTTTAGACAATCAATAGATATATATTCTAATAAATTATTTTTAACATTAAAAATAGCATACATGAGTAATTTTATTACATTTTAACATGACTTGCATTTTAAAAGCAAAATACATAAATGCATAATATAATTGGGATTTGGGTATGTTTGGCCAATAGGTGGGTATGTTTTGACTCCATTTGGGTACGTTTTGACTTGGGTCTATTTTGGTATTGGGTATGTTTTGACTATAACCCCGTAAAAACGAATTTGAGTTACATACTGTATGCAATACATGCAAATAATTATGTCTCTCATAGAATAGGAAATAGATCAGGAAAACAGAAAAAAACAAAAGGAACAGAGGAAAACGGGATTAAAGGCAGGAAAGGCAAATAACTAAATGCAGAAGACAATCAAAGTGATATAAAAATTAAAGAAGAAAGACAATATAAATGGCACAAATGAGAGGAAGAAGAAACACCTTTTTAAACAAATTGAGTACGAATAGTTGTATGTCCGATAGAAATAAGTGCGTTTTACTTGTAAGTACGATATTTTCAACTTTGCATTATGGGAAGCCTCGATACCGACGTAAACAAATTTTAGTTTGTGTCAAGTGCGATATTCGTCGAGGATTTGATAATTTAACTGGTTATATAGGATTACATGTTTCCGTAGTTTTGTGTGTCTTGTATTATAGATTTGTCTGACAATTACTAATAGAAATATGGCCACAAAGAAAGGAGGTAAGGCGAAACAGAATGATCGAGATGACCACAACCACAATATGGACAAAATGCAGGAGCAGATAGATGATCAAGAACTGGAACATTTGTATGCGTGGGTTGACGGTATTCCATTGTCAAGACCAAAGAGAAATATATCTAGAGACTTTTCAGACGGAGGTATAATCATTTATTATCTTTCACAAATATGCATTCAAATTTTCTATTGTCTGTTACAACGCAGCTTCTTAAATCAAGTAATATGGGCGAATTTTCTAGAACAATTCGGTGCTACTAAACAGAGTCTGGTAGAGTCTGGTAGAGTCCGGTAGAGTCTGGAGGCCTTTTTAGTGCAATTTAAAGATTATAATGCTGTTATATAACATTATTTTGTATGTTTGAAGCTATAGTAGTTAATATCCATTAAAAAATGATTGTATATTAGCTTGAAAACACCCGGTAAATATTACCGGGTCACGCGGTAATGGCCGCCCTACGTCGATAGAGTCGTATACTTAGGTTTCGATACTAACAATTTGAGTCCAATTATTTACAAATTGCTACACAATTTTATGTGAAATATGGTTGCAGATACATCTCTACCTTGTTATTAATACATTAATTCGCTTAATTTTGAAAATGTTGGCCTAAAACTCCCGTTTTCATAGATCTCCAGACACTACCGGTACCCTCCGACTTTTCGCCAATCTGAAAAAGGCGAAACAACGATCTGTCATACAATACATGTATACCATGTCCACACTGCCTTTGAAATTATAATAAAATCACTTATTAATGTATGTAAAATGTTTTCTGATAAAAAGGGGGACATTTAATACCATATAGACTTCTAAAACTAGAACAGACTCTATCCGACGTAGGTCGGCCATTACCGTGTAACCCCGGTAATATTTACAGGGAGTTTTCAAGCTATTATATGCTCATTTATTAACGGATGTAAATTACTACTGCTGCAAACATACAAAATAGTGCTATATAACAGCATTATAATCTTTAAATTGCACTTAAACTTCTAAAAATGCCTCCAGACTCTACCGGACTCTACCAGACTCTACCGGACTCTACCAGACTCTGTTTAGTAGCACCCGAACAATTTGGGTGACAGGATTATAGATAACAGGTCACTGATGTATTGAGGAAATCCAGGAAATAGTTTAAGTTTATAACAGCTAAACCCTGTTTTGTTGGTAGTTAATATTAGAATTGTTCTACTGTATGATTCAAAGCACCCACAATTCTGCTTCAATAAAGTGCTGTCCATTTCAATAAACTTTGTCACTTGATCAATTTTAATTGACATTTTCTTTCGTTTCTTGCCAGATTGTGATCAAATTTAAATCACTTTTGTGATCGTTCTTCAGAAATTTCCTTGAATCTATCTTTAAATAAAGATTTCAGGATTAAAATCAATGTTTACCCTAATTGTGACGAATGGCATCAAGTGGAGCGTTCAATATTTTCAGAAGGTAATTGAAAAATGATATGCTCTGCTCTTCATTTCGGTACATGTTTGGTTTGGTTTTTATCGGGTTTTATGTCGCTCTAACAGTATTTCAGCGGTGGTACTAAACGGAGACAAATAGAGTCAACTAGAGATAACTCACTTAAAAAGGCATCTTTACAATTCGTTCACAATAGCGACCGTAACAGTTTCCCTTCTTCATGCTTCCCAACTTTTTTTGACTCTCGAGAGGGGTTTTCATGATTTCTAAGAGGGAGATTTCGGGTTTCAAGAGGGAGATTTTCACGTCACGGCATTTTTCAGTGATTTTGTTTTACAACATTTATTTATAGTGTTGTAAATGAAGGAAACAGCAAAGCTTCGTTTTTTAATATTGCTTAAATTTGTTACATAAATTTGTTTCTCCAACCCTGGCACCAATGAATTAATAATTATAATCTTTTTTTTTTAAAACATAACAAAACAAAAGAATTACTGACTTAATCCATTGAACCCCAGTGAGGCATATATACAGAGTACCTGTGAATAAAAAGTATACTTATGCAAACAGTGTTGAACCACAGCAAAGGACTCATACATAAGCCCCTTTGATATGGGTCTGCACTGTTTGTAATTATGCAATTCATTATCAAACACACAAAAAATGACTAGGCTAATTAGGAACTTACATTGACCTTTTGAACATTCAGGGGGTTAATGAATGAGTTAGTAGTTAACCTTTAGTCAGTTCAAGTTAGTTACTGCAAACATTGAGCAGTCAAAGAAATGTTAAAATCCCAACAGGTCAAGAGTCCGTGTTTTAGCTCATATCAACAATCTTCGCGAAAACCGATGACATTTCAAAATTATATTGTAATTATTTTTTTAGGGTATGAAATGTTAGAAAATATTTCATGGTGTTTTTAATTACATCCTTAGTGTCCTTATCATTAATTATATTCATGAAAATGCAACTTTGTGTACAAATTAACTGCATGAATATCAGTCAAGTGGTCTTTTATTTCGAAGTGTTTCGGCCCATTGAAACAACGAGGCCAAGCACAGCTGTCATTAACATGGAAGCAGAGAAGCATTTCTATGTCTTATATCTTAATTATGAGAATAGAATTTCTGTTATAATTGAATAAAGTCTTTGTCCAAGTTACCAAACGATATTGGAATGTGCATCACTAGGATAGCCAATTACGACATCATGATCGACCGATTACGACATCATGACCAATTTCTGGTATAAACAAATGAATGATTAAAGCGCTGTTTGTTATCAAACATTTACAGTTGAGTGGCTATCTGTGAAACCCCTTACAGTAGGGAGACCATCTGGACCACCTGGGGGCTAATCCTTTGACACGATTATGAGGGTAATTCTGAAGGGCAAACAAAAGATTTTCTGACCTGCTAAATATTTAAAATTTTCAATACACCCAATTTTGATTTCGGGTTTGGCTTCTGAATCGGGAGACTCCCGACGAAATCGTGAGAGTTGGGAAGCATGCTTCTTTCTCTGTTTGATATGTTTGCAAGACTCCTACGCTATAAATAATTAAGTTGAACTTGTAATCTGCTTCAGTGGGAACTGCAAACTGTGACATTTGAATATTCTTTGGGCAAACAGAGTGTATCCTGATCAAGCAGCTCCCAAAAGAGCTGTCTGGTCTGGATCTACTCTGTTAACATAGGCTAGTAACGGTTTGGTTTCTAAATGATAACATTAGTGTCTAGTTAGATTTTAATCATTCCGTAATTATGCCCCCGTTGACGATAGTCAGGGGCATTATGTTTTGCACATGTCCGTCTTTCCGTCTGTCTGTCCGTGTGTCACGCTTTTAGGTGCAGTTGGTTGTCACAGTTTTCCAAGTGTTATAAGTCAGTAATTTCTACACTTATACACATGAAACTTCACATACACATCAATTACCACCTGTGCTATCATTTAGCACCCCACCCATGCTGCCCGCAAGCCCAAGGTCGAGGTCAAATGACTTCGAAATTTTACGTGCAGTTGGTTGTCACATTTACATGCATTTTTTTGTAACAGTTTTTTCATTGTCTTATATCTCCCTAACCACTGTAGCTATTGCCATGGAATTGCATATACACATTAAACACCATCCATACTTTCATTGCACACCCAACCCATGCTACCTGCAAGCCCAAGGTCAAATGACTTGGAAATTTTATGTGCAGTTGGATGTCACAGTTTTTTCATCGTCTTTTATCTCCCTAACTATTGTAGCTATTAGCATTGACTTGCATATACATATTAAATACCATCCATACTTTCATTACGCACCGACCCATGCTGCCCGCAAGCCCAAGGTCAAGGTCAAATGACTTAGGAATTTTACGTGCAGTTGGTTGTCACAGTTTTTGCATTGTCTTATATCTTACTAACCGCTATAGCTATTGGCATGGAATTGCATATACACATTCAACACCATCCATACTTTCATTACGCACCCAATCCATGCTGCCCGCAAACTCAATGTCAAGGTCAAATGACGTAGGAATTTTACCTGCAGCTAGGCAAGCACCCACACGGGGCATCACTGTGTCTTACAGATACAATTTTCTAGTTGTATATGCATTCAGTAAGTGTAAGTGTATATTCATACATACAAACTTTTTATATAAAGTCTGGTTAACCCTTTCCTTCAACATGCATTTGCAAACAGAGTAGATCCAGACCAGACTAAACTGGATCTTCTCTGTTTTCTCATGGAATTTTATAATCTGTTTCTTTACTTTCTGAAAAGGATATAATGTTCCACCTTCAGGAGCGTGCCTGGTCCTAATTCTAGGATACGCAACAATGCTGGGGAAGGCTTCAGGCATGGACCAACCCTCTCCAAGGGATAATTGTTTCTAGCATCGTTGAGGTACAATCGTGAATGTATATGAGCAAATATACTGGCAAGATCGACGATTGTATAAACACATACTTTCTAACATGTGTACATAACTGGTCGCCATTTCCAAAGTTTGTGTCAGTAAAAGAAGAATTATAAAGATAACAAAACAGGACAGAAACCTAGACCTTGATACCACTACCTCAGTATATTTAGCTCATGTAGGCATATATACATATTAAAACAGCAATTCCACTATCCCCAGATCAACAAGAGTTTAATAAATTAATTGCAACTAATCTAACATCAACCAAACAACCTTATTAGGCAGGAAATTGAATGGAAGAAAATCAATACATGCATGCATTAGGATTTTAATTAAATGCATATCTTTGTTATAGTTCCAATTTGTAGATCCTATATGGGTATGCAAAGTATAGCGACAACTTTAAATAAGGACCTGTACATTGCACAAACGACTGGTATGTAGAAAACTGCTACCAAAGTAACACCAGTATTGGCATGGTTATATATGAGGGCTGGAACACACATTATTTCCCGTAAGCCTCCGGCTATGAGATTTGGGGCTTACAGACTTCCGGTCAAGCGGTTCCGGTCAGGTAAAAACCTTGATTTAAAGTGCGGTCCGTAAGTAATACGCTCAGAATGATATGCTATTGTATACATGCTCAGCCTCTGGCTTACTCCAATAATGCCTCTCATCCTGCACTAAAGCTTGGATGAGGGGCCATTTTGTTTTAATCTCTAGCCTTTGTGTAAAGTTTAACCTAATCAAAACTTGGTCAATTTTAAAACATACGTCAAAGTGTCTTTCTACAACTATTTAACCCGAATGTCAATCACTAAAAAGTGTCTACACCTATTGCATATCATTTCTTTCAATTGCTTAAGCTCAAATAGGCACGAAGTCCTCATTGTGAACTACATGTAATTTGATAGTGCAGATATATCTGTTGGCATGCATTGTCCGTCATCAACAATAAACTTAAACAACATTTCTTCTAAATACCTGGGTCAACTGTGACTAAAGTTCACAGAAGTAGCCATTGTGAGGTATCTTTCACTTTTGTTCAAAACAAAAATTAATGCAGAACTCCTTTGCCCTGGCAACCAGAAGAAAAAACCTTTTTGCTTGGCCGATTTTACCGTGATTTGACAGAAATTATCTATAGGTGACCCTCTGTCAACGTTGTAAAAACTATTTGATTTGTTAAAAACGTGGCCACCAAGGGCGGGCGGCTAACTTTCTTTAAATTGCAATTGTAGATTTTTTTTATATTTGAAAAAGTTTACTGAAATGTTTAGGTTACCCCCTACCAACATTTCCCAGCCGTTGGGATTTGTTCACAAATGTTGATCCAGGGGCATGGCTAATTGCCTTTATGAATTTGGCTACTAATGTAGTGAAATGTTACAGAAAATTCTATTTTCTGAAACCAGTGGTCAGATTTTTATATGACCCTCTAACTTTTTTTTTCAAACCATTTTGATACGTTTTACACACTTGGATGCTAGTGACAGGGCTTTCAGGACTAAAGTGGAAATCTAAAAATATTCTCCTGTGAAATCACTGCTAAGATTTCAATATAATTATACTGGAGTGTCGCTTAGGTAACCCTTATTTGAGCTGTTAATTGCAAAACATGGCCATCAGGAATGGGGCAAAGTTTAAAAAAAAACCAAAAGGCAATGTTGGACTACTGTAAGCAATGATTATTAAAGAGTTGGACTTGTACTATAAATGTTGAACTGTTAAATTTAATGAACATCATCTCATATTTATCCTAAATCTAAACTTCAAAGCTTTTGAAAATCACAACCTAAAATCTGGACATTTGCATGGGAATATCCAGGACCTTACCCAAGTGAGGTATCAATTTTTAAGACAGTTTCAGCATTTTTTATGTACTACCTGTTCTAAAAAGGTGTGCTAACTGAATTTCATTGATGTGCTCTGTAATTCAAAGATGCCAATTTTGAGTGGATGGTTGAATGCAAATTTCTGTTATGCAGACTTAAAGGCATAAATGTGGGTACGATAATTTAACACTGAATTACCGTATGACAACAAATATGAATATAATTGATATAGTTAACTTAGCTATGTTAAACAGTGCAGACCCAGATTCTTCACTTTTTGACAAATGCCATATTCCATATAATTAAGTCCATTATGACAGAAATCACCTTAGACAGAGGTCAGAGGTCATGTTGGCAATGCAAGAACTGGTCTTGGTCTACACTGTCAGTGCGGTGGCTGATTCTAAGGGTCTTCACTGCATTTGTCTGAATAAATTTTAGTTTTTCCATTACCACATCAAACCCCATAGACCCTGGTCAGAGGCCATGTTGACAATACAATACTCTGGGTCTACACTCTAAAATTATGGTTGGTTTTCCCAGGGCAGTGCTCAAATAGTAGTAGCTTATACTGTGTAACTATCATGACTTTGTAAATCACACGTCAACACCTAAAGAAATACCTCTATCGTGTGAATGTAGCGATCCAAACTAATGAACTATCTCGGTTTACATGTTCTGGTCTACACTAAAAATAATAGAAATAAACAAAATAATAACTTCTTGTATCAGTCTAATATTATTCTTCACATTAATTTGTTAATAACAGTGATACATGCAATCTAAGACACTATTTCGGATCAACCTTGTTAATAACAGTGATACATGCAATCTAAGACACTATTTCGGATCAACATTGTTAATAACAGTGATACATGCAATCTAAGACATTATTTCGGAGCCAAACTGATAATTTTCAATCTGTTACAGTATAATATTACTATATCTGGCTGTTGATATAGAAATAATGCCCTCAAATGCCTTTTTAAGTGAGTTGTCTCTAGTTGACTCTAGTTGTCTCTGTTTAGTACCACCCATATTCAGTCATATCACGATGTCCAGCTAATTGCAGGTGGTACATGTAATTACGTCATGCAGTAGCCATTTGCAAAGAAATAGCTTATCGAATAAGCATGATGAAAATGCATTTGCGGTGGTTTCTTCCTTGTTAGCTCGTCTGTTTCAAAGAAAAGTCGAGCTATTGTGATCACTTGGTCATAGGCGTTGTTGTTGTTGTCTGTGTGCAAAAACTTTAATGTAGCTCATTACTCGAAAAGTATAAGAGGTATCAACATGAAACTTCATAGGATAGTAGATCTCATTGAAGAGAAAGTCCCTACATAAGAACTATAACTTTTGATTTCAAAATTTTGGAGTTATGGCCCTTTTTTAAAAAAAATTTTTAAATTTAGCTGGACAAACACCAAATCAGACGAGCGTTGGCGCCGCACATGGCTCTTGTTACTGCATGTCATAGATAAGAGCAATATTTAGCATTGGAGTTAAAAACAATGCAATGAGGGAAGTAGATTTAAGTTCAGTCAGTCCTAAAATAAAAAAAAGTTCTCAGTTCAAATTGAGTGACAAAATTTATTGAAATGGACAGTAGATACACTTCAAAAACTTCAAGCAGATATTAAGTGGAAAGGGGGTGAATTGCTTAACAATTATGATGTATATGTCTGTTAATCAGCAACAATTTTTGGCAACTTAATAATATTCTGATGTAAGCCAAATGTTTTGTTTTTATTTATACAACATTGGATACAATCATTGTTTAAAATGATAAATTATGGTGACATAATTATATATCTAAGATGTACTTGACACAAATAGTGTTTGTGGCCCCCTGGCCTATTACATCGAAGAGATGATTCTAAAGAGTGGTCACAATAAAGGGTTTGGTGGAGAGTTACTCAGTGTTAGGTAATCACTACTAACATGCAAAAAGTTAAGTTGAATAACAAGGTTTTTTTAATACAGTAAAACCTCTCTATAACGGCCACTAAATTACATCAAATATTTTGTGTAAAAGGCAGGTGGCTGCTTAAAGCAAGTTGAAAGTAGAACAGAACGTTCCTATAGGAGCGTTCTGTTTTTACTTTCACCTTGCTTTAAGCAGCCACCTGCCATAAATACCAACTAATTAACACAATTTAGTGGTCCTTATAGAGAGGTTTTACTATATGAGCAAAACTATTAACCCTTTCCCTGTTCTATGTTTATTCCAAATTTTAATACCTACTGGATATTCAGTTAATTAGTTATAATGAAATATGGAAAATGGAACATTGTAGCCATTTAAGAAAGTAAAGAAACATCTTTCAAATTCCATTTAGCAAACAGAGCAGACCCTGATCAGACTGCTCCTATAGTAGCCGTCTGATCTGGGTCTACTCTGTTTGCAAATGCATGAAAACACATTTACACGAAGGAAAGGGTTAATTTTTAGAATATCACAATATCAATTTCATATGATGTTTTTATCTATGGAATATAACAATAGAATGTGAAATGAAATTAATCTATAGAATAAAAGGTTATTTAGAGTTTATTTATCCCTTTCTCTGTTGAAAACTAAATGATAACATGAATATTTAATATATTTTATTAGCTGATTTTTTTTAATAATGGCATATGATGTACACTAGGATTTTTGGTATTGTAGAAACTGTTGAGATGATTTTATTATTAAGCAAACAGATCAGACCCTGATGATCTGATCAGATCTACTCTGTTTGCAAAGGTGTGAAAAGCGTTTAAATGAGGGAAGGGGTTAAATATACTAATTAATGACTTATCCCTTTAACCATTCTCGCATATTGACGCCTATTGACGCTTCTGTAAAAGCTACTTTATGAAACCATTTGTGATAGATAGAGCATTTGCTCCACTGGAGCTCAACTATAGGAGCAAATGCTCTATTTATCACAATGGTTTCGATAGGTGATTTTTACAGAGGTGTAGAAAGGCGTATATATGGAGGAAAGGGTTAACCCTTTACTCCATGAATGTTCATGTATGCATTAATGACATCACAAGCAGGCTCAAGCAAGAGGGCGATTTGGGAGAAATAGTCTCCCTAACCCTGCTGACTTCTCCCTGTTTTGAACTCAGAGAGAAGTTTTATTATATAGAACATATAGGGAGATACAAAATCAGGACCAAACTTCTCCCTCAGTATCACTAAACTTCTCCCTAATTAAGAACTCCAGCTTGAGCCCTGACAAGTATTAATTAGGTTAATTGTTAGAATAGCACAGGGTCACAGGACATTTTCTCCATGGCAGAAATTGTAGTCATATCTGTATTATATCATAATCAAACAGAACAGACCCAGATCTAACGGCTCTTATAGGATCTGTCTAATCTGGGTCTGCTCTGATTGCAAAGGTATAGAAAGGTGCATTATAAATGAAGTAAATGGTTAAAGTTTGCAAAAAAGGGAAAGGGCTAACCCTGTTATACATGTAAGTAGTCTGATGTAACTATGTAATTCCTCATATATACTATTAATACAGTAAAAAACTTGATACTACGAAATTTTAGTAATGAAGAATTTATGTCTTTGTAGGCAGGTGGTTGCTTAATGCAATATGGAGGAAATGCAGAAAGCTCCTAGAGGAGCTTTCTGCATCACCCTCACCATGCAGTAAGCTGCCTCCTGTCTTAACCCTTTCCTCCATAAATATGCCTTTCTACGCTTCCGTAAAAGTCACCTGTTGAAACCATTGTGGTAAATAGAGCATTTGCTCCTATAGGAGCAAATGCTCTATTTATCACAATGGTTTCAATCAAACTACAACATTCTAAATTTCACTTTTCTCAAGTAAGTGCTCCTTTTGGGTAGATTCATTCAGAGATTGGGTCTAAAAATAGCCTATGGAGGAAAGGGTTAAAGATCAATAATGGTACATATTTTGAGTGTTTCGAATAATCAAGTTTTCACTGTATATGAAATAGATATTATCTACCCTAATTTACCCTAAGTATTCAGACAGACAAACTTAGGCAATCAGTACAGACCCAGATCAAACAACACCAGAAGCATCAGGGTCTGCTGTATTTGCTACTATGTCAGTCCTATTTATAGATATCAAAATGGTGCCATATTGAATTATTCAGCTTTACAAATGGTCGGAGAGAGGAGTGGCCGAATACTTTGGGTAATTAGCCTAGGGTATTATAATTTTGTATTTACTCATTCCTTTGAAAGGGACACATGGCAAATTGAATGATTAGGTACTCTTGAATAAACCCATTCACTGTAAAATAAAGTCACCATTAATTTTGAAGTGCTTTTGTTAATATAACATAATCCTTTACCCTAAATTGTCGGACAGATAAATTTTGGTAAATTGTGTAAACCCAGATCAAACCTCCTGAAGGAGCGATTTGATCATGGTCTATACTGTTTTGTTATATTTTATACAAAGGTAGTTGCTTAATGCAGAATGAAAGCGATGCAGAAAGCTCTGAGGGGCACTGTCTGCATTGCTTTCAGTCGGCATTAAGCTACCACTGATGTTTTGATTAATGGTTTCTACGCAGAATTAAGGGGGCCTTTATTAGAGTGGGGGTAATTGTTAGGGAGAATACAGTATCAATTTTCACACACCAGTGGAAAGGGGAAATTCGGTATCTAAATGTGTTGAGTAAATACTATAAATATAACTATTTGAGATCAGTGTTGCTGTTTGTCCCTTATAATAAAAAAAATATGTACCATATTGTCTTCCAGGGGCATTACATAAGGAGCTTCTTACATTTTGTACACAGGTGGTTTGCTAAAACTTTTATGCCATGAGTATTCAAGTAAGAAATAATGATATCATGAATAATTATATAAATTAGATTAATTATTATAATAGCACATGAACACAGGAAGTTTTGGCCGTGGCAGAAACTGTAGAATCATATCTATATTATTTCATACGCAAACAGAGCAGGCCTTGATAAGACAGTTCATTCAAGTTGAAGAGCAGTCTGATCTGAGTCTACTCTATTTGCAAAGGCATAGAAAGGCGTATTTATGGATTAAAGGCTTAATACAGAATGAAAGCAATACAGAAAGCTCATAGAGGAGCTTTTTGCATGGCTTTCAGTCTTCATTTAGCTACCTTCTGTATTTTGAAGTGCCTATATGTTTCTTTATTTAATGGTTATCATATAGAGTTTTAGTTGTTTTATTTTGTTATTAGTTTTCCATGCAGAAGTAAGGGAGCAGTTATTAGAGTGGGTGTATTAATTAGGGAGAATACTATGTTTTGAAAAAGTATTAATGCATGGTTTTTATCTGCTTCATTCTGCATTAACCCATTCCTGCATATTGACATCGTTTGACACCTCTGTAAAAGTCACTTTTTGAAACCATTATGATAAATAGAGCATTTGCTCCGTTAGGAGCAAAATTAATGCTCTATTTATCACAATGGTTTCAAGACCACACAGATCTAAATATTTATCTTTTCTCTAGTAAATGCTCCTTTTCGGTAGATTTTTTCAAAGAGGTTGTGTCTAAAAATAGCCTATGCAGGAATGGGTTAAGCAACCACCTGTGTGTCAAATGTAAGGCTCTGGGTGGCATTTATTAGAGATGATACAGTATTTGAAATTGGTGTGACCTTTTGACCTTAGAATAAAAAAATATATATGTATACACGCTAATATGTTTGGAAACTGTATTAATGCATGGTTTTTATCTGCATGTAGTGATGATAGTAGAAGTTGTAAAGAACTTTATACCCGATATGGTCAATGCGTGCCCGATAACTCCAGCAAATGCATTCCGACAGAAAAAAGACAACTGGCTTCAGTTGAACAGGTACTTGGGTGGCTCTACGTAAACTGACTAGTTGCATATATAGTGGCCTGTCTTAATCCTTAAACTGTATTGGAATGAACCGATGTGCATTTAAAACAAAACAATCTGCCGTCTGCATGCAACTATGTAATGCTTTGCATGTTGCATGCCATAATTCATGGATATGCTACATTATTAATTCTTTACCACATGAATATTTATGTGAGAGATAATTACTTTATGGATATTACATAGCAGTATTTCTTAAAATGGCGTATGAACATAATATGATATTTTTAGCCATTGCAAAACCTGTAGAATCAAATATTTATTATTCCATAAGCAAACAGAGCAGACCAAGATCAGACAACTTCTACGGGAGCTGTCAGATCTGAGTCTATTCTGTTTGCAAATGTGTAAAAATGTGTCTCTATCAGTATTAGTATTAGGTAATTGGAGCAATAGATAAAATGGCGTGTTCAAATACTAAAATCATCATTTTCCAACCAAACCCTATCTTGTGACCACTCTTTAGAATCGTCTCTTCAAGATGATTCTAAAGAGTGGTCACAGCATAGGGTTTGATGGAGAAATAAAGGAGCTGTCCTTAAAAATGTTTTATTTACACATAATAATACCTTATTTGAATACATAAATGATAAAAACTGTGCATTAAGTCTTTATTACAGGGCAAAAGTAGCACCAGTTATTGATTTCATTGTATTGATTTTGGTTCCAAGCTGAGAAAGGTTTTATTGTGAAATATACATTATTTATTTGAAGGCAATTTAATATGCAGAGGTTCATTTCAATGGAGAATCTATCATCTCAGCTGATGCATGTCGCTCTTTAGATCTGACTTAGCGCTAGATTTTTCATCAGATCAAAAGCGAAACATGCAACTATTTCTCTAAGATTGTATATGTCTTCCTATATGGATTTGTTTCAAGAGAATAGAAGTTACATTAAAATAAATCAACATAGAACTTTTAAGCCAAGAATGTCGCAAAATAAACATTAAAAAACATATAGCAGTTACAGCGATACTGTTACAATATCGACAAGTTTGGAAATGGTTTATAATTTATAAGGTAATTTGTGCATAATGTTATCAACATACAATTTATTTGTCTAGAAAACCTTGAAATGTGAATCAATTCCCCTTTACTCCATGAATATTCATGTAAAAAATAACATCATGAATATTAATTAGATTAATTATTTTAATGGTAAATGAACAAATGAAGTTATAGGAAGGCAGACACTGTAGAATCAAATCTGCATAATTTCTTAAGCAGATCCTGATCTATAGGATGATTCCTATAGGAGTCATCTGATCTGGGTCTACTCTAATGCATTAAAAGGCATCAAGTAAATGCTTGAAGATTGAGTCTTTGAGCTACTATTTCTTGACTTTAAGTTGACTACTATTTTTCTTGAAGCAATCTTATCATAATTCTCTGACTCTAAGCGTTAGCTACATCTGCTCTTACTCAGTCTGTTAAACTTATAAATTTCATTTTCAAATATATGAGGTTTAGCTACCGACTACTTAGCTATCAGTGTGTTCTTGTGTATACTGTAGAACACTCAGAACTGTAGATGAGAGGCAACTACTTACTCTTTACTTTATTAATATTCATATCAGAATTAATGACATCATGAATGTTAATTAAATAAATTTATAATGGTATATGAAGATATTTTTGGCTGTTGTATGATCAGATCTATATTTCCTATCAGCAAACAGAGCAGACCCTGATCAAATGGCTCCTACAGGAGCTTCCTGAGCTGGGTCTGCTCGGTTTCCAAGGGCTTAAAAAGGTATCTCTATTTGGCAAGGGTTAATCATTTTTCAGTCAAACCTTGTCTTAACCCATTACCTCATAGGCTATTTTTAGATCCAACCTCTTTGAATAAATCTACCGAAAAGGAGCATTAACTAGAGAAAAGGAAACTTTTAGAATTTTGTAGTTCTGATACCATTGTGATAAACAGAGCATTTGCTTCTTAGGAGCAAATGCTCTATTTATCACAATGGTTTCAAAAAGTGACTTTAACAGAGGTGTAAAAAGGTGTATTTATGGAGGAAAGGGTTAATTGTACTTATTAGATTGACATTTAAGGTATCGACTTCAGTAAGGAAGGGTTTGGCAGATAAATATAAAGGTTGTAACCCCTTACTCCATAGAAACACCTTTGGCTCCTTTCCAAACAGAGTAGACCCAGATAAGATGGCTCCTGTAGGAGCAATCTGATCAGGTTCTGCTGTGTTTGCTTATGGTATAACATAAATCCGTTTCTATAGTTTCTGCTGTGGTAAGAATACCCTTGTTCATGATGTCATAAAAAGTTGGCTACCGCTAATTAATATTCACATATAGTCATTATTTCTGATATGAATATTCATGGATTAATGGTTAACCCTTTCCCTAATATAAATGTGTTTTCACGTATTTGCAAACAGAGTAGACTCAGATCAGACGGCTCCTAGAGGAGCTGTCTGATCAGGGTCTACTCTGTTTGCTATAGAATTTCAAAATCTGTGTCTTTACTTTCTAAAATGGCTACAATTTTCCATCTTCCATATTTCTTTATAATCATTTTATCTATGAATATTCAGTAGGTATTGAAATTTGGAATGAACACAGAACATGGAAAGGGTTAACCTTGATTTCTTAAAAAGTCCTCATATCTAGGGTTCTGTTTAATATTTCATCCTGCTGCAGCTCTATCAGGCTTCTGTAAATAAAAAAGAATGACCCCAATTTGCCATTCTATTAGCAAAATGACTTGTTTGCCATTCTATGAGCAGAATGATCCCAATTTGACTTTCAGCAAAATGACCCCTAGTTTTCCACTATAGGCAAAATGACCCCAATTTTCCATTCTATGAGAAAAATGATCCCAATTTTCCATTCTCTAAACAAAATGACCCCTGTTTGCCATAATTTCTGGCTAAAGTTTTGGATTTTTACAAAAGAAACTGTGTAATTGTATAGTTACTTAGTAGTGGTAATTTTAGTTTTATTTTGCCCTAGCTATTCAAAGAATGAAGGGAATTAAGTCTACAGATTACTTAAATACAGTAAAAGGAATAAAATAATCTAGGTAAATATAAAAAAGGAAGATTTTTTGTGGGTTGTGTGCAGTCATCTTTCTGTTCAACAATAGAATTGACATTTACGTTTCAGACAAAAGCTTTCTCAGTTTTGCACCACCAAGGACTTGATAAAATTATTTTTCAGGTACAACAAAACCCTTTTCAGGGCTTTTAACCCTTAACCTGGTAGTGACACCTTTTGACACTTTTGCAAACAGAGTAGATCCATATCAGATGGCTCCTGTAGGAGCTGTCTGATCAGGGTCTGCTCTGTTTGCTTATGCATGATGTAATTTATTTCTTACATGACTATCAATCAGATAAAGGGTTAAATTTGATTATGTGAATAACTGGACTTCTATTTCAGCATTGATTTTCAGCATTCAAATCATCAGCTTTATCATATATATTTGAATTCTGAATTTTCAAAGTGGAATGGTCCGTCAGCGTTTTAACTTTAGAGTCCATTCAGTATGAAAGGCTAAAAAATGCTTTATGCTTTTTATTGACAAACTGTGTAGACCCTGATCTGATCTGTGGGCTCCTTTAGGAGCCCTCTGATCTGGGTCTATACTGTTTGTAATGTTCTACTAAATTTGCAAATGCTATTTCACTTTGTTTTAGTTATTCAAAAAGTAAATAACTTTGTTTGACTTACAGAAAGGAATACAGACAAACTTCACTTGACATATATTTACTCATTTCAGTGGCATGCGTGATGGAATATGAATAAATTCAATTTTCTTTTTTATAAACATATTATATACATGTATATATATATGAAAAAATATTTCAAGGGAAATCTCACAAAAAGCTTTGGCAGATTTTGTGCTAACTTATGAATAGTGGAATTGTCCATTTATTCTCTCAGAAGTTCAATTAACCCATTACCTCATAGGCTATTTTTAGATACAATATATTTGAATAATCTACCGAACAGGAGCATTAATTAGAGAAAAGGAAACTTTAAAAATTTTGTAGTTTGAAACCATTGTGATAAATAGAGCATTTGCTCCTATAGGAGCAAATGCTCTATTTATCACAATGGTTTCAACAGGGGACTTTTGCAGAGGCGTCAAAAGGCGTCAGTATGAGGGAATGGGTTAATAGGAGCATGTCATTTTTCCCCACTTATACAATACAATGATCCATAGTGAAACCTTCCCATGCTGAATTCAAACAGGTCAAGTTTTCCGTGAATATTCATGGATTTATTTTAAAGAAATATGTAACATGACAAACAGTGCAGAAACCTCTCATCTGGGTCTACACTGTTTGCGAAAGATATTAGTGATCCGTGTCCCGCACAGTAAGGGCTAAAGTCTGACATTTCAAATATGACACAGATGGGAGTTCTAGTGTTATGCCAAATGAGCACAGGAGTATTGGGACATTGCAGAAACTGTAGAATCAGATATATACATGTATACTATCCCATAAGCAAATAGAGCAGACCTTAAAAAGTTAATCGAACGACTCCTGCAGGAGCTGTCTAATCTGGTTCTACTCTGTTTGCAAAGGTTTTTGAAAGGCAAATTTACAACAGGGCAACAGTTGATTAGATTCCAGACTTTCAAAATTTGACATACTTTATTGAATAGCAGAATAAAGATATTAACAGGTTGGATTACACAGCTGTAAATCAAAAAACAACAGAAGAAATTCTTACGTTACTTTAAATCTGCCACAAGTAGGCAATTTGCCAAATTGACTATTTTGAACTGTTGTACACATTGTGTTCTGATTAAAACCTTTGAATGCGGGAAACAAGTGTATTAGTATTTGCTAATTACATGTAGACCCAGATCTGAGGACTCAGAGGAGCTCTGTGATTAGGATCTGCACTGTTTGTCATTCAGTCTGCTTCTGCTTGTAAATTTTTCATTTCATATTGAATAGACTCTGTCGTTAAACTGTGATGGACCATTCCACTTTGAAAATTCAGCATTGAAAGGGTTAAATGATTACTCTGCAATAACTTAACTCTTTGCAAGCTAAGTAATTTTTCGTCTGCAACAATTGTCAACTGCTTCAATTCTTCAAATAACTTTTCTCTAATTTCTTTGCAAAAATATGATCAAGATGACAAACAGTTTGGATCCTGATGAGACGCCACATTATGCGGCGTCTCATCTGGATCCAAACTGTTTGCATAAAGGTAATCACAGTTTCGCCGCTAGCATGCAAAGAGTTAATTAAAGAGTGGAATACCACTATTCTGTTATTACAAATGAGTTATTCTAATGTATAACATGAAAAGTCATCTATGTAGGTGACAATTTTAAATGTGTAATGTCAAAAAAGTTAAAACTGAATAAGAAATTGATATATTCCATTTCTCATCCTGCTGTATACTGTACCTTATAAATGACTGTTTATTTTCTTACTCATGCGTAATAATGTTTCCATAATTATAAAGTCTTAAGTCTAGATAACCCTTTGCTCCAGAACAATTTTGCTAACAGAATAGACCCAGGTCAGACAGATTCTTAAATAGCCAACTGATCAGGGTCTGATATATATTTGTGGAATTTGTGGAATCATATGCCATTATAACTATTAAGCTTATTCATATTTATACATACATTATTTCTTACATGAATACTCATGGAGTAAATGGTTAACCCTTTCCCTGTTGTATATTCATGTTAAAAAAAATAATGACATCATGAATATTTATTGGCAGAATTTTTATAATGGCATATGTACACAGACTTGTTTGGTATTGGTAGAAAATGTAGAGTCAGATCTATTATGATTTCATAAGTAAACAGGATACACTCTGATCAGGCGGATCCTACAGGAGCTGTCTTATCTGGGTCTACTCAGTTTGCAAAGGTATGAAAAAGCATTTATATGAAGGAAAGGGTTAAGGATTGTTTTGATGCTTGGGTTTGCCTGAATATACCTTAATTAATCTACCCAATATCTAATAATTATTATCTTATCTATTTTGTTTTAGACACAGTTGTTGTGAGTTCTACCATTTGTAGATATAGAAGATGCATATCATACATACTTAAGTGATCTCCCTTATTCTGTTATATTTTGACACTGGTTTTACTGATACATTGCCCACAAAAAATCAGATGTGTCTACTATACACAAGGGCGCATTATACAAGGCTAAAGGTGGTATGTGTGACTTTTTTTCAATTTCTTGCAATATCTTGCTTTCTGCATATTTTTCATCCTGCATTCAGCTGCCAGCTGTCTTAAACCCCCAGAATTAGACTTATTTTAGGTGGACACTGTTGAGAGGTTTTACCGTATTTTGCTGGCATTTAACAAATTTTAGTTTTCTTTTGATGCTGTTATCTGTTAATTTCAGCTACTTGCAAGGGAGAACAATGGGGATCTTGTTGAGTAATCTCCCTTGAATACTCTCCCAAAAAGTCTAGGTCCTACTA
Organism: Azorinus chamasolen; assembly: GCA_963576725.1. NCBI lineage: Eukaryota > Metazoa > Mollusca > Bivalvia > Cardiida > Solecurtidae > Azorinus > Azorinus chamasolen. Next base: position 40,284,934 of record OY755245.1, read on the forward strand.
CCACAGTTGGTTTCCTTTGCTACTATTGTGATATCTTTGCACCACAATAACACATCTGGCTTTAAATATCTCATATAAGAATAATCAAATGATTATGACATTTGTTATACATTTTCTTGGGCTATAACTCTATTGGATTATCTAATGTTTAGAGTTTAAAGAAAATGATCTTTCTTTAAAATTCAAATCAATGACCCCAATTCAAATCAATTAACTGCAACATCTTATTGAAATACAAGAGAAATAACTGAGTAATCCAATTTAAAGGACGTACTTATTATTTAGTATACCTTTATGTTTATCTATCAAGGGAGATACTTTGCAGCTGAACGATATCCCTATTTGTTTGTTTTCTTATTATACTAACTTTTACTATTTCAAAACTTTGCAGTGCCTTACGGCATAAAGAAACACACTTCCGAGGAAATCTTCTTCAACGAGAGTGCCTTTGCTGAAAAGGCTCTTCACGATTTTTTTCACTTCTGATGTTGTGCTATGTTAACATATACTTTCAGTTTGTGTAGCTGAAATAATGAGGTTTTTCTTCCCAACATTGGTGGAAATGCACAATTACTCGTCGTGCTGTAACACAGATAATAAGGCCCTTAACTGGAGTACCCTCAACAGGTACAGTAGCCACTAGAGGCCCTGGAAAGTTACATACTGCTTGCAGCACCTTGGAGCGGCACCTTTTTTTTGCCCTTTGACCTTGTTACTATATTTAGTTCTACTTATACAGAGGTTCAGATCTGATATACCCAGTATTTGTTTCGTTTAAATATCTTATTTCTCAGTCAAATTAAGTCTTGTTGGTACTCATTAAAAATGCCTTCAAGAGGAAAATATAAAGAAAATATAGTTAAACCTCTCTAAACCAACATTTTAGTAAAGAAGAATTAAGATGCTTTTAACCCTTTCCTCCATAAATACGCCTTTCTATGCCTCTGTAATATAACCACTTCTTGAAACCATTGTGATAAATAGAGCATTTGCTCCTATAGGAGCAAATGCTCTATTTATCACAATGGTTTCAAACTACAAAATCCTAAAGAATTTCTTTTCTCTAGTAAATGCTCCTTTTGGGTAGATTCATTCAAACAGGTTGGGTCTAAAAATAGCCTATGGAGGAAAGGGTTAACGCTTTCCCTGTTGCATGAATGTCAATTTTATAATGGCATAATGTTCTATTTATCACAATGTTTTCAAAATTACACAATTCTGAAAAAATCTTTTTGTCGTGTAATTTTTGCTCCTTTTCAGTAGATTTATTCAAAGAGGTTTTATAGCCCAACATGGATACTTTGAGTGTTCAGTTTAGAGAGGTTTAACAGCTAGTACTTATAGATCTTCTAATAACACATCGGATCTGGATCTTTCCTATATACAGTAAAGCCTGTCGGCAGCAACCATCCAATATATGTCTAATTCTGGGGTTTTAACCCTTTTACTTCATGAATATTCATGTAAGAAATAGTGACATCATGAATATTAAGTAGCTGAATTTTTATAATGATCTATGAGAACAGGAATTTTTTGGCCATTGCAGAAACTGTAGAATTATATCTACATGAATATTATTTCATAAGCAAACAGAGCAGACCCTGACCATATGGCTCCTGTAGGAGTTGTCTAGTCTGGGTCTACTCTGTTTGCAAAGGAGTGAAAAGGCTTTTCTATCAGGTAAAAGGTTTAAGACAGGTGGAAGCAGGGTGCAGAAAGCCCTAGTCATTCTGCCTTACCCTCTTCCTACATTATGCAATCACCTGCTCTTTTCCCTTTCTCAGGTTTCATGCCTTTGCAAACAGAGTAGACCCAGATCAGAAGGCTCCTGTAGGAGCTGTCTGATCAGGGTCTACTCAGTTTGCTTGTTAAATCAAAATAGATTTGACACTACAGTTTCTACCAATACCAAAATTTCATGTGTTCATAATTATGCCATTATAAAAATTCAATTAAACTAATTAATATTCATGATGTCATTATTTCTTATATGAATATTCAATAAGTAAGGGGTTAATTAGCCCCCCTCAAAGTTTATCCCATTCCCTCATATTGACGACTTTTGACGACTCTGAAAAAGTCACTTTGTGAAACCATTGTGATAAATAGAGCATAATTTTGCTCCTATAGGAGCAAATGCTCTGTTTGTCACAATGGTTTCAAACTACAAAATTATAAAAAAAAATCTTTTTTCTAGTTAATGCTCCTTTTCGGTAGATTCATTCAAAGAGGTTGTATCTAAAAATAGCCTATGAGGTAATGGGTTATATATTATATGGTGGCAATAGGCAGACTGTACTGTATACATCACAAAGTGTGTGTATTGTTTATGCTATACTTTCAGATCAATTGAAATATTGGTCTGAGACTATGGTGAAGAATGTTTTCTGAATATAATAATTTACGAAATTGTAATCAGAAGTTTTCAGTATGAAATTTTATTCCTCGAATTAAAACGAAGTAATATAATACTCAGTGAAAATATTTTTTCGAGAACGTAAACACTGTGTAAATATGATAAAGTGAAAGATTAAAGTTTCTCACGGAAAATATTTTCGAAACAAAAAAAGTGTTAATATGATACAGCGAAAGATTAAAGTTTCTTGAAAACTTCTTAATAGGACAGCTTGTAGAAAGACACTGTACAAGTATTTCAAACCTAGACTTGATGAGGATACAGTATAAAAACTGAACAAATCTGCTAAGTATTTTCTTGTATTTTCCATTTCTATACGAGTGAAGTTTCTGTAAGTCATTGGTCACATTTAAAGAGTAAACAGATCAATTGTAAAGTTGTGTATTCAAATATTAAAATTGTCATTTCTCCAATAAACCCTATGTCGTGACCACTCTTTAGAATCGTCTCGAAGTGACGATTCTAAAGAGTGGTCACAACATAGGGTTTGATGGAGAGGTAAAGGAACTATCCTTGAAAATGTTTTTATATACACACAGCTTGTCATAAAAATCACATTCTTCAGTGATATTATTGATACAATTTTTTGTTTTAATAGATATGATATTCAGAATGGGAGGAGCAGTTTAATTATTCAGGAGATTAAAGATTATAAACTAATGGTTCCAATTAATCGTTTTTAGTTTATTTTCATGTTCTGAATACATGATAGATGACTTGACGCTATAGTAAAAAAAATAGATTATCAAAATTGGCACAGAACATTATAGCTTAGAATGTATAACATAAATAATGAGGATATGATAATATCTCAGTTGCTTGGATTCTTCACAATAAGCAAATGCATCTGATGTGGAAATACAATACTGCTTTCACTTTTCTTTCTCCAGTGGATAGAGACCATTGTACATGTATTTCTACAAACTGTTTCTTTTTCACTGTTCATAAGGGGTTGATCTTAATTTCTAAAGCCAGACAATATCAGAATTATACGGTCCATTTATATTTTAAAGCATTTCCCCCTTCTTAAGAGTGGCATTTCATGAAGCAATCATTCTTTAACCCTTTATCTGATAAATATTCTTGTAATAATGACGGTATGAGTGATAATTAGCTGAATTTTTACAATGGCAAATTAACATGCAAAATTTTGGCCATGGCAGAAACTGTAGAATCATGCCTGTCTATATTTATAAGCAAACAGAATATCGTGATTGAACAGCTCCTACAGGAGCTGTCTGGTCTGGGTTTTCTCTAATTGCAAAGGCATCAAAAGTCATCTTCATCAGGTAAGGGGTTAAGGTTAAATAATGGAAAGCATGATTTTATATGTCTAGGATAAATCATTACGATAGATAAGTCAATATTTCTAAAGGCTTCTTTTCAATTCATCAAATATTCAAAGGATCTGCTTCTCTTTAGAAATTTGATCATCCTCTAATGATTTTTATTTAGATTCAACCAATGGCATCTTAAAGGCCGGTTATACTATTAGAGCAATTTGCTAACAGTTTCTTAAAACTATGTTTTAAAGATCTTATCTGGTTCCTGTTTGTATTTTTTTCGGGTGTTTTTGAATTCTCAGCTGAATAGCAAGTGGCCTGGTTGATCTACATTCAAACTGCTATGAAATGAATGTCATTTGTCGCAGTGTTTGAACAGATTTACAGGTTGTTTAACCATTTACATCATTAATACCATATTCATTTAACCTTTACTCCATGAATATTCATGTTAAAAAATGCCATGATGCCATGAATGTTAATTAACCCTTTCCTCTATAAATACGCCTTTCTACGCTTCTGTAATAGTCTTTTCTTGAAACCATTGTAATAAATAGAGCATTTGCTCCTATAGGAGCAAATGCTCTATTTATCACAATGGTTTCAAACTACAAAATTCTAAAATTTTCCTTTTCTCTAGTTAATGCTTCTTTTTCGGTAGATTCATTGAAAGAGGTTGGGTCTAAAAATAGCCTATGAGGTAATGGGTTAATTAGATTATTTTGTTATAATTGTAGAAACAGATCTATATTGTTGATCTGAATCAGCAAACAGGGTAGACCAAGATCAGATGGCTGTTATAGGAGCAGTGTGATCTTGGTCTACTCTGTTTGCAAATGCATAGAAAGGCGTGTTTATGGAGGAAAGAGTAAAGAAATAATGACACCATGAACATTAATTAGATGATTTTAAAAAATGACATATGAGCACAGAAAAGTTTTGCCATGTCAGAAACTAGAATCAGATTTGTATCATTCCATAACCAAACAAAACGATGATCTCAATTGTGGTAGTGTTTGAGCTACATGACTGTAGGAATAAATAGTTTTATTCAATCACAGACTAGATGCCATTGGTTTTGCTATATACCACAGTTGCTGAAAGCTAATCTTACATAACACAGTTTTTTTTTGGTAACAAAATACCCTTTTCTGTGCAATGTTAGTGTAAAGAAATAGGTCCTTTTTTTGAAGCCAAGTCTACAAATAGACATAGGACCAATATTGAAAAAGATATTTTCTTTATAAGATACAGATAATTTACAAGTATGCATTAGTAATTATGTAAATGGCTACACAGCAGCTAGGGTTAGCAAGGTTTGTCAGTTTATCTCATAGATATGCCTTTTATTGCCTTTGCAAACAGAGCATACCCAGATCAGACGGCTCCTGTAGGAGCCATCTGATCAGGGTCTGCACTGTTTGCTTATGGGTCTGATTATGAAAAATAAAAAATAATCTAATTAGTATTTGTAGAGTTACTATTTCTTGCATGAATATTCAATCTAGGTAAAATTTTAGGGCTGTAAAATGTATGCACTGTACACTGCAGGTGGTGGTTGGCTGTGAAAATCATAACTATCTAAGGCCCAGATATTATGAGTATATTAAAACATTTTCAAGAATATCTCCTTCAGGTCTCCACCAAATCCTATGTTGTGACCACTTGAAAGAGACGATTCTAACGAGTGGTCACAACATAGGGTTTGGTTGCGAAATGACAATTTTAGTATTTGAATACGCATATTTATCTATTGCTGTGATAACTATTTTCTCTACAGGGATGGCTGGAAACCAGTTTCATGGTTTCTATCTCTAATCATATCAATTAATCTAAAGCCTATTTTCAGATTTTGTTTGCTATTGTACTAGAGTAGAAACAATTCATTCAAGGTTTTTGCAGGAAAAGCAATGGGATGGGCTGCGTCTATATTGCCACAGTTTGAGTTCATCATATAACAATTTTCAGTAAAACTTTTAAAACATTTTTTGGCTTTGGTGGTCTTTCAGTTCTCGTAGCTGAGGTGGTTAAACATTATTTCCATGACGGTGTAGTAGAGTTGCACAATTACACGCCGACTCAGGCTTCGAGTAAAAAGAAGGAAAATTGGTTCTATTTAAACAGGTAAATTAAACCAAATATACCTCATCCTAAAATCATGCAAATGTTTTGCCTCAGGAAAAATTAAGAATGTCAGGTGCTTTGAATGTATAAACCTTCGTATCATGTGTGCTGTTTGCTAGAAATCACATTTTGCTGTTTTTGTGTGGGTTTTATATGCTCGAGTGGTGTTGTATGTTGTCAAATTAATAGTTGTGTGTAGCCATATCCATTGAATACTTAAGCTCATTAATAATTATGCAAGAAACCTATCACTTCATGAATATACATTGACCATATTTTTATAGTAATAGCCAAATAAGGGAACTTAGGCCATTTCAGAAATTGTAGAATCAGATCTGTATTATTCTATGGGCCAACAGAGCAGACCCTGATTAGACTACACTGAGTCTACTCTGTTTGCAAAGGTATTGAAAGGTTTCTCTTTGAGGGAAGGTGTTAACCCTTTCCTCCATAAGCTATTTTTAGATCCAACCTCTTTGAATGAATCTACCAAAAAGGAGCATTTACTAGAGAAAAGGAAAATTTTAGAATTTTGTAGTTTGAAACCATTGTGATAAATAGAGCATTTGCTACTATAGGAGCAGATGCTCTATTTATCACAATGGTTTCAAGAAGTGGTTGCTACAGAGGCATAGAAAGGTGTATTTTATGGAGGAAAGGGTTAAGCAAAGTTAATACTGTTTCTTTTTGTTTATATTCATTTCTAAATCTATTTATCATATAAAAGGTTTTGTAATTTCATCTGAGGATTTGTTATATTCATTTTAATGTTTTCACTCAAGTCAATTGAATGTAAATATTTACCATAGATATTAGGACAATCAGTCTCCCATCTCCAACTTTCTTGTAAAATTGAATAATTTAGATTGACACTGTTTTGTTCACTTTATCCCTTTCCCTTGAAACCATTGTGATAAATAGAGCATTTGCTCCTATAGGAGCAAATGCTCTATTTATCACAATGGTTTCAAGCTATTCTTTTTATTCCAAATATCAGTACCTACTGAATACTCATGGACAAAATAGTTATAATGAAATACGGAAGGTGGAACATTGTAGCCATTTTAGAAACTAAAGAAACAGACCTATCAAATTCCATTAGCAAACAGAGCAGACCCAGATCAGACGCCACCTACAGGAGCCATCTGATCTGGGTCTACTCTGTTTGCAAATGTGTGAAAATGTGCTTATATGAAGTAAAGACTTGAGTGATACTAATGGAATAGCAGATAGTTCTGACCCTAATTAAACTGCTCCTTCAGGACCTGGATCTGACCTATTTTGTCATAAGTTTGAGATATTTACGATATTATTTACGATAATAATTTATTTCTACATCAAAGAACATCAGAAAACGGCAACAAAAAATAATGAATTTGTTCTAAAAGATCATGTTCCTTAATGATAAAGCAGAAATTCAAAGATTCATGTTTACCATGGGTAAATATTAAAATTCATGTTGGAACATATCCAATTCTTTGTGTACATACTTCTTTAACCAGATAATACTTGAAGTCTCTTTATTTATTTATTAACATTGTTAAAGCTACTCACAATAACAGACATTCTTTGTAGTTGAAGTCTCAAGTTTTTATTAACACATATATAACTCTTTGTATTAATTATTTGCAGTAGAACAAAAACGGTTCTCTTTAAAAGCGGGTGTAATATTAATGCAGAGTGAAAGTCATGCAGAAAGCTCCTGTAGAAGTCTTCTGCATGAATTTGCATCCTGCATTAAGCTACCAGAGCTCCAGATAAGATGCGTAAATTAACCCTTCGCTTGCTGAATTTTAAAATACATTTCTCCTTCTTTACCCATGCCCTGTTGTATAATTACATATATCTTCACTGTGTACAAGTATTTCGCTGTGCAATCACTGCTATTGGGTGCACTGGTTGCACAATCAATTTGTAAACAGTGCAGACCCTGATGAGACAGCTCCTACAGGAGCTGTCTCATCTGGGTCTTCACTATTTACAGGTACGTATATTGACGTGAATAGCAAGCGAAGGGTTAAAACTTGTTCAAGAATAGCTTCTTTATTTTCCCACCAAACCCTATGTTATCACCTTTCTTTAGAATTGTTTCTTTGAGACAATCCTAAAGAGTGGTTACAACACGGTTTGGTGGGGAAATAAATGAGCTAGTCCTGAAAATTCAGAATTTATTAATTGATGCATCTTATCTGTGCTACTGTACTATTACTGAGTTGGATCACCGTTCAGTACCGTTTGGCTCTGCACCCTTTGTCTCTATGTAAATCACAAGTGTTAATAAACTGTTGAAACAATGTAAGCATTTATATGTTGTTAAAATGAAAATATTTTTGAGTAAAAAGCTGTTTTATACTGGTTTAATCTGGATATTAATAGGTTATTGAAACTAAAATTTGCATTACCTTGATTACCCTGACTATTCAGACATACAGACTTCTGCAAATAGTGCAGACCCAGATCAAACTGCAGTTTAATCAGGATCTACACTATTTGCTACTATGTCAGTTTAAATTCAAGTTATCAAAATGGTGCCAAATTGACTTTTTCAGATTTGCAAACACATGGATATAGAGATAAGGTGTCTATATATTTTGGGTAGTTATCATAGTTTTTTTCAAAATTGTAAGTTGTCCATTTTTTCTCTCCTTTGTTCACTTATTATTATAAATACATGTATGTATATTTGTATGTTTAATGTCCATGCATTTAACCCTTTGAATGCTGTATTTTCAAAGTCAAATGGTCCATCATTGTTTATTGATAGAATACATTCTGCATGAAAGGGTATAATTTGTGACAGGATTTTGAGTGACAAACAGTGCAGACCTCCTGTAAGAGTCTTCTGATCTGGGCTTACCCTTTTAGACATCCAGTCCCTCTTTTTGATCCTTTGTTTTGGTTGATCTATCTTAGAACCCATTGGTGCTTTCTGCTCGTAATTGCCCAATTCCTACTCAATAGCTTTCTTTGATTGAAAGATATAAAGGTTCAAAAGGTATTCAACTTTTCATTATCAGCCATTTTCTCAATTCTATCTCTGTTTAGTTATAGTCATTTAGGCCACTATTAGCTTTATCCTGCTGTAAGAAATTATATCTGCTTTATCCATAAATATTCATGTAAGAAATATTGATATCATGAATATTGATTAGATTATTTGTTACAATAACACCTAGACACATTAAGTTTTGCCTATGTCAGAAACTGAAGAATCAGATCTATATTACCATATATCATAAGCAAACAGAGCAGACCCTGAACCGACGGCTCCTACAGGAGTCAGCTGATCTGGGTCTACTCTGTTTGCAAAGGTGTAGAAAGATGTATTTATGGAGGACAGGGTTAAACTGTGATCTCTTCTATTTTAATTTACTTTCAATTCAAACGACTGATAGGGTATCATATGGCTTGGATCCTAATAAGGGATCAAATTACTTGGTGTCTCACCTACACATCTAAATTGTTTGCAGTTAACTGCCAGGTTGTTCCTAGTATGATAAGGATTGGAAGTCCTTCAAAATTTATCTTAAGTACTGCTGCTATCTTATCTTATTCCTTAGTTACCAGCTGGCTATATTATTCATCATATTTGTATAAAGAATTAGGATGATTACAGTTCGCTGATTTAACCTTTTACTCAATGAATATTCATGCCAAAAACACTGTTATCATGAATATTAATCAACTGAATTTTCTTTAATTAATGACATTATTAACAAGGGAAGTCTGTATCATGACAGAAACTGAAGACTCAGATCTGTATAAGTCCACAAGCAAACAGAGCAGACCCTGATCAGACAGCTCCTACAAGAGCTATCTGATCTTGGTGTACTATGTTTGCAAAGGCATAAAAAGATGTATTTATAGGGTAATTGGTTAATTTTCAAACATTGGATAATGATAAAAAGATCAATGTTACAGCTGCAAACATTTGGATGCCATCAAAGTTTTATCAAGGGTCATATTTGCACTATTTCCCTAAGAGTGTCTTTCTGAATTGTTATAGTAATTAGGATACATACTATGGTTTCAAATTTACAAATACTGTTTTGCTGAAGGAAATAATGACGAAATAAGCATCATGCATTGATCAGTTAGCATTTTGGTCATTTTCTGTCCCATTTTGGTCATTGTCTGTCCTATTTTGGTAATTGTTTGTCCCATTTTGTCATTGTATGTCCTTGCATATTGTTACTAGATCCATTATATTTTGGTCTTTGTTAAGTTAAATTAAAAAAATACACCAAAATCCTGTAGGAGCCATCTGATCAGGGTCAGTTTGCTAAATGAAATGATATAGATATTTTTCTGTGGTTTTTGCCATGGCCAAAAAATCCTGTGTTCATGTGCCATTGTAAAAATGAATGCTAGTTACTGTTCATGATGTCATTTTTTCTTACATAAATATCCATGAAGTAATGGGTTAAGCCTGATCTTGCTTATGGTACTTTAAGATGTTGCTAGAGAAATTATTTCTTGATGTTGGTTCAGTTAGTCCTGTCCTTGTCCATGGTAATTTAAGGTGTTACTGTAGCATTTGTATTTTGGTGTTAGTTGCGTTACACCTGTTCTTGCTAATGGTAATCTAAAATGTTACAAGAGCATTTATGTTTGGTGTTGGTTCAGTTAGGCCTGTCCTTGCTCATGGTAATGTTACTAGAGTAAGTATGTTTTGGTGTCATTTCAGTTAGGCCTGTCCTTGCTCATTGTTACTAGAGAAAGTATGTTTTGGTGTCATTTCAGTTAGGCCTGTCCTTGCTCATGGTAATGTTACTAGAGCAAGTATGTTTTGGTGTCATTTCAGTTAGGCTTGTCCTTGCTCATGGTAATGTTACTGGAGCAAGTATGTTTTTGTATTGGTTCATTTAAGCCTGTGCATGCCCGTGTTGATTTGAAATGTTACAGAAGCAATTGAAGTTGGTTCAAGGCCTGTACTTTCTTGTATATTTTCAATGACGATTTTTTTGAGCACTTTAATGAAGATTGTCCACATGGTATATATCTACTGGAGATGGTACCCTATCCTTTCCATTAGTTCGCGAATTGGATTAGCTCAGTGTCGCACCATTTTGGTGATCATAACCCTTTCCCTGTTGAATATTCATGTAAGAAATAATGACATAATAAATATTACTGAAATTTTGCCACACCCTATGTACACAGGATGTTTTGGTATTTGTAAAATCTGTAGAGTCAGATCTATTATAATTTCATAAGCAAACAGAGCAGACCCTGATCATCTGTTGCAAAGCATGAAAAGGCCTTTATATGAAGGAGAGGGTTAACTTAGACTAAAATATTAGCAAATAGTGCAGACACTGATCAAACTGCTCCACCATGAGTACTTTGGTCATAGTCTTCACTATTTGCCAAAGTTTGTGTGTCTGGACACATACCGGTAGTGTAATTAGGGCAGATTCCTCGTAGAAAAGTATTGATTGGGTGCTAGTTGTGGCAGGTATTCATCACAAACCATCCATAAAAGATGATGCTGTTAATTATGAATATTTGCTTACGATAGTTTGATGGTGTGAAAATGGCTTTGTCATTGGTTACCTTTAACCCTTTACTCCATGAATATTCATCTAAGAAATAATGACACCATGAATATTGATTAAATCAATGTTTCATATAGCATAATTTTAAAAAAACAGGAATATTAATTTTGGCCATGGCAGAAAATGTAGAATCATACCTATATTATTTCATAAGCAAACAGAGCAGACCCTGGTCAGATAGCTCCAACAAGAGCCACCTGTCTGATCTTGGTCTGCCGTAGACAAGCATATAAATTGAGTAAAGGGTTCAAAATAAATGAATGTACCAAAGGGGCATTAGAAAGTAGTTGATATATGAATAGAATGCTTTTTGCCCTCAACACCCCCCCCCCCCCCCCCCCCCCCCCCCCCCCAAAAAAAAAAAAAAGAATAAATAAAAAAAAAGTATTCAAGGGGTTAAAATGTACAGTGTAACGATTTAAAATGTTCTGAAGAGATCCTGTTACTCTGAAATTTGTATTGCAGAAAAGTGTTTTCGAAAATGAACTTTGAGCTGGCAGAAGACGTGATCAATGACCTGGTGTGCTGTAGGCCCGGCATGATTGAGAAAGTGTTACTGATGCTCAAAGTGAAGATACAGAGGGCTGAGTATGCCAAGCACCGAATGAATGACAAACCTGAGGCAGACCAGCATCAAAGTAAGACCTTGACAGTGTCATCCGAGTTGTACAGCAGAACCTGTTTCTAAGCGCTCATTTATTTATTGAACCTAGAAGTATTAATCAAAGTACTGACAGTACTGAAGGTTTCGGACATAATAAATATTATATTGATTGTTTGCTGTGGATTTTTCTGAAAATCATGTCAGTAGTTTGGAAGACATTTAAAGAATTGTTTTATGAACATGTCACACACAGGACGATTCCAATAGCTCAACTTGCCACTTTGTGCCAATAGAGCCAACATTGATGTTTAATGTAGTATAGAGCCATCACTCCATTATTTGAAAGTAAGGGTAATACTTCTGCTACTATCTGGTGGACCATAACAGTAATTAGCATGCATCATTCACTTATCCATATATACACTTCCACCAATTTTAAACATATATTTCCTTGTGATTCTAAATACCCTACAAATAATTGCCAAATATACTGTGGGGTGATATTAACAATATGACAAATTATAAAGTAACAAATATATTTCAACTTAGCATGGCAGGATACAACAGGGAAAATAAAATTAACTAGAAAATTGTTTCCAAGTCACTGATGCACCCCTCCCGCTAACAATAGTGCCTCTATATCAAGCACTTTTGGCTATGTGTTATACAGTGAAGAAAATTTCAGAGTCCCATAACTCTGGTAAAATGATCAGAGCATAAATTACATTCTTTAAGAAAATCTTCACATCAAGGTTGACAGATTATCATGGGTGAAATTTTGAAGTAAAACCTCCTATTGGTATATGGGTTGTTAGACACATAATATTGTTTCACTTTATATTATATAGTGAAGACGATTTCAGGGTTCCATATCGGGTACAATTGGTTTGAGCAAAAATAAGCCTATCTATGCTTTTGCAAACAGAAAAGACCCTGAAGTTCATAGAATAGTTTATCCATGCCTGTACTTTGTCTTTGCGTGTGATTGCATTGTATTTTCTTACTTTTCCCTGAGGAGACTGCGAGTGTGAGTCTGTTCAGGGCCAGTTTGTGAGTCTGTGCTGCAAACAATACATACCCCGATCAGTTACCACAACTGGCCAGGGTCTTCGCTATTTGCAGCATCATACATGTAACAAGTATATCAATAAATGATATAATTAAAAATAAATTATAGTCATACATGCAAATAACAGTTAGTGTTGTAGTAAACACTACAGACCCTGGTCAGTAACCGGCGTCATAGAAATAAATGATATGAATAAGAAATAAATTACATACATTACTATAAGATACTATACGACACTATAAGATACTATACGCCTGACACGTAAATCAATAAATGATGAAATGTATATAAATTAAAAGATAAGAAAGTGCTTTGTCTCATTTTGTTTGCCTTTTTGCTATTAATGATTTTTATACGCCCGTTTAAAAAAACGGGACGTATTATGGAATGGCGCTGTCTGTCCGTCTGGTTGTCTGTCCGTCTGTAACATATCTAACTCAAGTTCCGCTTGGTGGATCCTTCTCAAATTTACTCACAATGTTTATCTAGACATGCTACAGTAGCCTGCCAAGTCCCGGTTTGTTTATCCAAGGTCAAGGTCACACAATTGGACTTAGAATTTGCGTTTAGCAAAAATGTTAACCGGTCTGTCTGTCTGTAACATCTCTAACTCAAGTTCCGCTTGGTGGATCCTTCCCAAATTTAACCAAAATGTTTATCTAGACATGCTACAGTAGCCTGCCAAGTCCCGGCTCATTTATCCAAGGTCAAGGTCGCTTAATTGGACTTAGAATTTGCGTTTAGCATTTGCATTAAGCAAAAATGTTAACCTCAATTTATGTGGAACAAGTCCACTTATTTACATAACACGTTGTGATAAAGCTTTGAAACTTGGAACACTTGTTCACCGTCACAACCTACACCTGTAGGCAAGAGTAAATAATTCTGTCAAGCATTTTGACTGAATTATGCCCCTTTTTAACTTAGAATTTTTGGTTAAGGCTTTGTTATAGTCCATTTATTTATATAACTCTTTGAGATAAAGCTTTTAACTTAGAACATTTGTTCACCGTCACAACCTTCACCCTGTTTGGATTCAGATCTATTACCAAGTAACTGTTTGACCTAAGTCTAAACTGTTTACAACTTGTGACAATTTTGCCTTAGGTCAAAATGCCTAAATCTGATCTTTTAGAAATTCAAATGATGACAAACCTGAAGCAGACGATATTACAGATACCTACAGCTTGCATAATCCTTACAATGCTGAGTGATTTTTCGTTTGCAACAATTGCCGTCTGCTTCAATTCTTCAATAAACTTTCTTTCATTTTATGCAAAAATATGATCACAAACAGATGGATCCTGATGAGACGCAGAAATAGGTGGCCTCTCATCTGGATCCAAACTGTTTGCAAAGGTAATCACAGTTTCGCCGCTAGCGTGCAAATAGTTAAGCGTATGACCTCGAGAGATTTTAGCATGATGTAACAGTTGCCCTGCACTACTGACCACCAGTGCTCTAACCTTTATGCTGTAGCTTTTGGTGTGAAGAACAGAAGAAGTCTATTTAACCCTTAATTTCCCTCATATAAACTTGTTTTCATGCCTCTGCAAACAGATTCGATCCAAATAAGACAGCTCGCTCCCATATGATCAGGGTCTGCTCTGTTTGCTAATGGATCCAACTTCCATATCTCATTATAACTATTTTGTAAGATTCCGGAACCGGATTGTAAGCCATGCACTGCACATGCGCGTATTCTCTTAGGGGGATTCCCGCTAGGTAGAGCTCGTGCAATAGGGTTTTCCGCCATAGTTTGAGTCGCAATCCATTTTATAAGGATTTCGGCAAAAGCCGAAACCCTAAAAAGCAGGAGGTTGCTTAATGCATGGCAAAAGTGATACAGAAAGCTCCTATAGGAATCCAGATTCAGACCTCTTTTGTCACTTAATCCTTTACTCCATAAATACGCCTTTCTACGCCTCTGTAATAACCACTTCTTGAAACCATTGTGATAAATAGAGCATTTTGCTCCTATAGGAGCAAATGCTCTATTTATCACAATGGTTTCAGACTACAAAGTTCTAAAATTTTACTTTTCTATAGTAAATGCTTCTTTTGGGTAGATTCATTCAAAGAGGTTGGGTCTAAAAATAGCCTATATAGGAAAGGGTTAAGACAGGTTCTACTGTACTCTGTAAATTTCTTCAGTTTTGACTTTTCTACACAAATTCTCCCTTGTTTGTACTCATTAGGATCAACAAGATGGAATGTGAGCAAGAATTAACACTTTACTCCATGAATATTCATGTAAGAAAATTACATGACGAATATTAATCAGCTGAATTTATATAATAACACAGGAATATTTTGGCCATGGCAGAAACTGTAGATTCAGATCAATAAGTGATATTTATGGAGTAAAGGGTTAAGAAATTGTGATGGAACAATTCACAGCACAGATCTAAGAAATGACAGATTTTGATAGAACATTGTCTAATATGTTCCAGCTCTTATCCTTAACGTTAACATTATAGTTAATTTTGATGTTGGCAGGTGCAATCAAACAGATGAGCGTTGGCACCTGCATGCGATGCTCTTTGTAATATCATTAACCCTTTCCTCCATAGATACACCTTTTCTATGCCTCTGTAAAAATCACCTATTGAAACCTTTGTGATAAATAGAGCATTTGCTCCTATATCACAATGGTTTCAAACTACAAAATTCTAAAAGTTTCCTTTTCTCTAGTTAGTGCTCCTTTTCGGTTCATTTATTCAAAGAGGTTGGATCTAAAATAGCCTATGAGGGAATGGGTTGAAGCATGTATCAGTAAACATTGAAATCATATAACAGTGTTATTTTATTGCAAATTACTCCATGAATATTCATGTAAGAAATAAGGACATCATGAATATTTATTAGATTAACTGTTATAATAGCAAATCGAGGGCTTGGTGCAAAACTATTCTAACTCCTTCACAGGAGTTAGAATAGTTTTGCACCAATCCCTCAAAATGGATACATGATGTTTTGGCTATAGCAGAAACTGAAGAATCTATATTATATCATAAGCAAACAGAGCAGACCCTGATCAGACGGCTCTTACAGGTGATTCATGATGTCATTATTTCTCAAATGAATATTCATCAGGTAAAGAGTTAAAAGCAAACTATTAAAACCAATATTCAGAACAGCATGATTGTATTTCAGTGACTCCTGGCAGGAAAGATGGCAAACCTATGCGAGTTGGATTGGAGGACACTAAAGGCAGTCGATTCCAGAAAACAAAACAGTAAGTACAAACACTATCAGCAGTTATCTCCCTTGTAATAAACCCTAATTACGCTTAGTATTTAGGCAAATAGTGCAGACCCAGATCAAACTGCTCCTTTAGGAGCAGTTTGATCTGGGTCTACACTATTTGTTACTCTATTTATGTTGTTATAATGGTGCCAAATTGATTTATTAAGCTTTTCAATTCAAGGATATTTCGAGTAACTAGGGTAGATTCTGGTGTCATTGATGGAAATTTCTGTATTGATATATCAATGGGATAATATCGCCTGTGGAAAGGTGTTTACTTGTTCTCCGTTTGTATCGATATTTTGAAACCAGTATCGATATCGTATCGACTGACATGTATCGATGATATATCGATATCATTTCTATCAATGTCACCTCTTAATTAGGGTAGTCATCAAATCTGCTGATTAATGATTAATACTTGCATGAATTGATTTTGGGAAAATATTGCAAAGGGAAAAAAAGCCCCCTGATCTTTATAATGTCACTTAATAATGGTTTAACCCTTTATGTCACAAATACTCCTCATAACGTCTTTGCAAACAGAGAAGACCCAGATCAGATGGCTCCTAGAGGAGCCATCTGATCAGGGTCTGCTCTGTTTGCTTATGGAATTACCTTCAGTTTCTACCATGACCAAGATTTCCTGTGTGCATGTGCCATTATTAAAAATAATCTAATCAATATTCATGCTGTCATTATTTCTTACATGAATATTAATGGAGTAATGGGTTAACACTTTTAATATGGGAAACATGATATTCACTGACAATGTAGACTCAGAACATAGGGTTATTGTAGAAACCATCTGATTAGAGTCTACATTGTTTGCCGTTCTGAGTTCTTGCCAGTATTGGTTACTATTTAGTAAATTCTTTACATATGGCCATTGTGGGCACATATGAAAATATAAAAATACTGGCAAAAAATATGAATTACAACACATTTTGTGATGTTGCTTATATATTACAGGAAAAACCCTACCAACTTTTTATAAAGATTTTAAATATAGCAGACAGGATTTTGAAAGCCAGGGGAGACCTTGATACTGATTTCACTCCATTGTTGAACTATAAACATCCAAAGAGTTATGCCTTTCCCAGGCCTTGCATATATTTATCACTTTAGGAATATTCATTTCTATAAGGTAAAAATTTAGATTTGACAAAAACTTTGGAATCAGATCAATATAATTTCATAAGCAAACAGAGCAGACCTGGATCAGACTGCTCCAGTAGGAGCCATCTGATCTGGGTCTACTCTGATTTCAAAGCTTGAAAAAGGCATTTATATGGTGGAAAGGGTTAAATGAAACTATATTGTATGTTATGCCCTTGTATTCCTCAACACACCAGTTTCATGTGAGCAAACCTACAATTAATTTTCCTTGATATTTTTCACATTTACAGAGAATTAGAAACTCCGTAAGTTTCATGGTTAGACCGTATTACGATAAGTATTTGTTGTACCGAAACTTGTTATCCTCATTACCCTAAGTATTCAGACACCCAGACTCCCCATTCACCAGGGTCCATGCTTATACAGCTTTTTAGTTGAGTCTGAGTGCATTCCCAAGCTTTTGATTGGTCAGATTTGAGTTCTCAAGCTTTTGATTGGTCAGATTTGAGCCTCAAATCTGACCAATCAAAAACTTGAGAACGAACACAGGCTCAACTAAAAGTTTTATAAGCATGGATACTGTTTGTAAAGCTAAATAATTCAATTTGGTACTTGATACCTTTAAAATAGAGTGACATTGTAGAAAATAGTGTAGACCCTGATCAAAATGCTCTTCTAGGAGCAGTTTGATCTGGGTCTGCACTATTTGCTTATGTTTGTTTGTCTGAATTCTTAGGGTAATTGCTGTATTTTCTTCTGCCCCATAACTCACAGCCATAATAGAATTAACATGTAGTTTTGTTGTTTGAAATATCCAAGACATTTCTCACCATGTCACAAGATTAAAAATTTGAAATGATATTGAGTAAAACCTCTCTATAACGGCCACTAAATTACATCAATTATTTTGTGTTAAAGGCAGGTGGCTGTAGTCCCCTGCCCTAAATACCAACTAATTAACACAATTTAATGTCCATTATAGAGGTTTTACTGTATACAGCATTAAAAAAAATGAAATTTTACAAATCCGGGACAAGGGCCAGGTCTTAACCTTTTAATTAATCAATATTCATATAAGAAATAATGACTTTATGAATATTGATTAGATGAATTTTCATAACATATCAGCACCAGAAATTTTGGCCTTGGCAGAATCATTAGAATGAACTCTGCATTATTTCATAAGCAAACAGAGCAGACACGGATCAGACAGTTCCAACAGGAGTTGTCTGGGTCCATGCATATAAAACTTTTTAGTTGAGTCTGACTCAACTAAAAGTTTTATAAGCACGGATACTGATCTGAGTCTGCTGTTTGCATATAGTTTATCAAATGAAGGGCTAATGAGAAGTGTTTTTCCATAGTCCCAAGTGTCCCAACAAAAATAATATTTCTTGCAATTTTTAGAGAGTTTCTCCAAAGTAACATAACTATTTTTCTCATACCCACCTTGTTTTGGTGCTGGGTTTAAATATTTCATGATCACTCCCTGGAATGGTACATTTTCAAAATGAAATGGTGCATCGTTGTTAAACCATTTATCTGATGAATACTCATTCGTACCTCATGAATTTATACCAAGCTGTTACTGGTTGTTGCTTGTATGAACAAGTAGCCTTTTGGCTTACCATAGAATACTTCTGAACTTACTGTGAAGGTTTTAAACATTTGAAATAGTATTTGCTTTGGTCAGTTTGTTGTACCTAATGAATATTCATGTAAGAAATAATGACATCATGAGTATTTATTAGCTAAATTTTATTTTTCGCTATTGGTAGAATCAGTAGAGTTAAGTCTATTATAATTCATGTCCTACACGAGCCATCTGATCTGGGTCTACTCTGTTTACAACAGCATAAAAAGGCGTATTTATGGAGTAAAGCATTAACCCTTTATCTAACGAAGATTTATGTAAGAAATGCTGACTGTATGAATATTAATTACTCGGTAATTGAATTTTTATAGTGACATGTATTTGGCCATGGAAGAAAATGTAGAGTTGGATCTACATTTGTATATTATCTCAAAGGCAAACAGCAGACACTAATCAGGTGGCTCATATAGGAGACATTTGATTTTGGTCTACTTTGTTTGCAAATGTGTTAATCCATTACCTCATAAGCTATAATTACCTCATAAGCTATATTTAGAGACAATCTCTTTGAATAAATCTATCGAAAAGGAGCATTTACTAGAGAAAAGGAAAATTTTAGAATTGTGTAGTTTTGAAACCATTCTGATAAATAGAGCATTTGCTCCTATAGGAGCAAATGCTCTATTTATCACAATGGTTTCAAGAAGTGATTATATTACAGAGGCGTAGAAAGGCGTGTTTATGGAAGAAAGGGTTAAACGCGTTTCTATGAGGTAAAGGGTTAAAGCATAGCTTATTTTGTCAAATTAAGAGCACATATTTCGTGATTTAAAGGTCAGATAATCTATTTATGCTAATTGTAAAAGCTGGGATTAGTTGTGATTAATGCCATACTGTATTTTGACAGTAAAACATGTAATATTAAGTGGTACTGGGTGAATTCAGTAAACCGCGTGAAATTATTGAAAGTCCTTCCAATGAAACTATGACAAAAATGTGCTGATTTCTCTTAAAGAACCCTTTTTCTTTTAACACCTTTGCATACAGAGTAGACCCAGAGTAGTCCTGTAGGGACCGTCTGATCAGAGTCTGCTCTGTTTGCTTATCGAATTAGTTTAGAGTTAATTCTATACTTTCTGCCGTGACCGGACATTTTGTGCGGATGTATGCAATTATGAAATTAATTTACTCAATATTCATGATGTCATTATTTCTTACATGAATATTTATTGAGTTAAGACTTGACCCTTTCCTCAATAGATACGCCTTTCTACACCTTTGAAAACAGAGTAGATCCAGATCAGATGGCTCCTATGGGAGCTGTCTGATCAGGTTCTGCTCTGTTTGCTTATAATTTACTACAGGAGCTCCTGCAAGAACTGTCTGATCAAGTTCTACTGTTTTCTTAGCCCTTTCCCTATTCTATGTTTATTACAAATTTCAATACCTACTGACTATTCATGGATAAATGGAATATGGAAAGTGGAACATTGTGGCCATTTAGAAACTAAAGAAACAGATCTATCAAATTAAATTAGCAAACAGAGCAGACTCTGATCAGACGGCTCCTATAGGAGCCATCTGATCTGGGTTTACTCTGTTTGCAGATACGTGAAAACACGTTTATACGAGGGAAAGGGTTAAGAAATATTATAGATGTGATTCTACAGTTTCTGTTCTGGTTAAAAATATTCCCTTGTTCAGAATACAGTTATAAAAATGCAGACTATATTTACATGAGGTATATGGTTCAGCTCATTAATATTCATAAAGTCATTATATGTCACTTGAATAACAATCAAGTAGAGAGTTTACAAATGATAAGAGACCAAACTTGGATCAAGTCCCATTCTACAATCGGTCAATTCATATTGACAAGGTGTATGTTTAAACCTTTGAATGTGGGACACACTGGCATTTTCAAACAGCGTAGACCCAGATCAGAGGGCTCCTAGAGGAGCCCTCTGATCAGGGCCTACACTGTTTGTCATTCTAAATTATCTAGCAAGTTAAGCCTTTCATACTGAATGGACTCTGTAGTTTAACACTGATGGGCTATTCCACTTTGAAAATGCCCTTTCAGTGCAGGACACAAGTCACTAATGTCCTTTGCAAACAGTATAGACCCAGACGAGAGGGTTCCTAGAGGAACCCTCTCATCAGGGTCTGCACTCTTTGTCATGTTACACTTTTCTTTAGAAAAATCCCAAACTAATCACCATACGCTTGACCTGTTTGAAGTTTTGGAATAATCCATTTGAAAATTCAGCATTGAAAGGGTTAACCTTTAGTGAACTGAGTAAGTTATATTCTGGTGAGATTTCTGTACATACTCCTTTTCACACAAGCCATGAGACTATTCTCTTTCTCTGGTGATATACAATATGATTGTCAGCGAGTTTGGATCCTGAATTCCTGATATTACATGGCATGCAGCTAGTGTTGAAAATGTTGGCATGATTTTCCTAAGTTCATCCATAGCAAGTTAAATATGTTTTCATATCAAATGTCAAGTTTTAGAACTTGACAGAAAGGAAAAGTCAACATGAACATTTTACAGAGCTAGTCATGCATGGATCATATGGAAAGATAAACTTCTTAAGTTTTGAATCTATGCTAATTACCCTTAGAAGCATTTGGACAGACAAATAGAGGCAAATAGTGCTGATCCATATCAAACTACTCATGAAGGAGCAGTTTGATCAGAGTCTTCATTATTTGGTACAATGTCAGTCTATTTTAAAGTTATCAAAATGGTTTTCAAATGACCATTATAGTCCAGTAATGTTGTACATTGTACATATAATTTTGTTGTTTTGTTTTACCCAAATTGCTCTAAACATTTGGACAAACAGTTATAGGCAAATAGTGCAGACCCAGATTGATCAAGGTCTACACTACTTGCTACAATGTCAGTAACTCATTCCCTCACATGGATGCTTTTTGATGACTCTGTAACCCCCCCCCCCCCCCCCCCCCAATTTTTTTGAAACCATTGTATAAATAGAGCATTTGCTCCTATGGTACAAATGCTCTGTTTATCACAATGATTTCAATAGAACACAATTCTAACAAATTCCTTTTTTTCTAGTAAATGCTTCTTTTCAGTTGATTTATTCAAAGAGGTTGCATCTAAAAATAGCTTCTAAGGGGTTGTTATCAAAATGGTGCCAAATTGAAAAACGCAGCTTTACAAATGTTCAAATAGCGTAAACTGTGTCTGAATATTTAGAGTACATAGGGTAAACCCTTTCTTGGCCGAAGAGAAGATTACAAGTTTTTAACCCTTTCCTTCATATAAACATGTTTTCATGCATTTGCAAATAGAGTAGACCCAGATCAGATGGCTTCTATAGGAGCTGTCTGATCAGAGTCTGCTCAGTTTGCTAATGGAATTTGAAAGATGTTTCTTTAGTTTCTAAAATGGCTATGCTGGTTCGCCTTCCATATTTCATTATAACTACATGTATTAACTGTTTTGTCCATGAATATTCAGTAGGTATTGAAACTTTGAATGAATATAGAACAGGGAAAGGGTTAATAAACTAGTGTAATTCCAAATACAGACCTGATATAGTATGCATCGCCTATCATTACAGATTAAGTTCAGTAAAGATTAACTCAGCATTCTGAGTACTCTATTTAGACATTAAATCTCCTTTTTCCAGGGGTTTGTCAAACTTTCGCACTATTTTGATATATTTAACCCTTTCCCAGTTCAATATTCATATAAGGAATTATGACATGAAGTATACTTGTTAGATGAATTTTTATGGGGGCATAATGTAAATAGGATGTTTTGACTCTGACAGAAGCTATAGAATCTTTACTATACCGTAAGCAAGCAGAGTAAACCCTGATCAGACGGCTCCTATAGGAGCCAGTTGATCTGGGTATACTCTGTTTGCAAAGGTGTGAAAAAGGTGTTTATATGAAGGAAAGGGTTAAACTAGATGGACATAGTAGCAAATAGTGTAGACCCTGATCAAATGGCTCCATCAGTAGCAGTAATTTGATCGTGGTCTGCATTTTTGCCTAAATTTGTTTTGTCTGAATACTAAGGGTAATTAAGATTTGATTGTATACAACGATCAAGATATCATTTTGAAAACTTAGCATGGTAAAGGCTGATAAGAAATAGACTGTTTATAAACCCTGGAAAGGTTATCCAAGTACTTAATTTAAACTGTTACCTGATAGAGAAAACTGTTCATGCCTTTGCAAGCAGAGCGATTTCTTCATTGCTTTCAGTCTGTATTAAACTACCATCTGTATTTTGGAAAACCTATATTTCATTGTGTATGGTTTTAGTAGTTTTGTTGATCATTAGTTGTTTTATTGAAACCCCCACTGCAGAAGTAAGGGGGCATTTTTTAGAAAAAAGGGGAAAAGGAATACAGTATTCTGTATATGTACAGAAGTGCTTAGGTAAACCTAAAATTTATTTAATATTTCTCTGCCAAGCTCCATCTTTCTGGTACTCGTTTAGAATTTTTTCTTTGAGATGAATTCTAATTATGGGTATGAAAAAGTTGAGGGTCTGGTCTAGAACTAATAGATTTGGATGGTACCCCTCTAGTCTACAGCTCCATCTGTTTTCTGCACACACAGATAATTACTGCACTAGTTTTTGTTTTATTTTTATTGTGAAATAATTCACCCATGTGATATCAGAGCAACAGATAAAGGTGCGTACTCAAATACTAAAACCGTCTTTTCTCCACAGAACCCTATGTTGTGACCACTCTTTAGAAATGCCTCGAAGAGACGATCCTAAAGAGTGGTCACAACATAGGGTTTGGTGGAGAAATAAAGAAATTCTTCTTGAAAATGTTTTAATCTACACATGTTATCTGGACCTCTGGATATCATAGGAAAGTACTTCCTTAGAGTATTAGAATTATTCTTTCATGTTAAATATACACAGACTATTTACCAAGGGTCGGATAATTAATCGTGCAACAAACATGAGAATGTGAGTAAGATGGTTGCTCTTAGATTATAGGCCAATGCTAGGTCCATTCCATTTCTCATTACCCTAAGTATTCTGTCACTCAATCTCACCTTTCAACCAGTTTGTAAATCTGAATAATTCAATTGGGCTGCATTTTAATAATGTTCAATCAGATTAATATACTAACAAATAGTGTATACTTGGTCAGACAGCTCCTTCAGGAGCAGTTTGATCTGGGTCTGCACTATTTGCAAATGTTAATCTGTCAAAATAGTTTAAGAGTATTTATGGTACGTTCGTTGTGACATTTAACTCTTTCGCTGCGAATGGCGAATCTGTGATTACCTAAGCAAACAGTTTTGACCCTAGTGAGATACAGTTTAACCTTTCCCTGATGAATATTTATGCATAAATTTATCTGTTCATGAATATTTCATTCAGTTCATTTGTATAATCTAAACATATCAATGACAAAAACTGAAGAATCAGATCTATATAAATCCATAAACAAACAGAGCATGCCTTGATCAGACGGCTCCTGCAAGAGCAGTCTGATCTGGGTCTTTTCTGTTTGCAAATGCATGAAAAATTGTTTGAATGAATGAAGGAAAGGGTTAATACTGTGATTGTGTTTTTTGAGGGAAAAGGGAAGAAAATTAAAACCTGAAAATTATACCAGATAATTACTCAAATACCAAAATTGTCCTTTCTCAACCAAACCGTATTGTGACCACTCTTTAGAATCGTCTCAAAGAGATGATTCTAAAGAGTGAACATAGGGTGGGGTGGAGAAATACAGAAGTTATTATTGAAAGTAATTTAATATACGCTTCTTGTCTGGACCTCTGTGATAAATTTTGCAGACAATGATACTGTACAGCAAAATACTTAACAAAAGATTTGCCATTTTTACATCCTCTTATTATTTTAACCATTTATGAACATTTATACAAGAATTCATGACTTCTTGAATATTAACTAAAATAATTTTTGTTCTTGCATGTAGACACAGGACATTTTAGCCATGACAAAAACTGTAGAATCAGATTTGTATTATTTCATAAGCAAATAGGGAAGAGCCTGATCTAAGACGGCTCTACTTGATCCCTACTGGGTATGCTCTATTTGCAGTGGTGTTAGCCCTTTCCTCCATAGGCTATTTTTAGATCCAACCACTTTGAATTAATCTACCGAAAAGAAGCATTAACTAGAGAAAAGGAAAATTTTAGAATGTATTAGTTTGAAACCATTGTGATAAATAGAGCATTTGCTCCCGTAGGAGCAAATGCTCTATTTATCACAATGGTTTCAACAAGTGACTTTTACAGAGGCATAGAAAGGCGTATTTATGGAGGAAAGGGTTAAATGGCGTCTCTGTCAAGTAAAGGGTTAACTCTTTGTCTCATGAATATTCATGTACGAAATATACAACATGATGAATATTTATCAGGCAAATTTTTTAAATGGTGTCTTTGCTATGGCAGAAACAGTAGAATCAGATCTATATAATTCTATAGGCTAATAGGACAGGCCCTGATGAGACAGCTCCTATAGGATGTATCTGATCAGGGTCTACTCTGTTTGCAATGGTGTGAAAAAGGTGTCTCTGTCAGGTAAAAAGGTTAACCCTTTCCCTCATATAAACGCTTTTTCACTCATTTGCAAACGGAGTAGACCCAGATCATATGGCTCCTATAGGAGCAATCTGATCAGGGATGGCTCTGGTTTTTGACATGATATCACAGTTTTCTGATTCTAAAGTTTCTTGTCAAAGCAAGAAAAACAGTAATTCAAAAGCTTACGCTATAAAAATTCATCTATTAAATATTCATGATGTCATTATTTCTTACATGAATACTGAACAGGGAAAGAGGTAATAGTGAAGAGTACTGTCTTTTTCACAGCTCATGTTCAATACAGTTGTTTGTGAGTAAACATGGTGTAGAGTATTATCCTCCCAATTTGACCTGAGACTCGATTAATCGGCTTGTTTATCGGGTGTGTTCGTAATACTCTGCGACAGAATATAGCAAATCAAAAGCCGGTAATAATCATGTTCCACGAGGATTGTATTCTTATAGCGCATTCTTATACATTTGAGAATCTATCCGAAAATTACAGACGATAATAAACGGAATATGCATGAGTCTCAGGTAAAATTGGGAGGATACTACAAATAAATAAGGGAAGATACAGGAGAATACATTATTGGTAGTTAACCCAATCCCTCATAGGCTATTTTTAGACCAAACCTCTTTGAATAAATCTACCGAAAAGGAGCATTTACTAGAGAAAAGGAAAATTTTAGAATTGTGTAGCTTTGAAACCTATGGAGCAAAAATTAATGTTCTATTTATCACAATGGTTTGAGAAAGTGACTTTTACGGGGGCATAAAAGGACCCCAATATAAGGGAATGGGTTAACCCTTTATTTTATGAATATTCATGAAAGAAATAATAATGACACTGACTTTTTATTAGCTGAATTATTATAATTAACTAGATAAATTTTGACCATGGCACAAACTGCAGAATTAAATCTACCGTATATTATTAGCAAACAGAGCAGACCCTCCTACAGGAGCCATCTGATCTGGGTTTACACTGTTTGCAAAGGCGTTAAAAGGGGTTTCAATGAAATAAAGGTCAATCATTGGCTATTTTTGTAGTACTTACTACCCTGATCACTGGGCCCACTGGTGGCATGGACGGCATTTGTAAGTACAATCTAGGTGACATTTGGACACCTTTGGTGTTTACTGTCAGCTTTCATTTCTAAAGCAGGGTATAAGGTCTTGGTCATTGGTCAAGCTTACTATGAGATTGGTGCCTTATTTCTGTTCTTACTTTATATTTTTATTCTGTCAAGTTCTATTAATTTTACAATTAGTGTTATATAATTTTAAATATGCTTAGTTTTGGACATGAACAATTTCCGGGTTTCATCAAAAATATATAGATGGGATTACCCTAAGTATTTAGACAGCAAACTCTGGCAAATAATGCAGACCTAGTTCAAACTGCTCCTGAATGAGCCTTTGATAAGAGTCTACACTATATATATGTGCTGTTATATCGGTCCAATCAAAAGGTATCAAAATTTTGCCAATTTGACTTGTCTAGTTTTACAGATTCGTGGAATGGGGATATTGGGTGTCAGAATACTTAGAGTTATTTGTTACTAGGGTATGTTGAAAGTGGATCAATCAGAGCCTCAGATAAACATGCGTACTCAAGTACATGTACTAAAATTGTCATTTCTCCACCAAACCCTATTTTGTGACCACTCTTTAGAATCGTCTCAAAGAGACGATTCTAAAGAGTGGTCACAACATAGGATTTTATTGAGAAATAAAGAAGTTATTCTTGAAAATATTTAAATTTAGGCATCTTATCTGGATTTCTGAGTAGTCATATATTATTTCCATGAAAATTTCATTCGCAAATTTGTTATTTCACTTGTTCCTGCTAGCCTGCAGTCTAGTCTTCAGTTTGCAGTTACAGAGTGGCAATGATGTGCTTTCTTTGTAAGCTTTTAATTTGTTGCACTTTTTCGTGTGCATCAATTTTCATCTGCATCATTTCTTGAAATAAAATGTTTCTCATTTCTTTGAAAAAATATGGTTTAGTTTCAAACAGTTTGGATAGGTTAATCACAGTTTTAGTATTCAAAGATTCATGTAAGAAATAATAACATTGTAAATACATTAAATCCTCTCTATAACGGCCACTTAATTGTGTTAATTAGTTGGTATTTAGGGCAGGTGGTTGCTTAAAGTAAGGTGAAAGTAAAACAGAACGCTCCTATAGGAGCGTTCTGTTTTACTTTCACCTTGCTTTAAGCAGCCACCTGCCTTTAGCACATAATACTTGATGTAACTTAGTGGCTTTTATAGAGAGGTTTTACTGACATTACGTACTTGAAATTTTAAAATGGCATATGAACACAGACATTTATGATCATGTCAGAAACTGTACAATCTATGTTATTCTTTAAGCAAACAGGGTAGACCCTGATCAGATGGCTCTTACAGGATTAATCTGATCTTGGTCTACTCTGTTTGCAAAGGCACATATTGGGGTTTTTTCATAGGGCTATCTAATCTGCTCTTCTCAGTATGCAAAAGCATTAACCCATCCCCTCATATTGACACCGTTATATATCATAAAAGTCACTTTTTGCAACCATCGTGATAAATAGAGCATTATAATAAATTTGCTCCAAATTAAAGGAGCAAAATTAATGCTCTATTTATCACAAAGATTTCAAAACCACACAATTATAATAATTTCCTTTTTCAAAATAAATGCTCCTATTTGGTAGATTTATTCAAAGAGGTTGGGTCTAAAAATAGCTTATGAACGAATGGATTAAAGGTCATCTCTATGAGACAAATGGTTAGAGTGAGACAGAATGTAAGTTAAGTAATATGGATAGAATTTGATAGGTAGGTCTAGAGTTATGTATGATCTGATATATATATTTTTATATTTTACCTTTGATTAACTCTTTATGTCATGAATATTAATGTAAAATAAAATGTCATGATGAATATTTATTTAGCTGAATTTTCATAATGGTAAATAAACACGGGATGTATTGGCATTGGCAGAAACTGTAGAATCAGATCTTCATAGTCCACAAGCAAACCTAGCAGACCCAGATCAGCTGGCTCATTCAGAAGCCGTCTGATCTGGGTCAACTCTGTTTTGAAAGTCATGAAAGGATATACTCTATGTAGAATAAAGGTTTATATGGACCATCACCTGCTTAGACATATGTTTCTGTGTTTGCTTATGGAATAATATACATGTAGATCTGGGTCCATGCTTATAAAACGTTTAGTTGAGTCTGAGTTCGTTCTCAAGTTTTTGATTGGTCAGATTTGAGCCAAAGGCTCAAATCTGACCAATCAAAAGCTTGAGAACTCAAATCTGACCAATCAAAAGCTTGAGAACGAAACTCAGACTCGACTAAAAGCTTTATAAGCATGGACCCTGATTCTACAATATCTGCCATTGTCAAACTTTGCCATGTGCATAATGCCTTGTTCAAAATTTAGCCAATCAAAATTCATACATTACATGTCATTGAATATTCATGAAATAAAGGGTTGCTGTAGTAAAGTTTATGTGTATTGATTACAGTTTTAGAAAATGCTATTATATGGTGATGCAATTGTAAATAATTTTCAGTCCAGAAGAGTATGGGCAGTATATCACACACCGTTACCTAAACAACAAAGGCTGGAATTCAGGGTACTTAATCACAGGGGACACATTGTCTGTTAAATGGTTGCTAGGCAATTTTAGTTTGTGCTGAAGATTGTTACTATTTTGGCAAAGTTGGCTATGGATTTTGGTACTGAAATGTTTGGTGTTGAGAATGTTTGCTTTGAAATTTGTTACATTTTTGTTACACTTGTCCATTTACATCAGAGGTCAGACAGTCCAGAGCTCCAAATAAGATGCGTAAATTTCAATATTTTCAAGAGTAACTTCTTTATTTCTGCACCAAACCCTATACTGATTCTAAAGAGTGGTCACAGTATAGGGTTTGGTGGAGAAACGATAATTTCAGTTTTTGGGTACCCACTTTTATCTATGGCTCTGTACATGACTTCACAGTGCACTGATTGAATGTGTAGTGTTTAGGGCTGGAGTAAGTTGTAACACTGGTTATTGGGTCTGTGTAGACTATATGTTTTTATGTAAAGCTCAATTTTAAAGTCTAACCAGGATTTTTTTTATTACGTGCTTGAAGGTACATAATTATTATGTTATGGCGCCAGGTTTCCGTCAGCTTTACCAATTGCATTTCTGCTACATAACACTAACATGCTCTGTCCAGTTTTCAAATAAGCATTACCTAAAGGTGCATCTTGTCCTAGATGCGATATCGTAGCTGTAAGACTGATAATGACTAGCGTCCAGTTTACAGCTACGACATGCTAGCATCTCTACTGTGGCGCAAGCCGAATGTGAATCACACGCGGCGGTTTAACGCTTTTATTTTCACAACAAATGTAAAAATAAATCAATGTTTCGATTTAAAACGATTTTTTGAACACGCTGGGCTAACAAAATTATGTTACCTTTCTTAAAATCATGTAATTTCCGATTAAAGTTTTACCACTCTAAGCGGACGACGTTTCCGAGAGATGGTCGGCCATTTTGAAAAAAATACCCATGCTCCGGGTGGTGACCTTATATGCAAATAGCTTCCATATATGGAAATCGTAGTAAAACGAGCAACAATCGTCAATCTAAACAACATGGCTGACCCATAGTAAGGTTTCCTTATATGGCAAAACGAGATCTCGCGAGATCTGTCATGGCGTCCAAAATCAAAATAAAAGTCGGCCGGTATTGCAAATATTTTTAATCGACCGCAGAGAAGTTATAAGATAGCGTAGGCTGATAAAATCTGATTTTTATTGATAAATAATAAGTTTTAAAGGAATACATTAACTGTTTGGAGACTCGTGCTGGTTTACAAGCACTTCAGATTTTGCGCCATTGTAGAGATGCTAGCGAATCGTAGCTCTATTTAGGAATAGAGCTACGTTATCGTATCTAATCTTGTCCATGCTGACCAGATATCTTCAAGGTAAAAGTCACAGCAGAGGGTCATGGGTTCGATCCCCGGCCGCGACAGACCAAAAGTCGTTAAAAGTTGGTACTAGTAGCTCCCTTGTCTATGCTCGACATTAAAAGGGTAGTTCTAGGACTGGTCGACCTAGTGTCAGGATAATGTGACTGGGGTACCCTTGCCATGTGCCTGCGGAATTCCAGTGCGGCAGCACTATAACTTGTCTCAAGCGGGTGCTGTCTGCAAATAACTGAAATGCTGTTGGTCAGACTTAAAACCCAACCTCACTCACTCACTCAATTTCTTTTACACTCCATAACTTACCATTTTTTCCCCCAGGTTAACCCTTTCCTACATAAACACGCCTTTCTACGCCTCTGTAGTAGTCACTTCTTGAAACCATTGTGATAAATAGAGCATTTTTATGCTGTATTTATCACAATGGTTTCAATACATGTTCCTTTTCTCTACTAAATGTTCCTTTTTGGTAGATTTATTCAAAGAGGTTGGGTCTAAAAATAGCCTATGAGGGAATGGGTTAAGTAAGTATTGGCCACTACATTCAAGGTCAAGGTCATGGCAGAGGATGATATCAATATAAATGCATTTGAAACTCTTCTCCGTAACTCTACCATGCTTTGTCAGATTTTCAAAAAATTTCATTCAAATATCATCTATAACATGAAAATGTGACTCGCACATGACCTAGGTTGTTATCCTCAATGTCAAGGTCATGGTAGAGGTTAATGCTTATTTTAAGATAAGTTAATGTCCACTCTATCATGCTTTGTTAGATTTTCAAATAATTTCATTTTCACACAAAATATCAGAAATAGTGTCACATATATTATCTAGGTGGATGTCTTCAAGGTCAAAGTCACCGTAGAAGTGCATACCAAGTTTAACCCTTTCCATCATATAAATGCTTTTTCACACATTTGCAAAAAGAGTAGACCCAGATCAAATGGCTCCTACAAGGGCAGTCTGATCAGGGACTGCTCTGTTTGCTTTTGACATGATATAGATCTGATTCTACAGCTTTTGTTAAAGCAAAACATTTCTGTGAAAAGTTAACAATATAAAAAAATCAGCTAATAAATATTCATGATGTCATTATTTGTGTCATGAATATTTAAAAGGGAAAGGGTCAACCCACCGTGAATATAATTTAATTAGCCGAACCATTCTAAAGTTGGATAAATTTTAGCCACTGAACTGTAATAGTAAAATAACCAATTCCCTCATATTGACAACTTTTTTCTAAAAAAAATCCTTTTCTCAAGTTATTGCTCCTTTTTCAGTAGATTTATTCAAAGAGGCTGTATCTAGAAATAGCCTATGAGATAATGACCCCTCATCCAAGGTTTAGTGAAGGATGAGGGACATTATTGGAGTAAAGCCGGAGGCTGAGCATGTATACAATAGCATATAGCTTCGGCGATAGACGTGGTCCGCTTTTTAACAAAACCGGAAGTTCCTACTTTCACTATCACCTCCCTGATACATAACCGGAAGTAACCCCACCGAACATCATAATTTAAAACAAATTGTTTAGTTACTTGAACCCTGAAAAGAAAGGGAGGGATAAAAGCATCATGTCCAAACTGATCATGACAAAACATTGAGGTGGGTAGATGTATACATGCTCAGCCTCCGGCTTTACTCCAATAATGTCCCTCATCCTTCACTAAACCTTGGATGAGGGGTCATTATTTCCCGTAAAGCCTTCGGCTTTCACATGTATACAATAGCATCTTTAAATAATCAAGTAACAAAACAATCACCTCAAAACACCAATATCATTTATTTGATACCGTAAAATAACCAATAACCCATTCAATTTCATTCAAAAAAAAACCCATATCATATCATAATATCAATTTACCCACATAACATCATAATCAACTATCACGTAAGTTGGAATAATATCAATTAATCCTGTCAATTCTCATCCAGAGCGAAATCACCAACTACTAAATCAGATACTTATACCTGAAAAACTGCAGAATTAAATGTCATTTCATTGTCAACTCTCTTTGACCTGTAGTAAAATTTGTAAAAGTTTTTATCACTTCTCCAGTCTGCAGTTTTAAGCACTTTTTCTAAAGAACAACCAGCATTATATGCTGCAGACGTAGCTGCTGAACGAAAAGAGTGTGCTTTGAACACCGATGTGTCTATACCTGATGAATTCAAGACTGTCTTAAGCCATCTAGCTACAGTGCTAGTGGAAACTGTGTTAAAAGTCACATAAGACAGTAACAAGTTATTGCACTTCCTCACACTTTTGGTACATTCTATATAAAATAATACTGTGTGCATAACACAAAGATTCTCTTCTGAGAAATGTTCCAAACATAACTGATACGGAGTACCTGCTTTAGTTGTCTTCAATAAATTTGGAAAAATAAACACAATTTCATTATCTCTACGTTTCATGTAATCTAACCTCAAAGACACTATGGTTTGTGCGCGTGGAGCACAGGCAAGCGCTATCAAAGCTGTAACTTTTAAGGTAAGTAATTTCAAGGGTAAATTTTCCAAGGGATATAATGATCTTAGATATTTCAACACAAGGGTAACATCCCAAGTAAAACAGTATCTTGGAGCTGGTGGCTTAAAGTTAAACACCCCTTTCATGAACTTTGAAATAAGGAACACATTAGAACACCATAAGTTACCAAAAAATGGTAAAGTCTGTAATAACATAGACCTGTGTGTATTCAATACTGAATAAGACTTCTTGTCTAAATGTAAAGAAAACAAATAAGACACAACTATACCTTCAGTCGTTTGAAAGGGATTAAATTGTTTCCTAACACACCAAAGATACCATTTTGACCATGCCAGGCCATATTGTTTCCTGGTCCCAGGTTTCCATGCCTCAAGGATGAGATCCTGAGCTCCTCTTGAAACTCCTTGCTTCGTGAGGGAATACCGGAGAGCACTACAGCGACCATCCTTAGGCTCCGCCCTAAGGGATGTGGTTCTCCATTGTGCGGCAGAAATAACAGATCCTTGTGTCTAGGTAAAAGGACAGGGAAAGAAATTATAGTTGATAGCACCAGTGGAAACCAAGACTGTGACTTCCAAAAAGGAAATACTAACAAAACCTGTTTAACTTTTTCTGAAATGATCTTGTTAACTACTTTCCCTAAGACTGAAAATGGAGGGAACGCATATGGTTGAAATTCTCTCCAAGATATAGTGAAAGCATCATTACAATAACATCCAGGTTCTGGAAACCATGATATAAAACATTCTGTTTGTTTGTTAAGTCTTGATGCAAACAGATCAATGTTTGGTAAGAAAAAGTGTTTACATAATCTGACAAAAATGTCTTTCTTTAGCATCCATTCTGTAGAGTCAGAGAAATTTCTGGAATAAAAGTCTGCACATATATTCGTTTTACCAGGAACATGAACTGCAGACAAATAAATATGCCTATCTAAACACCATTGCCATATTTGATAGGTTAACTTATCCATAGCTAAAGAGACCATTCCACCCATGTCAGAAATGTATGATACACAAGAAACATTATCACTTTGGATCTGAATGTGTATATCATGGTGACTCTGAAACAATGCCTGAAGTGCATAAAAAACAGCCAACAACTCTAAATAGTTAATGTGACTATCTTTTTCAATGGCACTCCATCTACCACTCGCATGTTCCCTAGTTTCAGAAGTGTAACAGCCCCATCCTAGACTAGAAGCATCTGTGAACAAATGAACAGAAACCTTTGCTGGACGTATTCTTTTGCCATTCTTTGTGGAAACGTTGTCCACCCACCATGTCAATTCTTCTCTACTTTCTGTACTTAACTTCATGTAATTATCAAAATTCATTGAGCTCCCCAAACCTTTAATTTTATCTCTTTCTAAAGTTCTGTAATGTAAAGGAGCTTCAAGGACTGCATAAAGGGCATTTACTACACGGCCAATGAAAGATGCCACAAGACGCACCTTAACCTCATCCTGTTGCAGTAAGCTTTTTGCACTTTCTAGTATCTTTGTAACCTTTTCCTCGGTCAGAAAAACCATAAAAAGCTTTGAATCCAAAAGAAATCCAAAGAAAACTATTCTCTGACATGGTACTAAAACAGATTTCTTTTCATTTATTGGAAAGCCCAATTATTGCAGAACTTTCATGATAGTGTCGGAATTAGTGTGACAATTTTCCACACACTGATTCATGTTCAAGGAATCATCAATATAGTAAGAACATCTAATATTGTGAAACCTAAACCAAGAATAAATTGGCTTTAATATTTTTGTGAAAAGCCTGGGAGCTGATGATAACCCAAAAGGAAGACATACAAACTTGTACAAAACATTATTAAATGAAAACTTCAGAAACTTTTGATCATCTTCATGGATAGGCACTGAGAAGTATGCATCTCTCAAGTCTATACTGGTAAAATAATCACCTTCTTGAACCAAGTCCAAGACTATATTAAAAGTTTCCTGCTTGAAATGCTCATAATGTACAAATTCATTCAAGTACCTTAAATTTATAACTGGCCGGAATTTACCATTAGGTTTAGGTACTATAAAAATAGTTGAAATAAATTCATTTGGTTCATGCTGAGATCGAACAATAGCTCCTTTTTCCAAGAGAGC
Source organism: Azorinus chamasolen (assembly GCA_963576725.1). Lineage (NCBI taxonomy): Eukaryota > Metazoa > Mollusca > Bivalvia > Cardiida > Solecurtidae > Azorinus > Azorinus chamasolen. Next base: position 40,320,121 of record OY755245.1, read on the forward strand.
CTTTACTTCGTTATCAACAATATCCCATTGAGCACTATCAAATGGAATTTCATTTGGAATTCTAAACTGACATGGAGATTGATCAAACTCAATTTGATAACCAGCAACTGTCTGCAAAATCCAAGGGTCTTCTGTGTACTTTTTCCACACATGTAAATAATGTCTCAGACCCCCAACATTACTCACCTCTAGTTTTTTGCATATTCTGATGTAACTGTAGCCGAGATACGACGCCCTCTCTGGCTGAAAGGTCTTGTCATTTGTCCTCTAAAATTCCCTCTTTGAGGGTATGGCATGTACCGAGTATCATAGTTGGAGTTCGAATAACCTCCTCTACCGGGAATTCTGTATGGTCTCGAACCATATCCTCTGCCTCTATATCTATACTGCTCTCTGCCAAGCGAAACTCCTGTATCACAACTCTTTATTTCCTTACTGATGTCATCTCCAAACAAATTGTGAGAGATGGGAGTATTCACATTACACAAGTTGGAATACTTCTTGTTTAGATTCGGCCTGATAAGATATCTTCTACGAACAGACAGTTGGTACTGCACTTGACCAATGATAGTCATAATATCTGACATGAGACATTTGGCTTGCTGATTATGTTGGATATCAGATTTCAGGATCTCTGCAAGCTGAATAACCGGAACCATTCCAGTTGACAATAAATTTTGAATGTCTACCATTCCACGATCTTGAGATCTAGCCCTTTTATCAAGAATCTTCCATATTTCATTATTAACTAGTGGGGCTCCAAGGTTTGAGCAATTGTCTGGTATTTTGTACTTTCCAACAATGGAATCAGTGTCACAAGGCAGTGTACACGCCGTGTTAATCAAGCTGGCTAAATTAGATGAAATAGCTGGGCCTTTTTCTGGAGCCTTCAATTTCGGCAGCTGCCACAAGTCTACATTATCTGAAGCTCCTTCACTACTATCAGCAAACAGGGCTGCACTAAAATCCTGTCCAACTCTATGAGAAACGTTATTATTATAGTCATACTCTATTTCTCCATCCGAAATATCGTCCCTATCCAGGGTCACATGAAGACCTGGCATGTTGCTAAGGGAGTCACCAAAAACCTCCTCAATATCCTCCTCTGTAGCCATTTGTTGACAGTCTGGCATTAGGCCTAGAGCTTCTTTTAAGCTTCTTAAATCTGTAGCTGTAAGCTTACTTACATCAAAAACTGGCCTATGAGAATTGCTGGAACCAGTCTCAGCATTGCTAGTAGGTGTACTCTTAGTGCTTTTTCTGGTCGAAGGCTTTGTAGTTGTATTTTTATTGCCTTTATTACCAGAAGAACTCAGTTTGTCTGTAGTGCCTACAGACTTCTTAGAACTTTCATTAGACTTCGACTTTTTAGTCGTCGAATTTTTATCAGTACTCTTCATACTGACGACTGCCTTATTCATATTACTCTTTTTGGTTTGAGACAACAAAACCTCTGGCTCCGAAAACCCAGAAAATTCGGAGTCTGATGGCGAAAGACTAATGGTGTCTAAATCACTCATTTATAACTACAAAAACGTGAGAAAACTCCGTAAAATAAACAAACCAGGACAGCGTCCTTGGTACGGCAGTCAAATAAAACAACCAATAAACTCGAAAGTAAAGTCTTACCTGGAGAACTTTACCAAAACAAACTAACGTGTTTCTTCTATCACGCCAAAACTAATAAATGATGTTCGGTGGGGTTACTTCCGGTTATGTATCAGGGAGGTGATAGTGAAAGTAGGAACTTCCGGTTTTGTTAAAAAGCGGACCACGTCTATCGCCGAAGCTATATGCTATTGTATACATGTGAAAGCCGAAGGCTTTACGGGAAATAATGGGATAAATAGTGCAGATCCATATGAGACAGCTCCTAGAGTCATATGGGGTGACCCTATTTGCTCCTCTAGGATTGTCTGAACTTTCTATTCAAGGGAACTTCTTGCAGTGACAAAAACTTAACTCTTTGCACGCTAGCGACAAAATGTGATTACATATGCAAACAGTTTGGATCCATAATGCGGTGTCTCATCAGGATCCAAACTGTTTTTCACCTTGACCATATTTTTGCAAAGAAATAAGAGAAAGTTTATCTTAAGGATTGAAGCAGATGACAATTGTTGCAGACGAAAAATTACTTAGCATGCAAAGAGTTAAGAACCGATTTTATATAGTTACATAAGCATACAGAGCATACCCTGATCAGACAGCTCCTATAGGATCTTAGTCTACTCTGTTGGCAAAGGAGTTAAAAGGGGTATGATATATAATTATGAGGTAACGGGTTAATGAAGGTGTGGTTAACCCTTTCCTCACTAGGCTATTTTTAGACCCAACCTCTTTGAATGAATCTACCCAAAAGGAGTATTTACTAGAGAAAAGTAAAATTGTGATAAATAGAGCATTTGCTCCTATAGGAGCAAAATTAATGCTCTATTTATTACAATGGTTTCAAAAAGTGGTTATTACAGAGGCGTAGAAAGGCGTATTTATGGAGGAAAGGGTTATTGTGCTGTAGGGAAAAGGAGAAACATTATAAGTTTGTTATCAGCATTTCAATACCATGTGTACTATGATATTGTAATTGTATGATCATTAAATAAATTTCGAGGGCTTGGTGGAAAACTATTCTAACTCCTTCACTTTAGTGAAGGAGTTAGAATAGTTTTGCACCAAGCCCTGTATACTGTAGGGAAAGGATAAACAATATAAATTTGTTTTCAGAATTTCAACACCATGTCATCCATGTGTACTGTGATATTGTACTTGTATGATCATATATATAAATATTTGGGCACCTGGTCTCCCCTCTCCACTTGTTGGTAAATTAGGTACTATTTTGATCAAACTGCATGAAGGAAATGATGGCATCATATAAACTATTAATTAGATTAATTTTTAAAATGGCATATTAACACTTGAAATTTCTACCACAGCAGAAAATGTAGAATCAGATCCATATCGTTCCTCAAGTAAACAGAGCAGACCCTGATCAGACAGCTCCTATAGGAGCCATCTGATCTGGATCTACTCTGTTGGCAAATTATTAGGCATAGAAAGGTGTATTAATGGAGTGAAGAGTTAACCTCAGAGATGCCTAAAAAATTCCAGGCCTTTGCACAAAGAGTAAACCTAGATCAGACATCTCCTGTAGGAGCCCTCTGATCAATGTCTGCTCTGTTTGCTGATGGAATTATTTAAACAAAATTCCTCTATTTATATACCTTTTAACAATTCATGATGGCATTATATGTTATTTGAATATTCATGAGGTAAAGGGTATTTCAGCTTTTCAAATTGATAGAAATGGCTGACTGGGTGTCGGAATACTTAGTAGTACAGTAAAACCTCTCTATAACGGCCACTAAATTACATCAAGTATTTTGTGTTAAAGGCAGGTGGCTGCTTAAAGCAAGGTGAACGTAAAACAGAACGCTCCTCTAGGAGCGTTCTGTTTTACATTCACCTTGCTTTAAGCAGCCACCTGCCCTAAATACCAACTAATTAACACAATTTAGTGGCCGTTATAGAGAGGTTGTACTGTAGTATCCATGTACAGCAATTTTTAAAACTCTGATAAATTAACTTTTTTAGCTAAAAAATGTTGTTTCCTTTAACCCTTTCTTCCATCAATATGCCTTTCTACAATTTTGCAAAAAGAGTAGACCCAGATGAGACGGCTCCTATAGTAGCTGTCTGATCCTGGTCTGCTTTGTTAACTTCTGGAATGATGTACCGTAGATCTGATTCTATAGTTTCTACTTTGGCAAAAATTTCATGTGTAAATATGCCATTTTAAAAATTAATCTAATTAATATTGATGATGTTATCATTTCTTGCATAAATATTCATGGAGAAAAGGGTTAATATTTCTCTAAAAAAAAATAGATAAAACATTTTGACTCTAGGACTGTGCTTTTAACCCTTTTCACGCATTTGCAAACAGAGTAGACCCAGATCAGACAGCTCCTATAGGGGAGCCGTCTGACTGGTGTCTGCTCTGTTTGCTAATGGAATTTGAAAGATGTTTCTTTACTTTTTAAAATGGCTGCAATTTTCCACCTTCCATGTTTAATTATCAATATATATTTTGTGCATGAATATTCAGTAGTTATTGAAATTTGGAACAAACATAGAACAGGGAAAGGGTTAAAAAATCAATAAAAGGAGACAAAATTGACAATAATTTGTGCAGATGGCAATTATTTAGTGTTCAATGTTTAAATGTATTTGTTGTTTGCATTTAGTGGTTAACTGTTGTTATACTTTGTATGACCTCATGAATATTTATTAGCTGAATTTTTATAGTGTTAACTGTTTAAATGATGTTTTTGCTTTGACAAAAACTGTAGAAGTAAATTTTTATCATGTTTAAAGCAAACAGAGCAGACCCTGATCAAACGGCTCCTATAGGAGTTTTCTGATCTGGATCTACTCTGTTTGCAAATGTATGAAAAGGCATTTATCCCTTTCCCTCATAAGCTATTTTTAGATCCAACCATTTTTAATAAATCTACCGAAAAGGAGCATTAACTAGAGAAAAAGGATAATTTTAGAATTTTGTAGTTTGAAACCATTGTGATAAATAGAGCATTTGCTGCAGGAGCAAATGCTCTATTTATCACAATGGTTTCAAGAAGTGACTATTACAGAGGCGTAGAAAGGCTCATTTATGGAGGAAAGGGTTAAAGCAGACTCTAATTAATTTATCACAATAGTTTCAACAGGTGGAAAGGCATATATATGGAGGAAAGGGTTATATGAAGGAATGGGTTAACCAGTTTTGATTCATGTGAAACACATGATCACTCTGCACATCACCAGGATCCAAACTGGTTGATACACTGTTTCTTGTTTTTGAAAATACAAAGAAAATCTTGTTTTCAAATATTAAGATGTCAGTTTTTTGCAGATTTCGGTCACTTAGAAGAAGATGATGAAGAGAGTTTAAAATATTGTAAGCATTAAAATTTCAATATGTTACAGTCATCATCAACATCATCAAGATTCAAAATCACCGGGAAAGCAAACAACGTCAACGGGCGGTAAGAGGCGTACTGGCCCAATGGTGGAATCTGATATGGTTCCCAGATATCTTATGGAGGAGAAAGAACAAGACATATTAGCTAGAGATGAGACTATACAAGTAAGTAATTGCATGCCCTTCCCAACCTAACATCTCCCGCTTCTAATGTTACAGAGTAGAGCAGAATCCAAGGCGTCGTAATAAGATGCCCCTCATAGAGACTGACCTTATTCCGCGTATCATGTTGGAGGAACGAGAGCAAGAGGTGTTAGCGAAAGATGAACTGTGTCAGGTAAATCCGGTTTACCCCGCTCACAAACGCACACCTAGGTCCTGTGTGGTGCTTGTATGGCAAGTTGTGGCTGGTTTGACACACATTGTAGAGCTAGATGTTTCAATCAACTCTCATAGTTTTTCTAAACACTCTCCCTCATTAAACGTCTTTTCACTGAAGTGACTCTGCTCCTGTTGATGGTTTTCATGATCTCAATTCACATGTCATTAGTAACTTGTCCACCATTTTGTCACAATCACTTGCTCTCCTACGCTCGTCTTGCTGTACTGAACTATTTGCACGCTAGTGGAAATTTTATGATTACTTATGCCAATTATGAGTTCAAATCCATACGAGATGCTCAGTAAATCAGGGTCTCATCGGGCACCAAACTGTTTGGTACTTTGAAAGCATGTTTAACCCATTCCCTCGGGGGCTATTTGAATATATCTACTGAAAAGGAGCATTAACTAAAGAGAATTGTGTAGTTTTGAAACCATTGTGATAAATAGAGCATTTGCTCCATAGGAGCAAATGCTCTATTTATCACAATGGTTTCAAAAAGTGACTTCTACAGAGGCGTCAAAAGGCATCAATATGAGGGAATGGGTTAACCCTTTACTCCATGGATATTCATGTTAGATATAATGTATGTATGAATATTAATTAGCGAATATATATAATGGCATATAAACAAGAAAAGCTTTGGCCCGTGTAAGAACTGTTGTATCAAATCTATAGGAGCCATCTGATCAGGCTTTAAGCTCAGTGTTTACATATAGCATTATATAGATGTGACTCTGTGCTCATGTGCCATTGTAAAAACTCTCTTCATGATGTCATTATTTCTTGAATAAATATTCATGGAGGTAAGGGTTAATTCTCTTTATATCTGACTGACATTTGGATCTTGGTGAGGTGTCTGAGTTACTGGGATCTCCTCTAGATCCAAACTAGATCAATTTGCCACTTGCATGCATTATTTGGCCTTAACCCATTCCCGCATATAGACACCTTTTGACGCTTCTGTAAAATACACTTTGTGAAACCATTGTGATAAATAGAGCATTTGCTCCATAGGAGCAAATGCTCTATTTATCACAATGGTTTCAACACTACACAATTCTAAAATTTTCCTTTTTATTAGTCGGTACATTTGTTCAAAGAGGTTGGATCTAAAAATAGCCTATACAGGAATGGGTTAATTCACTATTTTCCCACTCTTCCAACAAGTTCAGGGTAATTTCCTCTCTTCTCATTAATTTGTCTTGTACTAAAACTTTGTACTGATGTAGAAATCTTTCAAACGCCAGTCCTTTCTTTGCTGTAGCTTTTCCAGGTTCTGATATGGGTCTTATTCTTCTTTATTTGATGGATTGATTGTGTCTGTTACCTTAATTACCTTATTTGGACCCCAAATCACCCCTCACCATGTTTGTAAACTTGAATAAGCCAACTTGGCACCATTCTAATAACTCTAAATTGACATATTAGCAAATAGTGTAGACCCTGATCAAACTGCTCCTTTAAGGAGTGCAGTTTGATCTAGATCTGCACTATTTGCCTAAGTTTGTCTGTCAAAATTCTTAGTGTAATCTGGCTCCAAGGTTATAAAGCTTTTTGCTTGAGTCTGAGATCATTCTCAAGCATCTGATTGGTCAGATTCTGAGCTTGCTCAGAATCTGACCAATCAGATACTTGAGAATGATCTCAGACTCAGACTCAGAAGCTTTATAACCTTGGGCCAAGGATATAATTAGGACAAAATGTTTTCCTTCTTGTCCCTGTTGTTTACATTATTAGTAGTATTGCTAGAATGTATAGAAACAAAATTGTAAGCTGTCTAGATGACTTATCTTGGTCAGACCAGTGATCATCCAGGGATGTGCAGCCTCTTCATTCTAGTTCATTCCTCTGTCTTTCATTAATTCTCACCTTGCTAAATTTATATCTGATATTCACCAGTCACTCAAACAAGTAGGTCAAATGTGAAGGTTGAAACATATTGGTCAGAGGTGAAGGTTACCAAAGCTTTTCTAAAATTAAAATGCTTTAAAGTGCCGCATAGATCTAATTTGCTTTTATGAACTGAATTATATCCCATATTTATTGAAATAAGGTGTCACATGCAATGCCTGGTACTGCAGGTGAAGGTCATAATTACACATTGAAGTTCAAATGATATGCTTGTTTGGTTTCATTCTTTATGCGTTTTAATGCTGGTGGAACATCATCATTTATTAACCCTTTGAAAGTGGGAAATGTACATTAACGCTTCCCTTGCTGTTCACGTCAATATACCTACCTGTAAATAGTGTAGACCCAGATGAGACAGCTCCTGCTGGAGCTGTCTCATCAGGGTCTGCACTATTTACAATTGATTGTGCAACCAGTGCACCCCAGAGCAGTGATTGCACAGCGATATACTTGTACACAGTGAAGATATATGTAATTATACAACAGGGCATGGCTAAAGAAGGAGAAATGTATTTTAAAATTCAGCAAGCGAAGGGTTAATATTTGCCAACAGTGCAGACACAGGTCGGAGGGCTTCTAGAGGAGCCCTCTCATCGGGGTCTACACTGGTTGTCATTCAAATCTCTCTTGCAACTCACCAATGATTAAGAATAACTTAACACAATTACTCAATATGATTTAACAATATAATATACCACAGTTTCTCACTATGATTTAACAATAATTTACCACAATTCCACACTGATTTAACAATAATTAACCACAGTTTCTCAGTATGAATTAACAATAATTTACCAGATTTACTCAATATGATTTAGCAATAATAATTTACCACATTTATTCAATATGACTTAACAATAATTTACCACAATTATTCACTATAAATTAACAATAATTTAACATGTAATTACTCAACATGATTAAACAATAATTTAGCACAATAATTATGATATTCCCTATGATTAAGCAATGTCTCTCATGGAATATGCATTCCCATAATTCAAAGGTTTAAAGATAAAATTTCAAAATTCACACAAACACGTAACAGTACAGCCTTAACCTACCCTAATTACCCTAAGAATTGGGATAACCTCAGACAAACAAGACAGACCCAGATAGATCAGGGTCTACACTGTTTGTTCAGAGGTCCTCCTTTATTTCTCCACCAAACCCTATATTGTGACCACTCTTTAGAATCGTCTCTTTGAGACGATTCTAAAGAGTGGTCACAACATAGGGTTTGGTGGAGAAAATGACAATTTTAGTATTTGAGTACACACCTTTATCTGTTGCTCTTTATGTTACTCATTAAAATTTTCAAAATCGTGCCAAATTGACTTATGCAGCTATAGCAACCAGTGTAGAGGTGATTTTTGGTGTCTGAATATCTAGTGTAAATACGGGTATTTCATTGCTTGACAATTTCACAGTTCCTCAGGTCTAAATGTATGTGGTCACTGTCAATGTATCGACTGGATTGGGACTTCACAGGGTTGCTGTTTTCTTATTGGAGACCTTAACCTTATACAGCACATACTCAGTTGTTTTTGGTTCTGAAGCAAGCCATTAGCCCTTAACTTCATGAATATGCATGAAATTATGGTATTATGAATATTGATGAATTGAATTTTCATAATAGCTCATAAACATAGAAATGTTTGCCCATGGCATAAATTGTTGAATAAGATCTACATGTATAATTCCATAGCAAACAGAGTAGAACCTATAGGTACCATCTGATCTGGGTCTACTCTGTTTGCAAAGAGAAATTGAAAGAGGTATTTATGGAATAGAGGGTTAATGCGAACAGGTTTGTTTGCTGGTGTTTTAACCCTTCGCTTGCTATTCGCGTCAATATACCTACATGTACATATAAATAGTGAAGACCCAGATGAGACAGCTCCTGCAGGAGCTGTCTCATCAGGGTCTGCACTATTTACAAGTTGATTGTGCAACCAGTGCACTCCACAGCAGTGATTGCACAGCGAAATACTTACAATGTACACAGTGAAGCTATATGTAATTATACAACAGGGCATGGGTAAAGAAGGAGACATGTATTTTAAAATTCAGCAAGCGAAGGGTTAAGGTTTGCTTTTAACTGCAGTTTAGTGCAGTTGACATTTTGAAGCTTTTGTTTAGGTTGTTGCACATACACATATCACTGCCATTGAGCTGTTTGTGGTCTAGTTAGTTAGTAGTGAGTATTTAGGGACTGTGGTCTAGATAGAAGAAGAGTGAACTTTTTGGAGCCGGGCGAAATTGGTGGTGTGGTTCTTTCATTTCTTACAATATTGCAATAAAACTGTTTTTCACCCTTTACTCCATAAATATGCCTTCCTACATGTTTGCAAAAAAAAGTAGACCCAGATTCAGATGGATCAGCTATTAAAATGGTGTTAAAAGGCATATACATGTACATGGAGTAAAGGCTTTAGACACAAAAATATTCCTTAAGGAGCCGGGAATCAAGCAATCAGGTTTTAGAATATTCTTGAAAATTGAGCCAGGTAATGTTTTTTAACTGAGACTAATGATTTGAATTAATGAGTATTATTGAATTAACCTCACAATTTTCTTAAACTTTTTAACTCTTGCACTACAATTATTTTCTTACAATTTACGTGTTTGTTCTTTAACTCTTTGAATGCTGAATATTGAAAGTGGAATTACCCATCAGTGTTCCTCATATTGACGCCTTTTGGCCCATTCAGTCATATTGACGCCTTTTGGCCCATTCCCTCATATTGACACCTTTTGTCACCTGTAAAAGTCATTTTATGAAACCATTGTGATAAATAATTCTAAAAAATTCCCTTTTTGCTAGTAAATGCTCCTTTTTGGTAGATTTATCCAAAGAGTTTGGGTCTAAAATAATAGCCTATGAGGTAATGGGTTAACTATAATGTCCATTTACATGTACATGTAGTATGAAAGGCTTAAATTTGCTAGAAGATCTTGAATAGCAAACATTGCAGACCCTGATCAGCGGGCTTCAGTATGAGCCTACTGGGTCTGCTTTGTTGGCAAAGGCATGAAAAAGCATTTATATGAGGGAAATGCTGAAGACAGGTTCTACTGTATATATATTTTATATTAATATATCATAATGAGTATATAATTATATGGTACACATGGGCACTTAATCTTTTACCTGATGAGGATTCCTCTTGACACTTTACAAACAGAGTGGACCCAGATCAGATGACTCCTGTAGGAGCTGTTTGATCAGGGTCTGTACTGTTTAGTTATGAATCACAGTTTCTGGCATGGTATAAAAAATTCCCTTGTTTATTATGCCATTATGAAAACTCAGCTAAAAAATATGCATGTGGTATCATCAGAGCAACAGATAAATGTGAGTTACACTCTGTTACAGAATTTGTCATTTCTCCACCAAACCCTATGTTGTGATCACAGTTTAGAATCGAATCAAAGAGACGATTATAAACAGTGGTAACATAGGGTTTGGTGGAGAAATAAAGGAGTTACCCTTGAAAATGTTTTAACCCTTTCCTCCCTAAATTCGCCTTTCTATGCCTCTGTAATAGTCACTTCTTTAAACCATTGTGATAAATATAGCATTTGCTCCATAGGAGCAAATGCTCTATTTATCACAATGGTTTCAGTATTACACAATTCTAACATTTTCCTTTTCTCTAGTAAATGCTCCTTTTCGGTAGAGTCATTCAAAGAGGTTGGGTCTAAAAATAGCCTATGGAGGAAAGGGTTAATTTACACATCTTATCTATACCTCTGTGTCATTATTTCTTACATGAATATTTATCAGGTAAAGCTTAAGGGTTAACTGATATAAAGCAAACTCATTTTTTCTAATTGAATTATTTTTAAGTAGTAACTCATTCCCTCATATTGATGTCTTTTGACACCTCTGTAAAAGTCACTTTTTGAAACGATTGTGATAAATAGAGCATTAAACCACAGTAGCAAAATTAATGCTCTATTTATCACATTATGGTTTCAAAACTACACAGTTTTATTTCTTATTTTTTTCTAATAAATGCTCCTTTTTGGTAGATTTATTCAAAGAGTCTGGGTCTAAAAATAGCCTTTGAGGAAATGAGTTATTTATAATATTCAAGCACATCTTGTAATATCACAGTAACTTTTATTTATGCATTTATTCTGTGTGCAAACTTGTTATATACACATATATCACATTTCATTGTTTGAAATTACCTATCAATAATCATCATTCGTGTCAAAGATACAGTTTGAATAAATTTATTAATTCCTTAGTTGCAAGATATTTTGAACGGGTCTTTTCCTACAACATACCGTAATTCCAGATTTGAAAATTGGCATTTTTTATCACCATTGAGCATAAAAGCACCAATTCCTAAAAGAACTAATAAACCGTTGGCCATGGTGGATCCATGATTACATATGCAAATAGTTTGGATCCAGATGAGATGCCAAGTAACTCTATGACTCATAAGGATCCAAACTATTTGACACCGATATTGCATATTTTTAGGCAACTTGATTATACAGTAAAACCTCTCTATAACGGCCACTAAATAACATCAAGTATTTTGTGTTAAAGGCAGTTGGCTGCTTAAAGCAAGGTGAAAGTAAAACAGAACGCTCCTATAGGAGCGTTCTGTTTTACTTTCACCTTGGTTTAAGAAGCCACCTGCCCTAAATAACAACTAATTAACACAAGTGGCCATTATTGAGAGGTTTTACTGTAGCTTAAATTTTTAAAATATATTGGGTTAGAATTTGTTAGAAAAGTAATTTTATCAGCAGGCCAAAGGTTAAGTTATTTTTTCATGCAAGACAGCCTATTATGAATATTCATTATTTTAATTCTTGTATTGAAAATATGAAATACAATAGGACCTGTCTTAAGTGGCCATCAAATAGAGGTCTAATTATGGGTCTATATAACAGATGGCAGCTAATGCAGGTCAAAAGTAATGCAAAAAGCTCCTATAGGAGCTTTCTGCAATACTTTTGACCTGCATTAAGCAATCACCTTTTTTAAGACTCCTATGTTCAATAAATGAATGGCTGATTAAGACAGGTTCTGCTGTAAGGAAATTTATTGCCATGGTAATAGAATCTGGCATCTTTGGAAAGAGGGTAGACGCAGATCAGATGATTCATGTAGGAGCTGTCTAATCAGTCTGCTCTGTATGCTTATGGAATTATATCGTTCTGATATTACAGTTTCTGCAATGGGAAAAACTTCTCGCTCACAAATAATTCCATTATAAAAATTCAGCTAATTAATATTCATATTTATTTTTTGAAAGGGTTAACTCATTCCCTCATATTGACACCATTTGACGCTTCTGTAAAACCATTGTGCTGAATATGGTTTATTTGCTCCTATGGAGCAAATCGAGGGCTTGGTGCAAAACTATTCTAACTCCTTCACTTTAGTGAAGGAGTTAGAATAGTTTTGCACCAAGCCCTCGAAATGCTCTATTTATCACAGTGGTTTCAAAACAAAACAATTCTAAAATTTACCTTTTTGCTTGTAAATGCTGTGTCAATAGCTCCATTGTATTCATTAAAAAAAATATGAAAATTGTATCTTTGACTTAGTAGAACTAACCTTGTGTGATATATTGGATGTGGTTCTCAGGACAAATCTCTACAGTGAAACCTCTTTAACCATTTACTTCATGAATACACCTTTCTACGCCTTTGCAAACAGACTAGACACAGATCAGACTGCTCCTGTAGGAGTCGTCTGATCAGGGTCTGCTCTGTTTGCTTATGTTGTGATATAGATGGCCAATAATTTCTGTTTCAATGTCCTATTACAAAAAATAATATAATTAATATTCATGATTTCTTTACTTGAATATTCATGGAGTAAAGGGTTTACAGTTTCACTGTTGCATATTCATGTAAGAAATAATGACATCATGAATATATATAGAAATAATGACATCATGAATATCTATTAGCTGATTTTTTATAATTCCATAATATATATATATGTACACATTATTTTTTGGTATTGGTAGAAATTGTATCTTTAAATATATTACAAATTCAAAAGCAAACAGAGCTTACCCTAATTTGATGACTCTTACAAGAGCCATCTGATCTGGGTCTACTCTGTTTGCAAAGGTGTGAATAATCATTTATATGAAGAAAAGAGTTAACCCTTTAAAATTCCCTCATGAATATTTATTTAAGCAATAGAATTTTAATAATGGTCTATGAATATAGGAATTTTTTTTTTGCCATGACTAAACTGCAGAGTCAGATCTTTATGATTCCATAAGCAAACAGAGCTGATTTTGATCAGGCAGCGCATATATCCTCCTGTAGGAGCCATCCGATGGGGGTCTGCTCTGTTTGCTTATGTATAGGAATTATAAAGATACTGTAAAACCCCTCTAATGCGACCACTTAATGAATAAACATGGGTGTCTTTATAAGCAGGTGGTTGTTTAATGCAGGACAAAAGTAATGCAGAAAGCTCCTCTAGGAGCTACCACCTGCATCTAGCACCCAGAGTTACACTTCTTTTAGGTGGTCGCATTAGCGGGGTTTTACTTTACTTTACAGTTTCTGTCATGACCAAACATTCATATCCTATTATAAAAATTTAGCTAATAAATATTCATAATGTCATTATTATTTATATGAATATTCGTAAGGTAAAATATCATTAAGTGGTTAAATAAACCTTTTCCTTCATATAAACACCTTTTCAAACAGAGTAGACCCAGATCAGATGGCTCCTGCAGGAGCCATCTGATCAGGATCTGCTCTATTTGCTTATGAAATAACATTCCTGTTTTCATATGCCATTATAAGAAATAATTCAATTGATATTCATGATGTCATTATTTCTTATATGAATATTCATAGAGTAAAGGTATTCAAAGAGATTTTACTGAGAAGGCATCCATTGTTACATAATTATATCACACATTGTAGCCGGCACAACATAATACCTTTCTCTCTATTTCCTAGATTTTAACAGCCAAAATTTCCCGCTTAGAACATTTACTGCACTTAAAAGACCAGCGAATAGACGATCTTCAAAACCGTGTGGAGGCAACCCGGCCTACTGGAGTCCGTAGATGATTTAATCCCAAGAAACCAGCCCCCAATGTTTGTTAAAGGTGCTTTTTCAATGTTTATTCTCGTTATTGCATGTCTCCAGTCCGTATAATTGTTTATTCCTTTAATTCAGTGATTGTGTGGTTCTTAACCCAATACTTCATAGCCTTTGCAAACAGAGTAGACCCAGATCAGATGGCTGCTATAGAAACCATCTGATGAGGATTTGATCCGTTTCTTTACAGAATTATACATATCCGATTTTACTGCTTCTGCCATGGTCCAAACATTCCTGTGTTTATCTAATTAATATTCATGATGTCATTATACCTTACATGAATATTCATGAAGTAAAGGGTTAAATGCATTATATTTATACAACGATTTTGTTCATCATCAGCACTGACATGACTATTATTTCACAAATTCTGACATCAGAACCTATCATACTAATGATCTGTTCACAACACTGTATCCCTATAATTGTAATCATATATAACTAGAACCACTTCTTATCCTTCTGGCTGATCACAATTTTTAATTTAACTAGCATGCACCCTTATGTTGTGATCCTGAAAATGCCCTTGGATTCAGGTCTCTACTAGTTTCATAATTTTTACTTTCATGTAAGATGTTACAGGTCTTTTTTTCAAGTGATTTTATAGCCATTATTGGACTATGTTCCCAATGGCAATAAGTGTGTTTTTCCCCCAATTTTGACAGTTGTGTTTGCATTGGACATTGAAATTTTGCAGGAGGGAATTTGATGAAATCGTCTTACAGCTAATAAATTCCTAAATCCGACCAAATTTCCAATTTCAGTGGTATGAATCATCTTCCCAAAATGATGACACCCCCCCCCCCCGGCCCCGAGTTAGGGTTGCTACACATATGCACCAGAGACAAAATCAAACAAAACAAAAGCTGACTGATCCTAGTTAAGTAATCGGACATCCAATCTTACCTTGCTGAAGAAGTGAATTTGGCACCATTTTGATAACTTTCAGTTAGACTGACATAGTAGCAAAAAGTGTTGACCATTATCAGACAGCTCTCAAGGAGCTGTCTGATCTAGGTCTACACTATTTGCCACAGATTGTCTGTCTGAATACTCAAGTACAAGTATTTATTGTTGACTTTGCTTGTAAATTGAAATGTAAGACAATGTTTAACCCTTTCCTCCATACGCCTTCCTACGCCTCAGTAACAGTCACTTCTTGAAACCATTGTGATAAATAGAGCATTTGCTCCTATAGGAGCAAATGCTCTATTTATCACAATGGTTTCAAACTACAAAATTCTAAAAAAATTCCTTTTCTCTAGTAAATGATCCTTTTTGGTAGTTTTATTCAAAGAGGTTGGGTCTAAACATAGCATATGAGGGAATGGGTTAATCAGATCTCTTGAGTTAACCCACTCCCTTATATTGACACCTTTTGATGCCTGCATAAAAGTCACTTTTTGAAACCCTTGTGATAAATAGAGCATTTGCTCATACGAAGCAAATGTTCTATACATCACAAGAGTTTCAGAACTACACAGTACTAAAATGTTCCTTTTTAACTAGTAAATTCTCCTTTTCAGTAGATTTATTCAAAGAGGTTGGATCTAAATATAGCCTATTTGGTAATGGGTCTAAAAATAGCCTATGAGATGATAGGTTAAATTGAATCTGCTTAACCCTGTACCTTATTATAGAGGTGGCCCTGATCAGATCATGAGATGGCTCCTGTAGAAGTTGTCTGATCAGGATCTACTGTGTTTGCTTATGAAATGAAATAGATCTGATTCTAGAATTTACGGTATTGTCAAAATGTCATGTGTTCGTAGCCATTTATAAAAATTCAGATAATTAATATTTACGGATATTTCATACAATGAAATTTATGAGGGAAAGGGTTAAAGGAATACTTTTCACTAATCAAATTTGCAATGTTTCAATATTTTTTCTCATCAATACTTTCTTAAATGTATTTTTAATGGACATGAAAAAAGGGGATCATTTTGTGTCATTTGAAAATTCATTTAACCCCACTGAGTGTGGAAAGAAGTCACTAATATGTTCTTTGCAAACAGTATAAACCAAGATGAGGTAGCTCCTAGTGGATCAAAGTGTGTGTATAAGTGTGTGTATGTGAGTGTGTGTGTGGGGGGGGGGGGGGAGGGTGTATTGTTTTTGCCCTGTCTGTTGGTAAATTGGTTGGTTTGTGTTCAACTTTAATGATGGCGATAATTTTTTGGCCATTGCACATACATACTTCAAACTTGGCATGCATGTGCAACTTTTGGAGACGAACATTTTTATAGGTGACTTATTAAGGTCAAGGTCATACAGCATGGTCAAAGATCATATTTGGGACATAGTGTTTCACAAACACATCTTGTTCTTTTTTTAAAAAAAAAATCCCTGAATATTCACAGCAAGCTTGATCTGTTTCAACCATTTGAAAATCCATTGTTAAATGGAAAGACCTTCTAGTTGTTATTACAGTGAGGTGGTTGTGTTGTGTTTAATCATGCCATTCCTTCACTGGTCAAAAAGAAATGTGATGTTACTGTAGTAAAGAGGCAGATTTATCTTTGAATATATTGAATATGGAGGGCTTGGTGCAAAACTATTGTAACTCCTTCACAAAGTGAAGGAGTTACAATAGTTTTGCACCAAGCCCTCGAAATGGACTCCTTGTTTATAGTTTGATTTTGTTTCCTTGTTTGTTTAGATGTTTATGTAGAAAGACCTTGGATGGTGCAGTATATTCTAGTTTTTGTATTTCTCTTTACTCCAGGAATATTCATGTAAGAAATAATGATGTCTTGAATATTAATTCGATTAATTATTATAGTAGCACATGGATACATGAACTTTTGGCCATGGAAAAAACCGTAGAATCATGTCTGTACTATATCTTAAACAAAAAGAGCAGACCCTGATCAGAGGTTCCATCTGATCTGGGTCTACTCTGTCTGATCTGGGTCTACTCTGTCTGCAAATGTACCAGAACATGTCTTTATGGAGTAGGGTTAATCATAAATACACCTTTGCAAACAGAGTAGGAGCTGTCTGATCAGGGTCTGCTCTGTTTGCTTATACATGTAATATCATATAAACATTATTCTAAAGTTTCTGTCATGGCCAAAATGTCCAGTGTCCAGGTACTTTTATAACAAATAATCTAATTAATATTCATGAGGTCATTATGTTTTATATGAATATTCCTGTGGGAAAGAGTTAATTTATCCTGTTTACAGGTCCATTCTGTTGTTCCATGTTTTAGAACTGAACATTTTGTTGCTTTTATCATGTCCTAGACATAATTGAATGGATAAGACATGCATCTTTGTCCTGGTACCAATCTTCACCCTTTCCCTTTTCATGCATTTGCAAACAGGATAGACCCAGATCAGACAGCTCCTATAGGAGCCATCTGATCAGGGTCTGCTCTTTTTGCGGATGGAATTTGATAGAGCTGTTTCTGTAGTTTCTGAAATGGCTAGCGTACAATGTTCTACCTTCCATTATAACTAATTTGTCCATGAATATCCAGTAGGTATTGAAATTTGGAATAAATGTAGGACAGGGAAAGGGTTAACTTGAGTGGGAAACAAAGTGTTGAAGCAATGTTAACTTATTCTATTGTTTTGTTTACCTTTTCAGATTCTTTCTGACAAAGTAGCAAGATTAGAATACCTTATACAGATGAAAGATCATCGAGTGGACGAATTGAAAAAACGATTAGAACAACAGCAAGCTACACAACTGTTTCAGGTTCATGATCAGCTGCAACAACAACAACAACAATATCAGCAGCAACAACAGCACTATCATCAGCAGCAGCAACAGCAGCAGCAGCACCCACAATATCAGCAGCAGCAACGTCAGCAGCAGAAGCGCCAACACCATCAACAGCAACATCAGCAGTATAGTGGTTCCCAGCGCATGCCTCCATACAATGCACATCAGCAGCATCATTAGAATATGCATAGAATCCTCAAAGTGCCTTTATTAACCCTTTCCCTCATAAATATTCATGAAAGAAATAATGACATCAGTAATATTTATCAGCTGAATTTTCATATTGTAAACTTTTTCAAGGAAACTTTTTGCTTTGACATATGCTGTAAATCAGATCTATATCATGTCGAAAGCAAACAGAACATACCTTGATCAGACGGCTCCTATAGGAGCCATCTGATCAAGGTCTACTTTGTTTACAATTGTGTGAAAATCTGTTTATACGAGGGAAAGCGTTAACCCTTTACCTCATGAATATCCATGTAAGATATATAATGATTATTAAAATTCCATAGGCAAACAGAGCAGACTCTGATCAGATGACTCATATATCAGCCATCTGATCGGGATCTACTTTTTTTTGCAAAAGGCGTTAAAAGGCATGTCTGAGGTAAAGGGTTAAGGCCTAATATCACTGTCATGATTTTTCTTGGGACTTGATTGTGTGAATTTATTTACAAATCATCTTTGCTAGAAATATCATAAGAATTTGGCACTTTTTGGCACGTTTCACAAGAAAAATGCACCATTGTGACCAGGGGTTTTGCAAACATTTTTATAGACCAGAGTACATGTAATAGTTAAAGGTGTGTAGTAAAATACTGAAATCTTCATTTCTCCACAAAACCCTAGGTTGAGACAATTTTCTTTGAGACAATTCTATAAAGTGGTCACAACATAGGGTTTGTTGGAGAAATGACGGAACTATTCTTTAAAATGTGTTAATTTATGTATCTTATCTGCGCCTATGATAGTCACTGAAATGAAAAAAAAAAAAACATCATTTGTTTGATATCATTATCTTACAGTTATAATTTCTATACCAGCTTGACAAATAGGGTTTACACTGATCAGACCTTGTGTCACTGGTACTGTGACTGATCAGGGTCTACAGGGTCTTTACAACAAGCGATTAATGAAAGCACTGACTTCTTTAACCCTTTCCCTGTTCTATGTTTATTCCAAATTTCAATACCTGTTGAATATTCATTGATAAAATTTATAATGAAATATGGAAGGTTGTACACATTCTATAAAATAAAGAAACAGATCTATCAAAAGCCATTAGCAAACAGAGCAGACCCTGATCAGAAGGCTCATATAGGAGCTGTCTGATCTGGGTCTACCCTGTTTGAAATTGGATGCATGAAAAAGCATTTATTTGAAGGAAAGGGTTCAATACATCTGTCGGCTTAATTCAGAATGAAAGTAATGCAGAAAGCTCCTGTGGGAGCTTTCTGCATAACTGTCATCCTACATTAAGCTACTACCTGTCTTAAAGGCACAGAATTAAGACTTATATTGGACCACCGTTGTCGTGAGATTTTACTTTACCCAGACACCTGTTTTTCTGGTCATGAATTTTCTGTATTACATGTTACGTCACTGATGTTCATTAGTTGTATCTAGTAATGTGTGTTATACATGGTTACCAACGCTCAAGTCTGCAGCTCATTTTTCACACGTAACAAAGCCTCATTTTCATCAGTTATATAAAGTATGTGTTTAGGAAAAAATGAGATGAAAAAATTGCAATCTGTGATCCATGGAAAATGATGAAAATGTTTTACTGAGTTTACTACAAAAATGTATCTCTTGCCATTTACTCGCAGGGTATTCAGTTTAACAAGGAATAATATTGGAAACGATTTCCTGGTGCATTTTAACCATTTACTTGATATTCCCGTTGTTTTTACGCCTTTGCAAACAGAGGAGACCCAGTTCAGACTGCTGCTTTTGGAGTTCTCTGATCAGAATCTGCTCTGTTTGCTTATACAGTAAAACCCCGCTAATGCGACCACCAAAAAGGGGCATAATTCTGGGTGACAGAGGCAGGTGGTAGCTTAATGCAGGACGAAAGTTATGCAGAAAGCTCCTATAGGAGCTTTCTGCATAACTTTCGTCCTGCATTAAGCAACCACCTGCCTTAAACGGCGCCAGTGGCTGTTTATTAAGTGGTTGCATTAGCGGGGCTGTACTGTATATGTTAACTTTAATTCTCTACTCTTCTGTTATGGCAATAAAATTTCCATATTTTAGTTTTTAATGCAAAATTAATAAAAAAAAACCTTAATGAGTGGAGACTTGACATGACTATTCATTAAATAAAGGCTTAACTCTTTCCGTCATATAAACACTTTTGTATGCATTTGTGGAATAGATCCAGATCAGATGGCTCCTATATGAGCCCTCTGATCAGGGTCTGCTCTTATTGCTTTTGACATCTTATAGATCTGATTCTACAGTTTTTGTCAATGTAAAAAAAATCCCTTGAAACATTATAAAATTTGAGCTAATAAATATTCATGTACCGTATTTCCCCTTTCTATAGCGCCCTCCCTAATAGTAGCTCCCTCCCTATAATATACACTTCGAAAAGCCATCGCCGGGGGGGGGGGTCAACTTACCCCACCCACCTCACCTCGAAGTCAAACAGTTGGCGAAGAAAAAGAAAACTCATCATCAAAATCAAAATGCATCATCACTAGTAGTAATTAGGGAAAGCAAATTACACTGAAACTATTTAAACTGTTGTGGCATACCGGTAGGTTATTTTGTTTCTCTTCGACTTGCTATGTTTGCAAAAAGCGTTGGTATCTGATTATTCGGTGCTGTAAACCATGTATACATGTCACTTCTGCAAGCAATTCGGTTTCCATTTAACACCGACTCACCTACATATCGCTCTTTAATTCTAATTTTAAAACTGTCACTATTTCCCATACCTAATGGAAAGGTGATTCTGTTTTCTCCACTTGCCTAACGGATTAAACCAATGTTTGTTCGTTCTCAATTTCCGTCTTCGTCCAGTTTCCCCCATTTCTGTGTAGTGCATATTCTACAGTAGTATTTTACAAGTATTACGGTAAAACGGAAGTGTCTTTGAACATTTCCATTTAGACCGTACCTACACACCCGTAACTTCCGTTGATAATTTTACTGCAGAGCAGTCTAGCGGAAGTTGAACCTTGAAAGGTATATACAATTCTTACTTTCACTTTAAAAGTCATAAATCTACCGAAAGATTAAGTTAGAAATAAATGATTTCGGTCAACAAATGAACCAAGTAGGATGTCTGCGGGTTATTTCAAGTCCTATATCGGCGCAAATATGATTAAATTTCAGCGTATGTAATGTATCATTCTTTAGCCTATACAGTCTCTACCGTGACGGACAGTAAAAACTCCGAATTTTTGGTATGAAATAAGAGCTCCCTGTCTGCGTTTTGCATCGCGCCCGGGAACGTCTATAAGAGGAAATACGGTAGTCATTATTTTTACATGAATACTAAACAAGGAAAGGGTTAAACCTTCCAACCCTATGGACCAATTTATGATGGCCTTTGTAAACAGTTTGGATCCAGATGAGACACTTGGACAAATTGTAGTAGGTGATAGTAAATGCAGATGATAATTACTAGCAATATTTACATAAAGTTGAAATAAAAAAAGAACAAACTTTTAGTTATATATGATACTGCAAAGTTGAAATGCTTGAACATAGATTTTAATGAATGCATAATTGTGGCAAAAAAAAATTGACAACTTTTCACCTGTGTTTGTTAATTTGTAGCTAAAGCATCTTTAACCCTTTACCCCATAGATATGCCTTCCAGCGCCTTTGCAAACAGTGTAGATCCTGATCAGACAGCTCCTATAGAAATTGTCTGATCAGGATCTGCTTGCATTTAAAATAATATAAATACGAGTCTACATTTTTTCCATAGCTAAAAAAACACCTATGTTTAAAATGCCATTTAAAAGATGAGCTAATTAACATTCATGATGTCATTATTTCTTACATGAATATTCATGGGGTAAAGGGTTAATATCTGTGTTTGATACAGGAGAAGGTTTTCCTTTATTCATGGCATACTGTCCAAAAGAGTATTGAAGCTATCAAGATTATTTTCAGTTTTATTTATTTATATTCTAACAACTTGTATAATATATATTAACCCTTCCCTCCATAAATACACCTTTCTACGCCTCTGTAATAACCACTTCTTGAAACCATTGTGATAAATTGAGCATTTGCTCCTATAGGAGCAAATGCTCTATTTATCACAATGGTTTCAAACTACAAAAATCTAAAATTTTCCTTTTCTCTAGTTAATGCTCCTTTTGGGTAGATTCATTCAAAGAGGTCGGGTCTAAATATAGCCTATGGAGGAAAGGGTTAAGGTTGTAGAAGCAAGATATTTTTCCGTCCATGATGTTTTGTTTGTCTCTAGTTGTATTTTGTTTTGTATGCTTTGTTTTTCATAGACAGACCTGCAGATGAGAGGCGTATGTAGATTGATCTAAGTAAAGAGGGGTATTAAGAAGATCTAAGTGAAATATGTTTTATATTTCTCAGCCAAACTCTATCTTTCTGCTACTCATTAGTTTTGCCTCAGAGAAGTACAGTTGAACTTCGATATATCGAACTTCAAGGGTACATACACATCAGTTCAAGCTAACAGAGATTCGAGTTATCCGATTTATAATCTGATCAAGTTCACAGCTTAATGCAGGTTAAAAGTAATGCTGAAAGCTCCTGCAGGAGCTTTCAGCATTACTTTAGACCTGCATTAAGCTGTCACGTGTGTTTCTAGATTTGTAGTGATACATTTAGAACAATTCTGTCTTGTAAATTTTGGAAGGACTGAACATTTAGTTCGAGTTATCCCGAAGTTCGAGTTATCCGAGTTCGAGATATCGAAGTTCAACTGTATTTCTAATGAGTAGCAGCATGATAGGGTTTGACTTATAGATAAGAGAAGTTTATTCATTCCCTCATACAAATGCTTTTTTACCTCTTTGCAAACAGAGAAGACCCAGATCAGACAGCACCTACAGGAGCCGTGTGGTCAAGGTCTGCTCTGTTTGCTTATGGAATTATATAGATCCGATTGTACGGTTTCTGAAACAAAAATTTCTTTGTTCATTGGCAATTATGAAAATTAAGTTAACAAAATGTTCATCAAGTGATATTCATGAGGGAAAGAAGGGTTAATCCATTCCATTCCCCCATTGACGCCTTTGTAAAAGTCACTTTTTGAAACCATTGTGATAGAGCATTTGCTCCATTGGAGCAAAATTAATGCTCTATCACAATGGTTTCAAAATTGCAAAATTCTAAAATACCCTGTTTTCTAGATGCTACTTTCAGTAGATTTATTCAAAGAGAAGGGTCTAAAAATAGCCTATGAGGGAATAGGTCTAAAAATAGCATGAGGGAATGGGTCTAAAATTAGCCTATTAGTGAATGGGTCTAACATTAGCGTATGAGGGAATGGGTTAATAGATGAATACGCATCTTATCTACAGCCTTGCATAGAATTGTATTATTACAATGGATCATAATGTGCTTATCATGCTAGTAGAGTAGAGATGTGCCATTGGTTTGTACTAATTCGTAAACTAGCTGTGCCAAACAAAAAAGGTGTCTTTAGATGGTCTTTAGATTGCGAGCAGTGTAGACGAAAACCATTGATTAAGGGACTTACCACTACAATTAAAACCAATCTAAACCGGAATTTCTGTAAAGAAGAATTCAGATCTTGGGGAGGTGATTTGCTTAACCCATTCCCGCATATTGACGCCTTTTGACGCCTCTGTAAAAGTCATTTTATGAAACCATTGTGATAAATAGAGCATTTGCTCCACAGGAGCAAATGCTCTATTTATCACAATGGTTTCAAAACTATACAGTTCTGAAAATTTCCTTTTCTCCAGTTTATGCTCCTTTTTGGTAGATTTAATCAAAGAGGTTAGGTCTAAAAATAGCCTAAGTGGGAATGGGTTAATGCAGGATGAAAGTCATACAGAAATCTCCTTTGGGAGCTTTCTGTATGACTTTTAACCTGCATTAACCCTTTCCTACATAAATACGCCTTTCTACGCCTCTGTAAAAGTCACTTTTTGAAACTATTTATCACAATGATTTCAGAATTACAAAATTCTAAACATTTCCTTTTCTCATTTACTTAAAGAGGTTTGATCTAAAAATAGCCTATGAGGTAATGGGTTAAGCTGCCACTTGTCTTACAGACCATATATTCTTGTCAGAGATGTTGCCTCTGTTCAGGGTACTGTAAAACCACTGTATTACATCAAGTATTTTATGTAAAAGGCAGGCGGCTGCTTAAAGCAAGGTGAAATTAATACAGAACGCTCCTTTAGAAGCGTGCTGTTTTACTTTCACCTTGCTTTAAGCAGCCACCTGCCCTATATACCAATTAATTAACACAATTTAGTGGCCGTTATAGAGAGGTTTTACTGTATTCACTGTTTGAATATTACAAACATCATGTATTGGTGTGTGTCAGTGTAAACCTTGATAAGATGTCATGTTCTTGAAACAGCAGCTGGTTTGAGCCGACAGTGTTTGCAGAGATCCTAAACACACCTCTCCTCATGGCACAGCTCAAATGTAATCGGGTATTTCTGTTTATACTAACTGTGTTTTGGTTCTTAACTCTTTGCCTACTAAGTAATCATCTGCAAAAACGATTGGTTCTATATGTTTTAACCTTTTACAACATGAATATTCTTGGGAGAAATAATGTATATATATATGAATATAAATTAGCTTAATATTCATTATAGTATAAGAACAAGAAATGTTTTGAATTCTGTAGAATCAAATCTATATAATTTCATAAACAAACAGAGCAGACCATGATCTGACGGCTGTAACAGGAGCCGTCTGATCTGGGTCTTCTCTGTTTACAAAGATGTATCAATGGAGAAAAGGGTACACAAAACAGACTTTTCTGTACAATAAAAATGTCAACAGTTGATTTTAAGAAAGGTTGTTTGATGTTTCAATAAGATCCAAATTGTACGTTAACACATGAATTAAATTTGGTAATTAACTTTTTTCCTGCTACATGAAATGTTTTGAAAAACTTTGCAGCGGCTTGGTTTCTAGTGATCAGAACCAAACTTTCTTATTGTACTTTTGAAGATAAAAGATGGAAACTTAACCCATTCCCGCATATTGACGCCTCTGTAAAATTCACTTTGTGAAACCATTGTGATAAATAGAGCATTAATTTTGCTCCACAGGAGCAAATGCTCTATTTATCACAAATGGGTTAAAAACTGCACAATTCTGAAAATTTCCTTTTCTCTAGTAAATGCTCCTTTTTGATAGATTTAATCAAAGAGGTTGGATCTTAAAATAGCGTATGCGGGAATGGGTTAAGCAGTAGTAGACAACAATTTTTGCAGATGACCTTTTACTCAACCCTTTACTCCATTATGAATATTCATGTAAGAAATAAAGCCTTCCTGAATATTAATTACATGAATTTTTATAATGGCCTATGAACACAGGAAATTCTGGTATGGCAGAAACTAAATCAGATCTGTATTATTCCAGACAGTATATTACTACATAAACAAACAGATCAGACAGAAGCCTACAGGAGATATCTGATCAGGGTCTGCTCCGTTCGTTTATGGAACTATATAGATTTGATTTTAGTCTCAGAAAGTGGCAAAAGTTCCCTTATTCATCGACCATCATAAAAATTCATTTAATGAATATTCATGAAGTTGTGAGTTCTTATATAAATATTCATAAGGAAAAGAGTTATTAAACACTGGATAATGTTTTCCTGAGGCTATCACGGCGTTTGTGTTTATGTTCATACATGTAACATTGTATAGAAATGGTAACTGCAGTTCAGTTGTTCATCGAGGGTTTAGCCAGAGCAACAGATAAATGCGCGTACTCCGATACCAAAATCATAATTTTTCACCAAATCCTATGTTGTGACCACTCTTTATAATCGTCTCAAAGAGACGATTCTAAAGAGTGGTCACACCATAGGATTTGGTGGAGAAATAAAGAAGTTATTCTTCAAAATGTTTTAATTTATGCATCTTATCTGGACCTCTGTTGTATAGAAATGATAACTGTGGTTTAGTTGTTGATTGAGGGCTTAGCCCTAAACTATTGAAACTATAATCTATGGGGTGAAACAAAGATGACCTTTTGTAAACAGTTGATGATCCAGGTGAGATGCGACCTGGCTTGCATATGCAAACAACTTTGACCCAGATGAGGCACCGAGTAACTTGGCATCTCATCAGGATCAAAACTGTTTGAAATGGAGGAAAACATTGTCTTGAGAATTAAAGAAGAGGAATTTCTGCAAATGTTTGTATTCGTTAAATATTGTAGTTGCAATAGTTTGGTGGACAATCCTCTTCATGTCTGTATAAATCATTTGACATACTTGTACCATGTTTGTAATGTGTTTTTCTTATCATTTTGTTTTTCATAATTGGATTTTTTTTTACTCCATAAATATGCCATTCTAGTCTACACCTTTGCAAACGGCTCCTGTAGGAGTTGTCTGATCTAGGTCTACTCTGTTTGCAAAGTACTAAAAGGCGTCTCTATGGAGTAAAGGATTAATCAAAACTAGACCATTAGATAAGCAAAGTTTGTTCTCTAAAAGTGGATTTTAGAAGTGTAATCATTTCATAAAACAGAAATAAAGATTTGTCTGACATGATCATCATACTTCACGCCTTTTAAGTGTAAGGTGTTTTTGTGATATTCAGAGCTACAGATAACGGTGCATACTCAAATACTAAAATCATCATTTCTCCACCAAACCCTATATTGTGACCACTCTTTAGAATCGTCTCTTTGAGACGATTCTAAAGAGTGATCACAACATAGGGGTTAGTGGAGAAATAAAGAAGTTATTACTGAAAATGTTTTAATTTATGCATCTTATCTGGACCTCTGTGTATTACATTAGTATTACTTTATAGTTGTTATCTAGCACTCTTAACCCTTTGAATGCTGAATCACATTAACCCTTTACCTCATAGGTTATTTTTAGATCCAACCACTTTCAATAAATCTACCAATAAGGAGCATTAACTAGAGAAAAGGAAAAGTTTAGAAATTTGTAGTTTGAAACCATTGTGCTAAATAGAGCATTTGCTCCTATAGGAGCAAATGCTCTATTTATCACAATGGTTTCATAAAGTGACTTTTACAGAGGTGTAGAAAGGCGTATTTATGGAGGAAAGGATTAACCCTTTACTCCATAGATACACTTTTCAGTGCCTCTGCAATCAGAGTAGACCAAGATCAGAGCCCATTTAGTTTAAAGGGATTAAACTTGCTACAGGAGTTTGAATGACAAGCAGTGCAGACCCTGATCATAGGGTTGCTCGAGAGTCCTCTGATTTTGGTCTGCACTGTTTGCAAATGCCAGTATTTTTTTGTTCCACATTCGGAGGGTTAACTGTGAGAATTTCTGGATGTAATACGTACACCACTAGAAAGACTTCCACATAGCTTACATACGGTATATCATGTACCAGAGACAGAGGTGTGTTGTATATACTCTGTAACTGTTAGTATAGATCAAAATGCGAGGGATTTTTACAACGGTTTTTAACTTCACATCATCACGTGCATACAAGACAGATGGTCAGGTAAGAAACCTTGGTATTTAAGGTTGTTGTTTTTTTTCATTTGTATTGAAGATGAAATTTGTAAAATCCTTTACTACATGAGTATCTGTATTTTTCAGTTAAAAATGTTAAATGTATGTATGTTGAACTCGCTATACTCTCTGTCAGATGATTCAACTCTTTCACTACCGAAATCGTCTGAAAGTGACTCACACTGCAATTGGCAAATAATTATGTGGTTATTATGTGGCAAGCAGTATGGATCCAAATGTGGGTCTCATCAGGATCTAAACTGTTTGACACACCACTTACGTTTTTGAGAAAAAAATTAAGGAAAGTCCACTCTGAAAGAGGAGAGGAAGTCCCTACAATGAACGCATATTTTCATAACTTAATATTTGTTATGTTCAGTCATTATTATGAAGATTGTCAATTTGAACTTATATCGAAAAATGCCGTGATAGAAAATAAACCATTTTCATCGATACTTGTAATTTTTGTTCGACAACAAAATATTATTGACCTTGGTCGAACAGTTAACGAAACTAAAACGCGAGCTGAATAAATACTATTACATTGCCGAATATCATATCAAACACATGAAAGTTGTGTCTTCTTCAGTGCTTTTTCGACTGGTTTTCTTGCGATATACTTCCTTTCAGCATATAAACAAATGATTAATAATGTAATTGTTAGGCATTGTTGAAACACATTGCTAGTAGTGAGTATCACTTTAAAGCATGCAGACAAAAATTAATCCTTTAAACACTGACTTTTAGAAGTGAGACGGTCCATCATTATTTAATGGTAGAGTCCATTCAGTGTGTTAGATTACAATTTGTGAGAGGATTTTGAATGACAATCAGTGTAGACCCTGATCAGAGGGCTCCTCTAGGAACCCTTTTAACTACATGTAGGTCTATACTGTTTGTAAATACCAGAATGCTCGTTTCCCCACATTCTAAGGGTTCAGATGTGACCAAATGCACTTGATCTACAATTAACCCTTTACTCCATGAATATTCATGTAAGAACTAATTACATCATGAATATTAATTGGATCAATTTTTTTATAATGGCGCACGGCATGAAATTTTGGCAATGGCAGTAACTTTAGAATCATATCTGTATTATTTCATAAGCAAACAGAGCAGACCCTAATCAGACGGCTCCTATAGGAGTCGTCTGATCTGGGTCTACCCTGTTTGCAAAGGCATGGAAAGGAGTATTTATGGAGTAAATGGTAATTATCCTGTTTACAATACCATCAGGAACATATGAACAAAAATGATGAAATGTCTTAATGTTCGCAATAGATTTGTTAATGTTGAATACAGAATAGTTTGAGATGACCTGACTATCTGTTGTGTACTGGCGCTCATTTCTCATCGACCATTCTCCATTGAAAATACTTCATTCCATTGTATATTTATATTTTTCAATAAAGACATCGAGCTTAAGTATGTGTTCGTGTTTCTATGCTTTACCAATTGAATTTAAAGTTTTATTGGCAATTTCATTGCCATACAATATACGGTACATGTATTAACACATGGCTTGCACAAAGTTATACAAAGAATAATCATTTTTCCGATACAGTAGCACCTATCCTAAATGGCCATTAATTTATTCAACAATGGAGTGTTAAAAACCAGGTGGTTGCTTTACTTTTGCCCACCATTAAGCAACCACCTGTCTTACACACCCATAATTAAACCTCTTTTTGATGGTCACTTAAGACAGGTTCTACTGTACTACAAAAGGAAGCAATGTGCATACAAGATCAACTTTTTCCCTGTTGAATATTCATTTAAGAAATAATGTCATCATGAATATTTATTAGCTGAAGTTTTATAACACATGTACACTGGGATTTATGGTATTGGTAGAAACTGTAGTCAATCTTGTATAATTTCATAAGCAAACCCTGATCTGATGGCTCATGTAAGAGCTGTCTGATCAGGGTCTATCCTGTTTGCAATGGCATGAAAATGCTTTTATATATTGATGAAGGAACGGCGGAGAAAAGTATGGACCATTATTCTGTAAACCGACATTGTTTTGATAAGTAGCTCCGAAAAGCATGCTATCGCTTCATGTATACCACAATTTCAAGAAAAGGATATTCACCAAAAAAGATAAATGGAAATAACAGAAAAGCGGTGATCGAGACATTGGAAAATTCAACTACAGTAGAACCTGTCTTAAGCGGCCATTTATTGAAAATAGATGTCTTAAAAAGTAGGTGGTTGCTTAATGCAGGATAGAACTAATGCCTTCTGCAGTTTGACCTGCCTTAAGCTACCACCTGCCTTACCAATAGTTAGAACTCTTTTTTTATGGCCGCTTAAGACAGGTTCTACGATTATGATTTGCCAGTGTTTTTTTCAAACTGAATGCTTAAGCAAGAATATGTCTTCATGAATATTCATTGACTGCATTTTTAAAATGGTACATGAAGGAACTTTTTGCCATTGTTACCAGAAACTTTGGCAGAATCACATCCATATATTTCTATAAGCATTTAGAGAGCAGACACCGATCTGACTACTCCTACAGGAGCTGTCTGATCTTGGTCTACTGTTTGCAAATGTGTATCTATGAGGTAATGGGTTAACACTTTCCCTATTCTATGTTTATTTCAAATTTCAATACCTAATGATTATTCATTAACAAAATAGTTATAAAGAAATATGCAAGGTGGAACATTGTAGACATTTTAGAAAGCAAAGAAACATATCTATCAAATTATGTTAGCAAACAGAGTAGACCCTGACCCTACTCTGTTTGCAAATGGGTGAAAATACGTTTATATGAGGGAAAGGGTTAATTAATAATCTTTTCAAAGGTAACTTGCATCTGCAAAAGTTATGCTTTATTTTTCCGAACATATGTTTTTCATTCCTAATCAGAAACGTACCAGAGTTCGTTGTTTGACACTGATCTGGTTGAGATGAAAGATCTTCACTGTTTGACACTGGTAAGAGTATCAAACAGTTGATTGTTCAGATGTTCTTTTCAACGATACATGACTTGCCTTGTTTGAAGATAAAAATGTTTCCTCCGAAATTTCCATAATGGGTAAACCTGGCAAAATTCTCAAAAAAAACTATTTTGCCACCACCAGGCAACTTGACACATGTCACAAAAAAACCTGTTTTAGTACTTTTAGTGCTTTGATACCTGTAATATATTGGCTGATAGTGGACAGGTGAGGCTGACCGCTATTTTAAGACTAATTGGTGTGTGTAGAGAGCGGTTTACACTGCACTGGTCATTTGGGGTGTGGACAGCCAGCTAGCAACACACAAGAAGAAAAGTGTTTGAGACGGAAATATGTGACAAGTACTGTAAGTTTATCCCCCCACCCCCTTGTAAGTTAGCATAGGTAGTTGTTTCCAATGCATATATCTCGCGTGGATTGAAATATTTTCTTTTGACACTTGGTAGTAGTTTCAGTTAATACATGTAGTCCCTTTTTCGTCGGTTTTACTTGGCTTCTACTTTCTCTACTGATACGCCTCAATGGTACCTTGTACACTTCAAACCACAGGTGCCAGGCGCGTGACAGTTTCATAAAAAACTACTAACACACATCTTCAAATACGTTTAGAAATCATACTTCAACAGAAAAAAGGTTTTGAATTTTTTCAGCGGTTACTTCAACTTCAACTTCAATGCTGTTACTCCACATCATCCTTCTTGGACACTGTGTGGAGGTGCAGGGGTGACTGTACAGTGGTTGGGTGGGTAGTGACTGTACATGTTTGTGGTCGCGTGTGACAGGCGCCTCAAAAAAGTGAGTGGAAATTTTGAAAAATGTGAATGCAACATATATTTACACTGTACACAGCGTCTCGATATTACTCTCTCACTACTGCAGCAGGGAGAACTGCTGCCCTGAATCCGTTCAAAGTATTCTGCTGAAGCGTGATTTCAGGTAGATTGTTCCATGGTATAATGATTCGTGGAAAGAATGAATGTTGGTATGCATTAATTTTACAGTGGTAAGCCACAAATCTCATGTTACTTCTTGCAGACGAGTTAGTCGTGCAGATGTACAACAGTTTATCCATATTATGTCTTGGCGATTGCGATTGCATCTATTAGCTGTCTATTTTCACTTTTGTTCTAGTTTTTCAGCGGTTAGCTGTCTATTTTCACTTTTGTTCTAGTTTTCCACCAATCAAAAACTATGTTACATTGTCATTTGCATATGACCTACTAGTATTTTCTAGTAAACCGTATTTTCATTAGTTAATCCCTTGACTGGCATACAGCCTTTTTTATAATGCCTCTACACATGGCCAAACTGAATGTAGGACGTTTCGGTATAGGAAGTTTCGCCCCGGATTTTTCGACCCAGGACGTTTTGGCCATCTATTTATTCGGCCTAGGACGTTTCAGCAAAAATTGAAAATTTGTATTAAAAAGCAAAAATTGAATAATCAAAATCATTAAATAACTATCTATATGTTAAATATTGATATGTGGTCCATTTTTTTTGGTTTATACAGATCAGGATATTAGCTAAGCAGGTGACATATTCACACTTACTCAACCTTGGGTACAATGAGTGATAAAGAGGTGCTTTCAAATACTATGGTCACATTGTTTAGTCATTAAAACAGCCCAGACCACATAACACATTACTAATGATTTACTATCCCATTCAGTTTTGATTTTAGTCTTGGTCCAAACTGTTTGCCACTCACTTTATGCTTTTTGTTTTCAGTCAAAATGTTGTTCAGTTCAACTTTTGGTGGATTCAAATACATGTACAATACTGTAGGCACATAGTTGTTTATTACCATGACCGGTAAAATAATATGAATTATTTATTACTTTGGTCATTTTCAAAACTAGAGTATATAATACATAAACAATATTACTGAATAAAACTATATAGATCTATTATCCTCAAAAGGTGTGGATCAAGTTTGACTATTCAATTTTTGGTGTGTCATACTTTATATCAGTTCCTAACCCATTATTGTACTTATCACCTCATGGTAATGATTGCTGAGCATTATTGCCAGTTTGCCAAAACCACCATTAAACTTTTAAACATTTATTATCAGTTTGCTATCAATTTAATACCACATTTGATCACATCCACTTTGACGAACAGGTAGTTTGCCGAAACCACCATAATTCACAGGCAATGCTATAGGAAATAAAGAAGAAATGTTGTTTAGTATATTAGAGTAGTGGCATTAATAGTATTAATTACTATCCCCGACCACAGCACCAATTAAGGCTCTGTTTTTTCGCTCTCTGTGATATAAAGCTACTTACTGAAGGCAATTGTTACGGCTCTATCACCTGGCGCTTTGGATCGAGTAGTAGGTTGAGATAGCTAACTTTATATTGTTTTAAAAATACATGTATATTCAGTTAATGGTGTCACTAATGATGATGCACACACGTCAATTAATGCGTTGATCCAGGCTATAGATAAATATCTTTCTTTAAGTAATTACAGCCTCTGCACAAACAAAAACTAAATTCTGTATGCTTTATTTAAAGTGCATTCAATTAGTTATCTTCATATCAATATAAATATACATGCTTTCAAGAAAAAAAATTATAATAGGTAAAATGAAGAACTAACTTCAGATAGTTTTAAAAAAATACTTTGACATTGTACATTTTAATAGTGATTTCCTATAAAAGTAACTTGATTTTTTCCATAATTGCTTATTCTACCCCAAGTCATTTCCATTGCATGCTTCTCTGCTAGTATAATTACAAGCAACCCTTCATAGATCTAGTTCCCTGTACTAACAGAATCTCGAAACATTGAAATTAAGTTGGCAGGGATTTAATATCATTATTGTTTTGTACATTATATCAATATTTGAAATTTTGAATGCCGCTGAATATCTTTTTAAAAGATATTTCTTGTTTAGTATAGTATAATACTATGTATTAGATTACACGAAAGAATCTGTCAAGCGCCTGGCATCTGTGCTTCAAACTAGACTTCCTAGCTATTGAAATACAGTCCCAACAATGAACGTATAATTTCAATATCATAAAATTTGGTATATGTATTTATTTCAGTCATTATTATAAACATTGTCAGTTTAAAATTATATCGAAAAATGCCCCTGTGGTACAAATTAAACCGTTTTCATCAATACTAATATTTTTTGTTCCACAACAAAATATTATTGACCTTTGTCAAACAGTTAACGAAACTAAATGATATCCGAGTAAATACTATTTATTTATGGAATTACATATCAAACGCATGAAAGTTATGTCGTCTTTGGTGTTGATTCAACTGGTTTTCTTGGGATAAACTTTTTTGTTGTAGATATAGCCTAAACACTAGTTCACATCATTGTACATGGTGATATCGAGCTACATTCGGTTTTAACGATATCTTGGTAAGACGACAACCAGCACAAAATTAGCATGCTGTCTTACAGCTCATTAATGAGACTAGCCTAAACACATGATAGATTTTAAGACCTGGAAATTCCCATAAAATCAAAGTACTGATGTACTGATATTTATCACCTCATGGTAATGGTTGCTGAGCAATATTACTAGTTTGTCAAAACCTCTATTAAACTTTCAAACCTTTACTATCATTTTGCTATCAATTAATACAACATTTGATAATAAATTCCACTTTGACGAACAGGTAGTTTGCCGAAACCACCATAATTCACAGGCAGTGCTATAGGAAATAAAGAAGAAGGGTTGTTTAGTATATTAGAGTAGTGGTATTAATAGTATTAATTACTATCACCAACCAAAGCACCGAGACTCTGGTTGTTGGCTCTCTTTGATATAAAGCTACTTACTGAAGGCTATTACTATGGCTCTATCACATGGGGCTCGGGCTCATAGAGTAGGTTATATTGTTTTAAAAATACATGTAGATTCAGTTAATGATGTCATTGATGATGATGCACACAAGTCGATTAAAGCGTTGATCTAGGCTAAATAAATACAGTTCTTTATGGAATTACAGACTCTGCACATACTAAAACTTCATGATTTAAAGTGCATTCAATTTCTGATCTTCATATCAATACAAATATAAGCGCTTTCATGTACATTTATAAAAGGTAAACTAAAGAACTAACTTGAGATACTTTTAAGACATTACTTTGACATCGTACATTTTAAAAGTGATTTCCTATAAAAGCAACTTGAAATATTTCAATAAATGCTTCTTCTACTCCAATTCATTTTCATTGCATGCTTCTCTGCTAGTATAATAACATGCAACCCTTCATAGATCTAGTTCTCTGTACTAGTAGAATCTCCAAACATTGAAATAAATATTGCAGAGATTGTTTTGTACATTGTTCCAATATTTGAATGCCGCTGAATATCTTTTTAAAAGATATTTCTTGTTAGATATAAACACATGATTTATTTATTTGTTAGGCATTTTCAAAACATTTTGCAAGTAAACTCATTTTAAATTAATGTACCCCTGAAGCAGACTGAATGTCATAAAAGTATGCTATCGTTTACTTTTCCTGATGTGCTCTCTGAGACCTTTGAATTAACACTACGAGGAGCCTATGACCCTGTAGATAATTTTAGATTTATCATCACCCATGTATACCATTTATCAGCACGACGTTTGGTAGTCCAATGTCATAATCTGTGTTTCGACCCGTCCTGTTTGGAACTTCAACAGGCATGTTATACAGATCACTGTGTGGGTTATTAAGTGTTAAACATTTACCTGTGTCACCGTCAAACACTTGCACGTTTTCACTTAACTGTGAATACTAAGTGTAAAAACAATTCATTTTTTTTCAAGGCGAATTCCCTGCAATGAACATATATTTTCAATACAGTTTATACAGTTTTTGTGTCACCTGCCGAGAGGCAGTGTGTCACTTAAGGATCACTTTTCCGTCGTCTGTCTGTCCGTCCGTCCGTCTGTCTGTCTGTCCGTCACACTTTCCTTCTTTGGCTGTCATTTCTAAACTAATCATTATAGAGCTTTCAAATTTCACACATAAAGTAAGCATGATGAGAGGAAGTGTCATGCACAAGGGCCACAACTCTAGCATCACTATTTTTAGAGTTATTCCCCTTTTTCATTTTTTTGTCCGGACAATAACTCTTTATTTACTGGTTCAACTCATTTGAAACTTCACATATGGAACAAGCATGATGAGCGGAAGTATCATGCACAAGGGTCATAACTCTAGCATCATTATATTTGGAGTTATTCCCCATTTGTCATATTGTTTTTCTTATTATTTTTACAAAAAAACATTCAGGTTTGTCATGTTTATACCATTGTCAACTACACCATGGGTTGGTGATTCTTTTAATACGGTGGGGGACTCATGTATTGCATAACAATACAACATTAACTTGTTCCCCTTTGTTCTGGTTTTCGCACTCCAGCATATTAACAGTTTTTTGTGTCAGCTTCGAGCAGGTAACACATGTGTTCCTCCGAACACTCTTGTATTCAGCAACTCGGCAATACAATTGCCTTTGGCCATTTACAATTGACCACAACAGGTCAAAATATGACACAGACGTGCAGTTTATACAAGTATACTATGCATGTATAACAAAAAATACGCCAAGATCCATGCTTCATTCCACATTCAGACAAGCGCATATGATCATCATATGCATCGCTACATATAATTAAGCAAAGGCTACAAAAAATCTAAAAGGTAGGAGATCCTTCGAAAACAAAACAGCAATGCAAAAAGAGAAACTTGCAGACTCGGTTTTATTGAGTCTTTTCGTGGTCAGTACCTAAAGTTGCAACTCTACTCACACCCCTAGCACCGGCTTATTAAGCGGTATTCAATTTTCAATACAAATAACATCGAAACTATTGATCCCAAAGGACCAGACAGTATAACAATACTGAGAATGAAGTACGGGCGACTTTTTACATATCAAATAATTCATATACAACAGAAAATTAAGAAGCAACGCTAAATGCATCCAGGGTTTTCTCAATTTAACTGCTTGGTGTATACAATTTGCTACTTTTACAATTATCTTTTTATTAGGTTGATAAATTTATTGACCGTTGCCCATGGTGTATTGTTAAAAGCATAGACTCTCAGTTCTTTGTATTTTGTACAACAGAGCAAAAAATGATATTCCAAATCAATTGCTTTCATATGGGGCATAATTTGCATAGCCGATTTTCCGGGGTAACATTTTTATATCGTATAAAACCCAACTCACTCACTCGTCCTTGTTCAATTTCTAAGTTATGTGATCTGAGGTGAAATCTCGTTAGCTCTTTCCTTTTTGTATCAATTATAACAAAGCTCAATTAGTCTTCAAATTTAAAGTCCTGTTCAAAATAAATTAAATTACAAATGTATTCTAGTGTTGGTGTATTACTGATTGACGCTTTCCATGTATGAATGAATTGATATCTTTGAGAAATAATATTGTTGTAATAATTGTCATTGAAATTTGCTTTAAAATCGATAAAAAATCTCCAAAACCTAGCCTGTTTAAGTATTGTTCAACTTTATCCGCCCAACTATTTGCTATATTAGTTTGGAGAAGTTCATGGTATATTCTGGAAATTAAAGAATCTTCACTGAATTTATTTTTCAGCCAATATTTTATCGCTCGTTCTTTGCATAGAACTGAGAGAGGAAAACTTCCCAATTCCCCAAAATACTGCTTGATTTGGAGTATGCTTGCGTACTCCTAGAATCCGTTTACAGAAATTCAAATGCAATTTAAATTTAAACTCATTAAATTCATAGATACTCTAAGTTTCAGAACCATATAGCAAAATCGACAACACCATTGAATCAAATAATGATGACAGTTTAGTCTTAACATCCAGTTTTATTCTGGTAAAACAGAAAGTAAACTAGTGTATGCTTTAACCCATTCCCTCATATTGACGGCTTTTGACGACTCTGTAAAAGTCACTTTATGAAACCATTGTGATAAATACATGTAGAGCATTTGCTCATATAGGAGCAAATGCTCTATTTATCACAATGGTTTCAGACTACAAAGTTCTAAAATTTTCTTTTCTCTAGTTAATGCTCCTTTTCGGTAGATTTATTCAAAGAGGTTGTATCTAAAATAGCCTATGGGGGAATGGGTTAAAAGCTTGATTGGACAATGTCTTAACTGCATGGATTAAGTTTCCGTTATACGAGAAGCGCATACATAGGTAATAGAAATTATGGACTATTTCTAGTTTATGACCGTTTATAGAAAGCTCACACTAACTTTGACATTCGTGTTTTTCAAAAATACATCCTTTTGTCTTATTTTCATTTCTTTTAAGACCCTTTATCGTTGAATATTTATACAAATTGTCTAGTTGATTTTGTAAGCTGTTTGGACCTGTAGTAAACAAGGCGATGTCACCGACACATACTAAAAAGTAATAAGTAAATTGATAGATTCTCTATATATCCTTTTCTGTAAGACTGGTAATATCTATAGAATATCTGACGTCATCAATGGACAGTATTATAAAGAGCAGGGGTGACAACGTTTGACCCTGTTTTAATCCAAGTGTAATATAAAAAAGTCAGAATATGTCATATTTGAGGCTGGTATTCAAGCGCTTACTTTTCAGTATATTGCTTTCAATATGTTGATCATTTTACAACTAATCCCTGTTTCGATTAATTTAATCCAAGGAGCATTGTGAATGACTGTATCGAAGGCCTTTTCATAATCTATAAAACAACAGTATAATTTCGAGTTTTTCGATAAAATATTTTGAATAATAGAGTGAAGTATAAAGATGCAGTCGGTTGTGCTATGTTTGTCTCTGAATCCTAATTGGTTTTTCGGTAAAAACATATCCAGCTTCACACGATGTCTAGTTCGCAATGCCAATGAAAACAGTTTTGCAACACCATAATTATATATATGTACAGAGTGATACCTCTATAATTTGTTGGATTATGTCTCCCTTTTTATGAATCGGGATAATAATGCCTTCAATAATATCATAAATAGAGGATCTTACCTGAGTGTTCAGTACAAAGAAAAAATATGAAACGAGTTTACTTAAAATAATTATATGAACGAGTTTTGTGATATCATTGAAAACATACGTTCACTGTACATAGTGACTTCCCTTGGATTAGCGTTTTGATTTGTCTGCAAATAAATTGATTTTTTATAGTGTTGGTCATTGACATTAGTAACGTTTTGATATCTATACATCCTATAATCGTCTTTAAGAAATGAATGACGTGCTCCCGGTGTTCATGAGGTTATGCAACGCATAGCTTTACGAGCTATGGTTTCTTCAATCTACCCAAAAGAACTGTCTTTAAACAAAGCTAATCAATCTGACATTAATGCTTCATTTTTAGATTTGAATCTTTCAATTACAAATGATAAAGTTTCGTCCAAAGTATACGATAAAAGAGAAGATTTTAACTTTAAAATTGTTAATTATCCTTTTCTAGATGGGGATGTGCCACGTTCTACATCTTATGGTGTTTATATTTCTCAACTTATTAGGTTTGCCCGAGCCTGTTCTTTGCTTGAAGATTTTAACAGACGTAATTTAGTTATAACTGATAAACTTCTTAAGCAAGGTTACAGATATCACAAACTTCGGAAAACCTTTTCTAAATTTTATTATCGA
Source organism: Azorinus chamasolen (assembly GCA_963576725.1). Lineage (NCBI taxonomy): Eukaryota > Metazoa > Mollusca > Bivalvia > Cardiida > Solecurtidae > Azorinus > Azorinus chamasolen. Next base: position 40,359,508 of record OY755245.1, read on the forward strand.
AATTTACCTCTCATTAGTAAATATAATTGCAATCTACGGACGTTACTGCGACAAGGCATTTCTCAACCAGAATTTTATGGGGATGTTATCTACAAACTCAGGAAAATTCGGGGTCATATCCATTTTCATGATTTGTTTATAAAACGCATTAAAACATTTAAAAAGAAAGGTTATGATCCTATTATATTGCAACACACTGCATGTTTGGTTATCGACCCTTTTACAGTCGGTAGCTACGCTTCCCTCTTTGCTTGCGCGATGACAGGCCGAGGGTAGTACTCTATGATGGTATACTCTTAAACTTGGATACAGGAGGAGCTTACCGGACTCATGTATTATTTTTTCCCTGTCGTGCCCTTAACGGCTTACCTGCAGGTGCTCTGACTTCAGCAAAGTCATTGAGTACATATTTGACGGATTGTCACAGTTATTATGCTATGTTTTATATGTTGTCCTGTGTTCACCGTCGTCTATGTTGTGGGTAAGTCCAGCGGGGATACCTTTATTTACAATATTTGTAAAGCTAGGGTGACTTTGAGAGAAGTGCGAGGTTAGGACGTCCGTAAACCGGTTTAAACCCCAGTGGTGTTTTTGCTGCTGACCGTGCCAAGGCGGTACTCTCTTTGTCACCCTTCCTTTTGTTTGCCTTGCGTCTTTGTGCTTGTGGTTTGTTCATGTTGTGGAACGTTTGTCCCTGGTTCTTGTGTCTCTTTTGGTGTTTTCTGTGTTCATTTCGTGTGTGTGTGTGTGTGTGTGTGTGTGTGTGTGCGTGCGTTTGGGTGTGTGGTTGTGTGTGTGTGTGTGTGTGTGTGTCATGCTGTCTATCGGTGTTTTGGTGGTGGTTGCGTCTTGCATGTGGCTTTGCCTGCTTGACTTTACTTCTTTTCCATTAGTGAAGCCCGAAGGGCTTCACGTGAAT